>CAOKZL010000623.1:0-600000 GCA_948472985.1 Iguana delicatissima
TTCATTTAATGAACAGGTCAGCAATGTTTGAAGCAGTTAAATTTTTCCAGTTAAACAAAGAAACCTTAATATAGCACCATTCTTTGTTCAGCATTGCTGGTAATAACTTCCTATCTTTTGCTCATCTACAATTCCTATTAGCAGGACAAAAGGTGTCCCAATTAAAAAGAGCTTCCCAATTAAGATTGCAGTATTAACAGCAACACTGATAATCTGACAAAGAAGAGGCAAAGAATTATAGTCTGAAGCTCTTGGGATTTCCTTGGGAAGGCCTTAGTTATTGTTTGATGGCAGGAAACATAAAGATAATAGAAGACAAATATGTCTGAGAATGATAAACATTATGTGTCACTACCAGATCAGCTAACCCATTGGATCTTGTGCCATGAATATAGGATTGCAAATCCTATTACTGAGAGATCTGGGATAATGGATGCCTTCTGCCATCTGTTTTTTGTTTTCTACAAGTCAATGAACAGTTTAAATAAGCCTACAAAAGTTTGTGTTTGAGGTGCCCAATTGAGCAGGGACTCACTAATGCTTTGGATTGTAATGGCCATTAAATCTTGTGTTATTTTGCCCATTTTACCATTTATTTTCATTCTAGCAGCCTAACTTGGGAATTCTGTTGAGCACCATGTGCTTTCATGCAAGTAAATGGAACAGAAAGCATCTTCATTCAGTTCAATAACTGTTTGGAAAACAAGTTGAAGGATTAATGGAAATAATACTTTATAGGTGTAATGTATCTTGATATCATAACATCTGACATATTGAGGCTCTTGTCAGCAAAAAAGAAATTATATTGGAACTATGTGAATTTTGCTGTATGAGTTGCTGTATGACACCAAGGATGTGATACTTCTGTCTTTTGCCACAGGTGGAGTTGGGGTTTGGGAGAACTTTAGATCTTGTGGAGTTTCCAGCTGACGTAAGATATAGCCCTCATGATTTAGTAAAGTTAGCCGTCTCTTCTTCATATGTATATATTTAAAAATTCTGACTTAAAATAACTTAAAATGGTATGCTTTAGAATCTTTTATTCTTGGGGTGTTTTGCAATACAACTCCCATAATCTTTTGCTATTGATCATGCTAGGTTTGGCTCAAAGAAGTTGGAGGCCAACTCCTATGGTGGATCAAGCTTCCCTGCCCAGACAGTAGAAAGTGCAAGCTTTATCCACACACTGAAAAAAAGCACAAACACTTCTTCATAATAATTTAGCCATGGACTTCACACATTCTGCTATATAACCAAAAATTGCAAGGCATATGAAGGCAATGTCAAATTTTTTATGTTGGCATAAATGGAAACATACTTATCCAAAACATACAGCTGAACGAGAACATTTCCTTAGTTACAGTTCTCCCTGAGGTGGCATGTTCGGACTTTACACTTAACATTGCAAGTAAGGTCTCTGCCAAACATTTTTTTTTAAGTGAACAAACAGAATTACAAGAGCTGTAGCACAGTCCTTTTGTTCTAGATGCTCCTTTTGGCAAGAGGGTGGAATTTTAGAATTTTGTCAATTCCCTCTTTCCTTCTACATGAAATTCTGCTTTTGGGGAAAAGTGTCAGAAGTAGTAGTGAGATCTAAAAGTGAATGGGACATCAATAAAATTCACCTGCTCCACTTTCCTCTATTGGGACTTTCTGCTGGATCATATGTCCTTCTACAAATGATAGGCAGATTTCCATGCACAGAACAGCAGCTCTGGATCCAAGACAAGGCTTTTGCTTTTTATCCCAATATCACATACAACACCAACTGACTGAATCAGGTACAATTTCACCACGTTGGTAAGATGAACTATGTTCATTGTGATATAAGCACACTGAAATATTGTGATAAAAATAAAAAGAGAGAACAAGTAAAAGCCCATTTTAATCTTGACCTGTTTATGCTCTTAGTACAGGTAAATCAGTACACACGCCCGAAACTCATACGTATAAACTTCTTCCAATAATTTTACTTGCACCTTTTACAATCCTTTTATCTCTTAAAAAGGATGGGTTTTTTTGTGCAAAATTTATTGACTCTGCAATTTTGCTATTGACCTGCATGCTTTTAGAGAAAATTAAATTGCACTGAAGTCTCTTTGCTACACAGTTTTCATTCAAACTACTTTATAATGTATAAACATTATTGGTGTATTATTTTATTCCACCACACTCATTTTAAGTCTCATAGATGCAGACTATTAACAGATTTTTAATATGTTGTTTATAAACAGGGAGGGGCAGAAAAGTGAAATATTTTTCCTTCTGCCAGAAGGAACAAGTCTAAAATGCATGGTCTATATTCATATCTCTGAGCCAACACATTTTGGTCTGCACAGAAATAAGTAGGAACTATCAATAAGCAATGGTGCAGGAATTCTCTAATATTTAATACAAGCAACATTTGTTGAGGCATCAAGGGCAGCATGAGATAATTTGTGGACATAAAAAATGAGATACAGTCCCCTCTTCTCTGTTGCACAGAGTACCATCCACAAGAAAGTTTTCATTTAGGGCAGGTGAATACTTCATTATTTTGGAGTAAGACCTCTGGCAAAATCTTCACAGCGTGATGGTCATAACTGTTTTGAGTGATCAAATCAGAGTTTGGTGTAAGACAGAATGGTATCTCTGCCACCAGAGTGGCTACAGTCCAACACAACTTAGAAATCAGTGGGTTCAAGTGTGCCTAATTTGGTGCTAAAATGAAGCCAGTGCCATTACCTGCAACACTATGGCCATTACCACACCATACCTCCTTCTGTTGTCCTCCTGTAACAGTCCCGGTAGCATCTTTGCCGGGAAGGGAGTGTGATGCGAACACTCTCCTCCATACCCAGCCAGATCCCTGTGGAAGGGAACACGAGCGACACGCTCCTTCCTTCCACAGCATAGCCAACCTCTTTCCTCTGCTGGACTGGGGAAAGAAGTCTGTGATCACCCTTCTGGCCCGTCTGCATGGCCAGCGGTGACGGGAACACTGCACAATCATGGAAACTTAATGGATTTTTTCCATTAAGCGAATATCCTGCAATTGCAACAGGTGGGGGTGTGTTGATAGTGGGACTGCAATGATGCCATGCGAAAGCATGACTCCCAGACTGCTGCCAAGGTGTCCTCATTGCACGACAGCAACACCATGTGGAAATGGGCTAAGAGAGGTCTCCAAATGCTGCATTGGCACAATAAGTGAAGGTCCATGCTGTTATGTTATAAACAGGCCTCTACATTGCACAAAGTTGTAGTTGACTATCATGCAAAGTTACTGAGTGGGATGGAACTGAAGGGCAGTAGAGTTGAAGATCTAAGGTGAAAAAAGACAAAGTTCCAAGTATGTTGGAAATCAGAATCTTTGGTTTTGAATATCCTCCTATAATTCCAGGTACATGAAAACTGATGGTAATAGTGCTGTCAAAAGAGAAAGTGAATATAATCTGGCATGAAGTCAAATATTTGTTATTTGTACATTCTATGGCTAAAACTTGTATATTAGTCACATGCCACGGACAGTCTGTTTTGCATAATATGCATATCAATGTGTACAATATGAAAACTATGAATATTATTTCTGACATGTATATATGTATGTAAAAAAATAACTCCTCAGGCTGAGCTTTGTGGGAAAAAAAGTAAAGAATACAGACTGGAAATGCAGAGGTGTATAAAATCAAAATGTATCCACATGGAAGGATTTTTATGCTTTCCATTAGGACTGATGATATTCAATATATTTACCACTGAGAGAAATGGGAAAAGAGTCTCAGCACTCTGTATCTAAATATACACAGATCTCCACTAATTCACCTACATGAGTAAATATACACATCAGTCACACAAATTCTACACACTCTAGTACCAGTTTCCACAGTCACCAAACTGGCACTGCTACTGTATTCTCTTCCCAGGCACCTACAAAGCTGTGACAATAACTATGCAGAGATGCTTCTCTGCAATATGGATCATACTTTAAGGAAAACTGTAGGGGTGCGGAATCTGAAATCCATTAATGGGAGAAAATCTGTGTCTGTGAAAGACAGAAAGATTGAAAGAGATCCTGGGATATACTGTTCTGTGGGTGTTGTAATTCAGCAGAGATCCCTTCAAGGAAAGCCTCTCTTTCATTACAACAACTGTGTGGTTTTTTAAAGACTTCTCTGTAGTAGGAAGAAGATTGCTGAAATTACTCATTGCTACTTTTGAGATGAAGCTCAATGAAGAATTGTATTCCTAGTGGTATGACAGCCTTACTTGTAGTGGAATTGTAATTGATGGGCATGTCAGGCCAGTTCCAAAATCTGCTATCAAACTCCTAAGGATAATCTTTTCCATCATGCTGACTCTTCCTTAGAGATCCATTAATGGGAGAAAGTTGAGAAGAAAAGATCTTTTCTTGTTCACAGGCTCCAATTCTGCTGCTGCATTCACACACATATGACTCTTTATCCTTCTTTCTCTTAATTCTATTGCTACTTCCCTGCCTGGCAGCCCCTTACTATAAAAAAACAAGAGTTACTACATTTCTTGTTTTGCACATTGCAACAGTTTCAGAAAAAGAATCACACCTTTCCCTTCCCCATCCCAAAGCATGTTTATCTAATGTGCAATTTGGATTCAGAATCCATTTAATCTAGGAATGTGGTTAGCTCCAATCCAGGATGACACTATGTTTGTACATTTTCTGCACTTGTGCATTGAAACTAGGAGTAGAGTCAGGTCACTTTATATGGCACACCATCTGCCATGAGCCAGTTGGATGTTTCCTTTCTGTCTCATCCCAGGCTCTCCAATCTACATAATAGCACTAGCAGGGCTTTTTGCTCCTCAATGGAAGATCTCAGCCTTAAGTTTTGACAGAGGAAGAGAAATCTGACACTACCCTCAACAGCACTGGATCTTCCCTGATGTCATTCTGCAACATCTAACTGAATCTGGATGAATCCATGACCATGGAATCCACAGTTGACCTGAAAGGATATACATTCCTCAAACTATACAGAGGAAATTATGTAAATACATGTGTGAATTCTTGGGTCACTAAGTTTCTGGATTTCAGTTCCATACTCTGCTGTGGAAGGAAAACAGCTGCAGGCTGCCAGAGTGATTAATTCTACTCATTCTTGGTATTTTACCACCATTCATCATCATCATTGTCAGTTCCTTATTCTCTCTTCCTCCTTCTCTACCAATACCCACTTTCTTGCCCTTGCAGCACACAGGCACATACATCACATACAATATATAAGAGAGATACTGCTCAGTAGAATCTTCTATCTCTGTATGTGTGCATGTGTGTGTGACATGTGTCTGTCTCTTTTCAAAGACAAAATCATGTTATAAAGTTTCAACATAAAAAAGTGGGAACAATTATGGCACTTTTCAAACTAACACATTTATTTTAGCATGAGTTTCTGTGAATTACAACTTACTTTCTCAGATAAATTGATAAAGTACAATATAGAAATGTCACAAGATTCTTCTCCCCCTTCTTTTTATACTGAAATGGACTAATAGAGCTATCTCTTTGAAAATAGCTTAAGTGTAGGTGTCTTTGGGACTCTAGCTGTCTAGTTGTGTTTGTGACATTCCTCAGAACAGGCAGAGAGATAGAAAGTAAGAAAAGGGGAGCGGAGAACCATGATGGAGAGGGAGGAAGGGAGAGAGGGGAGGGAGGGTGAGAGAGATAGAATAATATAGAAATCGAAAGAAAACACACACATTTTCACAGAATGTTTTTCATTGGTATACCTTCCATTTTTCTATGTACAAGGCTACCTAACAATCCATGTACAACAACAGCAAGATGGATGACAATACCCAGTCAGAGCATATTTTGTTTGATTAATGGTGAGTATTACAGAGAGAGAAGGCTGTTATACTGGGATCAAGGTCTACAGAATGGAATGGAAATAAATGTAATAGACTCAATCTTTAGTTGGCTCCTGTTGAACCAACTGTATGGTTGCTGATGAAAAGGAGAACACATCTATCAATCTGAATCTTTTGGATTTTGGAAAGAGAACGGAGACAAATAAATGACTGTTGTGATGATAAGCCCAGGCCAGCTACAAGTTAATGGAACAGTATAGAGACGATACCAAACTGGGAATGTCAGATACTTCAATAGCTATGAGCCCACAATGTACCTGATAAGACCTTACAATCATATTATTTACCCCAAGACAAAGGGATACTGTTTCTGAATAGCAAAATAGAAAAGTAATGCAAAATGCTTTATTTCCCTCTTAATCGTCCATCTACCAATACACAACTGAATTTTAGTAATGAACTAAGAAAGACTAATTAGAAGACAGGAAAATTGAGGTGGGAAGAATAGATTGAAAAAGGAAGGAAGGAAGGAAGGAAGGAAGGAAGGAAGGAAGGAAGGAAGGAACTAAAGAAAGACGCTCAATTCTGAAATAGACCTTCTCTTCTCTTTTCTCATTTTGATTTTACTTTTTCGTCATTTTGCTTCTTCTAAAATTCATATTTCGCTTCCTTACTCCCCCTATCTCAGTTCTCCCTAGACTAATCTTTTGCCATCAGATTTCTTTTTTTTTAATTGCATCAGTCTTCTCTCATCTTTGCCCAAGTCTTTAGGAACCTCCCTCTTGGAAAAGGTATCTGTAAGTTTTTTTTCCTGAACAGCAGGCATTAACTAGTGGGCTGCTGGATAATTAGAAACAAATGAAGTGTGTTAAAAATTGCTAATTTTGGCTAATTCTGTATGTTATAAATCTTAGACTACATCTGACACATTAAACTAAGGCCATTTCCACACAGGGTAATAAAAACAGTGCAGTGCATCCTCCATGGAGGACGTCTGCACCTTGGAGCGGACTGAGTCCGGACTACTTACTGTAGATCCACACATCATTCTGCTCCGGAACGACCCCAAGTGGTCCTTCAGCATGCTTTTGAAAGACCTGATTTTTCCAGTCTTTCAAAAGCACGGAGCACACCACTGCAAGCCTGCTCCCTTGTGCATGTTCACAGGCTTGCACCAGTGCGAGTCTGCGATCTGCCAAGGGCAGGCTTTAGGCTGTGAGCTTCAGCGGTTGGTTGAGACCCATGACCAACCGGAAGCCGCCATTTTGGATGCCGGAGCAGAGTGGATCGAGGACGACGCACTGCTCCAGAGCAGCCTGGACCGGACCGGGGAGCCAGAAGATCCAGTAAGTAGTGGCGCTGGGCTATTCCCTTGCCCCGTGCGGAAATGGCCTTAGTAGACTTAAATATATTTCCTTTGAAATTCATTGCCTCTGATATTTGGTATACTGTGCCTTCATCTCAGAGATTTGATTCCCCAGTTACCTGTTATCATCTAAAAAATTTTCAATGAATTTCAC
This sequence comes from Iguana delicatissima, assembly GCA_948472985.1. NCBI lineage: Eukaryota > Metazoa > Chordata > Lepidosauria > Squamata > Iguanidae > Iguana > Iguana delicatissima. Next base: position 7,347 of record CAOKZL010000623.1, read on the forward strand.
CCATGAACAGCTTCAGGCCATCTCCAGTTACACCCTTGCCCATTAGGGTAAACAGAGTATCCTATTTTCAGTTCTTATAATCTCCAGGCACACACAGTCTATTTTCTGTACAGAAGATTTTTAGGGGAAAATACAGAAATACTGTACTACCTGATTTATAAACAGAGGGCATATAATGGACCCTCCATATATCCAACCTTTGGATTTGTGATTTTGAGCAGCTGCAGGGTGTAGCATCCTGTACATAAAATGGCGGTGACATGAACTCAGACAAGCTGAAGTGGACATGTCACCACCATTTAATAGTATGGGATGTGATCATTCATGTTTTTCACTATTTGCATGAGGTCATGGAACTGAACCCCTGCATACATGCAGGGACCACTCTATCTGACATTTTGAAGACCTCTGAAATGTAGCTTAGCAATCCAAAATTATTGTCACTTGTATCTAACCCTAAGCATTCAATGATATATAATATCATCTGACTGAGATATTCTCCTGAATGGCTTGCCTTTTTATTTTTAGTAATTAAACATGCCATTGTAAGAAAAAACTAAAATCAACCACCTAGTTAGAAAAAAAACTACAAACTTGGCTTGATGCAGCCCCTTAATGAAGACTGACTAAAGAAAGGCCTGATAAGGAAGCCCTGGCTTGCATTCTAACAACTGCTTTGATAGCTTCCCTTTCTTGTCATGAACCAAAAAGTATAAAAAGTGGGGAAATATTTAAAAACCTTTGAGACACTAATAAACAAAGTCAATAGAGATTCTATTTGTATAATTTATGGTGTATACAATTAATAGTTTTTCTTGCTGTAAAATTTGTACATGCATTTTAACAACTTGAGTTGTGGACTTTGTTTTATGACAGAGATTAAGGCTTCTATTCAATATATTTTGTCTATTTTATGACCTATGGTGAAACAATGAATTATTGTGGAATTATGCATGCTATAATGTACCACTATCAAAATTTTACACACCACCATTCAATCAATCATGTTTCATGTCTAATCAATCATGACTTCATGTTTGGTTGCCAAGTTATGATCAACAACCTCTCCTCTTTGCAGGAAGTATTTCACCAAAAGATGGATATCATGCTTTTTGTGTTCTGTGAGTCTTTGCATCCCAGTTTTTCACATCTTCGTCCTTCGTTATTTATTACATTCAAGATTCCTCTGAAACTAGAGTGAACTGAGAAGCTCTGGAAAGAGTAAACATGCAGAAATTATTGGTGTGCATGACTGATATAGTTTTTTTTAAATTTTTTTACAGTATGTCTATTATCCTTTTATCAACTGAAAATAAACAAAAAAACCCTATTTTTGATTCCCCTACAGAAGATTTTTATCAGCACTTCAAGTGTTCTTGATAGGTGAGGATCATCCAGCTAGGTTACTGAAGCTGGCAAAATCCACAGTCTGGAAGGCTTTGCCTCAGCAATGTTGTGGCAAAATGCAAGTCCCGAGAACTACTTCACAACTGATAACATCACCAGTGTATGTCACTGTGCAATTTCAGACTAAACATGTTTAAATCTGAAATCTGAGCAAATACAGATTTCCTTAAAATAAATACTTCAGTTTCAAAATCCCTCAGTAGATATGAGGCATTCAATTTGTTAACTGGCTCTCTTCTGCATATAGGGCATCCTTTCATAGAATATTGGGTGGGGGAAGTTATGATGACATCACACACACACACACATACAAGAGAAATTATGATATTAATAATAAATTAATCAAAATAATGTTTTAATATATCTCATTATGCATGACCAAAATAGTGTGGATTAGTGTGATACTTTAAATTATATATATATAAATGATTTTGACCTCTCAAGTTTACACCATTCTCATTTGTATCTGCTGGCTTGGTAAGCAAGTTCTATACTCAAGAGATGAACTTTTTTCTGAAGATCTTGCAATATGTGTTAACTTAATCATAATGTGTGTATAAGTGTAGTAAACTGGACTTTCTCCTAACATCTGCCTCAATATAACTGTAAATATCAGTTATATCAGTGCATATATTTATAATCACATTTCAACATGATTAATTTGGGAAATAAAAGAACATCATGGCCAATAAATTTCTAAACTGTTCCATTATTTATGTATTTAGTAAGTTAGTTATGTTTGCCAGCATTCTTCATGGTGTTTTATTTTTTTCCCCTGAGTGTTGCACCACAAACCTTCTAAAACTTGTCCAAGCAAAATGTGTTTGCTCATGGCAAATTATTCAGAAAATCTGTTTGCTACAGAAGATGAAAAGGTCTGTCAGAAGGGGGGGGGGGAAGCATTTACTTGATTGGAACTAATTTTCACGGGGTTCAGTGAGGCCTACTTTTAAATAAATATATTTCTGGTAATATCACCTGGTTTTATTGTCAATAAAATTTTATAATGAATAAATCATAACTTTTACAGGTTTACTCATATAATCAGGGCTTTTGCCATTTTCATCTAGTCTGCAGTACTGTCTGAAGTGTGTGTGCGTTTAAACAACCTAACTGCTTTGAAGTGTTGGAAGCCTTTAGATAATTCTCTAAATGGGTTTCTGATGTCCTTCCTGACAACATTTTTATCATATCTTTAGAAAGAAAATTGTGCAGTAAGAGCAACACAACAGTTTTCTGATGACAGTACAGTAACATCCTCAGAACAGTTCCAATTTAAGCAAATAGTTGATTGCTTTGCAGTTCCTAGGGCTAGCCATTAAAAAACCAGTTGGTCATATAAAGGATATAATTTCACATATTCTACAACTCTTGCTCACAAATTAATTATGGATTATGGCTTAATGCAACATCTGCAGTAAGACAAATGGATAGACATTCTATGAAAAAACAATTATACAAGATAAAAATTGATGAGTAAAGTGCCTCTTTCTCAGAGTTCAAACTGTAGGCTCCATGTTATTACTCTAATTTGTATGCTGATCTGCTTGTCTGTTATTTTCCTCTGTACTGACTTAAGCGTCAAAACACTGCACTTTTCAAAATGTTTGCCAATAATTTAGCACGCAAGAACATAGCAGTCTTTCATAACTTCATTAACAACACGGTCCTATAAATGTCTACTTAGAAGTATGCACCAATGAGTTCAGTGGATCTAACTCTTTAGGATTGCAATCTTATATACGTTTTAAAACAAATGAAACAGAAAGCCATGCAGTTGTTGTTGTCACTTAAACAATACCATATATACATGAGCTTAGTTTATTCTGTACTAAGGAACTATAATATACTGAATTCAGACGACTGATTCATCTAGGCTGAGACTGTAGCAAAGCCACATGCAGAGCTAATTCCTACTTTGGAAATCCTTAAGATTGACTAATGGGTGGATAAGAACATAGCTATGCTACACTATCAGCCACGCTATCAGGTTTCTCATTCCTCCAACTCCTTCCACAGCACTCTTCTTGGACACCAAAGAGAGCTTACATCAAAGCCCATAACTCCAGTGACGGACGTTTGATAATGGAACTGAGAATGTTAGCTGAATCAGGAGGAGGACATCTCTTCTCTATGCCCTCATGCACCCAAAAACCCACTCGAGAGATCTGGGAAATATCTAACACCAGTTTCTGGGTGGTGCCAAGAGCTGCAAGTGAAGGAAGCCCTTTTGCATCAGGGTTGCAACTTTACCAGGTTGCCTGGATTTTATCCAGATTCTAGAGTTACTACTCAATGCCAGTTTGGAGCCTTAACAGTCCCAGATTTCAAGTTTTCTTCTTCTTCTTCTTTTTTTAAAAACCCCCTGCTCTTCAGTGACATTAAGAGTGCTGCTGAGGAGACTTTTTGAGGGAAACAGGAAAATGTGTAGATTCTAGAGGATCTCAGAACTTCCTGCTGGGTTCTGTGGGTTGTTGTTTGTGCAGCTCTGAGGATGTTGTTGTTTCACCCCAACACCCACCCACACCCACATTCAAGTATGCAGAGTGATCAGTCTCCTGTTCTCCCCATAAACAATCCCCGCCCTACCTCACTACTTTCAACTCTCTGTGTGTGTATACATATCTATATCTATATACACACACACACTCCTTAAAACTGCTTTAGATTTTTTTTTTACTCAATTCTTTTATTTAGTTTTACTCAGTTCTTTTACTCATTTCCGTGCACTCAAATACTGAGTGCCACTTGATTCAGTGGGACTTATTCCCAGATAGATTTTAAAAGGTTCCTTCCTTGGGGTTCTTTCAAACTCAACAGTTCTGTAGTTCTGATTCCATGTGTTCAGCATAGTGTAGATGGTTTGAGTGTTGGACTAGGACACTGGAAGACCAGGATTCAAATCCCTGCTCAGCCATGGAAACCTACTGGGTGACCCTGGGCAAGTAACAAACTTTTAGCCTCAGAGGAAATCAAGGGAAAATCTCTCTGGACAAATTCTGCCTTATGGTTGCCATAAGTCAGAAATGACTGGAAGGCACACAACAGCAATAAAACTTGCAAACTTAAAAAAGAAGAGTTCTCCCTCTGATTAATGAAACACCCCTGTAAATCTGCCTTTTAAGCATCTTCTTAGTTGTCTCTAACATATTTAATAGTCAGAACTTGATAGAATACCATTCCAGATCATGACACAACATACAAGAATGCATAAATGTATGTAACAAGTGTTTAAAGGATGTTATCTTTTTTTTGACTCTGAATGAAGAATAGGAATTTTACACTTTTTGATGAAAATGCAAAAGATGGAGGCATATGTATACAGCTGCTGAAGAACAGAACTATGTTTTGTTCTAAACTAAATTATTAGTATCTTGGATGTATTTCACTCATTCATAGCCTTCAATTCATTCTGATAGAAGTATCTTGCAGGAATAACTCCTTTTTTTACAAACTATGTAGAGATATCTATTTATGCTTGCATTTCTTTCCACTATTTATCATAAGCAAAATGACACTCCCTACTATAACATTTGTCATTTCATACATTAACATACATGCTTGAAATATTCTACTTTATACTGCTTTGCTTTTTTTTAAAAAAAGGTTTATTTCCATTTTTTTTTTAAAAAAATAGTAAGCTCTCATCAAGATTTGCCTCTGCCATTGCTCCACTAAGTCCCTTAGTCTTATTCTTTTAAATCAGTTATTTTATCCCTTTCTTGCTCATGGTCTTTTCTCTCTGCCTCAAAATTTAATATGAAAGCCCTTCTTATTATCTTAACCCCTTGAGCTAGCATAAACCTCCTTTTCTTTTCTCTCTTTTTCACTCTCTTATCTTTTCCCTGCAAGGTTTAACTGATTCTGATTTTTTTTTTTTAAAAAAAAAAATTTGGTTCAGCTTCCTCTCCTACTTTGAATTTCCAGGTAGGATTCAACAGTGATTTCTTATCATGTCTTTCAGTGCCAGAAGCTACTGGAGGCATAGTAGACCCTGCATGTGAAGTACAAGTAAGGAGCAGGCATGAAACATGATTTTTTCTTCACTTCTGCAAAAGGATGACTTTTATATAAAAAGGATTATACTTCTTTCCTGTTATTGGTGTCACTATAATATTACAAATACAAAAAGCCTAAAGATTTCTGATATTCACTGTATGCTACTGGCAGCTCATGGTCAACACAAGCAGTGGGGATGGGAGAGGGAAGCCCATCACCTTGGACTAAAGAGACAGTACCATCCCTGTTTGGACCATAGACTGCTGGCAATTTGTATAAAAACAGACTGAATTACCATACCAACAAACCTAATTACCCATATTGGTACCACTGAAAAAGTCTACAGTTCCTAAAAGTCCTTTTCCTGTACAAATTATAAGATAATTTTTTTCTCAAAAAGGAAAACTGAGTTAAACAAATGGAAACATAGTTTACAAGGTCTTGATTTTCTGAATTTAAGTTCATCCTAAATCAATTCAGATTGTTATATTTGTCAGAGCTATTTGTTGCCAGATAATCAGCACTGAACTGTTTTTGCAGAATATTTTCATATCTTGCATCCACAGGGACAAACAGGCAACAATATCAATCTCTTGCTTTCTCCAATGGAGCACATGGTAGCCTTGTTGGGTTTTCATCATGGAAAGAAGTATAATCTTCTCCTCTAAGAGCTATCATGGCCTTGATATGAAGGACTATGAAACTGCACAGAGAGAGGAAACCTGACCACAGGTCATAGGTTGCCTTCACCACTGTTGTTCTAACCCTGATTTTTTTTTCTACTACTGAACTCTAAGCCAATAAACCTTTGAAACAATGGAAAGAGCCACTTGCTCTGGCCCTGCACAGCACATGATACTTCTTCCTTTTCATATTAATATTACCCTCTGTGACAGCTGGAATTGATCTGTCTTTCTTAAGATTCTGGCACAGATTAAATGGATTTGAGGATCATTTCCCTCAGCAAACTTTGTTGGTTAGAGGAACTGAGGTCTGGAGATTGGGCACAATAGCTCCAGGACAAGTTAATGACCTACAACCTTAAAACAGAATTACTTAGGACTCAGGCCCTTTCCGCACCGGGCTATTAAAACAGTGCAGAGCGACCTCCGATGGAGGTCTTCTGCACCGTGGAGTGGACTGGGGTGGACTACTTTTTGTAGTTCCACACCTCAGTCCGGTTCGGAGTGACTGGTCGTGCAGCGTGCATTTTAAAAACCTCTTTTAAGAGGTTTTTAAAAAGCATGGAGCGCGCGACTCCGTGTCGCTCCATCGCCGCGCTCCGGTGAAGATTTGCAGGCGTGCACTAGAGCACACCTGCAGATCTGCCGGGGGCAGGCTTTAGGCTGGCGAGCTTCTCTGGTTGGTGGAGAGCCTCCACCAATCGGAAGCTGCCATTTTGGATGCCGGAGCAGTGTGGAGCGACAAGCTCGCACTGCTTCTCATCCCGACAGACTCGCCCGGACGCTGAAGAAATCCAGTGAGTTTCGTTTTTGCACGGTTCCTTTCCCACATGCGGAAAGGGCCTCAGTCCTCATGATCTTAAAAACTGGATTTTTGATCATGATGCCAGGCAAGACAGAGCATCCATAGTTGGCACAAAATTCTCCATCTGGTACCCATAGTTTCAGATTACTCATGCAAAGCCTCGTTACCTTGAAACCTTGATCTTTGCTCAGCTCCAAAGAGCTTTCATAGAACTTCGATTTCAGCAGCTGAAGGAAGATATCAAGGTACTCCAGTCATAGATACAAAATGCATATTTGGCAGTAACCAGACTGAGGACATAATTCATTACTTGCTGTTCTTCCCTCTTTACTCTGCCCCTAGACATATTCCTCTCTACCATTATTCAATCTTACACTGCGCGCACATCCCAGGAAATAGTTACAGCATTGTTATATGATACGTTGCTATCTGTCACCTAATTAGTGGCTCAGTTTGCATTGGCAGCCAGGAAATTATGTGCTAGTTTCATTAAGGAACATATTGTAACATAATATACAGTAATTTTATATTTTTTATACTTTTTAGCCAGCTTATAGGGGCTGTCAAATTGGATTAAACTTGTGTATATATTTTAATAATTTTATTTTAAGTTGGATCACAGTAGTTGTTAAAAGGGTTTTAAATGGATAAAATAGTTTTAAAGTTATATGTATCTTTTAATAATCCATTTTTAATTGTATTAATCTATTTTTAATTCAACTTTATGCATGTTTTATTCTAAACATTGTAAAGGCCATTGGCTATATACAATAAAAAACTATAACAACAACATTAATATTATGAAAATGCACATAGTTATCAGCAGGCTAGAGGAGCAACACGTGTTTACACTGACTACGTCGCATATACTTCAGCATATTAATGCACATGCACAGTACAATGCATTCCTATTCAGGAATGAGCACCAATTAGTTCAGTGGAACTACTCCTATCATAGGATTTCAGCCTAAGACTCATTGATAATCAGTGGCTTGCCCCAAACTGACAATTTAGGGCTTAGATTTAATGTTGAAATACAGCATACACTATCATTAACAAAATGGGATGACCTTCTTCCTTTCCCTTTTCAGCTTTCTTTGCAACCCCAAAAGCCTGCTCTGAAAAGTTTCCCAGACCTCCAAAGAATATTAAACATGCCTTGGGAGCAGGGAGTTCTGGGGAAAGGGAATCACACTCTTCTAGTTCCACTACAGAAGCCGTTCCATGAGTGCATTGATGCAATATCGTAAGCCCAACGTTGCCATTTCGGGAGTTTACCCATATGCAGTGGTACCCTGTACCAGCTGTCATGCATGAAAGGTAGATGTCCAGACATGTCCCACCATTATAGCCTTTGTGTCCAGAAGCTTCCTACATAAACCTAAAGGAATTGCTTACAAATCAGTTACCATGGGATGTATAAATCTTGAACAAGGGGATAGAACACTTCAGCTTATAAACAATGGTTGCAGTACCGTGGCAAATATCATGATAAAAAATTGAAAAATATGCTTTTACAATGCAAATATTATTTACACCTCCCATCAAAACAATTAGAAAAAAAGTAACAACAAAACCTTTAATTTCCAGCATGTGCATAAATCACTTATACACAGTTTATACACACTTTCCCTCTTGTACAATGCCTTTTCTCCACCTTGTTTTACATTTCCTGTTAACTGTAAACATAAATAATTCCCTCTAGAATACTACTGTGACCTTTTATTTTATTGTAATTAATGTAGACTTACAGAGGAACAGCTAAACTTCAATTTGAGATTTAAAGAGCCACAACAACTTTGAATTTGGATGCTTTGATAGAGCCTGTGGAGTATGACTGAATAAGCTTAATAAAAATTAATTCCCTTGGAAGAAAGAACTCTTCTCTGAATAAATTACTTTCTGTATATTGAAATGTTAAACAGATCATTCTAGTACAAATTAAAACTGAAAACTGAGCACTGCAATGCTGATATTTCTAGATGATAATATTAAAAATAACTTGGGAGAATAAAAAAGTAATTCAAAAGCTCAATACAAAAGAAATAAAAAAGAATACTTTTTATAGATCACTGTGCTGTCATTCAACATGTGCAATTGCCCAAGGAATTCACTGGCAGTTTTGTGAGCATGTCATAAAGCACTTATGTGGACTGGGAACTGAATGAAGCTGCCATTTTCTTGTTTAGCCTTTGCAGCATTTTGAACCAGTTTCTGTTTTCTTCAACCTAACTAAAATGATGTTACCACAAATATGCTATGACTAAAGTCACTAGTACCCCAAACTAATTGTACAGCATTTGTTAGCATGCTGAGGCATACTCAGAAGAAGCCTGGACTCTGAGATCTTCAGCAGAGGTCTTTGCTTCTGTCCCACCTTGTTTATCAGTACATGTGGTGGGGATGCAAAACAAGGCCTTTTCAATGGCTGTACTGACCTGTGGGCAGGATTTTTTTTTAAAAAAATCTAACAAGCTTTGAAAAGCTGAATGTTTTTGAAGAAAGGACTTTTAATAGGATGGTATACTGGTTTTGATTATACTCTTTTTAAACTGCTGTTTTTTATTTTTATGTTTTAAACTGTCCTTAATGTAATTGACACTTTAATTACCTTTTAGTCTCAATATTTTGTATGTTTCAGATATATTGTATTTATTTTCCTTCATTAGGTTGCTGTGAGTCACAATTTTGGAGGAAAGGCAGGATACAAAATTTAGAAAAAGACAAAGAAGAAGATATATGAAGACTCAGTAATCATTGAAGGCACTGGTCGTAAAATGCTTCTCATTTTCCTGCCTTTAAGAACAGACAGACTAGCAGACACCAGTTATCATTGTGTTGTTCTCTGGCAGTGAACCATGCTTATGGAACTTGTCCCCTGCTAGTGCTTGTCACACCCTGCTGTTGCACTATTATTGCCCTATTTGTAATCGAAGCTCTTTGGTCCATGATTCAATGTATGTTTCCAATGTGTGGCATAACAGACGCCCAACACAGAGTGCCCAGTTGTTACAGAATCTAATAATTCACAATTGGTAAAAATTAAAACTCTAAATATTTGTAGCTTGCATTTCTGGAAGCATGTACATAAATACCAGCAATATTTCTCCATATACTTTTTCCTCCATTTCAGCAATTCCTCCTCAGTATTCATATGTATGGCAACATGAAATTAAATTCACTCTTCTTCTCTTTTTTTGTTTTTAATAAAATAATGGTGATAAACATACTCTATAAATCACCTGCACTTTGATGAAAGTAAGGCTCATTTATATTTTAAACATTGTATCAATGGAACAAAATGGACAATAGTAGGCAGCTACAGGAAGTCTGGGTCTTTCCAATGCCTCACTTACTATTAGAGAACATCTAAGAAGGGAAATACAGGTTGGTATCCAATTGGTTTCTGCAATGGACAAGGAAGGGAGTGATTTTCTCAAAATCTGCTCAAGAGAGCTGACGGCCATCTTGAATAGATGGGGGACACACAGGAACCTCAGGTGGAGGGTAGCATAAGTCTAGTTATATGAGTAGATTACATCCATAGGCCACTAGCAAAAATTGGCTAGCTTCAGCGAAGGGGGCATAAAACAGAAAAAAAAGTTGCTGAAACAGTACTTGGGATAAGCAGTATCTTGGAAGAGCAAATGGCCAGTACACAAAGAGACAGTAAGCTGTTTTACAGAATTAGCTCTGAGCCTTCCTGGAAATGCTGTTTCACTTGAAGAGAAACTGTGGAATACTTGGCTCAACAGTGTGAAAAACTATCAAACTGAAATCTAACTGGGCCTCTGTTCATAGGAATTATCCTGTTAGAAAATAACAATTTATTATTTTTTTCAATGATTTACATAGGAGCGGCCATGTTAGGTGTGGAAAGACGTATATAATTTCAGTGGTGAACTACCATGGAGTAATCATGATGTTCTCTTCAAACACAACATTCTCTTCTGGGCTGAGCTCAAGGGAAAACAGTTCTGCTAGGCTGAAGCAGTAGCTCTCTGATCACAGCACTATTTGGCCTGATGCTGTGATATTATGAACTTTCTCTTTTTTATTATTAAAAAAAGTATTTTTTAAAGCAACAAATGAACCTTTAAATGGTTGAGCCTACAACTACCATTTTAAGGGAAGAAGAAGAAGAAGCAAACATCCACCTGAAACATGGGAGGAAGAGCAATATTGAACATTAAAGAGGCATTTGATTCAAGAGTCAAATACATTCCTGTTTGTGCTGTGTGGGGGGAAAACAGCCATGCTTACCACATAGAGCTAAAGTGGTATAGTGGTTTGTGCACTGGACTATGGTTCTGGAGACTAGGGTTCAGTTCCTCACTTGACCATGGAAACCCACTAGGTGACCCCAAGTGCATCACATAAATCTCCATCCCAGAAAAAGCTGTGATAGGTTGGCCTTAGGGTCATCATAAATCAGGAACAAGTTGAAAGCACACAACATCCACCACCAAATGGAGAAAAAAGGCAAATCTCTTCATACTTTTGGGATATACTTAGTGGTGTCCCCTTGATGACTGAAAGGCTGTTTGAGCCAACACAGGCTTCCCTTACCATCATAAGGAGAGAGATGGTTTTCATTCTTGGCTCCCACATGTCACTTTCCATGCACTACAGAAGGGCTCCCCAATACTGCAGAGCAGATTTGGGGTGGGATGTAATGACTCAGGCTGTAGCAGAAGGTGGTACTGGCAAAGTTTACCTTTTTCCCCTTCTAGCATGTGAAGCTTTCTCTGAATCAAAGAGCCTCAGAAGAGTAGAAGAATCCCACCAGATACTTTTTTATTTATATCCATATAGTATCTAGCCTTCAAAAATAGCCCTAAGGCACCTGAAAAACTAAAGGAAAAAGCTAGTCTTTCTGTTCATATACCTATAGATACGATTCCATACATGAGAGTCCTCTACTGCCAATGGCCTCCTATGAAGTCAGGCCACCTTTAATTGGCAAAGGGTTATTCTCACACTAGGGCTGTAAACATACATTGCCATGTGCAAGTCACAGTGCCCTGCCATATTTATGGTGACATAAGCTTTTGTGAACTGAACCATACTTTAACAAATGCACTTGGAGTTCTCTTTATAAGTCAAATCCCAAAGAAGATTAGAGGATTTTTAAAAAATGAATCTGACAAATAAAACAGAATAAGACCTTATGATCCAACACCATAATTTTGTCTAAAACAAAAACCTCAAAATGATGTTTGTCTTATACCCACCTCTTTCATCACCCTATGATGCTACTCATACAAAATAGTTTCAGCATCAATTAACACGTGGCAGACTGCTATGATTTTACAATTAATGAATAGCACACATAAGGATCTTGCTTCTTTGAATGGTTGATTCTGGTTTGAATGGTAGAATCTCTGATCCATAGATCTGTTGGAGGTAGGTTCTATTTACAACAGTTGAAATCCCACCAGTCAAGAGTGGTTGAGAAGGCAGTCAAGGCATGACAAATAACAGAAAGTTAATTCCCATCATTTCTCATGTTGCTTATACAGCAAGTGGGGAAGGGTTTACACCAAAAGATTGAACCATGGAACCTCCCCTCCTTTGTCCATGAGCTACCCATGGTTCCCATCCTTAGCTTTCATCACTAGGAAACAGCAGTAAGATATGTGTATGTGTCAGGGGTGCTACAGCCAACAATATAATCTTGTTGAGTGAATAACTGCCCAAGATAGGACATAGGTTGCTACTGTCATCAGGGGTGACCTCCATTCAGCATCCATATGCCTTCAAGGTCTTGACTGACTTATACTATCACCTCCTTTGGCCATCAAGAATTTTATTTAGCAGCCAGGGATGCTACCAATCAGATGAATGAATGAGAAAAAGTCAAGAAAACAGAATGAAGTACCCCATGCTCCATTTTCAAGTAGATAAGCAGTGACTTAACTCCTAAGCTAAGTCACTTAATGTGCATCATTTAAATCTACACTTTAGAGTCAGGCTGGGGAACCAACAAGGTAGTATCTGCTTTTGCATATATTTCTCCATTTAGTCAGAGGTATACATGCAAATTTGTATTGCTCTGTGTGTCTAATGCTCATCAATTGTATAAAGATGGAATCCTAGCCTTTGTTAGTTTCAACTGAAACATTTACCCAGTTATTATTATTTCACTATGAGTTCATGTTGTTACTTCCTATTAGCATAAAGGCAGCAAATGCGATAAGACTATCAGGAGCTGAACTGCTCAGTGAAAGAATAGTCCATAAATAACATTACTTATCACAAAATATGGAGTTGGAGTCCACAAAATATAAATGAACAAAAATAGTCACTGGCTGTTTTATAAGCATTTACGTAAATGTCACCTGAAGAATTTGTGCAGTACTTTTAATAGTACTTTATTAAGTCTCACAGTTCCACATGAACTTATCAACGTTTTTGCTCAAACAGAAAAATCCTTGGATTTAGCTTTCTTATGTAAATATCTAGCAAAAGCTGAAACCATTCTTCCTTCAGAATGTCACTTCTGAACCCAGCCCAAATTTTATACATATGTTACTCAGGGGAAAAACATCACACAGATAAGCACTCGTATCTTTCAATCTATCTACCGACCTTGAAATATGATAATAGATATGATGAGCATTAATAAATATCTACAATGTGGAGTAGTGGTTAGAATGTTGGGCAGGAGTTTGGGAAAATCAGGGTAAAGATGCCACTCAGGCATCAAACTCACTGGGTGACTAGTGACCAGTCCCTTTATAATTACATATTTTATCTTTAGATAGATAGATAGATAGATAGATAGATAGATAGATAGATAGATATCTTTATAACTTCATAATTATTTCATTATATCTAGCTTTATGATTCCTTGCAGCTCTGCAGCAGGCTTTTTCTATGGGAAACCTTACATTAATAAATGAAATGAATGATTAAATTACTTTTCATTAAGCCAACAGTAAATTAACCTTATTTTGTATGGAGCTACCCATTAAGTTCAAATAAAATTGCTCAGCTTTTTGCACAGGATCAACTGTATTCCAGTTCTCATTCTCCTGCTGCCTTACCTGAGGCTTGAGAAGTAAATTATCTCACCATTTATCCCAGAGAACAATTACTTCACTATTTATACTCTGTGGCTTGACAATATCAAGCAAACAAACAATACTATCAAGATGAGGGCTATTTAGTGGAAAGGAGCAAACAATGATCTACAGAACAGCAAAATGGGAAGAATAACTGGGGAGGCATTACTTTGTTTCCTGTACAATGCAATGTATATTTGACTTAATTCTAAAATAAATAACAGTAAGTAAAATATTACAGTCATGTATTGCTGAGCATGCAACATTTAAACATCAGGCAGTTCCATTCAGTCGCCATCACTGGACAAGTTCTAACACTAACACTAACTGAAGATGCAAGGACTATGCTACAAATAATACAGTTTGTGATTATTCAGTCTCCTCCATCTGGACTACTCTATCAGAGTTGCAGATAGGTCTCTTAATTTGAACAACAAAGACTGTTTTAGCTTATCAGAAAAAATATTCATTTTTTATATATATCTGACAAGTCAACTGAAATGCAGGTATCAATTAAAATACAAAGTTCATATTATTTTGGTCACAGGAAGCAACTTCTGAGAAACAGAACAGTATTTGTTTATATAATGGTTGCATAGCTATCAACAAGTTTTCAACTGACAGCTAACATAAAATGAGACATAAAGAGCCTCCTTTGATTCCCTGCTGTGTACTCATCATACTGTAAATGTTTTTAGGCACACTGACTGTCATAAAACCCCTGAAGAACATAATGGGTCTTAAAGCATCATGTGTACTGAGTCTGTGAAGGATATCTTAGCATTGTTTTCTACTGGCTGCAAAGGCTGAACTATCACAACCAGAGAAGCACATTTGTCCATGTATTTCAAACTTACAGCTTTCAAAGTCATGTTTAAAATATGTACCAGACAGTCAAAAATTGAGGATGGTATCTAATTAATTCAGTGGTTCTCAACCTGTGGGTCCCCAGATGTTCATGGACTTCAGCTCCCAGAAGCCCCAGCCACTATGGTCAATGCTCAGGGCTTCTGGGAGCTGAAGTCCATGAACATCTGGGGACCCACAGGTTGAGAACCACTGAATTAATTCCTCCTGACGAGAAAACAGCTTCTGTCAGTGAAATAAGGAGGAAAGTTATTCCTTTGTACAGCTCCCACTTCCTACATGTTCTCAAAATCTACTATGGAAAGTAAGGGCACCTATTGGAGTAGATTTTGAAGGTGATTGCTGTGGGGAGGAGAGGAGAAGAAACTCCCACTTCACAAGTTGAAGTCTTCTGAAGTGTGTGTGTAGGGGGAGATGGCCATGCTGCCTTCAAAGCAGTTATATATATTACACCTAACATTATCTCAATGGTATCACATCTAAGCAGAAAGGTGATTAATTTTTTTCTATTATATAATTCTCAAACTTATAAATTTTTAGGGAAAAAACAAATAGGGCACTATTTTCACTAAATGTTGGATTTCATGGGTGATAAAATACATTCAACTTCCAGAATCAGAAAAAAATGACTTCTTTCTCCTGAGTTCTCATCCCGCATGAAAGGAAACCTACCCCCTACAGTGAAAGAGATTGAAATAATATTTTATGTTCTGGAAAATGATGTGGAAGTTTTTATTTTTATGTTAATATATTATACAGTCTGCTAATGTCATAAAAATATTAATGACAAATAGGACTCAGCAGAAATAAAATATAATTGAAAGTCAAAATAAAATTCATTTACTGTATGCCAGGATATTCATATTTTAGAACACAGCATTCAATTCCAGTTTTCACTATTCATGTACATTCTACTGGCACATTATGACAAACACTGAATCACAATTCCCACCTACTTAAAAAACAGTAAAGTATTTAGGAAACAAAATTATCACCCACACATGTCTTTATTTTCTATGTATCCTGTGGCTTAACTGAAATGGATGTTGAGGGAAGTGCGTACCACAAGAGGAATAGCTTCTCTTTGGCAATTAAAATTTAATTGCTCCCCAAATACAGCAACAGAGTGATGACACTATAAATGCTCTTGCTGCATGCCTTCTGCATTTGATGAATGACTTCCTCATCTAAAGCACTTTGGGGATGATAAACCTCAGTTTCCAGTGTGAGCTGGATACCTGTCAAGCTAACCTAGAAAACTTTTCAAACATGAAAGTTTGACTTCTGGTATATGAACACTAAGCCTGCAAGTTGTCCTTCATTTTAAGATTTGCTTCACTTTAAGGTAATCTCTCTTTGCCTTATTCCCAAACAGGATAGCTTAATAAACTATCATGAGTGTATACACCACAGCCAGTGTCCACATTCTTGAATGTAACTTTATAATTTGTGAACCATAAAATGCAAGAAAACTGGAACTCAGTGAACTACCCTCAGAAAACTTCTCCACCCTGGGTATTCTAGATACCTTCATAACCCTTTTCAGTGTTGTGCCTCCTTTTCTAACAAGGGTGAACTCACTAAAACCTGTATTTGTGTAACTCTCTTTTAACTTCAATTAGGCACTAAAAAGAGTCTTATCAGCCCCATTAGTCACAGTCTTATCAATCCCAAGTCTATCTTAATGTGTCCATCATAACAACAACCAGGCAGCAGTCTGCAAATCTACCCACCCACCTCCAATTGTGTTAAACAGAAAAGTAGCCTGCCAGCTGCTGCTTTTCTATAAAAACTGGTCTTTAGAGAGCTAGGCGGATGGAAGGAAAACTCTAGCTTTCTTGTTGTCATCAAGAAAGGGTTAAAGCCCAAAACTGTTCCCAGAAACAATTACAGCCTTCAAATGCTAATAGGTTCCCATGTCTCTCAGACACTTTCTGCAGTTTAATTGTCCTAATAGTCAGCTTCAAGCATCACAATTTGGGAGGGAATTTCTTATTCTAAGGGACATTAATTAGCTCTAAATGATGTTAAATACCATCCCTGCCGTTACAAGGGCTTCCATGGGATCTTTACAAGAAACAAGCATTTGAGTAATTTAAAATCACTTAGTAGTCTTCATCTCAGTTGTAGACTATATATGGAAAAATTACTGACCTGGCGGAAATCAAGACAAGTCTTACTCCCTTACTACTTCACTTTGTATGCCCTTTCCATCCCTCTCCCCCTCCCCTCAGAGAGGCTACCAACTTTCACCTTCCTTTAGCTTCAATGTAGCTGAGCTAACCCCCACCCCCATTAAGAGTATCTTTGGCAGCTCAGCAGTTTGAGTAGCTTCAGCTTTTCTTCTCCCACACCACTCAGCCTTGGCTGCCCTTAAAGAAAATCCTCACAGAACAACGTGTCAATTTTGCATTCCTTTACAAAGGCAACTTCTATTAGGGAGACCAAGAGCTTGGCTCTGCCTCCCCATAGACAGAGAGCTTTGTGACCATGTAGAAACCAGGGAGCGAGAAAACATTTCCTGCATTAAAATGCAACTTCTTCCACACAGAGAACTGTGCTTGGACAGGAGAGAAAAATTCTGTCTCCCCAGTCTGCAGCACATACAAACACAAGTAAATACACACATCCACACACTGGTTTCAGCCATTCAGCACAGAAGAGAAGAATTAATCTTCTTTCATGGATGTTTTGACCATGCTGGGGAGGTATAAACCCATGTACTATATCATTTTAATTTCTGCATTGGTATTTTCCATATTGACATCACTGCGCAGCAACATTTCTCCATTTAAGTGTCTCCATTCTATAGCAGTAACAGTTCATTCTGTATAGTTTTCAGATCCTGGAGTTTCTTTCTCTATCATTTTACAACATCTGCGTTCTCTTCCTCTTTGCACCTGTCCATGACCAGCTAGGGTAAAAAGGCAAGCAAAAGGAGAGAGGCAACTGAATGAATCTTTAATATGGGATTAGATGCATGGCACTGAGAAGTATCTTGATAAAAGGCTGAGCTTAGCTGTCTACTTCTTTCTTTAAACAAAGAAGGGAAAAAAGCAGTGACCAGATTTATTAAAATACAACCATCATGCAATCATATTTTCTGAGCCAATCATCTCTTTAGGAATTTTTCCTGCTGAAGTTTTTAAAAACGGGGAAAGAAGAAAAGAACACAGCTGGTTTCTGTGTAGGTCTCTCTGCAGAAGAGAACATGCTAAATTTTCCCTGTCTATGTACCTCCTAAAGTCTGACCTACAGTTACTAGATGTCCCTACTTGCAAATCATCATCTCAGCTCCATAATGAATGCTCTCTTGTTTCAACATACCTCAAAAAAAGATCTCACATGGTGCTGTATTTTTAAAACTTTTTCATCCTAGCAACATTAACCTAACGCTGAAAGTTGATTCTAAGATTTCAAATAAAAAACTGGAATGTAGTCATGGTTGCCCACCTCCTCAGCCTCTCATGTCCTGGCCAAACTGGACCTTGGGAACTTTGTTCACATTACCCACATGTCTTTGGAAATCTCTTCCTTGCAAAGCCAAAACAATAGGATCATGGGTGAATAAGGATATATAGCTGGGTGGCTGCAGTAAGAACAAGATAAATAATTACTTGGCTCCCAACTTAGCATCATTATTATAAGTAGGTCTGAGAACAAAAGAGAATTCCTCATGAACTATGAGGAAACCAATTAATGGAAATTTAAAAAATCACTTAGCTATCAGATTAAATAAGAAAAAAAAATCTTCCCTCTTGGAAGTAATCCAGAGAATGAGCGTTCACAGACCCTCAGAAATCCTTTCATGCTGGCAACTGGTGTGGAGTGCAATTCAGATAGACTTACGTATCAGAGAAATCAAGAACAAGAAATGGCTATAGGGCAACTGAGCCCCCCTGGAATGCACCTACCTTCTTTTGGTGGCCGCTTGGCTTCCCTTGTTAGATTGCAGACCTGGGTTGTTTGCAGCTCCTGGGTGAGACAGCCTTCCGTCTGCTCATTGAGCGGCAGAACTACATTATTGAGCAACACCAGGGAATGGTCATCTCCCCCCATTCTCCCAAGTGCTGAGGGCAGGTGCATTTTGTATACATGATCCCACAGGACTCGGTTCTCCCATTCTCAGATTTCAAGCAGCTCTCCAGCCAAGTGCATAAAACATGGCAACCAAACTGGCTTGGGCTCACCTTGTTTAACACCAAAAATTCAAAGAAAGATTTCTGATCATCTTCCTTTTTGTATAATCCTATGAAATCGAAGGGGTAGACCCGGCGTATCTGAATGAAATTCTTATCATACTGCAGGAATACAAAAGCATTCTTGGAATCACACAACTGCATTATAGAATGGTTATTCTTTAAGAGATCCTTAATTTTTTCATGGGAAAAATGATCAAACTGATAAGCCAGCAAGGAAAAGTTAGAGCAGCTGAAGTCCTTTTTGGAAAATTTCAGGTAAATGCTATATTTGGTTGGATCTGGGTTTTCCAGTGTCCAAGTGCAGTTTGTAAAGTTTTTGGGAAACATTTCGCTTACAGAATATGATCCATAAATGACCCCCTTCACCAACGTTGAACACCAGAAGTCTTGGGCAGCATTAAATCCAAACATAACCAGTAGATAGGTGGAAAATATATAAATCAGCAAATTACGAACAGCCTTCATCCTATGTCATTTGGCCTGCAGGAAAGGAAAGGAGGGGAAGAAAAAAAGGGAGGTTGAATGCTTGTAAAATGAAAATCAAATTTCTTCAAAAACTGCATGTGGATGTTTTCAAAATTTCAGCTAGAATGCATGTTACCCCTCCATGTGGGCACATATGCATGTATGCACATGCACAGCAAAAGACCAGGTTTTAAAAAAAATAACACAAGGAAATATTAGATGCTGTGTGAACAGTGCCACCATGTGGCCTGCCTAACTGTCAAATTCCCTAGATCCAATTTTTTAAAAATAACAGTTGTTACATTATTAATTGGAATGCCTCCTCATACAGACCATACTGGCCTGGTAAGGCCTGACTCTTTTAATGTTGGATTAAGGTCCAGTGCTCTTTCTCTAATAGATCCCGAAAGGACTGTCAATTTATTTTTAAGCTTTGAAGTCTTTTGATACAATTATTTCACACACAAGGAGAGAAAAGCTGAGAACATCTGTTATGCAATATCTTCCCTCTTAGGTTTCCAGTAATAATTGTGATAAATTATATTTTTCAAATGTACAAAGTATTTGGTACAGAGGGGGCACTGCCTCCCATATGGCTGTCTGCCACTGCAGTAGCAACCTGTTTATATTAAGATGCCATCTACTACAAAATGTAAGGTGATCTATCAAGATTCAGCAATAGACATATGTGTTGGAAGTATTATTTTCAGGATAAAAATAGCTAGATGGGCAGCAGAAACTTTTTTTTTCTGTCTATCAGTACAACTGAGATTTAGAATCCAGCGTATTATTTCTGTGTGATCTGATCACTTGGGATATATGAAATACATCTCTTAAAAAATATTAAAACCAATTTAGACTAGGGAACACTTTTATGCTATAAGTTCTTTTTGAAAGAGACCTAAATTTGGTCTCTTGGTTATCATTTGCCCTTGTTAAACCAAATGGTGGTGCTGGTGGTGGGGCATATGTGTTCGTTTATGAAAGACATTATATCTCATCTTCCTACTAGTTCATTCACAAAATATAGTTGCTATGTCTTTATAACTACAGCCTTTGCTTCTTATTCTCTAACACAGATGTAACTGATGGAAATGAGTTTGGAAAATATCTACTGAAAACGTATATATCTTTAAAATGTATGTGAAGACACAAACATAGAGATATCTTCAGCCATGATATGTGTGAAGTTGTTCAGCCCTCAGTAATGTTTTGGCCTTCAGTACTATTTGCTAAATTTATAAATGTTAGCTGATTAAAATGTTGCCAATTCCATATTTTCAAACCATTCCATTTGCACCAGCAATCTTTTATATCCCCCCCACCCCAAAACACAAAGAGCTGCGGAGTTTTTGACCCAAGGCTCTTGCCTGACAATCTCTACCTTTTTCATCTCCACTTTGAATGACCAGGCATCTCCCACCCCAATTGCGTAATGCTGAACAAATCAGAGGATTCAGTTGTTTCAAAGAGATTTTGTGCAGATTATGAATTGTCGGCTCTGCACATTGACAGAAGGAAAGCAATACTGACACTTGACTCAATTTAAATCTGTAGTTTTAAAAGAGCTGAGGAGAGGGGTGGAAAATATAGTTGTGGAAGCTTCCTGGGAATTACCAGAGCTGTATGTTTGTTTGTTTCTCCCTGCTCTTCATCTTAAGCAACAACAAATGGCTTCTGTGCAGAACTAGGCTGATAGGCCATTTCATACCCTGAGAAAGTGAGAAACTTGCTTATGGGTAAACCCTGCAAATAATCACCTACTCTTTACAAATGTTGCTGGAGTACTTTGCAGGCATTGCAGCCCTTGCAGTGTAATTTGGGAGGGTCTAGGCATGAAAGCACTAAATTAGAAATTCCATTAGTAAGAAGGGAATCTGTCTCAGAGTCTGAAGAGACTGTATTTTCTTTCTTTAAGAGGACAATAACAGCCTCGGGAACTGTGGAGAGAGAGGGAGAATAGAGACAACCCAATAAAACAAATGTTTTTAAATATACCAACTGCAGTGCCAAGGCTGCTTTCCACTAGGAGGCTTGGTCAAAGGAACCAGATTTTGGCTTTTCTCCTCAAAGAGGCAATCCTCACTCAACTACCTTAGGGCAATATTTTAGGCACAGTGGGTAAGGCAGGAGAGGAGAGTATTTTGGGTAGCGATGCAGTAAATGCCAGTGGATGATAAGTTCTCAGCTGTGTCAGAAGCAAGAGGGAGGAAAGGAACAAGTTGCGAGAGAAGAGATAAAATGGAGGCAGAAGAGGGATATGAAAATATCAATCCTCAAAAAACCTAGGGGTACCCCACCGGGGAATAAATCCTTTCCACCCAAAAGCATCCTCCCCCCGCGCTTCTCTCTCCTAGGTGACACTGTGGTTTAATCGAACCTAGACGGCGCCATCACTCCACCGATCAGCTTCACAACAGAAGACTCACAGACTTCCCTTAAACTTACTATTAACCTCAGGATCCCCCCTCCTCCTCCCCTCCCCACAAAATTACCCCCATAGCTCACAAGTCTCCCGAGGGAAGGATGACTCTTCGAGCTCTCTGGCTGGCAACGATTTGCCCACTCGCCAAGCAGATTTTCACTAACTTTTCGATAGCTGGAGTAGCACTAAGGTGAAGGGATCCTGTCGGTTTGTGTCATGTCTCCCTCTCTCTCCCTCTCATTTTCTCTTTCTCCTCGATCCCACACCCACCCCGCCGCTCCTTTCCTCTCCTCTCCTTCAGCAACAGCCTGGCTTTCCATGCCCGCCACCCCGGGCTTAAAACCCTTCGCCGCCTCATGCACAAGCCTTACCTTCCACTCCGAAAGCAGGCAGGCTATTTCTCTAAGAAGATCCTAGCACCACAGGCACACGTCCCAAAAACAGGCACGGAGAGATTCCCCTTCTGGCGGAAGCACCGCTGCCCATATTCCTCAGCTCGCATTCAAAATTAAAGCAGAAGAGGGGGTGGGAAAAAAATTACACCGCAGAAAAAGGGGGGGCAGGGAAGTTCAGCCCAGTAAAAGGTTGCTTAGAGATCCACCAAATCCAACCTAATATAAAGGGGGGGGATGGAAAGGGAGGAGAACGAGAAAGGGGGGAGAGAGAGATTGATGGAAAGAAGAGGAGTGGGGAATAAAAGGGACTTGGCTGAACAGCAAAGATTTTTTTTTTCTGATTTTGTTTTACGTGAAAATAAAGTCTAACCCAACAGCAGAGATAGACCAGGCGAAAGAGATGAGCCAGACGGCGAACTCAAAAGGGATCCGTCTGCCCTACTGCAGATTTGTTGGCGGGCTTTAGCTCTTGGTGGTGGTGGTGGTTGTCAGTCTGCTTGTTCTCGTTCCTCTCGTCGCCTTCGCCCTCCTCCTCTTCCTCCTCCTCTCCCCCTCACCCCTTGGCTCTCAAGTACCTGAGGGAAGGACAGCGACGGAGGAGGAAAGGGGGAGGTGTCAATCTTTCAGTCTATATTCTTGGTCAAGGATGTCGACTAGCGGGCTCCGAACGCGGAGGGAAGAGGAGAGGACTCGGCGAAAGAAACCGAGGGAGAAGAGCGAGAGTAACGAGGACGCTCTCCGGGTGAGCGCGGGAAGAGCGAGTCACTCGGTGTGCCCGTGCGTGTGCGTCCGTCTGAGTGAGGGTCTGTGTGGGTGAGGGAGGAGGGTGTCTGTGTGTGTGTGTGTGTGTGCGTGCGTGTGAGGGAGGGAGGGAGGGAGGGAGAGAGGGAGGGCGAAAGAATGGGGCTGTGTGTGAGCGCTCCAGTGTGCGCCTGTGCGCCCGCTCCCGCCCCACCGTGTGGGAGCGCGCGCGCGCGCGCGCCCTGGTCTCTCGCGCTCTCCCCTGTGGCGAGTGCGCCCTGCGCTCTCCGGAGCGCGCGCGTGCCCGCGCGAGTTCGTCCCTGAGCGGGCTCTTTCCTTGCGCGCCCTCCGCTCCACTTCCTCCTCGCTGACCCTCGTCCCCTCCCCTTCTCGGCCAGCGCGGGGCTCTTCGGCTCAACCACCGCGCGCGCTCCCCTCGGCCGTGGCTTCTCCGCGCCTTCCTGCCCGCGGTGCGCCGGTCCTGCGTGCACGCAGACGTGTGAGAATGTCCGTGTGTGTGAGTGAGTGAGAGAGCGAGCGAGAAAGAGAGAGTGCGCGCGAGGCAGGCTTCCCTCCAGGCTTCGGCAAGTGGGGCCGCCGCCGCCGCCGCGGTGCGACTTCACGCGTCACAGCTACTCAATCCCAAGCACGTCTCCTTTCCCTCCCCTTCCCACAGCAGCCCGGGCTTTTTTCTGCGTCTGGGAGGTTTTTCCAGCCTCAGTTCCCACACCGCGGTGGCTGGCTCGAAGCGCAACTCGGCCAGGCTGGCGAAGGCGAAAGGGGCGCGCGCGCGGGAGAGGGGGGAGAGATGGGGGGTAGCCAGCGCAGCCTTTGATCTCTCCCCCCTCCCTATCCTCTCCCCTAGCGCCTTCTCTACCCCCCCCCCCGGGGCCGCGCGCTTTCCCACTCTCTCTCCCTCCACTCCCGCCTTGGGGCTTTGCTTTCAAAGCGTAAAGCCCTCTGTCGCAGCCCCGAGAGCTGTCAGTTCGCCACCGCGATGCAGATTTAAATGATCCGGCGCTCCGAGGAGGGGGGTGGGAAATGAAACCCATCGCCGCGCTCAGCTTTCAAAGTGCCACCTTCCACTCTCGGGAACAATAGCAATTTTCTCAGCGAGGCGGCAATTAACACCTTTGTTTGTTCTCTCCTCTCTTCAGAAATCTAGGGGCTCTCCGGATTAGGACGGTGGCTGTATTTTCACGGCTGGAGAAAGATGCGATCGACGCGCAATAGCAAGGGATTCCGGAAACCTGCGATTTCAGCTCCGATCTCCCCCCCCCCCCGGTCCGCTTATCGCTCTTTTCCTTAAGTTAAAGTGGGTGGGAGATTGCGGGGAGGGGGCCAAAGGGAGGTGATTCTTTGCACTGCTCTCTGCCTGTCTGTCCGTGGCGATAGGAAGCTCGCTTGCCTTTTTTTTTGTCGCGATAGTGGGATGTCTGATGGCGTAAATATGAAGTCAGATGTTTAGCAGGATTTTTTCCCCCTTCTTCCTAATCTTTCCCTCTCCCTCCCTCCCTCCCTCCCCCCACCCGCTCTCGCACTGGGATGTTTTAAGACCAGAAAACCAAAAAACCGAAGGGCCATTTGAAATTAAGATAAGCCCGTCCGGAATGATTCCTGTGAAAGCAAAAGGAAGGCAGCTGAATGACAATAGTCACGAACGGGCTTTTAAAAAATGCATCAGAACTGCAGTGCAGAAGAAAAAAGAGAAGGCAGGTCAGCTGTCTAACAGAGCCATGGGGTTTTGTTGGCAGGATTCGGGGAACCCAGAGGAATGGCACTAAGATGGTGTGTATGCCTGTGTGTGTGTGTGTTTGTGTGTGCAACTGGGATAAGGAACGGAAAAGAGAGTGTGAGTGGGTGCAAGGAACAAATAACTAGGACTGATGGAAACGAAGGGAAAGAAGGAATACCAAGAATGCAATGGTAGTGTTCCAAACTCTGGTGGCAGGCTGTTCAGACCTGAATTATAGCCTCTGAAATGGAATCCCTAACAGTGGAATGATACTGCCTCCAGGAAAAGGATGGAAAGGAATGATAGTGTTCAGACTGGAGAAGAAATGGAATAGGAGAGTAGAAAGGCTGTGCAATACCATGGCAAATAAACTGGCAGCAAAATTGCTGTTGCTGCTGCCATTATTTTACTCATTCGTATCCCACCTCTTTTGCAATATCTGGACTCAAGGTGGCTTACAGAAGCCAGAACCGATTAAAAAGATACAAAAATAGCAAAAATCTAGTGTCCACTGCACAGCTCTATTAGTTTCTCCACTCACTCACACACATGCTAAAGGTATTCTCCAAAGAGAATGCCAGTAGTTGAGGAGAAGAAGGACCAAGGCAGAACAGTCTTCAAAGTGGAACAGCAATGAAACCAGTGCCGGTAAAGAAAGGATCTATCGGTCATGGAGGAAGAACGTTATGAAGTGACTACAGAGTACAACCTTGTGGAGAAAGCAAGAATAATACATTACCATGTGAAGAAAATGCAGTCACTCATAATCAGCTCTGGGAGATGAATACTGTAGTGAATTGCTTAAAGGAAAGTTCCTGGCAGTCCAGTTAAGGTGGCTGAATGGCAAAAGAGGGATCATGGAGTACAAGCTGGATAAAATGAGGCACAGAATTAAAAATAAAAGTGCTAGGTGTGGACCCCATACAGAGAAACTTCTGACATAGTTAGATGGAGTTGGAAGGCGGAAAAGAAGGTCACAGAAAAAGAGTCATGCCAACTGAAATCAGAATATTGAGGAGGAAGCTCTAGGTTAAGTTTCTGCTGGAGCAGGAATGGATACAAACAAGTGTTTTGCTGGGAATGAATGAAATGCAACAGGCTGTTTCACCATTTTTGTGGTTAGGTAGGAAGTGGGAGACAGAGTGGAACCACTCAGTTTTGTTGGGAGATGATGAAATGGCCAAGGGGAACTGGGTGGGATGATAAACACAGTTTGAGGAATTGGTGGGATTACTGGAATGGAGCATGGGGGCACGCATGATGGAATAATAAAAGGCTTTGTGCTGTGAATGGGTAGATTGCTAAAGAACATTTGGAGGAAGCGGCAAAAAATAAATGATTTATTTAGGCACTAGCCATGTAGCCTAGTTAAATGTGGTTGTACTGGAAGGAATGAAGCAGAAGCTTATAGCAGGCGTGCATATGTATATTTGCTTCAAGAAGGAAGAAGAGCTGATAAGATATTTTGTAGGATGAAATTGCAAGCAAGCCATGGATCTCTTTGGAACTTACAAGTAATAATGGGACACTTCTAACAGTCACCACCACCTCCTCTATCAAGATGGGCCTCATGGAACATATATGCAGTGCATAGAAGTTCCAGCAGTAAGTACATACACAAATGATCCAGCATTTGCTGCTATTCACTGTAGCAAGAAAAAAAACAACTTTTGCTATAACTTCAGTCAGAGTTGCTCTGCACTATATCCACTGGCTCAGCTTCTGGTTATCTGAAGGAACACATTCTCCCATAGGAACCTGCCCATGTCTTGACATCTTCTGTGGTGTCCCTCTACCCTCACAGGTGTATCCGGTGGGAACGCAGAAGAGGGCCTTCTTTGTGTCTGCTTCAAGCCTCTGGAACTCCTTTGCCAAAGAGGCTAAACTGGCACCCTCCTTACTATCTTTCTGCAGCAGGTGAACACCTTTGTATTTGGTAGGCTTTTTAGGATTTGACTTGATGTTCAAATATTTTTACTGTCAGTTTTTTAAAAAATAAAACTAGAAAAAGGAAACATTTTACATTTAACCTCAAAATTAACAATGGAAATACAGTCATATTCCAAAAGAGCCTATGCTAGACTTTTGTTGTTGTTGTTGTTAGTAGCTTATGTTTTTAACTGCTTTTTTGTTGTTAATAGTTTAATTGCTTCTTAACTGTTCGAATCTGCTTTGAGTCCCAAACTGGGAACAAGGTGGGATATACATAAAAATAACAACAAAAGTAAGAACAATGCTGCAGATCACTAGTGGACCAAAACATCATCCTCAAAAATAAAATCTACAGTCACTGTCTTCATAAACATTGGCCCTTGCCTCATGTCAATGGCATCCTGGCACAGGGATGTGAGAGGAGTGAGACCACGATGCTTCCACATGATATTATAGTGGTCCCACCCTTCTCACTTTGCCACTGACCCTCGATCACGCAAGCTTTCCATTGCAGTTGGGTATGCAAAAGGAATGGAAGCACAATCTATGCACTTCCTCCCCTACTGCAATATGGGAAGAAGGCCAGCTGCGATCCGAAAAGACGGAGTGTGTCCCTTCTGCTCTCTTCTGCAGGCAGCCAGTCGCATGTGGAGAGGAGTGTTGCAAGCACACTCCCATTCTGGCAGAGGCACTGCCAGGATTGTGACGGGATGACGTGCGAGAACATTGTTGTGCCCAAAATGCCATTAATTCTGTGTCTGAGGTACTAGAACTTCTTCACAGTAATTGTTATATTTTTATCCCTTTTCAGAGAGCTCAGGACTCATAATATGTGCAACGTTTTATCTTCAGAATTTCCCACCTTTTTTATTCTCATAGCTACCCTGCGAAGTAGTTACGAGTGAGAGACAATAACTGGCCAAAGGTCACCAAGTAAGCATCATATCTAAGTAAAGAAGTGATCAGATCTGTCTGCTCTGGCAATTTTTCCGACTGCTATATTACATTGGATGAACAAATGAAATCTAAGCAAAAGAAAAAAAAAATAGCCCATTGAAGCCAGTCCATTTTTATAGTGATGTCATAAAAATAAGTCTGTCCAAATAGTTATTCCAGCATTATTATCTTCTAAATATTGCAGTTCTCTCTCGGGAGCTGGCATTTCACTGTAGTTGCTGTCATTATTTCCTGGACACTTGCCACTTAGCTCGGCCCTGTGTCATTCCATTCACTTGCCATGGCTAAGCTTCCACTTTGCATTGGCACCTTTCTCCCAGCCTTCTCATGTCTATTTCTAACAGTCCCATAGTTGCATTTGCTCAGCATTTCCCTTTCTCTGCAGCATAGTTAAGATACATGTATTTAACAGTCCTTTCGCACTTGTCACTTGGTTTCTCCTCTTTATTTGTTTTCAAGAATCATGTAGATATATCCATGACTATAAATGAACATCTGTCAATTTCTGTAATATGTCTAGATATATTTTGTAATATCTTTGACTGCTTTAATTCAGGCTGGCTGTTGCAAGACAGGTAATGAGACTAAACCATGTGGCCAGCAATGAGAGCAAGAATGGACATGTATAATCTCCTGAAAACTAGCTGCTCTATCTGAAGTTGAACAAACATTTTCTTCTTTCCTGCTTTCCATTGTAATTTCTATAAGAATTTCTCCTCTCTCTCTCTCACTCTCTCACTCTTAGCTACTATTTAGATGCTAGTGAGAGAAAACTACTTTCTAGCAAATACTATTCAGTAGCATGGGAATTACTTTGTAGCTTACTCACCTCTGCTAGTTCTGCACAAGGTACAGAGCCTTTAGAGAGGACTTTGCTAAATTTGGCAATGTCACTCAGTTTACAGTTCATTTGGGTAGTTGCATGATGATTTTTTTTCTGACTGAAAGAACATCAGGGAAAAAGATGCATTAACATTCCATTTAGCATACAAACCAATTATTTTCATAATCACAATGGTTTGGGTTTTTTTTTAAAGGGGATAGTTTATTGTTGCAGTTATACACTAGATGATTTCTGGTTAGCAGTATTACTGATCATAAACACTTTTGACCCAAGAAACTAAACAGAACGTTTTTCGTTCTTCTTCACTACGTATTATTTTGGAGTATAGAAATTGCATTTTACAAATGAAGCACTGGCAATAAATCTGCTCACTCAGAACTTCCTGGCCTTTGACTGATAAGCAAATACAGTACAAGGTATTAGGTATTATAGAGCTTATTTATATGGATAATCAGGAATTCCCCTTCACTACATCATCATTCAGGAACCAGGGCTGGTTTCCTAGTCTTTATAATTCCTTGTTTCTTTAGGCTTCAGAAAGCACTCTCTTTCTTACCAATATCCCACAAGATAAATATTTGAGGAAAACTGCCTGATTGCATTGTGGTGAAGAGGTGAAAGAATTTATTGAGTAGTGGGTTTGCACAGGTACTTGTAGATCCCAGCCATCAAAATTAACTCAGACTGCATGATGCAGTGGATGATATCACGCTGCTATGTAGCCAGTTAACTTTGGTAGATGATGACATCATAAATCCAATGGAGAGTGAGTGCGTTTCTTTCTGGCATTGTCGCTCTCACTTGAAATTGACATTTTTAAGCTGTGTTAGAGTAGTGGCTGAATTTTTATTTTCTTTTAAAGTAGTTGCATATTGATTATGCAGGCTGGGCAGATTATGAGGATATGATAGATTTATTGTGTTATGAACTAGAGCTTGGCTAACATAGTTGACATAGGTATTTGGTAGAGGAAGTATAAAGTTATTTGAAAGAGGAAATATAATGAACAGCTGGATAACTTGATAGTAGGAGGGTGGGATGAAAAGCTTCTAAACAGTTTCATACACTTCTTTTTGTATCATTGTAATAGAACTTCAGGGAGCCAACATGATGCAGTGGTTTGATTGTTGAACTACAACTCTGGACACCAGGGTTAGAATCCCTGCTCAGAAATTGAAACCTACTGGGTGACCTTGGGCAAGTCACACTCTCTCAGCCTCAGAAGAGGACAAAGGCGAACTCATTGTGAAGATTTTTGCCAAGAAAACCCTGTGATAGGTTTGCCTTAGATATCCATAAGTTGGAAATGACTTACAGGCACACCACATCAGAGACCAGGACAAGGAGCAATGGATTCAAGCTGCAGGAAAGGAAATTCCACCTGAACCTCAGGAAGAACTTGATGATGGTCAGGGCTGTCCGGCAATGGAATATGCTGCCTTGGAGTGTAGTGGAGTCTCCTTCTTTGGAGGTTTTTAAGCAGAGGCTGGATGGTCACCTGTTGGGAGTGCTTTGATGTGGGTTCCTGCATGGTAGGGGGTTGGACTGGATGGCCTCTGTGGTCTCTTCCAACTCTACATTTCTATGACTCTATGACACCCCACCACCACCACCACCACCACCACCACCACCACAATAGTGGTATTTTAGTGGAAATGAATGTACTAAAACATGCTACTACTGTAATAATAAACTGGAAGGGGCTTTTTGCACTGCTGAAAGTTTTTGAAAAAAGCACTTTTTTGGCTCAGTTCTATTTTCTTATAGACCATGATAGTAAAAGGCTTAGTTGGTCTCTATGACAGCCCTTTACCAACTTTTTTAAAAAAGATAAGAACATTAGCTAAGCTTTCTTCCATAAATCTTGAATCTGCCACCAAGCCTCTGCAGCCCCTTTTACAGCCAAACATTGCACCAGTTTCATAATTCCAAGCACTAGCCATCTCATTATGTTGAAGCTCTTTAGAACAGATTGGTTCATAAGATGTTGATTTTTCATAATCGTAAATTAATATCTGAGATGCAAAAATATTCATTAAAAACCCAGCAGATTCTTTAGAACCACTCAGTCCTAAAGCAAAATCAGAGATTCCTTCTATGGCGAAAAAAAGGTGCGTGCATAGGTGGAAACTAGACCGTTTATATATTGACAGAGCCAGAGACGATATCAAATGGTTCACTATTTCTTTCTAAAAAAAAAAAAAAAATGGGGGAGATGCCCAAATATATAATATTTTCTAACAAACAAAAATATTTGTTCCTTTTTGCCAAAAGCATGCAATAACCAAGCAGCAAATGGAAAGATAATGCTTGCCATACCCACAAAATACTATCCAGTATACCTTAGGGCATGCTGGTTAATACATTATAGCTGTGCGTGTGCCTTGTCTACCAACCCTTGGAAGAGTCCTAGAAATAAACTGAAGTCTTGTCCTTGCAACTTTATATTTTAATAGATAATCAGATACAGATCCATAGCTTGAACCTCAGCCATTTTTCCCCTTCAGTCCCTCATTTTGTTTACTGATTACCTGTTTAGAAGAGCTCAGTTGTTGCTGAAATAATAATTTTAAACAAAAGACAAAAGGGATGCAAACCGCCTAAATATAGACCCTAGAAGTCCCATGGAATTTAAATGGGAGTGATTAAGCATCTGTTATTCCATTGAAATGGTTGGGACCTAAAGGTGTTTAATCTGGGTTTTATGGTTCCAAACTTTTCAACAATTTGGATTCACCCTTACATTATTTACATACAGATTACCATGGCTTGGGACAGTCTGGAATTTATTCTTTCTAAATGGAGATGAACTGGGTGACTCATTGTAGGCAATGGCTTTTATGGACTAAGCAGAGCTTGGTTTGTGTGCAGAAATAAGATATTTAAGCTTGAAAATTGACAATTGGAATATTTTTTTCTTCTTGGCAACTTTGTTCCTCTGTTCAGAGTCAGCTCATTAAGCAACCACACACTGCTCTGCTGTTACAGTATTTAGCTTTGCACCTCTTGATAAGTGTGAGTCTAAGCCTCTGCTAAATACAGAAATAAGTAGATAGTTCATACAAGACTAAGAAGAGGTGTCTCGTCACCATAAATTTACATGTCATCAGGAATAAAATGGTGAGCATGATTCTGACATAGTCACACAGATCTGAGTCACGAAGGGGAAAGTACAACTAGTGTTTCTCCAGTGATAGAAGATTTCTAACAGAAAAGGGAGAATGCAATTCTTTCTCCCTGGAGCTACCTACTAGTAGAGAGATGCTGGCTGGAATCCACCCATGAATTTTAACTGGAGTGACTTGAACGTATATTTCCCTGAGACATTACAATTAACAGAAATAAGGTTCAGAAATAATACGTGGGAGCAAGCTTCAAAAATTCAGAAGGACTCAGCTTTCCATGGAATCAAGTTCTTTATGTTTGCTAGAATGGTGACATGGAAATTCTCAGTGAGAAACTGGACACATTTTCTGTTAATGAATGACGCATCTTAAGAAATGACCTTAATGCACTCAAGTAGAACAGTCCCAATGTAATGCAACCCCACTCACTTGATTGGGGCTTACATGTTGCCAATTCCCCTTGCTCAAGCATCATCCTCACCACCACTGTCAAATAAAACCATACTTTCAGGAATCAAAATAAGTCTCATTATCCCCTGTGAGAAAAATATATATGGAGCCTCTATTGTTTTGATAGGAACAATTCTCAGTCTCCTGCTATCCCTTCACCTACCTCAAAGTAAAGCTTATTTGTTTGGTGGGAAAAGAGGAAAGGAAAAGAGCTGGTAGCAAAAATAGTTATTTCTAAGTACTCAAGTATCTCAAATCCCCTTGGGGCTTTTGGAATGATCAGTGTGCCTCCTCAAAAATATTAATGCGGGATCAAGAAGGTATGGATCACCCTTCCTAATACATTCAGGCATGGTCCCTCTCCACACTAGTTGATATCATTTCAATTCAGCTGCAAGCTTCATTCATGATGGTTGTTAGCAATGAGAAATCCTTTATTAACATTAAATACACGATAACACAAACAAATAAAAATAAAAAATATCCACATAGTTCAGCCAAAGGGAAACACTTTTTTACATCTCATTGTTTGGGGCATGTTGAAATAAATGAGAAATTTTGAAACGTAGTTTCATTGGTGGGATCACTCTCTGTTTTTAAAATATATTTTCATATATATTATCAACTTTAATATTGTTTTCTTTTTCTCTTATTATTTCACAGACATTCTGTATTCTTTCTTTCTTTCTTTTTCTTACAGAACTGGTGAGTATTCATAACAGCCCCTTGATTTCAGTGGTGCAACAAGAACTCAGTCCCCAGGTAAATGGAATCATTGCATGTTCCCTTCACTTTTAGGTCTGAAACATTTACAGGCTGCCATTGCCATGAATATGCAGGATTTTTTAAATAATTAATTCCTTCCAACCTTTTAGAAAATTGGCTTCCGATACACAGGTATGATATCTTTAACACAGCATGTGTTCTTGCAAATGTTGCATGAATTCATTCCATATATTTTATGAGATTTAATAAAGTTGATTCCTAGGAGACTGTTATTTTTATTACCTACTCCATATTTGTAAATTGTTTAACTCAGCCTTTTCACTCTACCCTTTTAGAATATTCAGCTTTGCTCGTGAGCGTGCAACCAATAACCTGAAAAAGTGAGCAAAACTACTTTAGAAATGGGAAAAGGCACAAAGAAAATAAGGCAGATTCTGTAATCTGGGTTAATCACAAGCCTCAAGATATTCCTTTCTGCACAGAACAGTGTCTTGCTCCGACATGGTAATATCTTGCATATACCAATAATAAGCAAAGAAGTGCATGGAGTCAGGCAATATGGAAATGGCTTTAAACTTTAGCTTTAAGAACTGCACTATAGATTAGAAAAATCTCAGGGCTTCTTTAACATTTTATGTGGCATAAATCTGGCATTTATACTCTGATGTTTACTATGATGAATATTGTATAAACTTTACAGTGTAAATGTAGGCTTGGGGACTTCTGGCCTTCCAGATAGTGTTGAACTCCAGTTTCCATCAACTCTACAACCAGTCTGGCCAAAAATTAAGTATGATAAGCATGATCATTCATCACAGTCTGGAGGACTGAAAGTTCCTTGACCCTGGGATACAGCCTGCAGAGAAAACATATAATTATAAATGTAGTTGTGGACACTTGCCAGAATTCATGCCGAAGTGGGAAATTTGGGACAGACTTATGAATCTTTCATGTCCTTAGAGATGCATACCTCCCCCATTCTCCAGCTCATCAAAATTATCCTGAATTCAGTGCAAGTTGACAGTGGGAGTGCAGGGCAAGCAAGAGAAGAAGAAAGAGTGGCAGTATGAAACATTTCCCATGGCTGAATCTTTAGTAAAGACAAAGTCTTTTCTGATATGGTTATCTTTCCTTGGCTAGTTATTTCCCAGCTGATCAAAGAAAACTCTTCATATTTCACATGAACTCTTTGGAAAAATCTTTTTTGATCAGCAAGGAAACTTAGTTTTCATCTTTTTTTTAGTATGGTTCTTAAAATTCTGTTTCACAAGAAGTTTAACATATTCAAAGGAAATGTAGAAAATTAGTCTTTTATTCCCTCCTTTCAAGTGACTTTTGCTTTCTTTGGACACTGGGACTCTGCTGTTGAACATGCTGCTTTCTACTTCATCCAAAGGTTGTTGAGTTAGATGAACTAATCAATGAATGAAAGGCAATTATGTTCTGTGTTCTACAAGCAATTATTTCCAGCACTCAGAGCAGAATTTCAGAATAATCCCTTGAGGTCTGTGATATCTATGTTTCAGTATTTCACCTTTTGCTATTGACTGCTTGATTTACTGTAGCAAGGTGCCATGAAATAAATCCACCACCCGTTCATTACAGCAAATTCTACATTCTACAGTCTAGGGGCTCAACCAGCTTTTCTTGGCCATGCTGCAGTATGAAGCTAGAGATGAATGGTTTGTAGTCAGTAGATGGATGTCATGGGTTTAAGCTTTACCATATTGACTAAAGAACAGTTATGCAGAGATGGATAATATAAAATGGAGCCACTGTTTTCCCGTTAATTATCTAAATGCATCCAAATCCTCTTTATACTATGAAGAGGACTAATTTTTAAAAATGCCCTTTCATCTCTGATATTATTAATCTTCTCTAAAATGTTGCATGGTCATTAATCAAACTGAAGTATAATAAATACACCCTTTTTTAAAAACCTCTGTAAGTTTGGCTCACTTCAACAGAACCTGAGAAAGTCATCATTAATACTGAATTGTTGTCCTTTCCTCTTTTGCCTTCATATTGTTCATGAACTTTACAAGTCTGTTCAGATGAATGAAACTATATATCCAGAGTATTTTGGAATCTCAGGTCTCTGGGATCTCTGTCTCTTGTCTCCATGTAAGTACTAGAAACAATTTTCATTTTCCCTCCCCAAAATGCAGAAACTCATTTTATTCTCCTACTGCTGTTGTCTCTGTTATTTCCAGTGAGCTCGCGGTCACTGGGGAGAAGTCTACTGAGCCTTTTTTGACACTCCACAGCCCTGCCTCCCCACCATCTCAGAACAACATATAGATTACATTATCCTATCATTTTCCCCTCCCTTTCCCCTAACTTTACTTGATGAAAAGAATACAGACATTCTGTTAAAAGCTAATAATTTGTGTCTTTCTGAATGGCTTTATAAAATTATTACCACAAACCTTGGTTGTTACAATCATGACTAGATGGCCAGCAGATGACACATCCCCAGGCAGTCATAGTAGCCCAGTTCAAATATACACTTCTGACCTGTAAGACATAATTAGAAAATGACTACATAGTCTTTCTGCTCCACATCCACCACCAACTTCCATCCTACTGCATTTTCTTGGGCAATTTCTTCACTAGACTATTATAGTGTTATTATTCCACTTTCAACATCCTGCGGAATTCTGGGGTTTGCACTTTAGGGAGGGCCCTATAATAGTTTAGTGTGGAAATGGTCTTGGACTTTCTTGGCAGTTAAGCAGACTTTTTTTTTTTTAAAAAAAGGGGGGTTAAACTGTTTTTCACTCATTTCTTCCCCAAGGATGAGAATCACACAACCCTTCAAATAATGTTGAAATGAAAGATTCAGCAGCCTTAGCCAGCACAGCCAGAGATGGGAAAAGTGTAGAGCTTCAGCCCAGTAACATCATGGCCCCATGTAGTTCCCATTCCTGCTATAGCCCAGGAACCCTATCTTTCTGAAATGCTTCCGCTATCTTCTTCCTTAGGTACACCTTAATGATATGTGCTATTTTGGTACCAATAAAAAAAAAACATAAATGAGTAAGGAAAAATTAATTCCTACTCTAAACATTTTGAACACACTGTACAAAAACAAAACAAAACAAAACCCCAGAACCTACCTAATCCTCCAAGTGCTACTATTTTGAAATTTTCATAAAACTGTCACCAAATACTCTGCAAGAGATGGACAGCTCTTAGAGATGGTAATGGCCCTCCAAACTGCAAATGGTACTCTTGCACAAAACTCTTTGCACATATTCTGAAATTTAGCAACCTTAATCTTACCAGAAAATGTAATGTTCATCCAATGCTTCCAAATAATATTAGAAATAGTGAAGTTATCAGACATCCCCATAAAAAAGGTGTGTAGCACACCCCGCCCTCCAGAATGTCATTCAAAAGGAGCTGCTGTTCCTGCCAGTTTCATCCACTTCCGAAAAGCAGCAGAACAACGTTACAACCAATTGTTGGTTTCCAATGATAGGACTAAAGACTTGGATTAGGATTCAGACCTGATTTGAACTGGCTAGCCTACCAAATGACTTAAGCAGAATTTTGCTTTTTTCTGAAACATTATGTTGGGATCTGAACTGAATCTTGTGTTTGGTGCATGCCACTAGTAAAAGTCATTTGGTGTGTGTTTCTGCCTTTCTTGCTTTCCCATCAAACTGCTGACTGGCAGTTCTGAAAATGTTCGGTCTTTGGATGGGAGAAGGACTAGATGGAGCTTCTGGCAACTGGAAGATCATTTCTATTTTTGAATTGAAATGATAGCTACATCTTTCATAATGGGCTATTTTTCTTTATTTATAGTCACCTTTCTACAAAGAGAAAAAAAAATGCAATCATAGCATTCACAGTAAGAAGCACATATTTTTAGAAAAAATGAAATAACAATACATGCCTTTTTCTTGCATTAGTTCTGAGCACATTCAAATCTGCCAAATGATACTGGAGCTTATTATTATACAATAACACTATTAATAAGTTGTACATTATAGGGACAAATGTGTTAGCGTATTATTTGTTTAGTTTTTAATGAAAAACACTCAGAAGTTTTGGCATTTTTTTCTAATAGAAGTGTGTTTGTCCAACTTGGGACGAACTTCCTTTTTAAAGTGACTCAGCTGAACTGCTCCGTTTTCATCAAATGCTTAAACAGAGCATTTTTTACACTGCCATATTCACTTTTCATTTACAGCAGTTGCTCGTTTGCTTATATTTCCTTATTTAAGAGGTTAACAAGCAGTAAAATGAAAATAAGAGCAAAATCTAAGATGTGTTCTGAGCTGTCAGCTGAAAGACCTAGAGACATAGAGGGGGAGTCACATATCCAATACATATCCAATTTTCTACTTTCATACAGGAAATGGGCCAATGCAAGGAGCTTGGCAAGAGATATACTACAATTTTAGAGAGAACAATTCAGCTGTTCCACAGCCTGGGTGCCCATCAGTTGTTTGGAACTAGAGTGGTATAGTTCCTTAACTAGGGGCCATTCTGGAGCGACCTGATGGGAATTTATTTCAATCCATCCAGAGGGACCAAGGAATGTCAAAGGATGATCCACTTCATAAATCAGATACATAATCATAGAGTGGTTGCATATTGCTAGATCACTGGTGACAGCACTAATAATCAGTTTGTAAGTGGAGGGCAAGAAAAACTGAATACCGCCCCCAGTTAACACTCCCAAATGAATCATCAGAACAATTGTTGATGTTCCAACAAGGACTACGTGAGTACAGTCTCAGCTGCACAACACCAGTCTAAAAAGAAGGAGAGAAAAGAAGAAAGAAAAAAAGGGAAAAGGAATCTTGTGGTACTCTTAAGACCAATTCATTTTAGAATGAGTCTTTGTGGATTGCAATGCAATTAGCCTGATAGGTATCACAAGACTCCTTTTCTTCTCTCTACTTTTTCCCTTCCTACCCTCTTTTTTAACACCAGTTTCTGTACACACAGATCCATATCCAGCTCAAAATTTGTGCCGGGAAGTCTGTGAGAAAAGATAAGAAAAGAAAGGTATGGATCCAATGTAGATCACACTGTCTACCTAAAGCACAGTGAGTAGTGGTGGTGTAATTATCAGGAATATCATGCTGGGTCCTGGAAATGTACCTGTAATCAAAAATGTAAAATAGCCAATCTTGGGCACTCTAGCAAATTAGCAAGCTATTGTACTTTCTTTGATTTGCTTCCTGCTGTGTCACTAAGGTATGGCAATAGAAAATAATACGTCGACAGACTTTTTTGCACTTGAGGACTCCCACAGGATAGATTCTGCAATGGTGCAGAATCAATAATGAAGTATATTTCTGCACCACTCTTTCCAGAAGACAACTTTTAATGTCCAAGAGAAAGGCCCTTAAGATCTGCTGTATTACCATGCCTATGAAAGTCATTGCTCTTACACTGGATGAATCAGGTCAAACTAGTTGTGATTATTGTAGGAAATGGATGGTGTATAGATGAAAGCCATAATTACAGACATCAATGCCAGATTCACACTAGAATAAGTATAAGCATAGGCTTTTCACTAGGAATTGCTGTTATTAGTGGAAGTTGTCAAGTAAAATGTGAAGGGATACACTATAAGATCCACATTCAGATGCATTTTAAACTAAACCAAGATGATGTAATTAAAATTCTGTAGCCCAGAATATTTTATAAAAACTCTTTAGACGCTCTCCAACTTTATATGGTTTATTTAATGTGGGTTGAAAATACCACTGCTTGATGCCAGGTCAGTGAATGTTAAAAGAGCTGCCATCTAGGACTTGATGCTGGGTGAACATTCTATTATCATATACAGATCATTTCTCAGTCAGGTTTAGACTTATGGGACTCAGAGCTTCTGCAGAGATGGTGGACCCATTAAGATGATTTTCCCTAGCAGGTTTATGGATCTGGAGGGAACCCTGATGGCTCTTGGACAGTTTTCTGCTACCTTGACAGGTGATTTTGTTGAAGCCCTGGGTGATCTCTGGAATATGGACATGATAGCTCCTAAGACGGCCTTCTTACAGAGTGGAGCTAAACTTGGCTTTCTGAAGAGCTAGCAGCAATGAAACTAGTGAAATTGAAACTAGAGAAGCACTGGCAGAAAACTCAGAGTGAGTTTGACCAAAAACAGACTAAAGGCTATCTGAAAACCTATGATGGGGCAATAAGTGTGGCAAAAATGACTTTCTTGGCTGCCACCATTGGATAAGGCAAACAAATTGAAGCTTAGTCAAGTCAAGCCAGACATTTGAACAGTCAAATGACAGACCTGGGAATAGGAATTCAGTCTGTGTTAGGGTTCTACTCCTCTTGAAAATGTAGTTATACAGTTTGGGGGTACTCCTAGATTCAGCCCTGAACCTGGAGGCCCAGGTTTCAGCAGTGACTCTAAAGCTAGTGTGCTGCGTGTATTCCTGGGGAAGCTGGCCACAGTAACACATACTTTGGTTATGTCCTGGTTGGATTACTGTAATTTATATGGGGCTACGTTGAAAAGTTCTCAGAATCTTCAACTGACTTAAAGAACAGCCAGACTGTTAATGGGGCTGGCTACAGGGAGCATACAACTCCCTTGTTGCTACAGCTCCAGGGGCTAGCAGTCCATTTCTGGGCACAATTCAGAGATCTGGTGATGACATATATATGGCTTGGGCTCTAGGTATTTGAGGGACCATCTCTCTCTTTATGAACCCATAAGAGGCCTAAGATTTTCTGGAGAGGCCCTTCTCTCTGTTCCAGTACTTTCTCAGGCTCATTTGGCCCTCCAGGAAGGCCCAACAAAGGTGAGGGCAGCTCCCAGACTTTGGAACTCACTCCCTAGGAAGGCCAGGATGTTCCCATTGTTGCTTTTATTCCACCAGCAAGTTAAAACATTTTGATGCTGTCAGGCTTTTAGAAACTGGGGTTGGTTTTTAATGCTATGTGGTTCTGTTTTTAGTGTTTTCTATGCAGTCTTTGAATGAATTTTAATGTTTTTAATGTTTAATGTTTTTAACTTTATACACTGTCTTTAAATAACTTTAAAAAGCATTAACATGATTCCCAGATTGCCACTTTTCAATCCTGGCGGAGCTCCTGTGCTTTTCAAACTGTCAGACAGGCTGAAATTCTGGAGGTGATGTTTGCCCAACATTGGGTTCACCACCACAAAGAAATCTCCATCTGTTGAATTTCTTCCTATTGAACAACTGTTAAGGGCCCAGAGGCTTTGCCAGGAAAGTGTGACAATCAGACTTGTTATAATCTTTATAATCAAAACATAACTTTGATTCCCATTTTCTTCTAAGTATTTGGATACCATGATTTACTGTCAACGCATCATCAGCTGGTGTTAATCTGTTCTGTGTGAATCAAATGAGAATCATAACAAATCCTAAGAAAAGGCCTTCATATATGACCAATATTTCTGTAAAACAAAACAATGTGTAGTTGTTTAATTAAGAAAACTGAAGCTTGAAAGTGAAAATATTGAGTAAATGAGTTCCTCTTAAGCAGAATAATATATTCAGTGATGTTGCAATACAGCTTCTGCCTCACTGATTGTAATATAAGTCACATTGCTGACACATTTTATATACAAACAAGTAGGTACAGATTTTAATTGAAGCCACTAGACTCAATTTATACATAATCTAGATTGGGGTGGAGATTGTGCAGCCCTCCAAGTATAATTGAACTGCATCTCCCAGCATTCCTCATCTTTGGCAATACTGGCTGTTTAGATTTGCAGTTGAATGTCTGGAGTGTTATGTGATTTCCACTCATAATCTAGGTTTTGAAACCAGGGTTACTTTCCTTTCTCATAGTTATTTCCGTAGCACCACTGCTAATGTCTGCAGCAATTATTTTCATACGGAATATGCATAGGAAAATAGTGCCTCACCAACCTACTTGTGGATTATGGTGCTGCCACAAAAGCATATCTACACTGCAGGTAAAGACATACATGAAGCTATAGTGGAGGAGGAGGAGGAGGGGTGGGGAAAGGATGGAAGGAGAGGTATCTCTCTAATCAACAGAGGCATATCTAGGGTGAGGCAAATAGGGCATGTGCCCGGGTCACCAATGTCAGAGGGACACAAAAAGGCTGTGCATGTAGGAGTGGAGGTAAGAAGGTAGGGGTACAACTTCCACGCTTGCCCTAGGTGCTGTTTACGCTGGATATGCCACTGCTAATCAATGGAAAATGATGATGCCAATTCTAGTGAGTCACAGTAACTCCACCCACCACTGCTGAAAAAGTCTTCTCAATTAATAATAATAATAATAATAATAATAATAATAATAAATATTTATTTCTATCCTGCCTCTCCACATGGATCGAGGCGGCGAACAACATGAAATACATGAAATACATTAAAAGACATTAGGAACATACCCAATCTTCCCTGCCCACCAACCCACCTAACCCAACCCCTTAAAACACACAACAATTAACAATCAATCAACTATTAAAAGAACAGCAAGACAATTGATGGGAGGCGATGGAAAGGTTAGTCTTGGAAGGCCTGTCGGAAGAGATCAGTCTTGACTGCTCTTTTAAAGCAGTCAAGACTGGTAATGTGCCAGGTCTCCTCCGGAAGGCCATTCCATAACTTGGGAACGACAGAAGATAAGGTCCTCTGGGTAACCGCAGCCAACCTAGTTCTGACTGGCTGCAGTAGATTCTTCCCAGAGGACCTTAATGTGCGGGGCAGATTATATGGGTGAAGGCGATCCCGCAGGTAGGCTGGCCCCAAGCCACGAAGGGCTTTAAAGGTAATAACCAACACCTTGTACTGTGCCCAGAAACTAATAGGCAGCCAGCGAGGGGACTTTAAAATTGGTGTTATATGGTTAGTTTTAGGTCTACCAGTGACCAGCCTGGCTGCCATATTCTGAACTAATTGAAGTTTCCGGACTAAGCACAAGAGTAGCCCTATGTAGAGCGCATTGCAGAAGTCAAGCCATGAAGTTACCAGCACATGCACTACTGTTTTTAGGTGTTCCAGCTCCAGAAAGGGGCGCAGCTGGCGTATGAGCTGAAGCTGATAACAGGCACTCCTGGCTGCCACATCTATTTGAGTTGTCATCTGAAGTGGCAAGTCCAGGAGCACCCCCAAGCTGCAAACACAGTCTTTCAGGGGAAGTGTGACCCCGACTAGGACTGGTTGACAAACCTCCATGTCTGGGCTAGGGCCCCTAACAGTGAGTACCTCCGTCTTTTCTGGATTCAGCTTCAGTCTGTTTTTCCTCATCCAGTCCATTACTGCTTCGTTCAGAGGCGAGATGCCACCCTTAGTTGATGCTATTATCCGAGGCATGGAGAGATATATCTGGGTGTCATCAGCATACTGATAGCACCTTGCTCCATGCCTCCTGATGATCTCTCCCAGCAGTTTCATGTAGATGTTAAATAGCATTGGGGACAGGACAGCTCCCTGAGGGACGCCAGATTTAAGCTCCTTTTTCGAGGAGCAGCTGTCTCCAAGCATCACCATGTGGTATCTACCTGAGAGATAGGACCAGAACCACTTAAGTGCGGTGTCCCCGATCCCCAGCTCTCCCAGGCATTCCAGAAGGATACCATGGTCTATGGTATTGAAAGCCGCTGAGAGGTCTAAGAGTACCAGCAGGGTCACACTTCCCCTGTCGATACCTAGATGAAGATCATCCACTAAGGCGACCATGACAGTCTCGACTCCATATCCTACCTTGAAGCCAGTTTGAAATGGGTCTAGATAGTCTGTTTCATCCAAGACATCTTGGAACTGAAGACCAACAGCCCGTTCGATCACCTTGCTTAAGAATGGGAGATGGGAGACTGGTCTATAATTATTCATATCCAGAGGATCTATGGAGTGCTTTTTTTAGAAGCGGCCGTATAATCGCTTATTTTAAACAAGCTGGAAGATTGCTCTCTCTAAGAGATGCATTAATAATGTATCTTAAATGGGTCTTAATTGCAACTCCTCCCTGGATGACCAGCCATGAAGGGCAGGGATCAAGAGAGCAAGTTGTCTTTCTTATATTTCCAAGGAGCTTGTCTACATCCTCGGTACTCACTGACTGAAACTGATCCAGTATAATCCTATTCACAGAATCGCTGGACACTCCACTCGTAACCTCTGCAGTAACACTGGCATCCAAATCGGCTCTTATCTGAGAGATTTTATCTGTGAAATGATTATTCAAAGCATCACAGCAAGCTACGCTAGGTTCTAACAGCGAGTTTGGGGGAGTGGGAATCTGAGTCAGATCCTTTACCACCATGAACAGCTCTGCTGGACGGGGAAGTCGCAGACGCAAGACGTGCAGAGAGGAAAGTCTTCTTCGCTGCATCTATTGCCACTCCATAGGAATGAAGGAATTCTCTATAGTGTGTCCTGTCAGATAAGAGTCCAGATCTCCGCCGGTTGCGCTCTAATTGTTGTCCAACTTGCTTCATTCATAAAGCATTCTACATACATACCAGGAACACTGTGAACAAATGATTTTTAACATCCCGTATTTTTAACCTACACTTCTCCAACCTGGTGCTTTTTGAATGTTTTGAACCCCTAACAGCTATCACCAGGGTACCCAATGGTTAGAGATTATGAAAGTTGTAGTTCAAAACATCTGGTGAGCAGGAGGTTGAGGGAAGACACATTAGCCCTTCATCATGTCATCCATAACTTCCAGCTTTCCTGAACTGGTGAAGCACAGTCCCAAACGACCTTCTGTCATCCCACTTCTCACCTGCTTATAAAATGTCCCATTTTTTCTATCTTTCTCCCACTTTCCCCATTTGTTCTTGGCTTAGTTCAACGGCTGCACATTGAATTTAAAGTGCAAAAGTAGTTTGCACTAAATTAACTGGTGTTGGGGAGAGGAAAGGGAAAAAAAGACATGATCTTGCCTTTCCTAGGGCTTTTCCGCACTACACTGTTACAGTGCTATTATTCCACTTTCAACATCCTGTGAAATTCTGGGGTTTGTAGTTTACTGAAGCCAAAGAGCTCTCTGACTGAGAATT
The DNA here is from genome assembly GCA_948472985.1 of Iguana delicatissima. Lineage (NCBI taxonomy): Eukaryota > Metazoa > Chordata > Lepidosauria > Squamata > Iguanidae > Iguana > Iguana delicatissima. The sequence goes on from CAOKZL010000623.1 coordinate 51,174, forward strand.
CTAAATGCGGCTCCCTAACCTGCAAACCCCAGGATTCCATAGGAGGTTGAAAGTGGAATAATAGCACTATAAGAGTGTAGGGCAGAAAGGCCCCTAGTAGGCCCTGGCAAAAGCAAATCACTGCAGCCTTTCCTAGCTTATCTGTTCTTCCTCATTAATAACTTTTGCCATCTTGCCCACACTCTGAAATTATTTGGCTACATGTATTCTGGTTTTTTTAACTGTGAAATATCAAAGGTATGTATAATAATTAATGTGAGACTATGCTTCATGGAGATGATAATTTTTTTTGCTGGCCAGGCTCTCATGCCTTTAATAATTGCATAACTCACAGATACAGTAAGATAAATTTCACCAGATGTTAGTGATATTTAAGCCTTACCAGGAGGCTTGTGTTTTGTTTTGTTTTGTTTTAAATCCCTTGGTAACTGTCTGGTGTACTTTAACTGGGTTACTTTAAATGTAGAATATCTTGTATGGGAACAAGCCATTGGATTAGATGATCCAATGATGATTTTGCTCAAGTGCATATATCAACTATTTTTAGTATAATGAGAATGATGCAGATAAATATACCTTTCAAAAATTATATGCATATGGTTTTCAATGCACAGTGTTAAGAGAACACCATCTGTTAAGTGGCTATTATATAAAATTATAGAAAAATCACAATTTTTAAATGGGATTGAATAAATCCAAATGCCTAAGTGAATGAGTCATTAAAAATGAATCACATTCAGTAGGCTGATATTAGTTACCTCTTACAATCATACTCAGGAAAACAGTGGTAAATGGAAGGCAACTGCAAAAGACTGAAGAGGAGATCTTGCTTGCAATGATGCTGCTAGATACATATTACTTCTGGAAGCTATGTGGTCCAAACTATTAGAACATAACAATACCTATGTAATATAATGCTGTGGCATACCAGGCCCGCTTTAAAGTCCTGTTGATGACTTTTAAACCCTGACTAGTTTGGATCAGGGTTTTTAAGAACACCTGCATGCAACTATATAATCAAAGTGAGTCCTTAAATTGCCTTCCTAGGCCCCCTCCAAGGGTCCACCTTCTAGGTCAGAGATGGCCAAAGTGTGGCCATGGACGTCATGCAGGGGAAACTATTTTTGCATTACCCAGGAGTCATATTTTTGGTCCCATATATCTCCAAATACCCTCTAGGGGATCGAGGGTATTTTCACCATGTTTTTGGTTTTTGGTTAGGCCCAGGAGAAACCTTAAAAAAAATCGGAAAGTGATTTAAAGACCTTTCCTGGGCCTAAAAACATGATAAAAACATATACATGCCTCCTAGAGGTCACTTGAAGGCATTTTTTTTTCAAGGTAGGGATGCAAAGGAGAGTGCCCCCCCCACAAGATATGCTGAGGGACTTATGCAGCTCCCTAGCCTTGGACAGTTGTCCATTCCTGATCTAGATAATATCACTTTGGTAGGCAGGGCCTATACACACTACAGACCTCCCTCTCTGTGCTACAGATCAGAGGCAGATCTGCCCCAGATGAGGGTGTACACTGTAGAGGTCCTTCCTTGACAAATGGTAGAAAACTCTCATTGGAAGAGCAAAAAGGGGTGATTTGAGGGGAAGGGGTAAGGACAAATTGGAAAGGTTTTGGATCCATTGTAGCAAGAATCTCCTTTTTCCTTGGACACATCTTCAGGAGGAAGGGGAAATTCCACAAGTCTTAAGCCTAACATTGTTGTTTTTTCTCACATTGGAACTAATGATTTTTTAAAGTCAAACTGATGACAAAAATAGCTTTCAGAAGTAGAAAGCATTCCCCCAGACACATACACTATTATTTTCCACCTTGATCAGTGTAACTTGGAAGAGTTTAGAATAGGGCGACTCCCCTATCTTGATGTCTCTCCTCCAAGGTTATAGAATGTTCTTAAAAATGGATTTCCATAGTGAAAACAATTTCCTAGCAGAAAAGTTTTAAAATCCCACAAGATTTTCCAGAAACTGGCTTTCAGTGTTTTGTCTGGATTGTTTCATACAGGCTTATGTTATGCTGAGGGAAAACAACATGCTTGCAGTTCATGGATGCAGTTAATACCCACAATTTTTGCTATGTTCAGAGCACTGTGGGGAAGCTAGGGCAATTTGTGATCTGTGAGGGATTAACACGGTGGGATTCAACTCTTTTTCTCTCAGCTTGAAGCTGATGTTTTGCATTCCAAATAACCCTTTTAAAAATCCCAATGGAAGCTTTCTCTTGAAATACAAATAGCACTTTGGGGAGGGTCTTTGTGCGTCTGTGTCTGTTTGCATTGTGCCAGAGAGAGAACCATCCCCAGCCCAACCAATGGACATCATATTTAGTTTGACCAAAAAAAGTATTTCGTTTCTTTCAATTTCTAAATTTGGATTCAAACGTATTGTGATAGATGATGGCTCGGAGGTTGATGAGTCACTTATTTTGCCAGGAACAGAGCCAGTGATAGACCAAACCAGCTTGCAAACATCCCCATCAGTTGAAAGACAAGCAGAGACAGAGTTGCCCCAGCCAGCTCCAGAGGGAGAGGGAACCAGCAGTGATTTGGAGAAATTGCATTCACCTATGCCCTCCAGCTCCCAGTCATGGAGGAGACAGAAACAAACAGCTCAGAGGGAAACTGCTTTGGCTAGATTAAGGAAACAAAACAATGACAAGTAACACCTGTTTTTGTTGGCTATTTAAGTCTGTCAGTGTGGCTTGCTGTTTGTTTGTAGCAAATTACTATGCAAGCCTTCACGACCCTTTTGTTCCAGCTCCCTCGACCCCTCCGGACAGACCTTTCTGGACCTTTTGGATTTGACCTTGACTTGGCTCGGCTCAGTGTTTCCACTTGTTGTTTGTATTGGAAACTCGCCTCTGCCTTCTCCTCCTGGACAAGTACATTTGCCTCCCCTCCCTTGCTGGCAGAGAGGCACAGGCAGGGAGTTGAACTCTGACACGTATGGGTTAGCAGGTGCAAATATTACACAGACCATTTTTTCTGTTCCACTTCGTAGATGCTGTGCAAAAAGAGGCAGCATGGTCTAGTGGTTTAAGAGTTGGACTATAGTCCTGGAGACCAGGGTTTGTTTCCTCATTAAGCCATAGAAACCCACTAGATGACCATGGGCATGTTATATACTCCCAGGCCCAGAAGACCCCATCATAGGCTCTCCTTAGGGTTGCCATAAGTCAGAAATGACTTGAAGGCATACAATAGCAACAATAAAAGTGACCCTGATATCTGCTATAGTTGACACATGGGTAGCATACACCTCTAATTAAGCACCTATGTGTATATGCTTCAGAATGTATGCACTGATCAACCTTGACACATATAAAGGGATGACTACAAGCAAAGAAATTCATTCATTCATTCATTCATTCATTCATTCATTCATTCATTCATTCATCCTATTTAGATGATATCCCACATTTCTCTTATGACTGGGATTCAAAGTGAATAGCCAATAAAATAATACAAATACATTTAAACCAAAACTATTTTAAAAACAGCCAAGGTCTGGCACTGGTAGACATAGCTACATCTCCTAATGTTACCCTTCCAATGAAATCCTACCTTTTCAGCTGTGAACCCCTGTCCCCCAGCACGACCATTTCTGAATTTCTGGAGAGCAAGGGCCTTTCTGCACTACACTATTATAATGTTATTATTCCTTTTCAACAGCCTGTGGAATTCTGAGGTTTGTAGTTTACTGAGGACAAAGAGCTCTCTAGCTGAGAATTCTAAATTGCCCTCCCTAAACTGCAAACCCCAGGATTCCTCAGGATGCTGACAGTGGAAAAATAGCACTATAACAGTGTAGTGCAGCATAGCCCCAGGAAGGTGAACAATGAAGCATCCGGTCCTTTTCTTTTAGCCGGGCATACTGTGATTGGTAGCCGCAGGGACCGTCCCTGCATGTTGCAGTGCACCCAGCTGCAGAAAGAAGACAGGATTAATCACCACTCACCCTCAACTCTCTGGCAACTCAGAAATGGCTGCCTTGGGGGTGCCTGTACAAGTTAGAAGGTATGTTTTGGGGGGATGCGATGTATAGTTATGATGACACACTATGTATGGTGATGTATATTTTGTGATGACACAATAACTTCAAGAACAAAGTGTAATGTTGTAAGTCAGACTTGTAATACAGTAGGGTTCCATCCACCATTTTAAAAAAGCACCAGTTGAAGAAAAATACAGTACCTCTATACACTGACCACACATTATACTGTCACTGCATGAAACACCAGCATCCTGCTGGGCTGCCCACAGCAATCCTGCCTGCCATGTGAAGGCTGGAACTGTCCTGGCTGAACAGCAGGAAGACAATCATCTCAAAACAATCTGAAAAGGGGGCATATAACAGCTGCATGTAGTAAGCGTGTAATGTAAATGGTATGAACTCTGCAGTATTGAATTATTAAAGTTTGAAAACAAGGCATGGAAGTTTATGGTAACCAGCATGATTTTATGGAAAGTGCTCTTTGTCAAACAAACTTCATCACATTTTTATAACCTACTATGGAGCTCCCCCTGACTACTCATTCTAGTTATATTTTTCAGTGCTGTGCAATATCATTAAAGCAGCACAATCTAAATGAATTAACAAGTAGCTAGCAGACACGTCTCCACAAGTAGCTGCTAATGACGAATTCTTGGTAGATTGGAGAGATGATACATAGTCTGGCTTTAAAGCCAACAGCAGTCAATAGTGAATAAGTTCTGTCAAGAGTGATGCAACATATGTAATATTTACACATTATATGAATAAGGAAGAGGAGAGAGAAATTAAACAATGCAGTTAGGAGAATGGTCTCATAAGCTATTATTATTCCAGTGCTATGACTTCTAATATATCCAGAGAGAGAGAGAGAGAGAGAGAGAAAGAGAATGAATATTGGAAATTGAAGGAGGCAGGGCTGCAAATGTGATCTTATATCAGCCAATATTTGGAGAAGGGAGCTGCTTAAGTTCCTGTCCATGATGTAGAAATCTACAGTGGAAAATTACAGGGAGAAAGCAGCATTTTATTTTGTTCAAAGCACATTTCTACAGGTCTGATCAATATTGAAGCACAATCACCTGTACTGTTAAAATATATCTGAACAGCACTCTCACGTACTCTTTTAATGGTCTTATCATTGCTTAACTTATTTATTTAGCATTTAAAATATTTTACCCTGTCCTTCAAAGTATGATAATTTTTAAGACAACTTAATACATATGTTTTAAACTAGGAACAAAATAATTACAATTAAAACAATGAGAAAAATGTGTTTAAAATTTAGCACAGTGAAAAAAAGCCTAGCAAAACTTGGAGAAAACAAAGCTAGTTTCTTACTTAGCCTCAAGAAGTCATCGGCTTTGATATGAGGAGAAGAGAAAGGTCCAGTTCTTTCCAATTTTAATCATGGATTTATACCTCATCCTACCAGCATCTTAGGCCAACACCATTTGAATCAATGAATAATTAACAAGAGCAGAGGTGAATTAACTTCAGATTTAAGGTCATAGTCCTTCTACTACAACAACAACAATATGAACCTCATGTTCCATAGCTTTCAGCAGTATAATTTAGAGTGGAAGAGAGTCATTTTCTTGATGCTATTGCTAAACAGTTTATTATTATTTTTTTGTTAACAATATATTGTTAAATACTTAGAAATTTTTCTGATCCCGTGCAAATCATCCCGAGATCTGCTCATAGATCCAGATCTAATTCTGTACTCTTAGGCTAAAATCCAGTGTCTCTTCAGCACATTGTAAATATCAGCATGTGGAGATATGCCACAGTAGTACTATGCAACTCCCAAGCAGAATAGCAACATTGTACAACACCTATCAACGACTGAGTACTGTTGTGTAATGCATGACCACTAAGCACAACTGCAACATGAAATTGCAGTGCACAACCACAATGCATAACACTGTATGTGCAACTCTGCTTCCACTTGTCTGCAGAATATGTCCATTGTGATACAGTGAATCATTCAGCCCACATGAGTAGCATGATTTACAAGTGTCATGAAAAGGATGCCAGCAGCACCAGCAGGTTTGAGAACCTACTTTCTTGGAAAATTTCTTTGGAAGCACAAAGCTGCTTACAGCGCTCAGATTCCTTGAACTGAACAAAGCAGGAGTATGAATCAAGTGGCTTTTAAAAATTGCTCATCTGGCAGATGTCAGCATAAGAAAACAATATATAATATTGAGTAGCACCCAATTTAAAGAGCAGTTCCCAAAATATACAACTGGATAAGTTTTAACAGGTAGAATTTTCACTTATTTGAAAATAAGTATATATGAAAAAGTTTGAGGATTAATTTATTTTTTCTTCTTGCATGGATAGGTTTTGACTCAGAGAGCATACACCATTTCTGCACAGAATTAAAAATATGGTTAAGAAAAATCAGCTGAAGTAGAGACATGATTATCTAGCCCAACACCAGATTTCCCATAGTGACTAACCAGATGCTTTTTGAAACTAATAAGCAGAACATGGAAGCCATAATACCCCCTCCCCTTCACTCCTTGGCTGGTTAACATCCCATTGATTTCTCAAATTGTAACTGGAGCAAGGCAAATGTAGAAATTAGGGTTTCAATATGTAATTGATTCATCAGTTCAACAGTCTGATTTAAAACAGATGTATAACTGGCTAAACAGTGTATTTGGTTGAGTAGCTATATAAATTGTTGTTTTATTTAGGGTTTTGTAAAAACTTGAGATGGCAAGTGCTTTCCTCTTACATTGGAAGGTACCTCTCTTCAAAGATGTTGCCTTCTATGATAAAATGCAACACTGATGCTGCGAGACTTCAAGTCATTCCCAACATATGGCCACCCTAAGGCAAACCTATCACAGGGTTTTCTCAGCAAGATTTGTTCAGAAGGGTTTTTGCCTTTGCCTTCCTCTGAGGCCAAGAGAATGTGACTTGCCCAAGGTCACCCAGTCACTTTCTGTGGCCAAATGGTCTACCGAGTCATCATTCAACACTCAAACCACTACACCGTGCTGGCTCTCACGGGTGGGGAAATTAGCAACATATGTCTGTTTTTAAATCTTACCCAAGTTTCACAAGGATCTTACCCTAGTTTCAAAGTATGCCTCATTGGCTCTCTTGGCTTCCTCATGCCCAACATGCCCGCACACTTGTGCCCCAGTTCCCACCCATGCTGACTTTGCATTTATCCACTGCGGGCTTGTCCATCATCAGCATGTGAGACCAACAGGACTAGGCAGATGGGAATGAGGCCTGCAACGGAAAGGTAGATTACCCATCCCTGAACTAATAAAAGCAAGCTTTGTGCTTCAGAAATATTATTGTGTCCATATGCAAACATATGCAAATTTAATAGATTGCATGATTAATCCATTAATGCTCATATGATTACTCAATCAAAATGGCTTCAAATTGGACTGCAGCCCACTTTTAAAAAGCTCTGGTGTATTGTAACATGTAAAGCAGAACAGATATAGCATAGGCCTATGCTTTAAAAAGAGAGAGAGAGTAATAACTATTTTGTAATTCAGTCACATCCTAGGAAATGAACAGAGTACAGCAACCTTTGAAGAATACATTGGAAAGATATGGCATAGAAGATATTCTTGAACCTGACATCAGCTTCAAACTATACTTGCTTATTTACTGGTGGGCAAATTGTTCAACCTCTGGACTGTCAAAATGATGTCATGGAACATGGATGGAGAATGAAAGCGATAGACAGAGATTGCACCAGGATGAAGGACGATTCCCCACCTTGAAGTTTCATTCAAAGTCAATAAAGAAGGGGCTGCAAGCTGTATGGACTAGAGTTGCTCTTTCTCTTGTTTCCCATTTCCATATATCCATCTGAAGCCCAGAAATGAAAACTTTTTGAAAAGCCTATGAATAACAGCTATAGGAATCCTCCTTCCCTTTCCCTCTCTCTTTGTGCATGCATGTGTGTGTACACGTGTGCATGTATGACACACATATGGACACACACAGGCCATTTCCGCACGCAGTGAGGGAATCGCTCCCTGCCGCTACTCACTGGATCTTCTTTTGGTCTGGTCTGGTCCAGGGCGAGGAGGAGCAGTGTGTGCTCACAGATCCGCACTGCTCCGGTGTCCGAAATGGCGGCTTCCGGTTGGTTGTGGGTCATGACCAACTGCTGAAGCTCGCCAGCCTAAAGCCCGCCCTCCACAGATAGCAGGCTCGCATTGGTGCGAGCCTGCGAATCTACATTGGATAGCAGGCACGCCATAGCGTGTGTCGGCATTTTGAAAAACCTGAAAAATCAGGTTTTTCAAAACACGCTGGAGGACCACTTGGGGTCACTCCAGAGTGGACTGAGGTGCGGATCTACTCTAAGTAGTCCGGACCCAGTCCACTGCAAGGTGCAGACATTCTCTGTGGAGGATGCACTGCACCGTTTTTTTAACCCGTGCAGAAATGGCCACAGAATCCTTTGCTCTCCTTGAGCAATGCAGCATGGGAGTGTGGACTGATTTAAGAATGAATGCAGAATTGAAGTTAATATTCCTCATTTAGTTTGGATTTCCATTCGCACCAAAAGGAATGCACAGACATATGAATGATTAATGTGTTTTTTTTTCAGGATGGAGAAGGGGGGACTTCCATCTGTATTCATTCACACCTTTTAGATAGAATCTTCAGAAGCAGCAGTAGCAACAGAGTTATCTTTGACAACTGCTCCCACCAGCCTCCACCTCAAATATCACAGACTGTTCCAGAAAAAAAAATTACAATGCCTCTTCAAAGAATCATGGCCACTAATGAGAACCATTGGATCGCCATATCCAAATATCCTACAACAGTACAGAACATGCTGGAGAGGCAGCCACTAGGAACATGCCTACCCAAACAATCTGTCCTACTGCTGGTGATAATTTGTGGCACACCAACTCTGGAAAACAGTAAAATGGAAGAAAAAAAGTCAAAGAAGACAAATGGGAATGTGAGCTATGGAAACAATATAATTTGAATGAAAAATGATAAAATGAATGTCCTTTGTACAAATAAATAACAGTGATGTATTTAAGTCTTTTTCTCCAAGTCTCAGGTCAAGTCTCAGGTCTCGACCTTCAAGTCTCAAATCAAGTTTAAAGTCCTTGAAGATACTTTCAAGTCAAATCTCAAGTCTGGGAGCCAACTTTATACCCCAACCTATATTCCAGAATTTCTGGACTGAGTCAAATAGATCAGTTTTAACAATTTAAGCAGAGTTGGCCCTCCACATTTGCAGTTTTGCCATCTGCAGCTTCAGAAGTAGGGAATAGGATAGCTCTTACTTTCCCTTCCCGAAGCTGGAAGCCTTTGTGCTTATGGGCATAAAAGAGTCTGCAGCTTTAGAAGTAGGGAATAGGATCCTTCTTAATCTCCATTTCCAAAGCTAGAGGGTTTTTCAGAAGTGGGGAGTAGGATCCTTCTTACTCCTCATTACTGAAGCTGCAAAACCATTAGAAGGAAGGATCTTTCCTGCTCATATTTGCTGTTCTTCTCTGAGAAATGTTCCCTGCACTCTGGGGGAAGGTTTTATCTTCTGCTTTTAGGAAATGTTTTAGAAAGCTCCTCCAATATACAGCAGGGACAGGCTGCTGAGCAGACCTCAAGCCAGCCTAAGGCCATTGCCTAAACTGTTTCCTGGTCCCCTATGAGAAACGCGCCCACACTTTGGGCTTCAGACAGATCGTCACGTAATCAGTGAGCAAAAAGAGATGGAAACATTTTTCAAAGTTCTGAGGTTTCTGGATGAATGTGTTACGTTACTGAACCAAGGGCAGCAAGTCAATCATTAAAAGTATACAAGTCTCAAATGCATCATTTATTGCTGAGTTGAGTCTGAGTCAAGTCACTGAAGTGATTTAAGTCTAACTTGAGTCCAAGTCAATTGGCTTGAGTCTACATCACTGATAAATAATGAAATAACTGCAGCTTTTAACAGTAACACCAACAACAACCCAAATGACATTGCAAGACTTTTCCTCTTCCACATCCCGATGATGTGTTCTTGACTTCATAGACTTTTCTTGATTATTTGAGTTAGCTCACACATTGCTTTCTTCCAATCTGACATCACATAAGCAGAAGCCTCCAGTTACCTAAAGAAGTTACTGACTCAGGACATACAATGCCAGGAACATCCAGTCCTCACTTTCTCTTCTTCTCTTGCACAATAACAGTTGCCTCTATCCACTCATGTGAATTTAGCAACTATATCTCTCTGGCCTGGTGGCATACATTTTTGCCAGGAAATTTAACATGCATAAAGTTTGCTTTTGGCTTTGAGTTCCTATTTCAAACTGTCATAGTCATATAACTCAGGGATATAATTTTACCTGAACACTCTGTGCTGCAATACCTTGTGAGGTGTTTCTTTCTTTTTTCTTTTTTTTAAAAAAATCCCATTGTGTTCACTCTTACATTTTTTATACTTTCAGAACATGAAGTTCCCCCATTTTAAAATTAGTAATGAAGAAGTCAAATTACACCGGCATTATTTATTAAAGGAAGATGGTGAAATATGAATCAGAAAGATATCCACGGTGTATCTTTCACTGATGAGTAAATTATATTCATGGTTCAGTGTAATTCATTCACTGGTTTATGGATCACAAAGACCTTCAGGCAGTATGACAAATCCATATAAAGCCCCTGAGTGATAGATTTTGCATTTTGTAGATGTGTTAAAAAAAAAAATTCCTCATGTAGCTCCCTGTGGCTAGACATCTGAGAAATCTCAGGAGCATAATGTGATTCCCGCTAAAGTTGGCAGTAATTTATACTCAATGAATTGGTTCCACGTCTGCCTGTTTCAAATTATTTTAGAGAGAAACAAGGCTTTGAGCTGAATGCATTTACCTTTGGTCAAATGTTGCATTTTAAAGAAGATTTGCCATCATGAATGAAGATTATGTATAGATAAACTGGTGACCTCATTACTGCTTTTCTCCTTGCTCATCTTATATCAGTGCTTACAGATGGTGAAGATTTACCTTCATACTGAGAAAATATTTCTGTTGCTTCCCTGGGGGGAGGGAGACTGGAAAATGAGTGGAATATTTAGCCACTTCGAACCCAAACATTTTTATTTTTATATATCTGCAAGGTTGACTGACTTGTATCAGATCCTGGGGAAATTGCACTGTTTATGATATTCTATCCTACATTCACACCCACTCTTAAGCACACAATCTCTGTTCCTTGTTTTCTGGAAAAAGTCAGATGATGATGAAGAGATGATCACTGGCAAATCAGATTGGAAGAATCTAACAGTTCTAACAAAAGTCTAGTTCTTTCTGTTTCAAAACCAATTCCTGTGACAACTAACATATATGAAAGATACATGCAAAGAAAAGTGGATAATGCTAAAGGAATAAATACAGATGCCTTCCTGAGATACTGAAAGACAGGTGAGTTAATGGATAACATTGGGAAGGAACATCTAATTTCCCATCCATCACCTTATTAAGGAACTGAAGATTCTCTAGTTTTTATGTGCTAACCCATATTTAGCTCGAATCCCTTCTTGTTTACAGTTTCGGTCACCTGAGCTTCCAAGCTTGTAGACAATAGAATTGTCCAGTTGGTCGGCATTCCCCTTAAGCATTGTGATTTCAGGCTATTTTATGATGGGAAGTTAGGAGAGGGCTTTCTAATCAGACTTTCGTTTTTATTAGACAAAGGGTTTTATACATTTATATACACTCTTTGGGGAGATTCAGCCATCACTTTGTTTCTATAGACATTCATATTGTCTCTGTTGTCTAGGTTTCTCCCTATCTAAACACATTCTCATGTAAGCACATGCTTGTCTAGACATTACGTTGGTTAGCTATACATCATTATATATTTATCTCTCTTATTGTATAAGAAACACATCTATCCAGACTAGAGTGCGCTCTCTCTCTCTCTCTCTCTCTCTCTCTCTCTCTGTTAACAGCATTATAAAGTAGGGTAGCAGTACAGGTGACTCCTTGAGAGGCAGCCATTTACAGAAGCCAATGGAAGCAGCCATGAACTGTCTGCCTTTATAATGCTTGAAGTCAGTTTTATAGTTGTGATTGGTACTTCCTGTCTGATCAGTTTAGTAGACTCTTATTATTTATCTCATCTTATCCATTCAAATCAGGGGACTCAATAAGAACACAGAATTAGAGGCAGCTACTCTCCATTTGGCTGTCTGCCATTTAGCATGATTTATGTGATTTCATCCTGGATAATTTTGCCTTTTTCTGTAAAACACTGATCTTATTCTGTGGATCCTTAGGCTGTTGCTTTTTGTTGTTAACCAGGAATTACATCCAGGAAGCAGTTTCTTCTAACTAAGGCCATTTCTACATGGCATCATAGTCCCACTATGAGGACAGGATGGCAGTGGTCCACAGGCCATGCTTCTGCATGACATCATCATAATCTGCTCTCTCCCCGCCCCCCCGATTGCGATCATGGGATATTTGCTTAATGGATTGAAACGGAAAGTGTGTGTCACTCACATTCCCATCCACAGGCAGCTGTACCGGTGTGGAGGTGAGCACTGAGGATATGCTCCCATCCAGCAAAGGCACTGCCAGAATGATGCTGGCACCACAATAGAAACGGGTGAGGTGTGGAAATGGCCTCTGTCTAACTAATGATGGGCTGAAAACAAGAGGACCATGCTCCCAGAATCATCCAGGAAGCATTCTTCTCCTTTAAATTTGGACATGCACGCCACACGTGCCTCTTTTTAATGAAAGGAAAAAAACCCTCCCAGAACAGGAAATGGACTTCAAGGAATATCCATTGCAGAATTTCAGCAGTACACAATAGCAGTGGTTGTGGGTGGATGTAGCCTGCAACAGATCCCAGGGCAGAAGTGACTCTTGGACCACCAAAGTTGCCACCTCTGAATGATGAAACTGTGCACTTGCCTCTTTGCAGAGTGCAACACAATCCATGATATGCTTAACAAGCTCACCTAGATCACCAATATTTTTTTTTTTAAAAAAAACAGCACCTGTGTCTGGTCAGAATTAAGTTTCAGCTTGTTAAACCCATAAATGCAAGGGAATGTATGTCATTGATGGAGCACGTAATGTTACCACCGTGAACTGGCCTGGCCTTTGGTAACCTTTAGATATCGTTTTGGTATCATAACTCAGCCCTGCTCTGCCACCAGCCAAGTGTTTGTGAGGCCACTGAACAAGTGCGAAGCTAGGCATGGCTATTCACATTTGTTTACACCAAGGCAAGCCAGAAACTGCCAGAAACTGCCAGATCTGCTTTAGGGGATCTCCCGAAACAAACACCTTCATTATGGAAAACAAAGAGACCTCTGCCCCGAGACGGGCACCCTGGCGAGCTAAGTGCATAACTGCCAAGCTAGCCGCATCTACATACTGTCCATACTATTGTCAATTCGGTCCATAACTCAATCATGTAAACTCTGACCTTTCGGAGATATTGTCTCCAGCCCAAAACTCATTGTTTTCGCCCAAGACCAGACTAGCCCACGGTCATGCCTTCCCCTAATAAAAATCCCCAGTTCCGAGAGCTCCTCAGACTGCTCAGAACGCTCGGATCTCTCGCTGGAATGCTTGGACTTCCATCCCGCCTTGCTGCCGCTGCGAGCTCCCCTCAGCCGCCACGCCGGGTTTCCTTCTCTCCAACTGGCTTCTCAGGACTACGAGAAAGGTGGCGTATCACCCATTCCCCAAAACTCTCTTTTCCTTTTCTTATTTAGTAGTGAGGCTGTGTTTTCTTAATACTTGTTTAATAAATATTATTGTTAGTTTGAAACTGTTTGTCTGCTCACTGACCCAGCGCTGTGTACATTGGGTAAAAGATCCCCGCTAAGTTACCCTGCCTCTCGTTAGCCAAGAGAGTGCTCCAGCTAATTTCCCCATCTTTGTTTGGTTTGGTTTGGGTGCCCCTCCCAGGACCCCCAAGTCACAGGGTAACAGTAGTTTGCAAAAGAAAATCCCAGGTTCAATTCCGAATATTTCCAGTGAAAAATATCTGTGCCAGGGGCCCTGGAGTATTATGGACTGGGCTAAGCCAAAGCTTCTAGCAGCCCACTGACCTTCCCTTGTTCATCCTTTGGAAACACTCAAGATATCCCCCTTAACCCCTCTCCAATGCCAAAACAAGAAAATGAACAACATTTGGTCAAAAACTAAGGCCATTTCTGCATGGGGTGAGGGAATCGCCTCATGCCGCTACTTACCGGATCTTCTTGTTCCCTGGTCCAGTCCAGACTGCTTTGGAGCAGTGTGGCCAAAATGGCATCCAAAATGGCAGCTTCCAGTTGGTCGTGGGTCTCGACCAACCGCTGAAGCTTGCCAGCCTAAAGACCACCCTCCGTAGATTGCAGGCTCGCATTGGTGCGAGCCTGCAAATCTGCATGGGAGAGCAGGCATGCAATGGCGTGTCCCGGCTTTTTGAAAAACCTGAAAAATCAGGTTTTTCAAAAATATGCTGGAGGACCACTTGGGGTTGCTCCGGAGCGGACTGAGGTGCAGATCTACAGTAGGTAGTCCCGACCCATTCCACTCCAAGATGCAGACATCCTCCGTGGAGGACGCACTGCACCGTTTTATTTAACCTGTGCAGAAATGGCCTAAATTGCAAGTAGTATCCTGTAATTCCCGGTTTCTGCATGGTGCTGCAATTTGTCCTGTTAGGTGTTGGGTCTGTATGTCTGGTATAGTTGCCCACGCCAAGTTAGAGAAATCTTTTATTTTTTGTTATTTTATTTTATTTTGTTGTGTGCCTTAAAGTCATTTCTGACTTAGGTTTTTCTTCACAAGATTTGTTCAGAGAGGGGCGTTTTTTGCCTTCCTCTGAAGATGAGAGAATGTGTCTTGGCCAAGGTCAGCCAGTGGTTGAGTCGAGATTTGACTCTTGTTCTCCAGAGTGGTAGTCCAATGCCCAAACCACTATACCAGGCTGGCTCTCAATAACTATAAAGCAGCTTCATAAACCATTTCCGCCCTACGCTGTTATAGTGCTATTATTCCACTTTCAACATCCTGTGGAATCCTGGGTCTTGTAGTTTACTGAGGCCAAAGAGCTCTGTGGTTTAGAATTCTAAAGGCCTCTCCCTAAACTACAAACCCCAGGATTCCACAGAATGTTGAAAGTGGAATAATAGCACTATAACACTGTAGTGCAGAAATGACCATAGTTTCACTAGTGTCTGGTGACACAGGCCACTAATTCTTTACTTCCTGCACTATCAAGCCTACTAATATATTTAAGGGAATGGGTTTCCCCCCACAGCAGAATTCAACTCACTACCCCATGTGGGGAGGGGAAAAAACCTTGTAAAACCATTGACTGTGGCCATTGATCCATTATTTCAATGCCATGAAAATGTCACACTTTTTGAAAAAAGTTTGTATATTTCTAATTTTTAATGGAAATACAGTTTGCACAAGCAGGTCTGTGCAATCAGTGTGCATTCTTCACCTCTTGGAATTATCCTGCTATGCCCTGGTATATATAACAATGTAGTGCCGTTGTGAACCCTGGTCAGCCCCTACTGTTTAGGTAGAATTTCACAGTCACACACGTTTGAAAAAAGAGTTTTCAAGCATATACTCTTTTCAAGCCAGCAGTTTTTGTAAGAAAATCCTTTAAGCTCAGCTGGAACATGTAGTATATACAAATGGTGACTCATGGACTGACTGAGTTAGGGTTGCCTCTCTTCAAATGGCTTGGGAACTTGGTCCATGAACCACCTGTGCTAGTACAGAACCTAACAGACTTTGTGTTGATTGTGGAGACATTAACAGAAAACAAGATTACTTTTTCTATAACACGCTCTGTGGTTTGTGAGCTAATTATTACAACTCTACCTGTTGAAAAACCCGCCAGGGGCATTACCATCAATAGGAAAAACATCACAGCCAACCCGAGGCAGCAGGCTAACAGTCTTTATTGCGGGCAATAGATCAAGTAGCAGACTATTAAGTTACAGCGCAGCGAGCCATCTCCTCGTCCAGAGCAGAAAAGAACAGGAAACAAGAAAAAGGCACAGCCTGTTCAAAAGCCGTGTTTTTAAGTATACATATTCAAGAACAAGGCGTTCCCTTAACCATAACAATGTTGCGGCTACAGGCAGGAGAAGACCTTGAATACGTTTAGGTTTCACATGGGAAGCTAGACTAAACAACTACAAGCAGCTTTGCGTTCTCACCCTCTAGTGGTGGGAAAATATGAAGCCAGGAGTAACAACAGGTCCCATCATGCTTCTCAACCTGTGACACTACCAAATAGCAAATCGCTTACTAGATTATTTATATATAGAAGTTGTTTAAAAGATAGACCTACAAGGTCACAAATTAATATAGGAAGGACTGTCAGATTACAGAAACAGTTGTGGAAAACGAAAGAACACTAAAAATATTTCCTTTCTCCTGCTTCAAGAGAAGAAAAGGAAATGGTGCAAAAAATATTACAGAGAAATGCTTTGGACTTCCTGAATATATATTTTCCACATTGTAGAAATGATGTCAGATTTTTTTTTCATAAAAAGCATTTTTCTTTAAATGTTTTGATGATTCTAAAGGCATAATTTACATAAATTTAGGCATCCTTGAGTTGCAATGTGTATGACCTATTTTGCTAGGGTATTATGTCTGTGTTGTTCTATTCTGCTATTAATATGCATAATTATAATTGGAAGTTTGGGTAACATTAAAGGAAAAAAACTTAATGTTGAAACCAGCTCGAATAAGAAACAAACCTTTGAAGTTTAAAATATTTATATTAAAAATAGTCACAATTATAGAAGCACACAAAATCATAGCAGTGAACATTTTTCTTTAAGGGATGCTAAAACAACTTGTATATGACTCTTCCATTGTGCCCTTTTTGTTTAACCAATTTGCCATAAGAACCCTTCCCCACTACTCACTAGTAGTTCCATTGATTTCATTTACACTGCATCCTAGATAAGTGGATATGACATTGTAGCCTTGGACTATTAATGCATTAAACCACAATTTTTCTGGACAACTCCATAATGAAAACTAGGATTCAGATAAGACATATACAGTAGATACACTTACTATTTGCTTACCAACCCATGAAATAATGAGACCACACATGGGATATTGGTTTTAAATATGGGCCACTTCATTTAAACTATAACCTCTTTAAGTTTATCCCCTCAGATGTGCAAAAGGGAGGAGCAACCGAGTGCAGGAGCAGCTGGGACAGACAGTCTCTCCCAGACCTCCTCCCCAGCTTCCCCTAGGTGAATACTGAGCCCCAAGGAGAACCCAAATGCTATATTGAACCCGTCCCAGTCCTGTACTGGAAGGCCATTCCGAAAATTCAACCTCCAAGTCTCACAAAGTGAGAGCTAAACCCTCTGGCCAGTCTCAAGAAGAGCCTCCTTTCCCACTCTCTAGGTCTCATCACATGTAGGGCATCTCCAGAGACCTTTCCTTCATAGGGGTTCACTGTCATAAGGATTTACTGAACTGCTACCTTCTCCCCCTACTACCTGCTGAGTGACTACCTATTTAAGACACCACCCTAAGCCAGGTCACACAGACTCCACTTGACAATGTAGGGTAGGCAAAAACCCTGTGGACAAGGAAAAGCTTACACTGTGTCAGAGGTGGGAAGGTGGACTGAAGAAAGATTCACAAGAAAGAAGGTGTGTGTGGTGGAAGCTCATATGTGTTCTGCCTCCAGCCCCTGTGCACTCCATCATGGCACACAGAACCACAATGCTAACTTTGTGATCCTCTTTCGTTAGAGGCTAGGAAAACACACCTCCCCCCACAGCAAGGCTATGCAGTGCAAGGGGGATCTGAATCCTCCACGTCAGTCATGCTCTTGGGGAGAACATGTTTAAGGTCAAGAGAAAAGTTTTGTTTATGTGAAACAATGTTTATGCATAATATTATTTTGATTTGCTTAAATTATGGGGGTTTCCCTCTTTATTTTCCTTGAGTAACACAGACATTAGGCAGACATACCTCCCTCCAGGAACCAGTGTACAAGCCATGGACAAGCTCTGCTACGTCTTCTCAATCTTACTCCTTCATGGAGACAGGTATCATTCCCTCAAGTCCGGTATGGATTTTTATCAATTAATCTATGATGGGCAGAATTTAGCGTTGTTTTTTTTTAAATTGCTTTTGCTGTTTTAAATCCCCACCCCAATATCTGGCATGTTTACTTGCTTGATCTGGTGGGCTTAATGTTCAACTTCCTAACATTTTGATTGAATTTTAAGTTGAGGGAAATGAAAATTCTGCCTTTTTTTCTGGCCCCTTTCCTGTCACTGTCTGTTTCATAGCAATTTTAGCAGTGCTTTTCCGACTGGCCACCAGCTGGTGGTCACATTTAACTTTTTTTTCCCTATTACATGTCTTCCATTGAGACTACATCATCTAGAACTGACAGTTTTCCTAATTACACAATCCAGGGACCACTCACCCAAGGTATCACTGTTATTGGCTACAGCAGTTTGCTTTTGCCTAAACCTACTGGAAAGAGCAGGGTTTCACTCCTCCCTCGCCTGTCCCCCTCTACTGAGTTAATTGAATGCAAACTACTTTTGCACTTTGAGTGTACCTTGCACCAATGGAAATAAGCTGAAGAGGGAAAATGGGAGGAAGAACAAGAAACAGACATTTTTAAGATAGGTGAAAAAGTGGGACAACAGGGGAGTAAATGGGGTTTTCCTTGCCAGATTGGGACAGTTGGAGGGTATATAGATGATAATTTCTTATCTGTTTAAAAAGCAGCTTTGTGGTTGAAAGAGACCTGGAGCCCCTCAAAACAGCCTTTACACATGAGGTTTGCTAGCTGGAGTTTCTATACACCATTTCTCAGCTAATAATTTTTTGGTGGGGGCAGGTTGCAAGAGTTAAAGAAGCCTTGTGGGGGCACATGCAGCCTGTGGGCTACACTCTGTCTGTCTTTAAGATGGAGTTGTTGTTATTTACCATCAAGTTGCCTGATTTTATGATGACTCTGTGAATAAGACATCACCAAGAACCCAGATCATCACCTGGCTTGCTCAGGTCTTCTAAGCTCATAGCTGTGGCTGCTTTGATGGAGTCTATCCACCTGTAATGTGATCTCCCTTTTTCCCTGCACCTTGCACTTTACCAAGCAGTATCATCTTTTCCAATGAGTCACAACATCTTTCTTTCTTTCAGTAAATGCCTGGTGTATTAAATATTGTAGGCATGTTATTTATACCAAAACAAACATTTCAACCTACTGATGGTTTACTCCTTCTCACAGTGTTTCCTGTGCTAAAGAGATTAGCCTCATAAGCAACCAAAAATGAAACAAAACAGAACAAAAAATCAATATTGAAAAGTTCTCTCTTCCAAAAAGAAAGAAAGAAAGAAAGAAAGAAAGAAAGAAAGAAAGAAAGAAAGAAAGAAAGAAAAGGAAAGGAAAGCCCACAAACAAATGGCATAAGATATTTTAGATTGAGAAGGTAAATTACTGACTAACCACATATGATAGTCTATTCTTTCTTGGAGCTATAACTTGAAACTCACAATGTCTCCTCTCATCTATGATAAATGAGGCATAAGGGGTCGCAAATGCTGAGAGATCCCATGCTGAAATGCAGTATCTATTTTTCAAGTAAGGTTTTGAACAGTTTCACTCCATTACTTTCAAGGGTTATGAGTCTATTACATGTCCATTAGGGCACTTACCAAAGACAAATCAAAGAATTATATCTGCAATTCATGCCTGTAATGGGTGAGAACGCCACAAGAAGTCCCAGATGGTAAATGAATGAAACAACCTGTTGTCGAAAGAAATAAAGTAAGGAACCAAGGAAGAAGACAACAAACTTTGGATTTTGAACATGTGGGAACATTCAGTAAATGAAGAACACATCAGTCTGTTGCTGACAGTTCACAGACCATTTGGCATTATATAGTCACATGTTCTTGCAATAGCACAAGTACGAGAATCAGAAGCTGAACAACGAAGAAGTGGCATAATTGGAGATTTAAACATAGTCTAGGGACATGTCAGTAAAATAACATGGATTCTAGATCACACCCTATTACCATATTTATCTTTTTGAACACTGATGTAACATTTCCAAGCATCTCCATATTAAGGATTTGGTGAAGAGTATCCTTGACCATTCAGTGATATAGATAATCCCTAACTTATTTCTATTTTCTGATAGCAAAGGCTATTTGCATAGACCATTTCTTCAAGACATCGCAATCCTGTGATGGGAACATGATGGCAGCAGTCCACAGGTCATTCTTTCACATGATATCATCAGTCCCACAGCCAGCATGCCCCCATCTGTCAGGATTGTGGGATATTTGTTTAACAGGAAACAATTCATTAAGAGCCTGGAATTGTGCGATGCTCCAATTGTGTCTGGCCATGCAGAAGGGGTAGAAGCACAATCATGCGCTTTCTTCCCCAGCTTAGCACAGGAAAGAGGTTGGCTGTACTGAGGAAGGAAGGAGAGCATTATTCACACTCCCTTCTGCTGGGTGCAGAGGGGAACATTCCCATCATACTCCCTTCCTGGCAAAAGTGCTGCCAGGACTGCAATGGGACATCAGCGGAAACCAGTAAGGTGCAGAAGTGGCCATAGTGTATAAAGCTGTACTTGTGATCACTCTTGGATTTCTTCTCTTTCCTTTAACTAGTGCAAGAGATAGTGTTAGAACAATAAATTGTTCTTTAGAAAATGGTCCCAGGCTTCCACACTTTTCCTCTTCGTATCTGAGCATTCTTTGTCCATCTTGGACACTACAGTCATTTCTAGACACTTGCTGGACTATTGTGAGAATGTGCCTGTTCGTAACTAATACAGCACAACAGTTTTTAACTTTATTTGATAACAAAAAAGACTTTCCAATATTATTGTATGATCCACATTTAGAATATTTTTGTGGGTCTGAACTATATTTATTAGACTGTGAAAATAAACCTTCCCTTTTTCAAGGAACATATGCCATATATATCTATATGCACACACACAGAATCTCCATTTAGTGCCTCTTGAGTTTCTGAAGGTTCAGTATTAGCTTTAATATTTTCAACATAATTTCTAATGTGGTAATTAAAACACTTAACTCTTTTAAGAGAAATAACAGGCTGAGGGTGCTTTTTTTCCCTTTTTTAAAAAAAGTAACAAATAATCTTTAATTAATTTTAAAATTATGGTAGTGGAAAAAACTGTCTTTTTAATATTAAAAGCCACTACAAAGTAAAAGGAAAGAAATAATGTCCCTACCAAAACAAATGTCTTTTTGAATCTGAATTATAACCAATCTTTACTCATTCACAGGCCACCTTGATCTGAAGCCTGTTGAAACAGCCTTTATGTGATGATTCCATCATGACAATCCAAATATTTTTTTTCCTGTATCACATGGAACATGTAACTGGTTCTACATTATATGACAGGAGTAGAGATAGGTTGTGATGAAAAGGCCCTTTACAGGCCTCTCTATGAGACCATCCCAGGATCACCTCTAATACTACCATGAGTCAGTGGAGTAGAACTTTGGCCATTTCCACACGGGGGTAAAACCCCATGCTGTGACGACCGGACACGGAGGTCATCTACACCGCAGGGTGCACAAGAGTGGTGAAAAAAGGAGAGGTTCTAGACCTCAAACTGCTCTTGCGCGGCCGCGGGGGTGGGGCTCCGTGTTTTATAAAGACCACTTTTCAAGTGGTTTTTTTAAAACTTGTGTGCGCTACTCCGTCACAGCGCCCCATTTAGAACTGCAGAGCTGCCCGGGGGTGGGCTTCCGGCTGGTGCACTGCTCCCTATAAAAAACGCTGATTTTGTGAGCTTCCTTGGATCACTCCCGATTTCTATCCCACCTTGCTGCCGCTGTGCCTGGCGAGCCTTCCCCTCAGTCCCACGTACTAAGACTACGCACCTTTGAACTTTCACAGTGATCTTCCCTGGCTTCAGGACAGGTGTAGTATCACCCAAATCAACAATCCCTCTTCAAAAATCCCTCTGTCCCACTCCAACCTTTATTTCTTTAGTTCTTTGCGTGAGTGTGTTGCATACACTGTTTGATTGTATTTTAATAAAAACCACAATTATTATTTCAATTCTGTGCGCTCCTTGACTTGGCCTGACCACGTAGACATTGGGTAAAAGATTCTGCTCCATTGCCCTGCCTCTCGTATTGCTAGCTTGTGCTCTTGGCTAATTTTCCCAACTTGTATAATTGAGAGCGCATATAGGTGTCCCTCCTGGGACCCCCAGAAAACAGGGTAACAATACTCTCCTTTCAGAACCAAACACTGGTTAAAGTGACATAATATGCAGCTTCTGTGGCAGTGCATCAAAGTCTAATTCAGGAATATGCAAACTGTTGTCAACCATTACTTGCTGTTCATGACGATTCACCAGGAGCTTCAGTCACCATTCATGGTTGTGCTTCATTAATAGTCTTGCTACCTGCCTGGGACAGCAAAAATGGGACTGCCAAGCTTAAACAAGACCTTAACAAGTGAACTGTATTTGGCATGCAAGCTGTGTGCCAGCTTAATAGAATTTGATCTGTAAAATCTTAGATGCCCCTCAGTTTTAGGGGTTATAGTAATAGCAAGTACGTTTTTATTTCCATATTTAGCCAGAAGGCATGACAAGAATGCAAGATACAATGCATTAAAATGATTAATAGCATCTCTTACAAATTATTACAAGAGACAGAAGTCAGACCAGTCAAAATTAATGGTCATTATAAGGATCCTGACAGCACAGAGTGATATAAGAATTGTGATCGCATACCATCCACTGGTGTAGCTGGTTCTTGAATGGAATGCATACAGGATTTAAAAAACAAAAATGAACAAAACAAAAGCAAAACAAGAGTAGTTATTTGCTAAAGTTTGGGTAATAATTGCAGAACACAGAAGAGTGTTTTACCACTTGTGGAAAGGGAATAGCATTAGTAATATAACATTTTTACTTTTCAAGTGAAGTGAGAGAGAGAGCTCTTAGCAATGCCTCTGGTTATCCCTCAGAATATACCCTAATGACCAACAGAATTATAAATACACTGATTTACTCCTCAAGAAATGCATATATTTCTAAAGCAAATAAAACAACTCTAGTGTTATTCTCTTATTGCTGGAGGTGTTTAAAATGTACAAGGGTTTGAAGGCTGATATCTCTAAGATGGCTGTAGATATTGCTTAACACAGTAGGTTTACTTCTAGTAAACATGCATAGAACTTCACAGGTTCTATGTTCATATCAGTTTAACAGATTCAAAATGTACACCCTTCACTTCCTCCAGGGCTGGCCTAAGTCATTTTATTGCTTGAGGCAGAGCAGCAAATGGTGCATCCCAGACATACAAGCTGTGGTGCATAGGAACCCAAGCGTTGGAAGCAGAAAATCCCACAAGTACCTCTCTCTCAGTCTTCCCTGGCAGAGGAAATAGCATAATAGCAAAATAGCTACCAGTTTGCTACCCTTCAAATGACATTCAAAACATTCTGCCTAAAGTTTACACTTCACTTAATTTAATGGCATGGCCAGGTCCATGTACTAAGATGTATTAAGTGATGGCAACATCTGTTGCACATGTTACTGAGCAACAGGAGCTGCTAGGAAATTTAGTGTATGAATATGAGGAGCTTGGAAATTTGCTGGTATTATTCCTTCTGTCCCGAGAACAAGGGGAAAAACAAAGAAAAGCCAGCCAAAATAAAAACTGTACATAGGTAAGCAGAGATAGCTCCACACAGCTGTCAAAGCATGCCAAGCTGCAGAGAACACCTTTAGCAACAAATGCACTAAGCCAGTAACACTCACCCACTCAGCTTGTAATCTTACAATGTGGAGGCTCTTTATTCTTTGTTACAAAATATATACAGTATTTACAAAGTCCAGATGGTGATCCAGCATATCTTGCTTGCTCTTTCCAGCAGAGCCTCAGGTAACACATGCAGTTGTTGGCTGGGATTGTGCTACCTTTATACAGACACCTAACCAATCCTGGCCAACCCTTGCATTGTCTGCACCTGGTGCTCATCAGCATGACTCAGCACAAACTAGCTTGAGTCACATTCCTTTCCACAGGTGCACTTAACAATTAAAGCAATTAAAGCAACATGACATTTACACTTACATCACAAAGTATTTTTCTTGAGGTTTGGTCTAACCTTTTCCGACACCTTCTTCCTAAATCCCAGGGTCTAATTGGATACTGGGCTCTCTGGAAAAGTGCTCAACCTAAGGACAAGTGGTTTTGTTTTGTTTTGTTTTTTGTTCTTAAATCCAAGCGGGACATGAGAAATAAAAATAAAACAAGAGCACCTTGCAAATGTCTGTGTAGAATCATAGAATCATAGAGTTGGAAGCGACCTCAGGGGCCATCGAGTCCAACCCCTTGCTATGCAGGAACACCCATCACAGCATTCCCAACAGATGGCCATCCAGCCTCTGCTTAAAAACCTCCAAAGGAGGAGACTCCACCACACTCCGAGGCAGCAGATTCCACTGCTGGACAGCTCTGACCATCAGGAAGTTTTTCCTGAGGTTCAGGTGGAATCTCCTTTCCTGCAGCTTGAATCCATTGCTCCTTGTCCTAGCCTCTGGAACAGCAGAAAACAAGCCTGCTCCCTCCTTGACATGACATCCCTTCCAATATTTAAACATGGCTATCATGTCCCCTTTTAACCTTCTCTTCTGCAGACTAAACATACTCAGCTCCCTAAGCCATTCCTCATAGGGCACAGCTTCCAGACCCTTCATCATTTTGGTCGCCCGCCTCTGGACAAGTTCCAGCTTGTCGATATCCTTCTTGATTTGAGGTACCCAGAACTGGACACAGTATTCCAAATGAGGCCAAACCAATGCAGAATAAAGTGGTACCATTACCTCCCTTGATCTAGACACCATACTCCTATTGATGCAACCAAGAATCACATTGGCTTTCTTGGCTGCCTCATTACACTGTTGACTTACTATTCCTAGTAATCAAAACCATTCCTTCACTCTTTAATCATTTGGAAGGAGGGCTAAATTATATAGTTCCAAGCAGCCTGAATCCTGTAGGCATTTTTTGGCTATCCAGATGTTGTTGGGTTACAGTTCCCAGCAGCCCTAGCCAGTATGGTCAGCATAGTGACTGATGCTGGGAGCTAGAGTCCCACAACAATTGTAAGGGGCCATGTGTCACTCCTAGAAGGTCAAGAAAATGTGCTAGTAGGTCAAAAACAATGCTTATAGCAGTGGTTCTCAACCTGTGGGTCCCCAGATGTTTGTGAACTTCAGCTCCCAGAAGCCCTGAGCATTGACCATAGTGGCCGGGCCTTCTGGGAGCTGAAGTCCACGAACATCTGGGGACCCACAGGTTGAGAACCACTGGCTTATAGGTTATGGCCAATTATTTCTTTACTTTCACAGTTGGGTTATCTTGAGCATAGTCAAGTTGATAGCTTAGGAAAAAAAAAAATCTTGGATTCCAGCTCCTAAAATTCCCCAGCCAGCATGTCCACTGGGATTTCTGGGACTCTGAGAACCAGAGTCCACAAAAAGGAACTTCCAAGCTCAGCTCCAAGGTCTGCCTATTTAGATGCCTCTTTGGATTACTCTGTTTGATTTACTTTTCAAATGTATAGAAACAAAAAAGACAATAAAATAAGCAGAGTTTTTCAATGAAGCAAAATCCACTACCTGTTTTTTTAGACTAATTATTTCCAATCAATAAACTCTTATCCCCTTACTTTGTGAAATTATCAGCATTATTAAAGTTATTAAGTCTGCTTAAGATTTTCCCCCTATTTTTAAAAATTAAACATATACTACATGAGACTTCAATTTAAATAAAACTTTTAATTATATTGCTAGTGAACAAGCAGTAGTAGAAAGTTATAATCAATAGTCTCACTCAATATGCCACTGCAATTAACAATTGTAATTTGTGTGCAAAGAAAAGAAATTATGAGCTTCACAAAGAATTATCAGGACAGCAACTACAGAGCCAAACAACATTGTGTTTCCCTAATTCTATTTCAAATGATGCTTTCTAAACATAAATACATTTTCAGAAGAGTATTTACAACAAGAAGAAGTGCAAACCTAACCCCCTACCATTGATTGCTGGAGGCATCTTGGATATGGTGGAGTTGCCCTTTAACCACCCTTCAGTAATAGCATCCATAGACAGCTATATGACCAGAAAGCTACTGATAGCTTTTCTCTTGCCAGTGTAAGCAAGCATAAATTGAACATTGTGGGCATGGCACAAAACTAACTTTAGAACATCTGCATCTTAAGTTGCTCAATTCATAAAATTCTGCCCTGTGAAGAGAATGTTAAAGAAACACTTTCTTCTGGGAGTTGAGAGAAGACCTCCTTCTCTTATGTAACACAAGCCAGTATGAGTGTAGGTGAGGCAACTGATCCATTACCTTGCAACCTTGTTGTGCCCCATTCAGGATGCTCTGTTAAGAAAAGCTGCTCTGCTCTGGTTTCACTCTCATATGTGCTTACCTAGGAACACACTCAAAAGACAAGATTGCACTGCTGCATTGATATGACTCACTCAGAGATAATGTTACCATGCCATACACACCCAATCTATGGTACAGTTTAATTAGTAAGAAATATTATTTAATTGGTAATATCATTTCTAACATAAAAATCACACACTTATGGCCAAAAGGCCTGTGGACAAAGACTGTCTTTGGAAGCCACATGATAAGACAGATGACTTCAGCATGGACTGGTTGTAAGTTCATAAGGATGAGTCAGAAAGTCCCGGCACTGATGGGCTTGTGATAATCTCTTCAATGACACAACCTTCAAGTACAATAATGAATTAACGTGCCTCAATGGAGCAACCAATGATCATCAAACTGTAACCTCTTCCAGTGGAAACTTGCCCAGACTTTAAGAGGCTATCATGACTCCCATCAGTTCTTTGTCACCTGAAGTTAAGACCATTAGCCAATTCCAGAACCCTTTGGTTTGCCATGCCAGAGAGCAATTAACACATTCCCCTTCAGGGCAGAAAAAGGGTCTTTAAATCCTGCTTCTAAGCCTGACAACTTGTAGCACCTTGAACACACGTAGGCATTTCACTCTATCTGTTGGCTCCCTGAATCTTGTGCCCTGGGCTAACCTCAGACTCTTGTGTTTGAGCTAGCTCACTTTGATCTCCCATTTCTGGAACAGTAATTATCATCCACTTCACCCCAAAATCTCTTGCTGTCCCACCTTTTTCTCGTTTACCTTCACTAGCCTTGCGTGGTTCATGAGACTGCTTGACTGCTTGTGTGTGTTTGTGAATTCCCCCAATAAAAACATTCTTTGACTCTCAACTGGTGTCCTATGGTTAGTACTGGTATACGCTGGTGAAGTTCACATAGTTACCCCCCTCTTGCAGGCCTCCTTTGAACTATAATTCTCCACCTTTCAAAGGAGACACTGGCACAGCTGGAGGATCTCAAGGTTCCTCTACCTTTTGGGGTTAGCAGTAAGCATTTTCAAGGTGCACGAAAATCACTGGGGTTTAAAAGTACTTAACTGTGACTGGATTGTGACTAATCAGACCAGTAGAAATTATTGAAACAATGTGGTTGCTTTCACTGGGAGGAAATATCACCCTTTAGTCAGGAATGGAATTGGGTTTGTTTATGAGCCTTTCAGTGAACGTGTTTTGTGGTTCCATTGACATCAGCCTTGCAAATTAGTTATTTTATTAGCTATTGTATATTCTAGGAAATTGGAAGGAAGATCAAAAGAGGAGGGAAGCAAGGTAATGAATAACACACAATTTAAAAAATGCTATGACATAAACAGACAACCTTCCCTCTTCTCTAATTGTGCCCACTGCCACTACGCAGGAACCTTGTACAAACATCTGACACTTTCTATGGATGAAAAAGTAAAGATTGTGCAGTGGAAACTATGATAGTGAATGAGCAAGAGGGATGATCTGGAAAGACTGCTCCCCTTAAGCTTAAGGTCTGATCACAAAATTGGGAGTAATCCTTTACCTATTCCTTATCTTAACGAGGCTTCCAGCACTGTGAGCAAAACAGAAGAGAGCACTAAACACACTGTTTCAGGTGCTGGGTCCCTTTTTGGAATTCTAAATAACCATAGTGGGAAGGCAGCCAATTTCTTTTGGACTACAATAGATGGGAAAATAAAATAACCCTTTCCTCCCCTCACTGCTACATGACTTCCCTTCCCTCCTGCAGCTGCTATTGAAGGAGAGCTTTAATCTACACCAATCCAGATTCCTTGTCTTGAGAATAAGCACTGAAGGAGTGGTGGCAAGACTGAGCGAAGAAAAGAGGCAATGTGCCATGTTCTTGAAAAACAAAGCAGAACAAAAACAAAAACAGGTTCTCCCATAGCAGTAATTTTAAGTTATAAGAAAGGAGTGCAGATCATGAAGTGACTTGTGTAGCATTAGATCTATTTTTATGAGGAATGTTACCACAGGGTTCCTGACACTGTGAAGAAATTTTCTTTCCCCTTTCTTTAGTACACTCCATCTCGTGGGTAAGTGTGATTCTGCTACAGTAGTAGAGCAGTGACCACTTGACTGCAGGAGCACAGGAAATTGCATCTCCCTCCCTCTGTCTCTGTGTATGTTTATAATATTGTCCCTTGGGTAGGATTTGATATGGGGAAATGGGAAGTTTTGATACTGCCTCCAGCCTTCTTTTAGCATTCTGCTGGATAGCTACATCTAATTTACTGGATGTGTTAGCTCCTATGATGCTTGTAATCTCCAGTCTTCCATGCGGAAGATGATAGTCAAACTGCAGGTGAAAAGAAAGAGAACTCACGAAATATAGACAAATTCCAAATCACTGGCATCACCCCTGCCACTTAATATGTTTTTCGTACACCAGGACATCTTTCACAGCGGAGATGCATCATTCTTTTCCCATTGCTCATTGGTTTCCTCTGACCCATTCAAGATTAAAACCCCAAGTGACTCAGCTATCTTTTTTAGTTAAAAAAACAACAACAACTGAGAAAAACATCCCTTAACTTTTGCACATATTTAATATGCTCTATCATTCTTGGTTTTCTATGATCTCTGTTTTATAAATTAAAATATTCTTAGGGGATATTCTTAAACAGAGGGGATTAAAAAAAATGCAAAAGCCAGACCTGTTTTGATTTGTACAAGCTGTGTTGTATCAACAGAAGACTGATGCTTTGTACAGACAAGAGGAATTAATGAAAACACGTTTCTTATCTAGCACCAAGGAAAACACCAGTACTAGAATATTTACAAATTGTGACTATCGTCACTCTGTGATGATAAAGGATGAAACACTGCTGCAAAACAGGCTCAGCCAATTAAACAGATATATAAATGAGCAACTAAATCAATTAAGCAAATAACAAAAGAGAACATTTTCCATTGCGTGAAAGGGACAAATTGTAATTATTGTTTACTTGCTTCCAGATACACTTTTCCCCCTTATGAATGATTGTTTCCAGCTGCATTTAAATAGTCTGAAGATACCAAAATTCCATTGTAAGAAGAATAACTCCCCTGAAGACATGTAGCAGCATAAACAACAAGTGAAGGAAAATAAAGTCATTTTTTGTTATTTCATTCTAATGTAGGGAAAGACGGATGATTTCAGAAATCTACTCAGTGGCAAATATACTCTCAATATTCATTTTTGTTTTGGGAGATCAAATGTAGGGGCATACTACAGAGAATGTCACTTCCCATTTGGGAACTACTACATAATATCTCTGAATGCAACACTCACTGTCTTTAGAATCTCCACTTCACCTGCCCTTTATGATTACTTGAAGATAAGGAAAAAGAAAAGTGTGCAAGATCTGAAAATGGTTTTCAGGGTATATAATTCCTCTTGTGAATAATGTCAAGCACTAGCAAAATATGGTTGTTTTTGTCGTGTTCTTTTAAGCCATTGGATCCTATTTGGGAGAAAAGTGAGATATAAATAAATAAATTTATTTATTTAATTCTAGCTTATGGTAACCCTAGGGTAAACCTATCACAAGGTTTCCTTCCTTTTCTGAAAAAAAGTGTGACTTGCCCAAGGTCATGAGGTGGCCTTCCACAGCCAAGTAGGGATTTAGACTCTGTTCTCCAGAACTGTAGTTCAATGCTTAAATCATTACTCTGTACTAGCACTCTAGCTTAAAAATATACCAAATACAAAGTTAAAAAAATTATAATATTAAAACCAGATTAAAGATTGTTTGTTGCAAAAGCAGCAAAAACAGCAAAGCTACAGGCAACCGAACCAAAGATAGACGGTAAAGTACAATTAATTCTGCAAGGCCCAGTTCCCTTGAGCAATTAGTCTTTAAAGGCCTACTGTTTTTTTAAGTCTTAATCCACTTGAGGAAAAATAGCATGGAAGGTGCCAGTCTAACCTTTTTCAAAGTTGAGTTTCAGAGCCTGGGAGCAGACACTGAGAAGACCTGTTTCCCCATTAAATGTACCTGTGGATGTGGTAAGACAGAGAGAAGGCTCGTTGAAGAGGATATAAAAACAAGGGCAGATGTATATGGAAGAATACAGTCTTTCAGATCATGTGAAACTGATCCATCTGGGGCTTTAAAGGTCATAACCATCAGCACTTTGAATTGTATTCAGAAATGAAATGGCTGCCAGTGAGCCTGTTGAAACAAGTCTGTGTCCTTCCTGTAGTCAGCCCCAGTTAGCAATCTTACTGCAGCTGTTTGGACCAATTGAAATTTCTGAATGGAAAGCCCACATAGCACAAATTACTCTAGACCAAACAGGTTGTCACAAAGCCATGTATCACTGTGGTTAGATCTGATGTCCCAAGGAACAGGGACAGCTGATGCCCATGTGGAAAGGCTTTCCTGGCCTCTGATGAGTCTTCAGCTTCCAGCTTCAAGGATGAAATCTAGGAGTACACCCAAATTGTGAAACTGTATCTTCATGGAGAGGGTAACCCCTTCCAGCATTGTCTGGATCCTGGTTCCCTGATCTGTCTTTCAACTGACCAGGAGCACTACTGTCTTGTCTGGATTAAGCTTGCCCTCATTCAGCCCATTACTAATAATGACACTGGTTTAGAAACAATTGGATCCTTGGACTGAGACACAAAGGAGTAGTAGAGCTGGATGACATCTACTTGCTAATAGCACCACAACCCAAAACTCCAAGCAACACATCCTCCCTCTCTCTCCCTCTCCCATATTCATAGATAGATAGTGTGTCTGTTTGTGCTAAGTCGTATAGGGACAAAACAGAATCCTGACAGATCTGACAGGCTAACAGCCAAGTAGTCAAGGAAGAGTCCCCCAGCACTAGTTTCTGGGTTTGTCCTTCTAGGAAAGAATGGAGCCACTGTAAAACAGTGCCTCTCAGTCCCACTCCAGTAAGACAACCAAGAATACCATGATATTGAAAAGTCCAACAGGTCCAGCAGAACTCACAGGTAAAGATTTCCCTTGTCTAGTTTCCAGCATAGACCAACCCTCAAGGCAACAAAAGCTATCTCTGCCCTATAGTCAGGACTAAAATCTGATTGAAATGGATCTAGATTGCCTGTCTCTTCCAGGAATCCCTGGAGCTAGGGGATCACCACATATTCCAGTACTTGAAATGGGACATTAGAAACTGATGAAACCCTGATGAATGATGATGATGATGATGATGATGATGAAACTCTGCCTTTGCCCACTACCTCTCTATCAGTCGCCCTCTGGCTTTTTTGCTAAGTGAGGAAGGGCATGGATCTAACACACATGTGTTGATTGTCAGCTCTCCAAGAATGCTGTCCAGATCCTTGAACTATACAAATTGAAAAGTATCCATTAACATTGAACAAGCAGAAATTAAAGTTACAATCACTGAATTTGTATTCATCATAAGATCCAAAGTTTCAGGCAAATTGTTCAAAACAAGATATCAAATGGTCTGGATCCTCTTGTGGGCCCATGCATAAAAGCACCCCAGTTGTTGTTGCTGCTGTTGCTACTGCTACTACCATTTCTCTTTGCATTTTCCTTTGTAAATCCTCTTTAGAATTATGAGAGACATTAATATTGCATAACCCAATGGACATTACAGGAAAAGCATCCTAACTTGGAATATCCATGCAGAGAGCCTCTGACTTTAACACGAAAAGGTTTTAGTGTGATTTTTATTAACATTCTTTTTAAAAAAGACTCATGGATACCACATAACACAGACATACAAAGCTGATACACTTCTCTGGATTTCTCCCACCACTCCAAAAGATCTAGAAAATACCTCAACATTTTCATGGAGAACAAATAAATCTGCATAACTGGTCAAAAAGTGTTCATCACACCTTTATCCTGCACAAAGTCACACCAAGGAAGGTTATTGCTTCCTGACTTCTGCCAAGTAAGGTGAGAACACATTGTTCTGATCTGAAGACCAAGATCCACACTGCGCTCTTTGGGGTGTACTATGAGATCCTGAGACATGCCTGGTAATAGCAATTATGTTCCTGAATAGAAATGAAATGAAAATCTAAGAAGAAATGGGGTGGTATTTATGGTGAGGAGAAGAGAGATATAATAAAAGCAGTCAATGGATGCAATGAAAAGTCTGACCAAATTATGTCAATAGGACTTTGAGGAAAACCCATGAATATAACCATAATCCAAATTTATGCTCCAACTATAGAGGCAGAAGAAGAATAAACTGAAAGATGTTATTTAGAAGTCCAGCAGGAAATTGATCACACACCAAAACATGACTTCTTGTTAATCATAGGTGACTGGAATGCAAAAGTGGGAAACAGAGCAAAGATGGTAGGAAAATTTGGTGTAGGATCAAGAAATGATGCAGGAAACCAACTGACTGAATTTTTCCAGGTCAAAAGTTTGTTCATCACAAACGCATTCTTCAAGCAACTAGGAAGCAACTGCATACATGGACTTCTCCTGATAGCCAATAAAGAAATCAAATAGAGTACATAATCCAAAGGAGAAGATCAAGACGCTCCATTCTCTTTGCAAAAACAAGACCAGAAACAGACTGTGGCACAGACCATGAACTACTAACACCAAAAGTTCAAGAAGAACAAGAAATCAACCAGCATGCTGAAATACTACCTGAAGCACATTCCCGTAGAATTTAAAGATAATGTATGAAATAGATTTGCACTATTAAGCTTAATTGACTGGGAGCCTGAAGAACTCTGGATTGAGGCCAGGGACATTGTCAGAGAGAACTGCAAAAAGACACTATCTGCAGCCAAAAAGAAAGAGAAGCCTCAATGGATGACAGATGTCAAGCAGTTAAGGACAGACAAGAAACAAAAGTAAAATGGGACAGAAGTAGAGTCAGAATCCTGAATGCAACTGTTCAATGACTTGTGTGCAGGGACAAGAAGAACTACTGTAATAATTAATGCAGAAAAATAGAAGATGGCAGCAAAAAAGGAAGATCAAGATACTTCTTCTACAAGATCTGAGAAATCAAAGGGAAATTTAAACCAAGAGTGGGAATGCTATACGACCAGGAGGGGAACACATCACATAACCAAGAAGAAATAAAAAGATGATGGAAACAATACATGGAAGAACTACATAAAAGAGATGAAAAGTTGACAGAGTCATTCAAGGAAGAATTATATGAAGATGAACCACCAATTTCAGCAAGTGAAGTAAGGCTGCATTCAGAGCACTTGGGATGAATAGATCATCAGGAACTGATGGCATAGCAATAGAGCTGCTTAAAGCTAAAGAAACAGAATTAAGTTCTAACTAAAATCTGTTAACAAATATGGAAAACAAAAGAACATCCCACAGATTGAAAATGCTCAATATACATTCCAATCCCTGTAAAAGGGGAAACCAGGGATTGCAGTAACTGCAAGACTAATGCACTAATTTCTCATGCAAGCAAAGTCATGCTCAAAATTCTACAACAAAGACTTCTACCATATATGGAACAAGATGAGCCAGATGTCCAAGTTGGGTTCAGAAAAGGAAAAGGCACTAGGGATCATACTGCAAACATATGCTGGATAATGGAGCTCACCAAAGAATTTTAAAAGAAAACCAGCTTGTTCTTCATAGGTTTCAGCAAAGCATTTGATTATGTAGTTCATGAAAAACTATGGATCACTCTTAAAGAAATGGGTACGCCACAACATTCAATTGTCCTGATGTGTAACCCATATATAGGGCAATTGGCAAAGGGCCAGTCATGATTTCCATCTGTTGCAGAGTTCCCTTGTATGTGGGGGAGGGCAGGGGACCCCTTCCAATTTACTCTAAATGCAAATGTCAGAAATGGAGCTGAGGAACATCTGAAGGACATGACCCTCTCTAAGAGGAGTGGAGTATTGCAGAAGTTGGACAGAGATGGCTTCCTACAAGTGCCCAAAGCACATTTCTTTGGATATCACTTTAATATATCATATTGTTATGAGTTATGTCTGGTAAATATTAATTGCAAGTAGGCTTTGATGCATCAGGAAGAGAGTTTCCTCTTGCTATAGTCTGCACATTTGCAGAGTAGGACAATATGCAGTTGAATAGACTCCATCTTGGAGAAGTCAGGCCATATTTTAAAATACAAGCTGAAACATTCCCACCAACCCAACTCCTGCTGACAAAGAAATGGCTCCTTGATGTGTTTGGGAGAACAATCAGTACTTAACTGACTTGTTCACTTCCACTGAATGGAAGCCCTGCAAAACTAATTCAGACTGATATAAGTCCCATTGTAAGGTAATATTCATTGTCTAGAGATTTTAATAATAAGAATAAGAATAAGTTTCATTTGTTACCCGCCTCCCCCAAGGCTTGATGTGGGGTACAACGTGGGTACAAATAAAAACAAATAATGATTAAAATACACTAACAAGGAAACCATTTAAAATACAAATATACCATAATTAAAATATTAAAATTAAAATTAAAAGTACAATTAAAAGTATTATTAAAAATAGACTGGGTAGGTCTGCCAGAAGAGATAGGTCTTTAGTGGGTTGGTTTTGTTGTTGTTGTTGTTGTTTTAGTGGGTTGGTTTTTGTTGTTGTTGTTGTTTTTTAATTTGGACAGCATATTTTGCTGTCAAATCTCTTCCAGCAAGTCATTTCATAGTATAGGAGTGGCCAACAAGAAGGTTTTAGGAAATCCCACTCAGATTTGAAAAAGATCAAACGGCTTTGTTGGACTGGCTTTGTCCTATGCAGAATCTATTATCTGCATTTCCTCAGACTACTTAAGAGTCATTACCAGAGGACTATGCCCCAGAGGACTATGAGCAAAGGTCATATTCTAAACTTTTGAACCTCTAGAGTACAACATTAAGGTCATGTTAGCCCCTCATACAAGGCATCCCCTTGAATTCAGATGACAGCCTCCATGTTAGGAAATGGTTAAATACAGACACACAGAGACTTGGAGAAGCAGCTGCTTCACCTGAGAGCAAAAAGAGCCTGCTTGCAGACACAGACTTGCAGACCTGCATTGCAGATAGAAGAACGGTGATAAGAAGGCACCTAGAAGAATGCCAGAGGAGATACTTCGTGGAGACAGATCAGAAAGAGCCTGGAAGGGTCACAGAGAGTCCTCCAAGAGAAGAATCTGTTATCCTGATCTTCATCCACTCAGCCAACTGGACTCTTCTTCCCATTGGAGGGTGAGAGAATCCATGTGTGTGTCTTAGGCCATTTCCACACAGCGATGCTCTCCCGCATCATTCCATTACAATCCTGGCAGCTCCTCTGCCAGGATGGAAGTGTGTCCCCTCCACACCTGGACAGCTGCCTGCTGAAGGGAATGTAAGGGACATGCTCCTTCCTTCCACACTGCAGCTGGACTTCCTCCCATGCTGCAGTGGGGAAGAAAGTGTGTGATCGCACTTCCGGCTCTTCTGCGTGGCTGGCAGTGATGAAAACCTTGCTGAACACATTGCTTGGAAGAGCAAACAAACCACCCAATCAGCTGAATGCTTCATTTTAAATTAATAATGGAACACAAAATTATCACAGGCCCCTAGGTTGGCACTCATAAATGGGTGACATGATTTTATTAGAGGCTAAATTTCTTACAGTGGAGAAAAAAAAAATCCACCCAGGCCTGTTACTGGGACATGCATTACTGCTATCAACCAAAGAAATAAACAATTGTTTAAGGAAATGGGTGATGATACTTGTACTCTGTGCTCTCTCCGACTCATTCATGCAGGACTAATTTCCTGGCTGTGTCTGAATGCTTATAAAACGGCACTGTAACTGCTGCTGACAATGAACTAGTGACTGGAAAAAGGAATCTTAAGTACAGTCACATCTCTTGACTGTTAAAATCTTTTTCACAATGCATGTTGGTCTAACGTACTGTAGTATCTTATATATATATATATATATATATATATATATAATATGAAGTGATAGCAGAAAAAAATGTAATACTTGTTACTTCTAACAGCAGTTGCTAGGGAAAGCAAATGCTCTTTAAATAGATTTTCATAACCATGCCTGTATTATCGATATTCCCCCTTTTTCCCTCTCAAAAAGAATTACTATTTGTTTTAGGTTTTAATAGTAACAATTTTGAAAGACATAACTGAAGAAATTTGCCTTGTCTATTGAATAACAAAACCAAGATAGTCATGTTTATTCATGAGGAATATTAAAAGTTTTTCTTGGTAGACTATTATGCAAACCAACCCCAAAGCCTATATAGTTTTGTGGTGTTTGGGTTGACCCTAATAAAACGATTCCTGTGGATATTTATTTATTTAGTGGCCATGGGAAAAGTGATGTGGATATTGCAACATGCAGAGGCTGTCTATAAGTTCAGAGAATCCTGGAACCAAATGATACTGGTACAAAAAGGAGCTTACTGGGCTTTCTAAAAATTTCTCTGATTAGAACCTTGAGCAGTGTGTGTGAGACTTAAACATGTTCATTGATATCCTCTACTACGTACCTGATCCATGAACAAATAAAATCTGTTAATTTATATCATACAAAAAGGTTATAGAGAAAGGAAGGGCAGAAAACAGAGAAAGACTTTTTTTTCTGTACAGATTATGCACTAGTGAAAGATTAGTCTAGACATTTATGAATGCTGTCAGCAACAAAAGGAAGTGAGAGTCTTGAATTCACTGAGACTAACATTCATCCCTGGGATAAAATGCAGCACTCGAGTAAAGACAGATAATCTGCGTACAGGCCCATGTCTGCCATAGTATACTTCATACTGAAATGCAAATGAAGGCTTGGACAATGTGTGATTAATGAAGTGGATGGGTTTACTGGCTCTACAAAGATGGTGAAAAGAAACACAGACAGGCCTAACAGACATTCTAAAACGAGCCTGCAACAGGCCAACAGACAAATTGCTCCCACCAAGAGATGCCCTTCTTAATTTATTTGTACTCCCCTCTGCCAACAATACCAAGTGACACCTTGTAAGAGGACCTTTCCTACATTAGAAGGGAGGACAAAGACGGGAACATTCTCCCACGTGGTGGAAGAGGCCGTTCTATAGAATAGTTAAGTGCTACTCACCTTTAAAAGCTGGAATTAGCAGGAATTCTAATTATCAGTTTCACTCCTATATTTGGCAAGCATTGATGCAAAGTAGTGGTGATTAGCTGTCTTGCACATCAATTCCCAGAATGCTTAAGCGGGGCTGTGGAGTTAAAAGCCCGACATCATCTGGATACTCCAGCCGAAGCACTGAACTGAGAACCACTGGTTTAAAGGAAGGAGGATTAAACAGAGCATTGGATTTTGACCTTAATGGTAACTTAAGTGTATGAACTAATACTAAAGTCACTGCATTTCACATTGTGGTGATGGGGAATATACCTAAGGTTGCTAGAGTGAAAGCTGGAGCTAGTTCTTATACTTGTAATGATTGTGTAAAAGAGAATTTCAGCAGGTGTTATGTGTTACCTGAAACACCTACTGAAATTTTTTCTTCTAACACAATCATCAAAGGTATAGGAGTCCTCTCCATTTTTCACACTGGCGATCTCTTTCCACACTATGAAGACAAAAACTTGTGTCACATTTCTTGGTCCATTTTGAGCCTGAGGATCTATCATCTTCTAAAAAAGAGCACTGAACAACACAGTCAACTTGTAAACACACTTGTGAACACTGCTATGTAATTCTTCACTAATTTTCTTCTTGACAGAGGCAACAAATAATTTTAGCAATTTTTCTTCTGCTAGAAGAATT
Organism: Iguana delicatissima; assembly: GCA_948472985.1. Lineage (NCBI taxonomy): Eukaryota > Metazoa > Chordata > Lepidosauria > Squamata > Iguanidae > Iguana > Iguana delicatissima. Next base: position 89,348 of record CAOKZL010000623.1, read on the forward strand.
CTTTCAACAGTTTTTGAGGTCTATTTGCATTTCAGGATTTACTTGACACAAAATTCACATACAGTTATTTTGCACAAGAAATGGTATTTTCTTTATTTTCTGAAAAGAAAAGGCTGTCCCCCCCCCAGCAGATCAACTACCTATTAATTTTGCACCGAATAAGCCACCAATTACAGCTTTTTTTTCTGAGCAGGAAGCAGCTGAATATTTTGCTCAGAAAATGCTGTCTCCTGAGCAGAAAATGTTATTTTCTGTGCAATCACATGCAAAACTCAAAGATTCTTGTCAGTCCCTCAGCAGAGTCCCTCAGTAATCAAAAAACATGGTGTGCAAGTATCTTTTTCATTGAGAGAAGACTAGCTATTAAAAGTCTTAAGGGTTTGCAGAAATGAACAAATTAAGTTTCCTGATAAAAGAGGGAAACTTTGAAATGTTTAAGAAAGACTGGAGGTTACTGATGTTATGCATAGAAAGAATATGGGGAAGAATGGCAACAGTGGGCTTTTACTAAAAAGAAAATGGTGGAATAAAATGTAGATGTTAACAGTGCATTTGTTAAAACAATAGAAGAAATAAAAGTCATAGAGTAAGGTTATATATATATGGTTTATTAAGGGGTGGGGTTGATTACAGATTTTGTAGTCAATGGGGTTCATGCAATATTTAGAATGTATTAGAAGAAACATTATTATGTTCATTGTTATTCCCATCTCGAGAACAGTTGGAAGTAACTAAATACGTAGTCATAGTTTATTCTGTGTGTTGCACTTTGTCTTTGTGTCCCTGTATCGGTTTGTGTTGTGTTAGGTTTTATGTGTGTTTTTGTTGTAATTCTCTTATGTTACTTTATACATAGAAAATTTGTTTTAATATTTTTTAAAAAACATGTTTTTAAAAATATTTTTATTAAACACAAAATTTAGACACAACCCCCCCCAAACACATAATGGAAGAAGGAAAAATAAGCAATCAACAACAAAACACAAGATACAGAACAGCTAAACAATACAAAAAACTACCTAACCTAAAGGATCCCAAACAAACAAACAACAAACAAAAAACTAGCAGCTAAAAAGGGACTGTTAAGATTGAAACATGACTTCCAGCTCCTCACCTGATGGTTATAACATAAATACTAAGTGTATTTCTTCAGTGTTACATAACTAAGATTGGCCAAAACAAATAATCCTCAAAGTATCAAGGTCAGAGACTTGGGCAGCAAACCAGTCCAGAGAAGGGAGTGGGAGAGCTAGCAGAGTCCTGCCGGCAGGAGTCAAGCAAGCACTTTACACAAGGGAATTCATTTACCAGAGCATCAAGCAAAAGCCGTAGTCAGAGTTCCAAAAGCCAAGGTCCAGAGATCCATTCAAGGTAGCAGGAACCAGGTGCTGGGAGCAAGGAACAGGCAAGAGGAGGGCTTGAAAGAAGTTTGCCACAAGCAAAGGAAAGCTTCCAGGCAGGCAGTTATATAGCCCAAGACACAGGTGTGGCCGGTCACCGCTTCTTGAACTTAATCAAGGAAGCCTCCCTTTGCTCAGCTCTCTTGAGTCTCCACCTTGTTTGAGGACTGATTGGCACAGACTCCAAACCATCTTCAGAATCAGATCCCTGTTGCCTTAAAGGAGCAGGCAGAGGAACGTCTGTGCCTGCATGGTCCATGGCAGCAGGGGGAGCTCTTGAGCTGCAGGACTCATCTCCAGCCAGAGCCACAGGGACCCACAGCTGCTGCTCGTCATCTCCAGCCAGAGCCACAGGGACCCACAGCTGCTGCTCGTCATCTCCAGCCAGAGCCACAGGGACCCACAGCTGCTGCTCGTCATCTCCAGCCAGAGCCACAGGGACCCACAGCTGCTGCTTGTCATCAGCAGCTCTGACAGGGGCTTCAGTTATCACACAAAGTGCAAAACTAAAGTTTTCTCCCAATACCCTCTCCAAAAAACCAAAAACAAACAGCAACCCCCCCTACAGTCTTTCTTGAAACTACTCAACAATTTTTTAAAATCAAAATGGCCAGTTTTTCCTCTTTTGTTAGGTCATATGATTTCATCATCCAATTCCATCAATCTGCATTTTATTTAAGTAATGATGTTGGAGGGCTTGATCTCTTATCTGTCTTCGTACAAGGTAGATAATCACATCTCTAGACATGTTTCTCTGTCATGACACCCAGCAATCTAATATGTTCATCCAGTCCCAACAAAAGTCTTCTCTTTACCTTTCCAGGAGATCAGCCAAAGCATCAATCATCCTTGCATATATATCTTCATTTTTCATCTCCACTGTTCCTCTGAATCTAAAGCCCTTTCCGCATGGACATGGTGTCCCAGCATGGAGACAGGAGAGGAGCAGGACCACAATGATGCTTCTGCATGATGTCATTGTGGTCCCGCCCTTCTCCCACCAACAACCAGCCTGATAGTGGGGTAAATTATTGATGGAGTTTTTCTGTCAATGACCCCTCCATCACATAATGCTGCTGCACTGAGCTGACATGCAGAAGGACCAGAAGTGCAGTGGATGTACTTCTTACCTCAATGCAGCATGGGAAAGAGCCCAGCTGTGCTGTGGAAGGAAGAGGCATGTCCTTGCACTCCTTTCCACAGGCAGCCAATCTGGTATGGAGGGGAGAGTTCTCATTGCACTCCTTTATTGTCAAAGGTGCTGCCAGGATTGTGGCCAGAAGATGATGAGATAAGACAGAGCTTTCCAAACTGTGTCATGTCACATTAGTGTGTCAGCTGCACTGTGTAGGTGTGTCATGTGATCATAATGGGTGGAGGGGCTGCCTCTACCACTGCTGCCTTGGGCCAAAGAAGATCTTGACAAAGGCGGTGGTGGGCCATACTCAGGTGGAGGGGCTGCTTCTGCTGCTGCCACTGGCCCAGACAGAGTAAGGCCCTGGTGAGAGTGGCGGCAGGCCAGACTCTGGTGGAGGGGCTGCCTCCACTTACTGAATTACTGTGTCATGAAATGATGCATGTCTAAAAAGTGTGTCACCAACATGAAAAGTTTGGAAAGCTCTGGGATAAGGTAAGGCACAGAAAAGGTCTAAGGCAGCTTTTCTTTTCCTTTAAGTCAAGTTGAGCCATTGCATCTAGGTTCTGTTTGGGAGACATAGAGAATTTCATTTCTTCCAATCTCAGTGTCTTATTTTCAGAAAACATGTTTTTGATAATTTCTTAATATTTCAAATATTCTTTCCATATTTTGCTTTCACATTTTCATGTACCCTTCAGTTTGCAGGCAAGATCAGGGCTGGTTCTACCATTGGGCAGAGGGAGATAACTGCTTTAGGTAGTATCTGGTGGGCAGTCATGGTAGTAAGTTGTTTTTCCTGGTCATTTGCTTCTGTTTGAAGTTAGAGTTATGTATGTCACAGGGCCTAAAGTGGGCCCTCTGAACCAGACCAGTGCCTAAGTACAGTGGAAGATGCTAATCCATCATCAGTTTTGACACTGTGGCCTTTTCCACACCAGGCAAGGGAATCGCCCCGTGCCGCTACTCACTGGACCTTTTGGCTCCCCGGTCCGGTCGACGGCACTCCGGAGCACTGCGTGCTCATCAATACACACTGCTCTGGCGTCCCAAATGGTGACTTTCAGTTGGTCGAGGATCTCGACCAACCGCTGAAGCGCACTAGCCTAAAGCCCACCCCCGGGCGGATCGCAGGCTCGCATTGGTGCGAGCCTGTGAATCTGCATAAGGGAGCAGACTCGCAGTGGCGCACTGCATGCTTTTGAAAGACTGGAAAAATCAAGTCTTTCAAAAGCATGCTGGAGGACTGCTTGGGGTCATTCCGGACCGGACTGAGGTGCGGATCTACCTTAAATAGGTCCGACCCAGTCCAGTCTGAGGTGAAGACCTCCTCCTTGGAGGACGGACTGCACCATTTCAAAAACCCCGTGTGGAAAAGGCCTGTGACTCAACTATTGGTTTCTGTAGGGTTCTATATAAAATTGATGGAGGTGCCATCTTGCCCTTTGCCTCAGGCAGAAAAATGCCTTGGACTTTTGTAGCACAAAGTGCTGTCTCTCTATATTTTCTTTTTCCACTGACAGAAGGGACAACAAAGCTGTCATACCACTGAAGAGGGTGATGAAGTATCTGAAAGTAGTTCCATCTGACAAACAAGTGGTTTTTGGAGTGGGAAATATCCCATGCGAGTCTTGTTTTGTTTTGATTTGTTTTGTTTAGAAGATGCTAGCTGTGTTAGTATCAAGTGTACACTGGGGTATTTGGATTTATGTGTTACCAGTGGTAATAATACTGCATGCATCCATGGAGAACAATGTATATGCATTTGTGAAATTGAAGCCTGAATCTTATTAGTAAATTCCAACATGAGTAGACCACTGAATCAAGTTTTGAATGATGTAGCAACATATAGGAAAATCCTAGTGATTCAGTAGATTTACTTTACTTTAGTTAGAACTAAGAAAAGGATTTAGGCCTGAGTGTGAAAAGAGCTTGGGCTCCTACGCTGTCTCAGTTCAAAACCTGGAAAATAACTTTTAGGAGGATTGTCCTATCACTGCTCAGTTAGGGATGACTTCTGCATGTCATTATATATATTCTTCATTAAGAAACAAACACATAAACAACAACAAAAACATTTCCAAGGGCTGGCACAGCTGATGAGCGAGCAGAGGAAGACTGTATAAATCCCAGCTACTATTGTGTAAAGAAATAACTAAGAACAATTCTCTTGTGTCAACTTTTATTCATTTTTTTTTAAAAAAGAGTATAGAGTTATTTGATTTGTTGCTCAGTTCTTTTTCATATTTTTCATTACAGGGTATATGTTGTGTTGTTTTGGGAGTTCCAAGAATGGGAGTAGATGACCCATTTATGTGAGTTCACACATGACCACTCGAAGAATCATCATTATAAGTAAGCAACTTATTTTTCCTCTTTCATTCTCTAGGACAGACCTGTACAATTTGGCAGTAGGTAAGGGCTGAAATTAAATAGGCTAAACTTCTTCGGGTTGCAGGTAGGTTTTTAGCACTTCACTTTCCAAGTGAAGTTATAATAGTGATATAATAATTTTTATTTGCAAAATAGTTTAATCATTTTTACTATAATTATTAATTAATGATTAAACTATTTTGCAAATAAAATAAACCATATTATAAAAAAGGGAAATTTCAATTATTACACTTATTGCTTAAGAAACAAAATATTACAATGGAAGTTATTCAAGTTCATAAAGGAGAAGGTTTGTTCACATATGTAGGTACTCCTGAATAATCTGAAAACCTGTAAAGCACAGTCTCAGGCCCTTTTCGCATGCCAGTCCTGTTGTGAAATGGCCTCGGCAGCGTTGCAAAATTATGAAGACTGTTCCACATGATGTCCTTGCAATTGCACAATGCTACTGAGGCCATTAGGTGGTGATCACACATTATATCATTTTCGGCTCCGTGCCGAAAATGATGCATGATCGCGTGTCCCTCCCATGCCTCCCATGCCCTTACCTTGTGTGCGGAGGCTCCAGACACGCAGCCATCATGCTTCCTTCACCAGCGCAGCCTGGGAAAGTACTCGGCTGTGCTGCGGAAGGAAGGGACAGAGCTCTCATGCTTCCTTCTGGCCCGCACGAAGCTAGTGCAGAGGGGAAGTAGAGGGGAAGCGAGTGCCTCCTGGATGAGGATTTTTGCGTGATCCCAGCGTGACACCAACAGCACCAGGTAAGGCGTAAAAAGGGCCTCAGTTTCTATGTATGGCTCTGAAAGGTGAAGAAAGCTGACAGGAAGAGTATCAACTCTTTTGAAATGATCTGTGTATCTATGAATATTGCACACTGCCAAAAAATTAAATAAATTGATCCAAGATCAGATTAAACCAAACTCTAGAAACCAAAATGACTAAAATGAGGCTATTATACTTTGGGCACATCATGAGTTGACATGACTCATAAAAAATGATAACGATGGGAAAAGTAAAAGTCTGTATGAAAGGGTAGCAGGGAAAAAAGGATGATGACTATACAGATGGATTTATTCAATCAAGAAAGCCACAGCCCTGAGTGTGGAAGACCTGAGCAGAGGTGTGATGACCTGGGCTCTTGGAGGTGTTTCATTCATGGGGCCACCATAAGCCAAAGCTGACTTTATGGTAGGTAACAACAACAACAAATGTAATAGGTGAGTGGCTGGACACCATTTGCCCATTCCCCCAGCTGCCATCTCCTGCTTTTCAATTTGGTTCAAAGCTGCTGCTGTATGTTTCTGTATGGGAGCAGTTCCATATGCTGCATCTTCTGAATGGCCACTTGGCACAAGTTTTTCCATCCTGTTATGGGTCTTGAACACTTGACCAGATTAAGGCTGTGTCTCTACTTTATGGGACCTCTGCTTTCAGGAAGCTACAGGGTGATGTGTTGGATGGACCCTCCTTTTTCCACTTTACAAATTGAGCTCTGAAATAATGCTTGTGAGTAGCATAAGGAGAATCCATCCCTTGCCTGTAGGTCTGCCTGGAGATTAGTAGCAGTAGGTACAGGCTCCACATCCCCCATCAAGCAGAACACTGGGGCCATTTCTGCACTAGACTGTTATAGTGCTATTATTCCACTTTCAGCCTCCTATGGAATCTGGTGGTTTGCAGTTTAGAGAGGGGTCTTGGGGCAAATCCCAGGATTCCATAGGAGGTTGAAAGCAGAATAATAGCACTATAACAGTCTAGTGTGAAAACGGCCAAAGTTGGAGGGGGGAGGCTCTGCCATGTGCAACTTCCTGAGTTTCTTCTGAGGGAAGGGAGGGCCTGGAGATATAATCTATCAACCACTAAAGAGTAAATAAATTACTCTTCTAAAGGTCTTCCAGCCAGGCAATTATGGGAGTGAAAGGAGCCAGGGTGCAAAGAAGTGGCTATGGCTAATGCCCAAACGAGACACATCCCATCAGGAGCCACTCCTGAACTGCCTGCCTATTGGTGCACTATTTCCTGTGCAGCTGCATTGTCCACCACACCTGAGGCCCACTCTTCTCCTGTGCCATCCACAGGTTACTGGTGGTCCCAGACTGGGGCAAGCACAGGGCTCTATCTCTCTGAATTAGCTTTCCACTGGACTGAGCTTTGGTGACCCCCTTAGCTACCCCGTGAATTCCTCAAACTGGTGGTGCACTTCCACTCCAGAAAAGGAGCCAGAAGCTGGACGGAACCCCCATTGTGGTGGTGATCGCTGAGGTCTCGCCACTGAGGGGGAAGTTGAGGGGCAGGCGGAAAATGAGAGGGAGAGAAAAAGAAGCCGAGCTGCCTTTCCCTTCGAAGTATAGAAAGCAACCACTCATAACAGCTGCTGCCACAGCACCACCAGTCATCTCTGCACGGCCGCACAGATGCAGAGACAAACTCCCCCAACTCATTTCCTCCTTTCCTCTGAAAGGAAAGTGAAACTGGACTGATCCACTTCTCCTTCTTTTGGGGTGGAGGTACCTTTTCCTCCTGACACTAGAGGTTGTGCCTGCCAGTGTTTAGTTTCCACGAGCTTCCTTGACCATGGAGGCTACATCTCTCCTCAGGTGGTTGCATGGTCTGCACTACCAGCCAGATCCCTACTTTCATCCTTGCTTTTAGTGGACAAAAGAGCGTGGATGGCAGGGGGTGGGGGGGATGACTGGAAAAATGGAACTCAAAGCCAGAATTTTGAATGAAAAGATGGAAATCCATCTTTCCTTTCTCCCAAACTAGATTCTAGTGAGATGCAGTTTGTGATAAAAAATGAGATTACACCAAGCGTTGCTCTTGCAGTGGGATAAAGAGGAGGAGACTGAGCTGCAGCATACAAAGGGGATGCTTAAGTTTATGTTGTGCAAGCCTGCTCTAGGATTAAAACTGGCTTTTTTTTTTTGGTTATCATTTCTTTTAAGATTTGTATGTGGTCTTTAAATGACTTTTAATATTTTAATGTTTAATGTTTTTTAACTTTATAAATTATTTAATTGTCTTAAAAATAGCTTTTATATTTATACTAGCGTATTTACCTGGCGTTGCCCAGGATTTTATTTTCTCATAGGTAACATTTGTTAGAAATACTTTAGGAATTACCTTACCTTACTTTAGGAATTAGATGTGGTTGAAATACACAAGTTTGAGATCCTGTGTCTCTAACTCTCCAAACTGTATTGTCCAGTACCTGTAACTTTTCCCCATATTCCCCAATTCAATCTATATTTAGAGTTATCAACATACAGAGGTTCGGTTTCTGAGGGAATACACTGGCCTCCTCCTTCTTGCTGCTAAGCTTTGTCCTGCTGCTAGGCCTTGTCTCGATAGCAACTTGCCTGAGGACCAAGAGTTCTCTGGCTAAGAATTCTAAAGGCCCCTTGTTATTACCGTTTATTAGCCTTACTTTGGAAGATATTAGATATCATTTTGATATCACAAGACGGCCCCATTTTGCCACCCTTGGCCAAGTGTTTGTGAGGACCCCAAATAAGCACAGAGCTAGGCATGGCCATTAATTGCTGAACACTCCTTTCTCCACCTAGGCAAGCCAGATTCAGCCAGATCTTCGCTTTAGGAGACCTCCCTATACAAACACCTCATTAAAGATGCACGCCAATACAAAGAACTCTCTGCCCGGAGCAGGCAACTTGACAAGATAGACGCTTAACTGTCAAGCACGCTGCATCTGCATACTGGCCATTCCATTGTCGATTCGGACTTAATTCAATCATGCTAAATTCTGACCTTTCGGAGACATTGTCTCGCACCCAGACCTCATTGTTCTCTCCCAAAGTACAGACTAGCCTACAGTCATATTTTCCTTATAAAAACCCCCAATTACAAGACCTTCCTCGGATCGCTCTGAACTTCCATCCCGCCTTGCTGCCGCTTTGTCTGCCGAGCTTTCCCCAAGATTGTGCAATTATGGACCTCCGCTGTGAGCTACCCTGGGCTTCGGACAGGTGTAGTATCACCCAATTCAACAAACCCCTCTCAAAAATTCCTCTATACTGCTACTACCTTTATTTTCCATAGTTACTTGTGTGAGTGTGTTGCATACAGTGTTTGCCTGTATTTAATAAAATCACTGTTATAATTTCATATTTGGTGTGCTTCTTGACTTGGCTTGACCCCAAGCTAACTTGTACTCTGAGCTAATTTTCCCCACTAATATTTGAGCACGTTTGGAGTCCCTCTCGGGACTCCCAGTAAACAGGGTAACACCCTCCCTAAACTGCCAACCCAAGGATTCTATAGAATCTTTACAGGCAGCCAATCATTTGAGGTCTTCTCGGCTGACACAACCAATCATATGAGATCTTTACCTTCCTGACACAGAGAAACTCACACTTTGACTTTTGTATATTTGAATTTTACTGAAAGGTTTGCACAGTTTTAATCTGTGTTGTTTGAAACATGTGGTTAGCCTTATTGGGAGAAAGGTGAGATATGATAAAATAAGAATACATGATTTTTAATATAAAATATCTCTACTTGTTTAAGAGAACTGAGAAATCAGGTGGCATTACAGCAGCAAGCTATTTCAGGCGGGCATCTCATTTGCTCTTCTATGTGAAGCAGTCTAGGCTGAATGAAAAGAAATTCCAGTAAATAAAAGTAAATGTCTGAAGTCATTTACAGTCCTGGTACAAACCTGAGATTTCCAGAACACCCAGCTGCAAAGAAATGCTGGAGGTGGCAACAGTAAATAATGTCATCTCACTGGCTGATAATTTTAAAAGACTTATTGAAGTTTCAAAATTTGGTGTCAACAGATCTGTGTAGTGACTAGTCCTTTAGGAATCTGACATTTGCATTTCTTAATACCACCTGCTGAAATTTACAGAAATTCTCTCACATCTCTACTGCTGCTGCTGGGAAACAGGTGTCAGGTCTTGGGAGGTGTTATAGATACCAAATTATTATCTTTAGAGTAGTAAAGTGAAGCAGTTTTATGTAAATGTATCTTAAAATAATGGGGGGAAAAAACTCTCTCTTTGGCTCCAGAAGTAGGCTATGGCCTGTTGTGGCCAATCCTGTGCAAAAAAAAGAGCTGTCCGATGTCTGCTCCCATTCTAGGAGATAACAGAACCAAAGGATGTGGTCTCAAAGTGCTTATTGATTCACCCCACTTCACAGAACATCTCTTATGACTGTGAAGTGGACCACAAAAAGATTGAAACAGCAGGAGGGCATTTCCAAATGATCTCAAGAACCAAATGGACCTGTATAATTCCTGATATCATTTTCCCCAGGACTTTATAGTAACTGAGTGTCATGGGAGAAAGGTCAGAAGTTATTGGTGCAGCAATTACCTTAACAGTGGCCATTCACAAAGGAACAAACAAACAAAAATAAAATCCAAAAACAACAACTCTCCCACCAAAAAAGTGGTTGGATAATACAAAGACCTTGTTGAAATAGTAAGGCGCAGGAGGAAAGTTTTTTCTTATCCTGCTATGGCTGGAATTCAGGTAGGGTCATCCACACAAATAAATGACCCTTACATGTGTGGATGTCCTTTCCTGGGTGCTATAGGGTTTCTTCTTCTTTCTGCAGCAGCCCAACCCCACTGCTGATTTACTCTACTTTATGCCTGTGACCAAGTAGTTTTCAGTGGTGTATGCATGGATGTCGTATGATTCATCTAGTGTTGTCCATTAATAATCTGTTACAGTTTTGAGTATGGTAAGATCATTCTTCCAGTTTATTTCTAGTTGTTTCTTTGATTATCTTATTGGATCTGCTTGTGTTGTTTCCATGGTCATGTCATGCTTCCAACAGCATGGAGGTGTACAACAGCCATGGGAGAGGGATCACTTTTCAGGTTGGCCAAATGTTCAAGAGTTGTATTTTTTTTCTTTTCTAGTTTTTCCCCCAAGTTTGAAAAATTAAAATACATACAAATAAACTACATATATGTAAAAATAAAATTAGCTTAAATTACTTGGAAATTAAGCCTTCATTTCCACACACTCGTTATTAACAAATCAATGCAAACTCCTCACTCACACTCAATTAACTTTACCAAATTTATATTTATATAGTAGCCAGCATTAAATGTACTTAAACTGCTATTAATTTAACTTTTTGTCTATTAATTTATTTATATATAATAAACAAAAAAATACAAAAAGAACAAAAGAAAACACAATCTAACAGACACTACAAAACCCCCCACTAAAAATAAGAATACAAAGCAAAATTACAAAACTAAAATAGCTAAAAAAATTGGTTCCCACCCTTGTTGCAAACAGCACTCGTTACTCTCATAATTATGCTTAACCATTAATTCCTTCATTTTATACCAAAGCCATTACTTTTGGCTAATCATTTATCATCATAATTATTCTCCTACATACATAGTTATTAATAGTTGTTTATATGATAATATGGTAGTATAATCACTTATAGTCACTTATCATCTTGATTGTGGCCCTTTCTGCACTCTTCCTGATCCTAGCAATGTCCCATGGGGATCCCAGTAGAGCCTTTCCTGGGATGGGAGCACAACATGAGTGCCCCCCTCTGCGCTGGCTCCCTGTGGGAATGGAGAAGGCATGCCTCTTCTTTCTGCAACACGGCTAGGCACTGTTCCAGCCATCACACCTGCTGACCCTCCACAGCTCAGGTAAGTGTGGGAGGGCACCAGAAGGGCTCAAAATCACAAGTCGTTGATGAGTAAAACCCATCAATGGTTTGCAGCACAATTGTGCAGCCTGGGGACCAGAGAACAACAGGACAGGGAAGACGCCATGCATAAGTTATCTGTGTCCCTTCCCTCTCCTGTCTCCATTGAGGGATAACGACATCCTGCAGAAAAGGCCTATATATTTACTTAGTAATCTATCAGTCTATCAATCATCAAAAGATAATACTAACCATCAAAGGTAATCTTGATATATAAAATCTATAATCTATAATCTAATCTATAAAAGTCAAAGTTAGTGAGTTTGTGAGTTTATCTGTGTCAGCTAAGCAAAGACCCCATATGATTGGCTGTGTCAGGCAAGAAGACCTATGGAATCTTGGGGCTGGCCATTTAGGGAGAGGTCTTTAGAATTTTCAGCTGGAGAGCTCTTGGGCCTGTCTTGAATAGTCTGGTTGCTATGGAGAAAGACCTAGCAGCAAGAAGGAGGAGGCCAGTGTATTCCCTCAGAACCTCTGTTTGTTAACATCTCTAAATACAGATTGGATTGGGGAATATGGGGAAAAGTTACAGGTACTGGACAACACAATTTGGGGAATTAGAGACACAGGATCTCAAATCTGTGTATTTCAACTGCATCTAACTCCTAAGGTAAGGTAAGTTAATTCCTAAGGTATTTCTAACAAGTATTACCTATAAGAAAATAAAATCCCGGGCAATGCCAGGTAAATATGTTAGTAATCTATAAAAAAAAACCTTTCAAAGCAACAACCAATATACATAATTTGATCCCAATTTAACATTTTTCATGTGAAAATGCAAATGTTGAATTTGCAATTTAAAGTTTAATTATAATATAAAATCTATTATCATCAGGTTACCTTCACTCTCTTTTCCATTCAACCTAAAACTCTATTCATAGTCTTCATTAATTCTATAGGTAAACTTTTACATCACTTCCCCCTTAGGAATTTAAAAAAGCTACTGAATAGTATAAACGCAATTAAGAAAGAAAACAGTTCCCCTCATCAATATAGAATAACCTCATATTCATTTATCCTCAATATTCTCCTATCTCCTTATACTTCATTTACTCTATATATTTCAAAATCTTAAAATTATTTCATCAGGTATCATAACCAAAATATTTTCAATTTAAATCTCAAGATGTCATTGGAATGAGCCATTATCCATGAAACAGTTTCAGATTATAGATGTATGTATATGTGTGTATATGTGTGTGTACGATGTGTATATGTGTGTGTATATGCATGTGTGTGTGTGTGTATATGTATACATATACACATACGAATGAATGATCTGGAATTCTTGCATGTTAAAAATATTCCCAATATTTTTAAATTTACAATTTGAATTTTTTAAATCGCACCAATATCTTTCTAAAATTTCTCAGGGTCTCTTCTTCTATAAGTATACAAATCACTCCACACCATAATATAGAAATAATATAAATAATATAGAAATATAATGCCATAGTTTCCAGGCAAAGTACAAAATGTTGGTTATTGTCTTTAAAGCCCAACGTGATTGGGTCCAAGTTATCTACAGGATCACCTCCTCCCATACAATCTGCCCATACACTCAGGTCCTCTGGGGATCATTTACTTACATTGCCTAAAACAAAACAGGCAACAGTCACCCAGAAGATCTTCTTGTCGGCCACCCCTAGACTGTGGAATAAACTGCTGGAAAAGATTTAACAGTAGAACATACTGTCTGAATTGTGAAAACTGCTTATCTCTTCTGGCAGGCCTACCCAGTCTATTATACCCAATACAATTGTGACTCGTATTGAATGGTTTTACGTTTTAGTGTATTTTAATTATCATGTGTTTTTAATTGGTATGCTGGTTTCAATTGTATTTCAACTTTTGTTGTACCCTGCCTCAAACTTTGAGGTGAGACAGTTAACAAAATAAAATGTATTACTACTACTACTACTACTATTCTCCATTGTTTTGCTCTCCAAATACCGATATAATTTCCTGCTTTCTCCCATCATATTGTTCAGTAGGCTCTGTCTCTTCCCTTCTTGTCAATTTAAAGAAGCTTCTTTTTTCTTCAAAACTTTTTTGAGTCTGTTCTTGTATTTTTTTTAAGTCATCCAGTTTCAGAAAAACAGAAGCCTGGATACCAAATTCTTTCAGTACATAAGTATTTTCATTTTGCAATATTCTTGTATAGACTTTCTGTAGGCCTCCATGTCCATCCTTCTATGATACCACCTTGAAGTCTTCAGAAGATACATCAAGTGTAGATCTATCCAAGTCCAATAAAATAAAATAAAATAAAATAAAATAAAAGTTCTTCTACCTTTTCTTTTTCACACTGAGCATTTTTGATGAGATTATCAGAGTCCATTTCCAAAAGATCTGTAAGATTTCTTTCCATTTCTACAAGCTTCCTCAGTTGTTCATTTTTTAAATCCCTAAATTCCATCCAAAAGTCCAAAAAGTATGCAGGCACTTTCTCTTCTTCAAACTGAGAATCCATTTTATTTAGTAAACCAATGCAAAAATCAGTTCAAAGAAGCACTAGCTCAGAATGCTCATCTGTCAAAGTCCTTTTCTCACAATACATAACTTCCAGTTGATGGCATCTGGAGCTATTTCACCAGAATCAATGTCTCGGTCTAGTATTTCTAAAACATTAATAATCTCAATATAAAATTATAAGAATCTGGAGGAAGTTATTAGTCAAAGTTCATCAAAGAGGAACTTCATTTTAATAGCCTTTCAACTTTTCCTTTTATGTATAAGGTTACTTAATTCTATCATTCCAGAGGAGAAAGGAATCACATTCTATTTCTTTGAGTTCACAGGTAGAAAAGAAAAAAAAAAACATAAAAAAGAAAATCTCTTTCCAAGAACCAATTACAAACCCACTAACTTTATCCTTCATAAATCCGAAAGGGAAGCAAGAAAAAAGAAAAAGAACATAAAAATAGTTAACTAGTCCTTTACCTGGTGATCTAAAAAGGGTACTGTCTCTTTAAGTTCTTCATCTCATGAGAGGGTTTAGCCTTAGGGAAACAAACTCTATTGTCACAAAAAAAAGAGGCCTTCTTGCCTTATTTTTTTTAAAAAAGCTAATTCAAGTGGTCTGTAGAAAGGATAATGTACTATCCATACAGGAGGCGTAGGTTATTCACTCTAAGGCTTCTCTGAAGCTCGTGATTGTCTCCACAGCCTTGGAAACTAAGGCCATTTCCACACTACACTATTGTAGTGCTATTATTCCACTTTCAACATCCTGTGGAATTCTGGAGTTGGTAGTCTACTGAGGCCAAAGAGCTCTGTGGCTGAGAATTCTAAATGCCCCTCCCCAAACTGCAATTCCCAGGATTCCATAGGATGTTGTAAGTGGAATAATAGCACTATAACAGTGTAGTGTGGAAATGGCCTCACTCACAGATCCCAGCTGAGATGGTCTGGAGATCTTTGGAGCCCCCCTGCATCAAGCACAATGCTTCAGGGTTCTCAATCTAATGCACAGCTCACTAGATTGCATCTGCCATTACCCTGACCAGAAACAGGAATCAAACTGCAATTACTTAATATGATATCGACAATGATATTGAAATTAATGGAACTAAATTGACTATGTAATTGACTATGATATTAGATATCCCATTGACTGTTGTGAATGTATAGTCAGCCCTCCACATTTGCAGGTTTCACTTTTGCAAATTTGATTATTCACGGATTATTTGCTGTCACCTCTGCTGCCTCCCTATGTCATTTTTAATAGGGACTACAAGACTCGTGAGACTCAGAAACTGCCAATGAGGCTTGGAAGTCCCTGTTAAAAATGGTGTGGGGCAGCAGTGGAAATGGCAGTAAGCCCCACCAGCCACCCACTTCTGTCTTGTGAAGGAATCCTGATGCCTCAAAGGAATCCATGGTGGGTTGAATATGGTGATCATACGTTTTTGTGTGTTAAATATGGTTCGGGATGGCCTTGAGTAATTCACAGGTTTTTTTCCACTTTCACAAGGGTTTTGAGCACTTAAACCTAGCGAATGTGGAGGGATGACTGTGGTTCTTTTTTCCATTGATTTCACTATGGGGTAGGTAATTGCATGAGCCCTAGGGGTCGATTCCTTTGCCCCCAAGGGTCTGTATGCCTCCCACAGTAAGCTCAAATACCTCCAGTTTCTTCTGCAGTCCCTCTCAAAATTGCAACAGGAAGTGGACTTGCATGACAAAATTAGAGGCATTGGGTGGCGTTGATGAACTGGGTGAATACAGTGGTGGCATTTTTGAGTGTTTTCTTGCATTTGGAGAACTTTCTTGAAGATTTTAAGACAAAATGTCCTGACAATTGTGCTTTTTTAAAAAAAATTGGGGAGCAGGGGCTTTGGAGAGTGGTGGAGGGCTTCAGGGGCTGCAAAAGTGAGGTTGAGAAGCCACGCATTCTCCATCCTTGCTTAATGCAAGTACTATTTCAATGCTGGGTTTCAGTGGCAAAGCATGATGTCTTTTTACTTGAATAACAATTGTGGAGGGGGGAAAATCACAGAAAAGGGTGCAGAGTTGTATCTGGCTCATTTGTCTGTCACTGTAATAAACTATGTTTATTGTCTTGGGAACTTTTTTCTTCATTCAGTTTTCTTCTTCCAAACATTAGCTTTATATCTTTGTTAAGATAATGGGTGCAGCAAAGCTTTCTTTGTTTTTAACCCAACAATTGCTATTTAGCCTGCAAAAGCCATCCAGATCTTTATCAGCTACTGCATAGATTTTTATTTTTTATTTTTTCATAGAATTGAATAACTACTCATCAGACGTCACAATGCTTTCTTCACTCTGTTATTTTCCGCCCACTGCAAAATCTTTTTGAATCAGCAGCAGAAATGAAAATGACCAAATCAGTAGAGCTGTGAACATTTCAAGATGCGGGCAGCGACAGCCATAAGATGCATGAACGGCTGGTGAACATTAGGAAATCTGTCACTAAATAGCAATCAGAAGTGACACATTTAAACAGAAAAGGAATTCAAATGTTAGCTTCCTTTCAAGCATGAAACTTTAAAAAAAAACTTGGATCCTATTTCTTTACACAGGATTAAGTGAATTAAAATAAAACTACTTAAAAGACATGCTTTCTTGCTAAAAGCATAAGACACCACTAAAAATAGTATCATTATTTTTCCAGCCACAGCAAGGATTATTTTCTTTCTGCCAATCATTCTCCTACTTGGTCCTCTGCTGGGATATTGTTGACAGCTGAATTTTGTCCAGTTTCTCTATCTTCTTGTTTAAACTCTTCTTCCTGAGGAGACCTCTGGTGACAATCAAACGTGCACGTCTGTTCTAACTCTTCTTCCACACCAGAACTAGAGTCATCTTCACTTTCTGAAACTATGAATAAATGGTGTGTTATGTCAGATACAGGACATGGTCAGAGAGGTTGTTGGGACATTGGTAGTTATTTATATACTGTTACCCTAAGAGGTGAGGGACTTTGAGGTCCACCTGCAACGCCAGTGTCTCCTTAGAATTTGGGGGATTATAGCTCAAAGGAGGCCTGCAAGAGGAGGGTAACAGCAGGATCTTTTCACCTGTGTGTACCAGTACTAACTGATATACACAGAGAACTCCAGTTAACAGTTAAACAGAGTATTTTATTTGGATTGACAAACACACAAGAAATCAAACACTCTCAAGAATCATATGAAGCTATCAGAAAGTGAGGCTAGAAAGGTTGGATAGAAAGATTGGGGTGAGAAGAGTGAGAGCTACCAGTCCTGAAGAGAAAGGTGTGGAAGCGGAGTGGCTGAGACACTGTCTGAGAACAGATAGAGGTCTGGGCATCATGTATTACCCCAAGTACTACAATTTGCTGGGGCTGAAGCTGAGGTTTATTGAAGGAGGGTGTAGAGAAAGCAACAATTGCTTTCTCATGGCCGTAGGGGTCTGGAATGGGCTGACTGTCCTAAATTTAGATGACACAACATTGATGGGAGTTATGACAATCTCTTAATATCTGGTTGGACAAGTGCCCTAGGAAAGATTTCTGTAGGATGAGATCACACGATGGTCCCTGATTGCTTCACCTAGGCAGTTTTGCCTTCTATTGTATTTGGGTGTCCATGTAGCCTGAAGTCTTGAAAGGATTATCACAAACCCATTAGCACTGGGTTTTCCCACCTAATCCTCTCTAAACATATAACCTAACCATGTCTGAGGTCATCCTAATCTGGCAACATGCTTCTGACCAGCACACTTTCAAACATGTTTTCCAGCCATAAATATGTTCAATTCTGAAAATAGCACATCCTGCAGAGTGCGGGTATAGGGTGAGGTAACAAGATTAGGAGTGAGTAAAGTAGGATCTGGTGGATGCATGTCCCCCATCTGGCTGAATCCATAAATCATAAATCAAAACACATTATCTGGGTGGGTCTCTCTGGCTGTTTTTAAGGCCTCCATGCCCTCCAACTACCCCTCCCATTGTTTATTTTATTTTTTGACTCTTTAAACAAAATAAAACAACTCCATGTTTCCTAGGGGCTGATGAAAATTTCTTTACCATATTTAGGATCTCAAGTTTTCTTTTAGACCTTAAAGAAGACTGTATTTAACCTGGGGGGGGGGAATAAAGACTTATTCTAGACCTCACACAGCCCGAAAAGGTGGTGAGATTTCCTTCCTATACTTCATTGGGAATATTCTTAGTGAAAACATGTTTTGTAAAATTGAGAATAACATAAAGATTTATTCAACATAGAGAAATACTGGCTGGAATCCTCTATGTGCTACATTGCTATGTAACCATGGTAGTTATGAAGCAACATAGTGAATCTCAATCTGCTCCTCCCGCCCAATATCCATTTACCAGTGAGCAGGCACTGCAATCAATGGACAGCTGTTGACCTATGGCAACCCTATGAATGAGAAACCTCCATTTCACCTTATCATCAACAGCCCTGCTCAGGTCTTGCAGGCTCAGGGCTGTGAATTCCTTGACTGAGTCTATCATCACCTGTAATGCAGTCTTCCTCTTTCCCTTCTGCCTTCTACTTTGCCAAGCATTATTGTCTTTTATAGTGAGTCATGTCTTTTCATGATACGGCCAAGTATGACTGATGCAGTTTAGCCATTTTGGCTTTTAGGGAAAATTCAGGATTGATTTGGTTTACAACTCATTTACTTGTCTTTTTGGCAATCCATGGTATATGAAGAACTCTTCTCCAACACCACATTTCAAGTGAATTGATTTTCTTCCTATCAGCCTTTTTCACTGTCCAGTTTTCACAACCATACGCAGACTTTGGAAATATGATGGCATGGGCAATCCTAACTTGATATGATATATCTTTATATACCTCCTTCCTCTGAGTCTAATCCTGCTTTATGCATGAAAAATTCAACAGACAGGTTAAACAGATTGGGTGATAAAATGCAGCCTTGCCTGACCCCTTGTCAGTTTGAAACCATTCTGTTTCTCCATATTCTGTTCTAATGGTGGCCTCGTATTCTGAATACAGGCTATTTGTTGGGATAATCAAATGTTGTAATACATCAGTTTCTTTAAGTCAAGTCCAAAGTTCTCATGATCTACACAATCAAAGGCTTTGCTATGATCTGATTTTCTTCTGAAATGCTTTGGTGTGCTTTGTTATCCAACATATATTTGCAATATGATGCCTAGGACTTCTTTCTTTCCTGAACCCAGCTTGGACATCTAGCATTTCTCACTCTATATATGACAAAATTTGACTTGTTTGTATAAAAAGAAATGTCTTACTTCTTAAAAAGTGTATTGCCTTTGAGTTACAGTCCCCATATGTACATGTTCTAGCAGAGAGTGAGTCTTCAAGCAAACTGATTATTTCAGTTTTGGCACTGTGCTCTTTTCCTGCTACGTGTACAAGAGTACCTGAAGGACCTGATAGAGGAAGAAAGGAGAGGAGAAAAATCATTTTAATAACCAGCTATTTTGATACTCTTTGGAAGTGTTTTTGCATCCCCCATGCTCCTCTTTCACTTCAGATAAATTACATGTGCTATTTGGTGCCATAATTTTTTTTAAAGATATACTCACCCCGTCAATCTTCTGTTTGATACAGCTCTAAAAAATAGAATGCTAATCTACATTACAAATTTGTTTAAAGCACATAACCAACAAGAGAAATGTGCATAAGAATTTCAGGAATCATAAATGCCCTTCATTTATCATGAATGACCATTAATTTTCTTTAAAATGCCTCTTCTAAGATCAAGCTGAACAAAACGCGACATCTTATTCATGTCATAATCATAGCACAAACGTCTAATAATCAAAGAGAACATAGAAAATTGACATATTTAATTGATGGGGTATAATTTCTTTCATACATTTCTGGGACAAGAGTGCCGACAAGAAACACAGATGCAGAAACTAAAGTCTAAGTAGCTAGTATAAAGTAATGGTTTGGAGGAGGTGGCTTTTCAATTTCAGATTTCAACTATTGGTTGGCCTCTCAGGTCAGCTTTTCTTTCAGGTTTACAGAGAGATAAAACAGTGCCAAACTAGCCTACAGTAACAATATTATAAAGCAGCAGAGAGTTTTAAAATTAACTAGTCTTTTATGACATATTGCCAAAAGATATATATGTTTCTTTCCTTTTGTTTTTATGCATTGTAAAGGATTTTCATGTATTGTTGTGTGGTTTCTCCAGGGTGCTTTGGAATAGTAAATGTGATCAAACAGCTCATGAAAGGACTTGTTAATACTTAAGTGATAAAATAAATAAAAAAAAAGGTGGTGGGAAATCTTGCATCTTATAAAGACAAAGTACCATCTTTCAGGATAACAGAAGAAATCATGCTCTACTTTTTCAAAGGGTGACCATTAAGATGACTATGTGCTGATGAGACATATATTAAAAGGCAGGACATTCGAAGAGCTCCTTCTATTTCACTGAAATCATGTCAGTATATGACTTGTTAGGAATCCCACCTCTCTTGTTATCCAAAGTTCTCTTGGAACATTGTAAAAGAAGATGGAATTGCATAGACTGACAGCGGTGGGTACACTCTGGACCATCTGATTTCCAGCTCCCCTGGAAGCCTAGGAGGAGGTTGTTGGGGGTCCCAAAAAGCCACACATGGAGCTTGTGAGATGCACAATTCACACTCGTGTTCTAGACATCATTTACCACTTGGTTTCTTTCTCTTTTTCACTCACAATGATGTGGATTCCAAGAGGTCATTTGATAGTGACTGATGGCCCCAGTGTAAGGCTCTATGAATTGATGGCCTATGCATGATGGCTGTCATGATTTTATTGCTAGAAGAGACTGTCAAGTAGAGTAGATGATAATGGTTGCAAATAAATCTCTATGTGAAAAGAATGGAATGTGTTCACACCCCACAATTATATCACTATTATTCCACCTTAACTACCATGGTAATTGTGTGGAATTCTGGGGTTTGCAGAATCATGGGATTTTCTAGGGACTGAGAGTGTGCGATGCACCCAAGGTCACCCAATGGATTTCCATACTTGAGCAGGGAATTGAACCATGTGCTGCAGGGTTGCAGTCCAGTGCTCAAACCACTGTAGCATGTTGGCTCTCTGAGATCTGCAGTTAGGGAGGGTATTTAGAATTCTTAGTCAGAAAACTCTAGAGCCTCATCGAACCGCAGAATTCCGCAGGAAGCAGACATAGAATCATGTGTAGTGTGAAAGGGCCCAGGGTTTACAAAAATGGCATCACCACAGGAGTACTGCCTGGGTTTTCTTTTTTCTTTTTTATCATTATTTTTATTAAAAAAGCAAATAATAATCGGCTGTTATTTACATAAAGTACATAATCACTGAGCATCATTTATATTTACATTTACACTTTTACGTTTGTTGTCAACTACCATATATGACTGTCAGAGATTCATATTCATAATATAAATCAATGTTAACTGAATTATACCCACTGCCTGGGTTTTCAGCTGGTGGCAGTTGCTTCCACAGGCTTAAGTGTGTATGTCCAACTGTTCCTAATAACATCTCTGCCATTGGTGAATCCCATCCCATTGCATTTCCACCCAATGGTCTAATTAATTCAGCTTCTATTAGGGCTTTGTAGAGCCCAAATTAGTCTTTTTCCTAAGAGCTAAAAAAGTATTTTTGGTAACAATTAAAAATTAATAAAACAAACACCACTGGGGAATGATCAACCAACATTGAAGTGAAATAAATTTATCGTTTGAATGTTAGTCATTGAAGAGAAGGGATGTCCAATGCCATATGTAACAGATTACTTGCATTAACACGTCAATTTTAATAACTCTTTTCATTACTTCAGTTCACCCTGTAGCTTACAAGAGCACTTTATAATCCCCTTAAGAGAGAGGCAGGGGAGTACTTAACACCTAAATATTACAGAAAATAAATTCCTTTACTTGAGGCGGGTAAAATAGACTTTCTCATTTTTCAAAAGAGCTTTGGCTTTTTAATTAAGCCACTTTCCTTTTTTTGAATGCTGTCAATCTGTCCCCTCATCACTATAAAAAGGTCAAGAGAGATTTTTCTAGAGACAGATGTTGCTGACAGATATAGCTATTTCACATTCAAATTTTGATTTTAATACTGATTTTGCACTAGTCCTTTGGCAAATGAGATGGCTTTAAAAGAGGACGTCTATCAAAATGTTAACAAGAATGGTGGTTAATCTGTCAGATGTATTGAAACCAAATACTTTTACAAGTTCCATCATAAATCTAGGTCAAGTAGTGAGAGGTCTACCTTATTTCCCATAAACCAGTCATTTTATCACAGGCAAAATGGCACACTGAACAAGAAATCCAGCTCACCAGTGCTCTTCATGTAAATGGAATTGCAGTTCAGTATTTTGTGTAGATGTGTGTCTATATGAATGAATGAGATATCTCACTAAAGGTTGGAAAGTGTGCGTGTGTGTGTGTGCATGCGTGCGTGTGTGGGAGGGAGTTTTAATAATAGTAGGAAAAAATTGCTGTTGTTTTTCAAAAGATAGTCATATTGGACTTGGCGGAGGGGAGAATCAATGACATGTCAGCCTTGCCTAAATACTCTTAAATACTCTTAATGTGCCAGATCTCATTTGATCTTGTAAGCTAAGCAGGGTCAGCCCTGGTTAGTACTTGGATGACAGACAGTTAAGAAATACTATGGAATGTAGGCTATATTTCCAGGGACGGAACTGGCAAACCACCTCTGAGTATTCCTTGGCTAAGAAAACCCTATGAACTTGAAGACACACACACATGCACACAGTGATGTGATTACTTCCTATATTGTTTTAACCTTTTCCTGGCATTAGTGGCACTGGCATAGGAAGTCACCATGTTGCTGGCATTATTCATGTGATTAGGGGTGATGAAAATCTTCCAAGGATTCTGGAGAGCAAAAATCTTGGTGGTACTTGAAAAACACCCACTACTGCTTCTTTCCTTGCCTTAAGATCAGGAAAGTCATTCTGGCAGAGTACAGGTGGCAGCCCCAATTAAATGTCTTTTCCCAGAATTCCTCCCAGGACACTGATATGCTATCTATCCAAGGGCCCTTCCCTCAGAAATAGTTTACAAAACATCTCTAATTTTCCTGGAGGGAAGTTAGAAATAGTAGCCCCAGTTCCTAGCAGGAACAGATACACTGCTAAGTCTTTTCAGACCAACACCAATGCAACCATAGCATAAATGTCTTAGTCCTGGGGCAAGTGCTTCACAGAACTGAGGCAAATACTCACTCAGGAGGGCTGTCTCTGATTCTGCTTCCAATAGAGTGGCTATGTGTCTTACTCTACAGGCGCATTAAAATAAATATTCCCAGATCATAGTCCTTCATCTGAAGCTCTGCTAATTTGGGGATCTGTATTGTAATACTATAACTTTTGTATTATTGTTTGAACCAGTCTTTTAATCTTGTGAGCCCCCAAGGTGAAAAAGATGAGTTATACATAAATTGAAAATAATCCTGAGGGACTGTTCAGATCAAGTCCACTTAAAAAATAAAAATCCATTAACAGGAAGAACAGGGTGAGAAACATGAATGTAAATGTTAACAGCAGCTGGACAGCCAAGTAAGCACCCAGACTTCCCTAGTATGGCCATATATATAATACATTTTGTTTGAATTTGAATCTATAACCTCTTCTTTGGTCATGTTTTGTCTTTTTTGAGCAATGCATAAGTGGCCACCATACCTTGCAAGTATTTGCAGCAGGGGTGCTTACCTACTGAAGCATCTTCTCAAATGCTCGTGATACCCACTAGATGGGCATATTGCTCACGCTAAACACATGAGAAGAAGCCATTTCTGCAGCTTTTCAGCAAAATCATGGTTTTCTCACAACATACCAGTCCTCCAGTATGTTTGGTATGTTTTAATTTCAACTTTCAGGTTTCCAAACGCTTTTTATATTTCATCTTCTTACAAGTCAGGAAATGAGAAATGGAAAATTAATTAGATATTTTTTGGTTGTCAGTATATTAAGATCCAGCTTTCTGTTTAGTGTAAATGATGTGAATTTAGCTATTGGGCTTTTCCACACTTTGTGGGGGAAACGGGGCAGTCCATTACTCTCCGGACTGGCACACTTCCCCCCGACGATCCACGACGCTCTGGAGCAGCGCGCGCCCGCGCTGCACACTCTCCGGAGACGAAAATGGAGGCTTCTGGTTGGCGGAGACTCTCCACCAACCGGAGAAGCTCGCCATCTGGAAGCCCGCCCCCGGAAGATCTGCAGCCTCGCGCTGGTGCAAGCTTGCAGATCTATACTTAGTACAGCGATGGACTGGGGCGCACCACGCTATTGAAAGTCCTCTTTTAATCCGTCTTTCAATAGCACAGGGAACCACCAGTTCTGGGCATTCTGGAGCAGGCTGAAGTCCGGACAAATATTAAGTAGTCTGGACCCAGTTCGCCCCCAAGTGCAAACGTCGCCACCGGAGGGCGCTCTGGCCCGTCACTAATACAAGGTGTGGAAAAGGCCATTATTAGCTATTAAGCAATGCATAGTGATGTTCTAAACCTAATGGCTCAATTAAGTGCCAACCTAAATCATGGAATGGAATCACTTTCAATTAAACCCTGGAGCTAATAATTAACATTTCTCAAAATTAACCAAAAAAAAGGGGGGAGGTGATGTGATCTGTCAGGTCTACAGTTGAATTCTTTCATCCTAAACAATTCTATATTTGGCACTATATAGCACTATAACAGTCTAGTGCAGAAATGGCCTTTGTCTGACATATTCCAAACTGAACTTTAACAGAATAAAATTTAACAATCGGGCAAAATTCCACTTACTATGACATATCCAAAGAATGGCAATGATAATTATTTCTTGTATTACTGGCCAGACTATACCAACATAGTGTCTTATCTTGAATACACTTCCTGCTGATTTTGATTTTGTGATTTCTGCCTTAAAAAAAAAAAGCTTTTGTAATAATGATAACATTATCCGCACATTCTCACTGTACTGGCTAATACACATTCTTTTTTGGTCCCCTGCAGATTTCTATGGACTTACTTCTTCCTCTAACAATTACAGCTTCTTATTATTTCTGAAAGCCAATGAATATCTTTTATTATTTCCTCAGGTGCTCAGTCAATGTCTTTTAGTAAAGTTTTTGGGTCCTTTTCTGAATGACAAAAAGGCATAGCTCTAGGATCTACAGTGTAGATGGTCTATTGCATTCTTCATGACATGCTGAAACATTGTCTAGTGGTCACGTATTGAATACGAACCTCAACAATATTGAAACTGTGGAGGGAAAATTTATGGGTAAGGTGGCCATGATTCATATCTGGAATTAATTGGGGGTTGATGGTGCATTAGACTTACGATATTATGAGCTGATGAAAACAATCCGAGTACTTAACTGACAAAGAGGAACATATAATATTGATTTTGCCTTAATCAGTTCATCATGCAAGTTAAAATAGAGTGAGTAAATAAATAAATATATATATTAACTGAAATATATAGGTCTTTAAAGCCCACTATTTGTAGGAAATATTGAAAGGAGTTCGGGGGCGGGGGGAGTATGATTTACTAAATATTACACCAAGTTTGTTGTTTTTATTGTTAGTACATTAGCTTCTTCGACAGACTGTATTTACATCATAGTTTCTGAGTGCCCTCTTAGATAGTTATACTGCTGCTGCTGCTCAGGTTAATGCTAACTTGCTGCACCTGTCTTAGCACAAGAGGGGACAAATTCCATCACCCTCTTCCTCCATATGTAGCCGCTGCAACATATTCCACAACATTTCCTAAGTTTTTCCCAATTTGTAGGGTTGCAGTGGGCTAAAAGGGGAGAGTAGAGCTGGGAACTCTGTTCTACTTTGTTGCTAACTGCCATCAAGTCACTTTGACTTATGGTGACCCTATTAATGAGAGATCTCCAAGTCACTCTACTACCAATAGGTCTTGCAGATTCAGGGCTGTGGATTCCTTGACTGAGTCTATCCATCTGTAATGTGGTCTTCTTCTTTACCTACTGCTGTCTACCTTGCCAGGCATCATTGCCTTTTCTAATGAGTGATGATATGTCCAAAGACTGACAGTCTCAGGCCATTTTCGCACTACACTGTTACAGTGCTATGAATTCCATTTTCAACCTCCTACGGAATCCTGGGGTTTGCAGATTAGGGAGGGGCATTTAGAATTCTCAGCCAGAGAACTCTTTGGCCTCAGTAAACGACAAACCCCAGAATTCCACAGGATGTTGAAAGAGGAATAATAGCACTATAACAGTGTAGGGCATAAACAGCCTTAGTTTAGTCATCTTGGCTTCTAGAGCAAGTTCAGACTTAATTTGCATGAGGACCCATTTATTTGTCTTTTTAGCAGTCCAAGGCCATTTCCGCATGAGACATTACAGTGCTCTGATTCCCTGTTCAACATCCTATGGAATCCTGGGGTTTGCAGCTTAGGGAGGGGCCAGCTGGCCCCTCCCTAAATTGCAAACCCCAGGATTCCATAGGATGTTGAAAGTGGAGTCAGAGCGGTGTAATCGTCTCGTGCGGAAATGGCCCAAGTTATCCATAAAACTCTTCTCCAGCATGTTTCAAATGAGTTGATTCTCTTGCTATCAGTTTTCTTCACTGTCCAGCTTTCACAAACATATACAATAACTGGAAATAAAATGGCATGGACAATCCTAACTGTAAAATTCAATGATATATCATTGCACTTCAGGATCTCATCTAGTTCTGCTCCAACTGCCTTTCTAAATCCTTGGCCCTTTCCGCACCGGGCTATTAAAATGGTGCAGAGTGACCTCCGATGGAGGTCTTCTGAACCATAGAGTGGACTGCTACGGACTACTTTTTGTAGTTCCGCACCTCAGTCCAGTTCAGAGTGACCGGAACTGGTAGCACAGCTTGCTTTTTAAAAACCTCTTTTTAGAGGTTTTTAAAAAGCACGGAGCGCGTGACTCCGTGTCGCTCTGTCCCTGCGCTCCAGTGCAGATTTGCAGGTGCGCACAAGTGCATGCCTGCAGATCTGCCAGGGATGGGCTTTAGGCTGGCGAGCTTCTCTGGTTGGTGGAGAGCCACCATTTTGGATGCCAGAGCAGTGCGTAGCGGCGAGCTCGCACTGCTCCTCATCCGGATGGACTTACCTGGACACTGAAGAAGTCCGGTGAATAGCGTTTTTTCGCGGTTCCTTTCCCACGTGCAGAAAGGGTCATAGTCTTATTCTGAATTCTTGATTGCAATCTCCATTTTGATAAATAGATGATCCAAAATATAGAGCCAGCATGGTGTAGTAGCATGAGCATTGGACTATAAATCTGGAGACCCTGTTCAAATTTCCATTCAGCCATGGAAACCTACTGGGCAGCCTCTGGCTGGTCACACTTTCTTAGCATTGGAGAAAGACAAAGGCAAACCCCCTCTGAACAAATCTTGCCAAGAAAACCTTGTGATATAGATTCACCTTAGGACTGCCATAATTCAGAAGTTACTTGAAGGCACACAGCAACCACAAGATATGGAAAATCTTTAATTGTTTCAATGTCTTCATTGTCTACTTTAAAGTTAAGTAAATCATCTGTGGTCATTATTGTTGTTTTCTCAATGTTCAACTTTAAACCTGCTTTTATACTTTCTTTCTTGAATTTCCTCATTAATCATTTCAAGTCTTTGCTAATAGTATGGTGTCATCTGTGTATTTTAAAGTGCTGATATTCCTTCTTCCAATTTTCATATCTCCTTCTTCTGCGTCTAACCCTGCTTCAATATATGTGCAACCATGTAAGTTAAATAGATATGGGAATAATATGCATCCTTACCTGATCCCCTTGTCAATTGGAAACCATTCTGTTTCTCTGTATTCTGTCCTGATGGTAGCTGCTTTTCCTGAGTACAGGTTACTCATTAGGACAATCAAATGTTATGGCACACCTGTTCCCTTATGAGTGATTCATAATTTTTTATGATTTACACAATCAAAGGCTGCCACTAGCAGAGTGGGGCAACCACTTCAAGCAGAAAATTTTGGATGTTGAGAATGGGCAGCAAATTGTTCCTACTTTGATATTATATATTTTTACAGTCAAGAATAGGAAAGGTGCTTGTTGGGCTCTTTGCCTTGTATCCCAAAAGAACTGTCTTTAACATTTATATAGTTTGATGTGGGTGGATTATGAAGAATACCATTTGATGCTTTGTCTCAGGCAGCAAGGCATCTTGGCTGGTCTTGACACAGAACGTAAGAATTCATGTACCCAAGGATGGACTTAATGACATTTTGGTGAGACATTAAGACAATGATACACAATACCAGTTCTGGCCCTTATCAACAGATAACAGCCAGGAGTAAGAAAGTAAACAGAAGGAACTCTTTTGAACTATCACTGAAATAGGCATAATTTGCCTACATATAAGTTCCTGAAAGTTAAGCTGCCATGGGACTCAGTTAGTTTGCTATAGGATACTCAGCTCATTACGTTTATTTTAGAACACTTCTGTAACATCACACTGACCTCCAGAATGGTAACTGTGTAAGGGGAAAGTCCACCTGGGATACTGCTGAACTTACTAGCTAAGAGAGAGTTCCAGCTTGCTCTCCACTGACCAAGAGGAAATAGGGACACATCCTAGCTGGAATTGGTAAATGTAGAGGGTGGATAGAGAGGAATGTTTTCTAGGAATATTAAGTCCCTATATCAAGAAGAGTGTAGTGTAGCCAGTGCAATATAAGCTTGTGGTAGAAAATAGCAGAAATAATACCCACAATACTCCTGTAAGTTTTTTTTTTTAAATCACCTTAAATTTATTGTTTCATGAAATCTGTTTTGGGATAGCAAAAATGATAAGCAAAAGGTTACCTCAATTTCAGTTGAAGAGCCCCTAAAAGCTTCTTCCCATGTGTGGATGTAAGCTATTCTGAGGCAGGAGCCTGATGGATGCTCCCTTCCCAGACAAAAGGAGACAAAGGACTAACTTCCTTTTGGAAAAAGGGGGAAGTGAGCACTGCAGGCAGGCAGGAAATAAAAAGGCTTGAGTATATAAATCAAAGAAAGAAACAAAGAGGTGAAACAAAACGCCAGCTGTGGTCTCTAGACCTGCCTCTCACAAATCACTTTATACAGGGATTGATGCCTTTTTGCTTCCAACATGTCCAGCAGGCTTAACAGGGTCATCCATACTGGACTTTTAAAATGTTGCCTAAAGTGTTGTATAATTTCTATTTCTAAGATGTGCAGACACTGTTGGTTCTGTTGCATGTGGCTGAAGCTATTGAGATAACTCATTGCTAGCAGATGCATACCCATGGGTCATAGCCAAAAGTCCCCAATAGCAAGGATTGTGGTTGTATAAAATTTTGAGGTCACTGTTATGTCAAAAATTTTGTTTTCCAGAGACCTATTTGAAGCTGAAAAATTCAAGACGATCATCATCATCATCATCATCATCATCATCAATTTATATCCTCTGGAGCACAAAGTCACCTACAAAAATTAAAACAGATACAGATAAGCATCACTAAGACATCCAAAGGTTAAAATATAATTAAATTAACAATTACATTAACAATGGAGTTAAAATCCATTTAAAAACATACTTATTAAAAACATGAAATATGGATAATATGCACAATGTAAAAGCACTTTCCCCACAATGAGTCAATTTCCAGAGGCCTGATGAAACAAGCAAGCAACAAGTCTTCACCTGACAGCTGAAAGATGATTTGGAACACCCCAGTGTACACTCTTTAGGAATGGAGTTTTAGATCTTGGAAGAAGCTACCAAGAAGGACCTTTCCCATCTTGAGAGGCTAGTGTTGCTAAGAGAAGGGCTTCTGTGAAGATTTCAAAACCTGGGCTGAGTTAAAAATTAGAGCTCTGTTGGGAGATCTTTGAAAATAGGGCCATCTACTTATTGTGAATAAACGGCAAAAGAATCTCCATGTATATCATTTATGCTACCAAAGATAGATTTGTGGCATTCCTTGAATCTCAGTAGGAAAAAAAAAGATAACGTAAAGCTTAACCATTAAGAGCAAACCACCTACACTTCAAGTTTAAACTTGGTACTGAGGGCCTGTGGCCTGTTAGTAGTACCGGTGGTAAGATTTAACTAATTAAATTTTGAAAGACCAAATGCTGTTTTATAATTAAGAGGCAAGAGGAGGGAAAAAAAACCACCCAAGGAAAAGTACAGAAGTGAGAATGTGAAGCAAAATGGCTGACCTCAGAATAATGAGGTGAGAAATTGTTAAATACATTTGGGGCTTAAGAAATTAAATTACTTTAGTTGTTGTTAAGAGCTTGTGTTTTTTTTTTAGAAAAGAAAAAAATGCAATAATTTTCACATCTCAGTTCAAATGGAAGACAGAAGACATCCTTTGTTTTTATAACTGTCTTAACAGTTTCTATAGTTCATCTTGAAAACAAAATGATGAGATATTTTGAGAAGAATTAGTGACCTGTTTAAATGTTGAGAAATTCCATATTTAGTTAGATAGCTTGTGTTGACATATAAAAAAGATGCCCAGATGACAGTGTTACGTCTTTGAATTGGTTTTCTATATACATTTTATTAAGAGAGCATTTTTTTACATTTATTTTGCTATATGTAAGAATACTTGAGCAATTTCTAAGTCAAGAAGATTTAGGCTTATGATTGCATCCATTAATAGGCTTATTTCCAACAGAAGCCATCATGCTTTCACACACAGGAAAATGTTAGCGTAAGCAGTGTATCATATGACGTGTCAGTCGCCCACTGGTGATGCAGCAAAGATGTTAGAAATATTGTACCTATGCAATCTTACATATGCTGATTAACAGAAAAGGTTGAAAGCATGCTATTTTTGCGAATGTTTTGAGAAGCATCAGCATTGATCCCCAAATATTACAGTGAGACATTTTATTTCCCTGGATCGGCTTCCATCTTCCAACATGTATGCAAAGCTGGGCCCATAACGCAAGTCATTCTATGACGTTATTGCCAGTATTTTTGTAAACAGTGATTACAAATTTCAGACACTTCCCACATATGGCCCTTTCCATGGCTTATAAAGAAAGGACTAATTCAATTGTCAGTTTCATCTGGAGAAGACTTATTGCACCAATAAAGCTTACATGAGCATTCACCACATTCTCATTATGTGTGCATGAGTAGCCCCTTATCATTGGCCGTGCTAGGTGTGGAAAATAGAAGACCAAAACATCTGAAGCACCAGTGTTTCCCCATTCCAGCAATAAACTGGCTCCATTTTATGCTTTTCTACCCATTTGTTCTCTTTGTCTAATCACAATTATAAGCATGTTTTCTGATGCAGCAGTGACAAACTGAAATGTTTGTGGTCACCAGTGAATGGGGAAAGCTTATTAGGATAAGGCATGTTCAATATATATATATATATAGTCTACAAACCATTACTTTCCTTTTCTTTTTTTTTTTTGCAGGACTAGCTTTTTATACATACTTATGTCTTTTGAATATTTTCATGCTCCCAGTTCTCATACTTTGTGGCTGACAAACCAAATGAGTACAGCTCATGCTTTCCTTTAACCTCGCACATTATGACGTCTAAAGCAATCCTTAATAAACTCTTCATCACAAACTGAATTTTGGATTATATTTTGGGATTACGTTTCTCAGAATCTCATGCCCAAGGCAAGTACTTGGGAATTGTCAGAGCTATAGTCCCCAAATATTGTCAGGTTTTGCATCAGGACTGTACAACAAATGTAAGTTTTTTCACCTTTTTTCTTGTTCCCACCCCTTTGGGGTCATATGCTAGAGCATTTCTGAACCATACAGATATCCCCTGTAATACTTTTCTGCTGGACATCTCCTTTCTGGACCATCTGAGGCAAGATGGTTGTGCTGAGAGAGAGTGCCTTTTAATTGGTAGAATCCATTTGTGCAGTTCAGAAACATTAACCCACTACCAACAGTGTCAGCATCAGGTAAATATGAGCTTTTGTTCTCACAAGGATTGCCTGATAAATACTGTCATTTAATAGCTTATTAAACACTTGCTGGCTAGATGCTATGGGCATATTCTCTCTTGGTAGCAGCTGGACATTTTTGTCTTACATGGAATGTCTGTCTGCAGTTCAAGGTTGCCAAACCAGAGACGTGCATGCTGTGCCATTGCATATAGATGTGCATTGCACACTTTGCACAAATTCACCCACAAATTTGGTTGTTCTGCACCAACTGCACCTTTGCTATCTTGGTTCAGTTGCGCAACACTGACATTCAACAAACGGCTGTGTAACACAATTAATGTCTAACTTCACATGTGAAGATTCATGCTATGCAACTCCTATGTAAAATCTCTGCCAATGCTACTATCCCATTTTCTGACTGTAGATTATCAATTTTGAAACTGAACTATTCTTTTTTTTTCCAATTGCAGATTCTCTGTCCAACTGCACACTGAAAAACACTGAGTAACATATTTAACTTGGCTTTTTTTTTTAAAAAAAAAAAACCTCCCTCAGGAAGAGATAAAGGGAGAGTGAGAAAGGAAGATGGAGGAAGAAAAGGAAATCCTATGGTATGGTCTAAAGAGAGCAACTTCTCTAAAAGAAAACTAGGTTTCACAAATGTAGAACACTTATATTACACTGAACAGAAAAGGAGAAACCGCCTCACTCAGTTGGAGATTTACTATGTTAGGAGAACAAGCATTTTGTATTTAAAATATCTGAAGTCCAGTCTTTATTATTAAAGTACAAAAATTAATGCTGGGACAGATGGACAGCACAGCATTCAAAAGAACTGAAGACTATTTTAAATGGCAGTTTGGACTGAAATAAGAAATATACCCAGTATTTCAAAGATTCAAATAATTAAAAGGCTTAAGTGGAAGCCACATTTTAGAAGAGGGAAACAGAAACTGTCTCTGATACTGGAACTCAAGTAGAAAGTAGAAAGTGTTTTATAACATGCCATATAAGGTATCATGAAAATGGCCACTGGAAAAATGTCTGTAGCAGGATCAGACAAAACTGAACTTGTGCTTACAATTTTAAAATGGACTTTGGTGAAAATATTATTTGGCCAAATAAAGACAATACATCCAGTTCAAAAAGAGCAGATTTTTGGCAAATGGCAATGTAACAATACCTGTCAAAAACCTGCCAGAGGCATTCTTGCCATCAGTAGAAAAAACTCACATCTGAGACCAGCCAGCAATCTAACAGTCTTTATTGTGGGTAATTAAGTCACAGCGAAGCGAGCCATCTCTAACAGAGCACACAAAAAAAAAGGAATAAGGAAGGGCCTTTCAGAAACCATTTTTTAAGTATACATGTACAATAACATGAGGCTTTCAGAGACATAACATATGAACACAGCTGCATGTTCCAGACGGCCTGATTACTTTCGGCATTCTCATGGGAAACACTTTATCCTGCTAGCCTAAACAATTCCTACAAGCGGTTTTGCTTTCTCACATACTGGCAGTGGGAAAGTGAAGCAGGAGTCCACAATACTCCCCTACATTGTGACACTCCCCTACTCCTTGCGTAACTCTTTCAGCCACTATGAACTGGAGACTCCATCAACCCCAGCTTGCTAATGAGTTGACCAAATGCATCAGCAGGAAGTGGCTTGTAAACACATCAGCTAAGTTCTCCTCTGAAGACACATAGGTAAGAGACACTTTCCCTTCTCGTACGTACTGTTTCACATTGTGAAATTTGATGTCAATGTGCTCTGAATGAGAAGACACCCGGTCAGACACTGCCATTTGGATACAGGCTTGTGAATCACAACAAATTTGTATTGGCATTGGTACAGACACATGCAGATCTTGTAGTAACTGCATAAACCATACCAACTCAGTACAGAGCACAGATAGACTCACAAATCCTGCCTCTGCAGTAGACAAAGCAAGACAAGATTGTTTTTTAGACTTCCAGTCGATTACCACACCACTGTATCTGACAACACAACCAGAAGTGCTTTTGCGGTCTAAGGAATCCTCTAAAATCACTATCTGATGAACAGACAAGTTTAGGAACTTGTTCAGGAAAAATGCTTAGGCAGTAATCAAGGGACCCTTTTAGGTACCTTGGTCCCTTTTCACACCCTGCCAATGATACTGGGTTGGCTTAGCACACGCTCTGCCCAAAATGTTGACACTTAGTGCAATGTCAGGCCGGCTGGTGCCAGCTAAGTACAAAAGGCTCCCAATGACAGACTGATACAGGTGTACATCGGGAAATAATTCCTCGCTGATGTTTTTCAAAAAACCTGGCACCATAGGAGTTTGCACCGGCTTGCAGTCAGACATTTGACACAATTCTAACAACTTCACAATTTTTTGTTTCTGACACAGCAGAATACCATTCTCAACTCTCTGTACTTCAATTCCAAGAAAGTTCTGAACTAGGCCTAGGTTCTTAACCTGAAACTTTTTTCCCAGTTCATTTTCAAACATTTGCGCTTGTTTTTGTGTAGCACTGACCAAACACAGATCATCCACATATGCAAGGAGAATTTCCAAACTCTCCCCTTTCCCCCGAACATATACACAGGGATCAGCAAGACTTTGTTTGAACCCACACCCTTGCAGGGCATATTCCAACACCTGGCAGATTGCCGCAACCCTAAAGCAATTTTTTCAAACGCCAAACTTGATTTTCTCTCCCTTCTACCACAAATCCATCAAGCTGGAGCATGTACATTTCTTCCTCCAAGTCGGCATTGAGATAGGCAGTGGTAATATCAAAGTGTGTGATGACTGCTTTTCTCTGAGCTGCTATTGAAAACACCAACCTGATGGACTGTGCTTTCACAGTTGGGGGGAGTAGGTCTGATCCAGATCACTGATGTCTTGTAAGAACCCGCGTGCCACAAGGCACGCTTTATGTTCACCTGCCCATCAGCAGTGGGTTTTAACTTGTAGACCCATTTTTTTTTAGCTTCCCCCGGGCAAATTACAAAGAGAATACACATCATGCTGAACAATGGAATCCATTTCACTCTGCATTGCATCCCACCAGGGTTCTGCCTGCTGCTCAGGCATTTTCTCAACATCAGCAAAGCACTGAGGCTCACAGTTTACAGCACACACACGAACTGCTAGAGATTTCAGGAAAACGTTTAGGTGGAAAGCCTTTCATTTTTCTTTGTGACCGTCTGGGGATGGGACAACCCTCCCAAAGGCTCGACCCTTTCCTCAGCACTGCGAGACCTCTTCACTGAGTCCTCGCGTTCTCTCCCCTCTGTGCAAGACTCCTGCACATCACTTACAGCTCTTCTCCTCCGCGTGCCTCCCTCCTCTTTTGTTTTAACTCTTGAGGAACTGGGAGCGGAGGCTGGGAGCGGAGCAGAGGCTGAAGGCTGCACTGGCTGAGAAGCTGACAGACCAGTCACAGGGAGAAAAAGCTTAGAAGCTGCCTGAACACGTGACCAATTTGCGTGTTCCTCAAAAGAGGCATTTCTAGACACAACACAGGAATTGCCACCAGCATGAAAATGATACCCTTTGCAGTTGGGCTCAAAGCCAACAAAACGCATCGCTGGGCTTTTGGCTCCCCCTTCCTTCTTTGCCCCTTGGGGATGTGCATCCAAGCAAAACTCCCAAACACTCTCAGATGTGCAATGGAAGGCTGTTTACCAAACAGACATTCATAGGGAGTAGCATTAACCACAGAACTCCACAGCCTGTTGTGTATGTAACAGGCAGTCAGAACTGCCTCACCCCAAAAACTCAGAGGCAGATCTGCATCAAGTAACAAACTGTGCATTAGAGTCTGCAGAACCCCTGCATTCCGCTCAGCCACTCCATTTTGATGAGGAGAATAGCTGGCAGTCGTTCTGTGAATGATCTCTTGCTTTTTGAACCATTGTTGCACGTTCTCCAACAAAATTCCATTCCTCTGTCGGTTTGCAGCTTTTGCAGGGAATAACCAAACTGCCTTTCAACCAAGGAACACCAGTTCTTAGAACTTGACACACATCAGACTTTTGTTCAACAAATAGCAGAAAACGTACCTGTTAAAATCGTCTGAGAATGACGAAATATCTAGCCCCCTAGGGAGGGTTACTCAAAGGACCTACAATGTCACAGTGTACCAACTGGAATGGGGCCATTGGCACACGAGAACTAACCCTTGGTGCAGGGAGCTGTTTGGACTTGGCTTGTTTGCAAATTGTACAGTCAAGAAAACACTACAAGGTTTCAGTGTACACCCTTTACAACAACCAGCAAGCTTCCTTAACACAGGAAAGCTTGCATGTGCAGCGCGCTGGTGGAGGAGATGAAGGCACTCATTATGTTGTGGGACATTCCATACACATTACACACAATGTGTCATGGCTCAAGGAAGAACAACCTCCCTTCTCGTGTAGCCACAGCACATACCACTCCATCTTTGAGGATTTTACCTTGCTTCCCATAAAAACTCAATCTTGAACCCAGACTCTGTCAGTTGCCCCACAAAAAGCAAACAGAAATCAAGAGAGGGAACAAACAAAACATTTTTCAAACCCATGTCAAGTGCAGGGACAAAAGCTACACCTTTGCCACAAACTTTAGCCTTTTTCCCATCTGCTAATGTCACAGTGGAAACACTGGCAGAATCCAAACAGTCAAATAAATCTTCAGAGTTGACCAGATGCTGGTTACAGCCACTGTAAGAAGCCAAACGGAATCACCTGCCTCCTCAGAGCCCGACACAGTGTCTGGAACAGCATCTCCCACGGCAACAGCAACTCTCAGATGCCCTCTGGCTCGACCTCCTCTGCCCCCTGCCACGGCCTCTGGCACCAGCGCCTGTGAAGCTCTGCTCCCCTTGCTTCAGGAGTGGGCAATCACGCTTAAGATGAGAAGCAGACCCACAGCGAAAGCACCTCCGCACGGCATGGGCTCTCACCAGCCCCTCCTGCCTCGCTTCAGCAGCGGAGAACTTTCCTCCCAGCACAGGCCTCTGCAGCTGGAGCTGTCTGAGTGGGAGTCACTGCATTCCTCGTGTGCTTTTCCTCTTCTTCCAGCAGAGGAGCAGAAACCAAGGAGACGGTTAACTCTCTCTCTGGCATGGATTGAAGCGAGGACACGACTAGATTCCAGGAACTAGAGGGAATTCAAGATGCAAAATACCTTGTCACCTTCAGGCAACACTTTGCCTCTCTCCCGAAGTGACGAAAACAGCTCTGAAAACTCTGCCAAATGCTGCCTCATTGGGACACTGGGGGCCAACTTCGTATTATAGAGGTGTGCGCAGAGAGCGTACTTGGCGGCAGCCGTTGACTCAGATACAACTCCCTCAGCCTCACCCAGCCTTCTTTGAGGGGTGGCAAGATCCCTAATATATGTGAGCTGGTCATCTTCCACAGCAAGGAAGAGGATAGACATCCCCGCCTCGTTGCTGCTGCTATCTCTGCAGCAGTCCCTTGGAGAGCCATGGGAGCTGTAAAAGCACCCCATAGCCCCTCGGCTTGCAAATACTTTTCCATGCGAGCCGACCACGCCAAGTAATTAGTTGCGTTTAGCTTAACAAGAGGCAAGCCCCCAGGCGCCACTTGAGCCATTGTAAAACAGCTCAAAAACCTCTCGTAACCATCCTCTGCTACCATGTCAAAAACCCGCCCGAGGCATTCTTGCCATCAGTAAAAAACTCACATCTGAGACCAGTCAGCAATCTAACAGTCTTTATTGCGGATAATTAAGTCACAGCGAAGCGAGCCATCTCTAACAGAGCAGACAAAAAAAAAGGAATAAGGAAAAAGCCTGTTCAGAAATCGTGTTTTAAGTATACATGTACAATAACATGAAGCTTTCAGAGACATAACATATGAACACAGCCGCATGTTCCAGACGGTCTGATTACATACAGCATTCTCATGGGAAACACTTTATCCTGCTAGCCTAAACAATTCCTACAAGCGGTTTTGCTTTCTCACACACTGGCAGTGGGAAAAGTGAAGCAAGGAGTCCACAATACTCCCCTACATTGTGACAATACCAATTATGATACAAAAGCGAACTAAATGAGGATGTTGCCTTTCACCTCTACTGTATATTTTGGCATTGAAGACTTTGCTGAGAGATATCAGACATGATGACAGAATTTGAGGAGTGAAGGTAAAAAGAAATTGTACAAGCTGACTGCTTATGTGGATGATCTTGTGATAAAGACACAAATCCATTGGATTCAATAAAGGCTCTGCTGGAAAAAATTAAGTCATTTTGGACATGCTCTGCAGTTAAAATAAACTGTGATAAAACAAAACTGTTGACAAAAAACATTACTTCAGGAAAAGAAAATGGGTTAAAAATCAGATATTGTTTCATGATGACTCCCAGACAGCTAAAAGCTTAAATAAAGTGAGATATTTATTAAAGATGGCAGAGATCTTAATTGGTTTGCTTATATTCATCTCAAAGTAGATAATCAAGATAAAAGAGATCTAGCCAGGGAAGTGGAGAAAATGAGTTTTATCTAGAATTGTGTAAAGATGATGACCATGTAATTAAAAAAACATGTACAAATGTCTTTTAAAACTAGAGACAGAAGATGAATCTGTAAAAGAGCTCATGATAAGGTGGACCCAAAATTTGGAGCACAACTTTTCAATGCATATGTGGGAAAAATAATGTTTTGCAGATATAAAATTTACTTTGTGTAACAATTTAAAATAAAATATGTATAGGGTGATGTATAGATGTTATCTAATCCCAAATAAGTTATTGAAAGTGTCTAAGAATTTTTCAAATCAATGTTGGGAGTGTCAAAATAAGGACGGTGCCTTTTCCATGTGTGGTGGACTTGTAAGAAGGTGAAAGTTATTGATCTAAGATTTGTATGCTAATCCAAAAAAAAATTAAAGGCACATTTTGTAGTGCCACTAGAAATGTTTTTGCTGGGGGTTATACATAAAGAATTGGATAAATACTTTGATATGTGATAACAGATGCAAGAACATTGTTTGGTCATATCTGGAAATGGACTGAAGTACCAACCATGGAAGAATGGATTGTTAAGGTTGCTGAGTTAGCTGAAATTGTCAAAGTTATGCAGGTTTTAAAGGATAAGCCAACTGAAGACTTTTTGAAAGACTGGAAATTGCAGCAATAAGAAACCTAATGATGCAATAATCTGTGGCTAACAATTCTAGCTGGACTATTAAGTTCGATCCATAATATATTTTCCTTTTCTTTCTTTCTTTCTTTTCTTTCTTTCACCACAGTTTGGCTTGGGAAGTCAGAGCCCTTATGTATTTCAGTAAGTTAGTGCTTAGTGTTTTAGTTAGTTAGTGTTTAATGTCTTTATTTAGTATTTTAGTATTGTGTTTTAGTTTTTGTTACATTTTATTTTTCTCTTTTTCTTCTTCTTTTTGTTTCTTTTCTTCTTTCTTCTTTTGCTCCCCCCTCCCGAAAATATTACATTGATTGTGAATTAGATTATTTGGATCAAAATAAATAAATAAATTGGAACCAATAGAATAGAACAAAACAGAATAGAATAAATTCATGGCAAAGTGAACCAACCATCCCCAAATATCTCCCAAATGATCTTATTTAGCTATACCAGCTATTCATGAGCTAGTTCAGGGTTTCCATTCAACTTTGATATTTGTCAAATATTTCAAAAATGTTCTGAAATTAAGGAAATATTTGGTCTTGAAAAAGATAATAGTAATAACAATAATATCTGAAAACTAAAGTCTGTTGTATTTCAAATAGAATGGGGGACAACAATGTTAAATATTAAACATGTCTTTAATATGCGAGCCCTGTACATTGACAGTGATGCACTGATTCCCGTGTTACCACTGGGGATAATGAAGAATATTTTTGTAGACAGCGCACAGCGAGAGCTAGAATAAAATGGTTTCTATGATAGGAAGCATCTCATTATGAAAGAGAATTTTGGTGGCTTGCTTGTTAAAGGGAACTATACTCGTGTTGATTCTCAGATGGTTTCTGTATTCATCTATTTGTATAATGAATATATTTGTGCTTCAAAATCAACATCTTTCAGAATATAGCAAGTCATGTTCAGTAAAGAACATTTGTGCAATGTTTCATTATTCATACAGCATAAAAAAGTTGCACACAGAAGTGCAAGAATAAATATATTTTTTCTTATTTATTCAAATGAACAACACTAGAATTGTCTTTCTTTCTGAGGATATTATCTGCTTTGCTGCTAAACTTCTTCACAAAGCATTACAATCCAGGTTGGATAGCATGTGAACCTACAAGCTGAACACAACCCAAGAAGAACTTCAAAAACACCCTCATTTGCTGCTGACCTGGGGCTGCAAGACCAGATGCTTGTCATAAGCCACAATATACTAGCAGACACATACAGGGCTTCTGAGCTGTGTTTATCTTAGTGGATTAAAAGTCGTACATGTCTGAATATACTCAGCTTCTACATAATAAAGCTGTACTTAGACTAGACTTTTAACAATGGGCAAGTTCAGTGTAAGGCCCATTTACTGGCCTAGGGTTGTCAGAGTGAAAACATGAGAAGGCTCCAGCTGTGTTGAAAAGGGAACTTTGGCAGATGTTGCTTGTCATGCAAACAGGGCAACAGTTGCTGAAACTCCTTCGTCTACACCACCATTAAAAATACAGAAGCCCTCTCTAGTTTACAATCTGGCAACCCTGTATTGGACATCTGAGCGGTACTGTCTGCAGTGCAGTGACAGCACTTTGTGGGCTGTGAATGGCAGCTAGAGATGGTGAGAAGAAGTTGATCTTCTACCTACTATGAATTAAAAAAAAAAAAAAAAGTTCGGCGGTACAGTGCACCTTAGCTGAGTGGTAAGGATGAAATATTGGATTTTTTGTTACTGTGCCTCAAGCAGCGAAATTTCTCAGGCCAGCCATGGTCAAAAGATGAAGCTTGTGTGTATGTGTGTGTATGATAGGCATTATTCACTACACCTTTCCAGCATGAAAGCACAAGAACGCTGCGCCACATCCTTTCTATCATGACATTTCTCTCTCTCTCTCTCTCTCTCTCTATATGCACAATTGTACCATTTGCCTAGATGAGTTACAGTTGTCTTTATGATCTGGGCAGTAACACAGAATCCAAAGCAGACACAGTAAAAGTACACACATCGTACAATTCTGGATTGATATTTCATTTTAAAAGTAGGATGACATAATAGAAAATAATTTACTTTTTTTCCTCTCTCCACACAGAGTGAGATAAACAGACATAGACAAACACACTCCATCTATTCTTGGGACTTGGTCAGTTAATCCTTTATTGCCCAAGCATATTTTCATAAAACTGGAAAGAGAAAAGCCCTGTCTAAGCATCATTCTTCACACTAGGAAAATCAAGGATCTCACTTGCATGGGTGACTTCCACATAAACAGGAACCTCTCCTCTTCAAACATATAGCTTTCCATGTGAGAAATATCATGATAGAAAGGATGTGGCATACTGTTCTTGTGCTCTCATGTTGGAAAAATGTAGTGAATA
This sequence comes from Iguana delicatissima, assembly GCA_948472985.1. Classification (NCBI taxonomy): domain Eukaryota; kingdom Metazoa; phylum Chordata; class Lepidosauria; order Squamata; family Iguanidae; genus Iguana; species Iguana delicatissima. The sequence continues at coordinate 130,872 of CAOKZL010000623.1, forward strand.
ATGTCTAAATAAAACTGTTATGAGAACAATCTGCTGCCAATGTGAATCCAGTTGTGTACTCTCAGAAACAATATGTAGACGCAGCCAAAGAGAAGTAAAATAAAGGTTAGCTACTATTGGACCAAAATTTCACTTGAGCAACAAAGCATCATGGAAAGCTTATTTCTCATCAGACTTTTAGCAATTTAATTTTAAGTGTTATATACAAAATAGTAGGCTTCCATAGTAAGAATCCATAGTAAGAATTACTGTGTTTTCAAAAAGAGGTACTGTCAACTTTGAGAGGGCTCTCAGGAAGGTGCTTTCCACAGGGGAAGAATGTCCAACTTCTTTCTACTATGCTACTTCCCTTGTGGCATAACTGTGAGTAGTTTTCCCATTGCCAGTGCCAAAGGAAATCACTATTGTGCTGGTGCTCAGTTAGCGAAAGCTTCAGTCATGTCACACATTTTCAATCAAACTATTTTCATGTCCCACGTTTGATTACCAGCAAACTGAACCAATCAGCTCTTGCTTTATGAATATGTGGCCACTGAGGGATCAGGACGGGTGAAGGTCTTCTCACTGATCTAGGGCCTCGGACTTTTATTTTAGCACAACGCTGTAAAAACCTGATTGCCTGGTAGAAGATTATTTGCCCCCTCCTCACTTTCAACCATGGGACACCAGACTCTTCCCCTGCTTTTGCAATTCCATTTCTTTTGAGTGTTCATTAAGCTCCATGACTTTTATGTCTAAGTAATCTTTCTGACAATCAGGACAGTTGTCTCCATATTATGCTGATGCTGAGGGATAATAGCTTGCCTAAGGCTATGAAGTGAGTTGCATGCAGTTCATGGCTAGAGAGCAACCTGGACTGGGGTATTCCTGATTCATAAATCACACTCTAAATGATTATATTGCATAAATCATCAGTCTGGTGCAATATGCCTGTCATTTCTTTACAACTGGATAGTTTGCAAATGCTTATCAATGTTCATAAAAAGAGGCTGATCTAGTAAGGCTGCAATTACTTACCCAAGAGTGAATCCCACTGAACTAAACGGGATTTACTTATGAGTAAACATTCATAGGATTGCTTTTTTAAATGTGGCAGAAGATCAAAGCCAAATGTTTGATCTAAGCAATTGTGTCAAAAATCACTCTGTTAACTTAAAATCATAGTTTCTCATTTCAACTATATTTTTATGTCATTGCTGGTTACAGTTGCATAGGGATGGGGGTGATGGCAATGGTTCATCACTGGTGGCAGTTTTCTGGGGGCATCCCGGCTTCTTGCTTGCCCTCCCCCACGTATCATAGCCCCACCCCCACACACTGTAGCCACACCCACACACAACAGTCCCACCCCCCATGCACAGTAGCTATACTTCCTGTGCTATAGTCCAGCCCCCACATACCGCAGCCACACCCCTCCATGTACTGTAAGCTCTGCCACTGGCTGGTTATAAATCACTAATAGTGATGCATAGAAAGTTGATGTCCTAGATCAGTGGTTCTCAACCTGTGGGTCCCCAGATGTTCATGGACTTCAGCTCCCAGAAGCCCTGAGCATTGAACATAGTGGCTGGGGCTTCTGGGAGCTGAAGTCCACGAACATCTGGGGACCCACAGGTTGAGAACCACTGTCCTAGATGATGCTCACCAAAAGAAAAATGAAGGAGACAAACAGAAATTGAAGATCAAGTTGAAGAAAGTGGAGGAGAATATTTATAGCTTGTGACAACAATTCAAAAGTGAGGAAACAGATAGTGTTATGATGTGACAAATTGTACAGGAAAATTAAAAACACAAGCAAAAGAGGCTAAAGGGCAAATAGTTTTGAAATTGCATTAAGAACCACATCATTCTACTTTGCACCAAGCATTCTTGTAGACTTGTAAAAATAGTAACAGAATGGATTTATTAATTGGAGGTATGATATATATTCAAGGTTTACTCATTAGAGACATCCATCTTTTAAAGAAAGTTCTACCTAGTTGTGCCAAAATTATAGGAAGGTGACGAATTCTCTCTCATTAGAATTAGAATCTTAAGTATATGTTGCTCAGGAAGTCATCTGAAACAGAAGAATACTTATGACCCAAGAGATTATTTAATTTTAAAATATTGATGTTCTCTGCTTAAACAAGTGACATTTTTCTAGGAAAGAACATTAAGAGCCATATTCATCAATATTTGACTCAACTGCCTGCATTTCTATTTCTATGAGCACTCGATATGGATGGATAGGTGAGTTAGCAGTAATGCAAAATTATACTTGGAATGCCAGACAGTTTACTGGAATCTGAAATGGGAGGGGGAAGTGAAACTGGAACTGTTTTGGTTCATAATGAACAAATATTCAGGTGCTGTTTCTAGGGTGAAAATCAGTTTTTAAATACACAGATGGTCTGTAGCTGTGGCTTACACTGGTTCCCTAAAGAGTCAATAACTGGAAAATATGTGTATCTCTCAACTTATGGAAAATCTCCTGGCAGTAGAGGCTTAGCAATGCATGCCAATAACAAAAGCCAGATGTTGTATTGGTTAGAGTATTGGAATGGAGACTGGAAGATTCAGATCATGAAAGTCTCTGGTCAATCAACGTTATCTCAGTCTGATTTGCACTATGGAAATTCTGCAGGGATACAGTGGGGAGAAAGGATATATTTGAGTTCATTGGGGGAAAGGTAGAATATGTATCAGTGAACTGACTAAGTAATAAATAAGTAAATAAATAATCATAGGCTGAAGAAGGAGGAAGACTGCCCTGTTTAGGTTAAGGCTGAGATTAAAGAAGGCACCAAACCTCCTGATCTCTTCATAACCCAGCATACTCTTGCTCTTCTCTGCTTGGGCAGCAGGAAACATATGAAAGTGTATGGAAATACAGCTATTTAAATGGAGTGTTGTTCAGTGGACAGCCACAGCTTCTTTAACATTACCAGTTGGCTTTGGCACAAATCCCTATCTCCCATCAAATTCTCCTCTTTTAGATTGGTTGGTTCCTTGAGACTCTTCATTTTCTTGAAAATCTTATTTCCATTCCTACCTTCCCTCTCGTCTCTGGTGCTGTCTCCTTTTTTTGCTGATTAGCCTGCTGCCCAGTCTAGTCTTCTTTCAGTTTATTTGTGTGTGTGTGTTTTTTGGCCCCTGCTTCTTCAATATCTTTTCTTGAAAACTGTTTGCTTTTCAGATATAAGCTTTATAGTTTAACATGATTTTCACTATACTTTCGATTGCTCCAGAACAAATATTCTCTGTCAGTTGCACAGCTAAACTATAGGGAGGCTACTTATTCCACCTTGAAGTGTGTTGGCCATCTGAAGCACAGAAGGTTTCCTTGGAACCAGCAGGAGTTACCTTCATAGGCTAGACAGCAAGACCCAGTGTCAGCAACTTTCCCTATAGGAGGGAGAATGGTGTTACTGAATTGCATATTCCATGGCAGAGCTTTCAATTTACTTAATAAAACTGTGACCCTTATTTCAGATCCTATGTATGTGTCTGCTGTATTCACAGCGGGGTTGGCGGCAAATTGCATCGCTATTATTTTATTTAAAATCTATACAAAGAGAAATTGATTGACTGGTTATAAACAATGGCTTGGATTAAAATGTTCTCTTCTTCACACATATCTAAGTTCCTCTGACAATGTGGAGTCTGCTAATCAAATGACTCCTGATATTAAGCAAGAATAGGAAATACATAATCCTCCAGCTGTTAGATTGCATCTCCCATAATCTCTCTGCATTAAATATGCTTTCTCGGCTTCTTGCATGCCAATAACTTCTCAGAGGGCCATACATTCCCCACCTTTAGTATAACAAAATCACTGGGTCTGACCTATTCTTTTTCCATGTCTCAGAAAAATAGGTACAAGTTGGAACAGTTGTTGTCAAGCTTGCATCCTTGGATGAAAACTATAACTCCAGTTGTCCCAGAACATTAGCAATGCTGGCTAGTGATGATCTATGTTGTAGTCCAGCAACTTCCAGGGAGCCATGGTTAGGAAACACAGAGTAAAGCTTGACATCTAATTTTAAACTCACTCTTTTACTCTAACTGTATTTCATGTAATGTTTATACATATTCCATTGAGGTCTGCCCCGCCCTGGACAACTTTTCAGATAGTATATAGGATCAGCATATTTTACAAGAAATCATCTGCATGTCAGGGGATTTTGTCTCTCTTGTGGTCTTTTGTCATAATTGGAAATAAAACCAAAAACACACAGTCTCTGGTTGCATAAGACAGTCCAGCTCTTGGCTTGATATTACCTTTCTACCTTTCAAATCACTCATTGTTTGTCACGATGTCTTGGACCTGTACTCCAGTCCTCAGCATGTTACCACGGAGTAAATTGCACTGAAATCAGCAGGAAATACATCCAAATAATATGTCAGGAGTAGGGTGTTAAATTCTCTGTGGCAACACATACATTTAATCCAAAGCATGTAACAGAGCCACGATAATAGGTTCTTTGACCATCACAGCATGGTGTTTTTAAATCTTGTACATGCCGTGAAAATTCTCTGATGGTAAATAAGTTTAACATGAATACTCTTCATATGATATTTTTGATCAGAATCTCACACTTAGTAAATCTATGCTCTGTGTAAGCTTTTTACAATGGGAGCTCAACAATAAAATAACTATGAGGATTTTGAGAACACAGTTCTTTTTAGCTATGTTTAATTTCTGCACTTTTTAAAAAAAAAATAGCAGAAGAGGTGGTTAGTTACAGCACCACAGCATTAAACAGATCATTTTTTAAAATGTCAAGTAAAACATCCATATATGATAATAGTCTCTAAATAATATATCTGAATGCATATTTGGCCTAGATTCCTTCTATTAAATTTTAATGGCTTTTCATAGCAAGAATGAAAATAATACCTATCTAGGGGGGAAAAAAGAATTGGAATTTGGAAACACCTATGGTTTTATTACATATACAATATAAATAAATATATACCATGTCTTCTAATATATAAAAAATAAATGTCCCTTCAAATGACCATAAATACAGAAAAGTGTGTGGAGGGAAGGAGCAAAACACAAAATTCCCCTTGTCCTTTCCAGCAATTTTAGTAAACAAAATGCCACTGATTTAGGTCAGAATTATGCAAATACTTAGATGAAAGAGTTGTATTAGTCCAAATCCTTTGCTCTGTATGAGACTAGATGTTCAAAGTTAAAGTCAGAATACACTGACAGCATAAACCCCAAACACAGTTGTAAGGGAATACTAGTGAGAAAGTATCTCAGTGATCATGCTGTGAGAACCACTATTATTTTCATCTCAACCATTTAAGATCAGTACTTAAATATCCAATATGGTTTAGTTCCTAAACCTTGAAATTTAAGGGACCAGATTCAAACATGTATTAGCATTATTAAAACTGACTTCTGTTCTACTACAAGTATAGAGGTAGGGAAAAGGAAACTGCCTCAAGACATTATGCTGCCATTGCCATCCACTCAATTTTTCCAAGAAGACTGTTTTAAATATCTATAGCAATGAGGGGCAACCTGTGAGTACCTGGAAGCTGCTGTACTGAAATTCCCATTATCCCTCACTGTTGGTTAAGATTGATCACACTTGTACTCCAACTATGGCCATTTCTGCATGACAGGGCTCTGGCAAGTCCTTCAGTTGCAGCCGTGGCAGGGAACGGCATGCACCTGGAAGACTCCCCTCTGCACCTCTCTTGGTCACAGTGGAGGGGAGCACGTTGGCCCTGCCTCTTCCCTTCTGCAGCACAGCCAGGCACTTGTCATTGCTGTACTGTGGAGGGAGGAATCACCAGCTCAGTTCTGCCCTTCTGCACAGCCAGGAAAGGTGCAGTGCTACACAATGGTAAATATAAAATGGACTTTTTTTTCGTTTTGCAAATACCATGCATGCACCATTTGGGGGCAAGATGGCAGTGGGCTGGCAACGACATTGTGCAGCAGCATGACCAGCTGACTGTTGCTATCATGGCCCCACAGTGGTGTAGCCCCCTCATGTGGAAAGGGCCTATATCTAGAGGGCCAAATGTTACTGGTAAAGTCAAGTAAAGTTCTCATATTCAGACCAGTTTGAGGGCAGGCACAAAATCCTAGGAAGAGAACATTTACCTGTTCCTGTTGTTTCTGATTTGAGTTGTCCACATAAATGCTGAATGTCAGCTCTCTTCAGTGGTCCTCTATTATGAGTGTCATAAGCATATGCATGCCCCCTCGACACGCAAGTCTGAGGAAAAAGGAATGGTAGGGAGGCAAGGTAGTTTCCTCAAAGAAATATCCTTCCTTTCATTTTCACACTGGGAAAAAGAAGCTCCACAGAAAGGAGAGAACAGTTCCATAGATGATAAGCCTTGCAGATGTTCTCCACATCTAGCATGGGTCTCTGCAAGATTTTTTCTAATTTTGGCAAAGCAACACAGTAGTACATGACTGTGATTCATGTATATAGCAAGTGGTACAACACACCTGTACACTTTCCTTGTGTGCATTCATTGCTGCTTAGAGTCACATTCAATTCCATTTAGATGACTACACTGAGTAACAAAAATCCTAGGAAAGGAGATAGCAGTACTGGAAAAGAACATTATATTAAAAGTTACATGAAGGATCATGTGCCTCAGCAAAACTGTATTCACTACAATAATATAGGATGTATCTATAAGAAACATTCTAAACTCTAAACTGGCTAGAATCCTGTATCAGCTTATATTGAACTAAGTACTTAACTAAACTACTTATCTGGGCCTGATTCCCCAAAATTTAATGGAAGCATAATCTAATTATGTTTTGATTATTGGCAGAATGGTCCTCCTTCTGTCCAAGCAGCTGATGTCTGGTAAAAGTAGGTGCGGGGGGGGGGGTCAGGTTATGGTCATAGAATAGTGTCAAAATCATGACTAAGAAGTGATCATGAATACAAAAAAGTTATGGTTACGTAACTGCTTTGTATTCACAATCACTACTTAGTCATAATTTTGGAACTATTGCCATGGGGAGAAGAGGTTCTTCCTACTGTCAGAGCACAGTTGAATGATGTTTCTGTCAGATTTTGGGATGGTTAGGCCAGGATAAGTTATTTATATAGTACTTAGTTAAGTATAAGCTGATACAGGATTGTGGTCTGCGTAAGTATTAGCAATGTTCCTTCTCTCTCTCTTCTCTTTCCTACTTTTCCCTTTATTTATATCCTGCCTTTTCTCCAAAGCTGTAAACTAGATACAGTTTAGATAACAACACCCAAAGATTACCACTAAAACTATCAAGAACAAAAATAATTTAAAATTATACTAAAAATTAAAAACAGTATATGCCCTTAATAAAGACCTTTCTTTAAAAAATGGCCAGTTCCTGAAAACCTGTCTGCGTTTTTTTTCTTTTAAAGGTCTTTCCCATTTGACAACACTTATGGGCCATTCCAGCCTTTTGGCAACAAGAGTTCCAAGCCTGTTGTTCCCATAAGATGTGCCTCTGACAGATCTGGATGTAAGAGAAGGCCTCTTCTGAAGATCTCAGGGATCAGGAAGACTTGTAGGGGGGCACATAGTCCTTCTGCTAGTTTGGACCTGAGCCATACAGGACATATTTTACCTCATAACAGTGCCAGAGACTTGTTGATTTTTTTTTAATGAACACTAAAAGTCTAGAAACTATGGCTCACCTGGGGAGAGAGGCAACTGTTCTCCTTTCCCTTGATGATGGTGGTGTTGGTACCAATGTCACTTATTTTTGTGTGCCTCCAAGTTGTTTCTGATTTATGGCAACCCTAAAGTGAACCTATGACAGGGTTTTCTTGGCATGATTTGTTCAGAGAGAGTTTGCCCTTGCCTTCCTCTGAGGATAAGAGAAACTAAACTAAACTAAAAGAGAGTGTGACTTGCCTAAGGTCACCCAGTGGGTTTTCCATTGCTGATCAGGGATTCAAACCTACTCTCCAGAGTCATAGTCCACCACTCATACCACTACAATAATATTGCTAGATGTTGCAAAAATTGCATTTATTTGAGAAAGCATTGCTCACCAAAAAAAAAAATATTCATTATAGATTACTTAATCCATTTGATGTAATCCTGGGTGGTTAAAAAAACAAACCAGCCACCAAACTCTTAACAAAAGAACTATAGTCAGCATATTGATATAAAACCCTTATTTCAGTACACCATTTACTAAGGCTCATATTGGTACTAAAAGCTTCCGGCCATTATAGATAGACACAAGGATAGGAATGAATGTAAGATTTCATGTTTTAACTATACTATTCAACTAGTTTTGGAAGCTTTTAGATTTAAAAAAATGGTATCTACTTAAAAAGATATTATAATTGCAAATGAAATCACTTTAGCTAGATGTGGAATGAATTCTCTGATTTCTCACTGTAAGAGAATGGTGGTTTAAATGTTAAATCCAGCTCAAATGGATAAATTGATATACATGGCACATGACAGGTATGCCGGCCTATGACAAACAGGGAGTTTGCTCGAAAATGGTAGTAGTTGGCATCCTGTATTGCAGTTATGAACTTGAAACTGCTCTATATTCACTAAAAGTAGTTATTCATGATAGTGGCACTATTGCCATGAACATAAATGCCCCCGAGCCTCAGTGCAGCAGCTGCACTGAGTAGTGGAGGTCCGTTCTGCTGACAATCACTTTCAGAAAAGACCTCCATTGCATGGCTATTAAAGTAAGTTTTGGGAGTCAGGTCAGGAGTCATTAGTAAGTTATGCCTTTGTAACTAAATAAGCAATGTAGGGTCTTGACAACTGGTTTATTTCATTTTGAAAAAAAATATGTTTAATAAGATGGACATTTATGTATTTATAATGTATGAATAAAAAGAAAAAGAAAATGAGCAGCAGAGAGGAACAGGCTGCCAGATAAGGAGGAACCTGCCTTTTGTTTTGTGATACAACTGACAGGATAAAAATTCCTAGAGGGTTAGCAACCATAGCAATAATTCTGCAGCACCTTGAAAATAAAACATAAAAAGTCCTGAAATAGACAAACAATTCAAAACTAGATCTTATTTCAATGGTGATACAAAGAGACAGCAGGTTTTCTCATTTTAGATCCTCTCCTAGAATATTCAGAAGGTGACAACAGTGAAAGAACAAGTTTGTTTAATGTAGATTCTTTCTAGCCATGTATGAAGCATGTGGGTAGATACAGACTAACTCCTCCATCCTTTGAATTAAATGTAGGAGGAGTCATGGGACCACATGGCTCACCTGCCCAATGCTGTTGCCACACTGTTCCACTACACTCCCTCAGTGGTTCTTGTTGAGAAATATTGTCACATTTCCTTGTATTTTTGACATATATCTTACCATATTTCCATCTACCTCTTGGTTTGATTAGGAACCAGGAATCTATAGTATGTGAAGTACTCTAAAATGCCATGCTGTAGGTAGGCTTCCTAAAACCTAAAAGGAAAATGTCTTATTTAACCTAACTAATACAATGCTTAGTATCTCAGAACATTCAATTTTGCAAGTGGATATTCTGTGTCTTTGAACCCAAGAAGAGCTTTGTTTGAATAAGGGAAAATATTAGGCACATTTCTGAACTTATTTTCTCTTTTCTCTTCCTTTTCTTATACAAGGCAGTTGCAAAAGGAGTAGAGCAGTATTAAGACATCTGATTTGCAAAAACAACTCACAAAAAAGAAAACAAAATCAGGATTCTATGATCTCTGAAAAGTTCCACTTATTGTGCTCGTCAGAGCTGGATGAAGCAATTAATAATTTGTTCCTCATTGAAATGATTTTATGTAATATTAAAATTAAAAAATCACACATAATAATGCCAGACCATGTATTTAGGCTCTACTCTGCTTAGAACTGTGAAAGAACTGCACAACTGAGAACTGTGAAAGAATACTGCACAATCTTTCTGCAAGCTCAGCTCCATCAAGGGGGCATCAACCTTATCTCCAAAAGACTTGCGTTCCACCAAGCCTGTGCAACAATACAAGTGGTATATTCTCCACCATGAGTTCATGGAGAGACAGCAGAGTCCCAGGTTTCAGGTTAGCGAGTGCCCCTTAGTGCTGTGCACTCCTTAGCAAGGGGGACAGCCTGAAAGGTATGTTCACTCATAGGCTCCATTGTATTGCAACAGGGTATTTGTTTATGAATTTCGTACAATTTTAGACTAAGACCTGAAAAACAAGGAAAAGTAATCTCTAGAAATAATAGCATTCACTGTTATGGTGAAGCACTGTAAGTGATATGTAGGACCTTGAAAGGGATTAGGTTTGCATCATTGGTTCTAAGAGGAACAGTTTTTGTGAAACTGAAAATCTAAGGACCTACCTGGAATAAAACAATGGGGAAAAAAAGGAGCTATCTGCCGTGCAGTTGGGAACAGCACTATGAATAGAGAATAAAAATGGAGACTTATTTGAAATGGAAATTGGATATGCCAAACTGTGAGATCAAATACAGAGAAGTTCGAATGATCTCATTAAGAATGAGTAGAATGCATAAGAATATGCCTGAACATCCTCTGCTACCAATTATACATTTGGGAAATCTTTCCCATAAACCAGGGATGGGAATCATGCAGTCCTTCCAATGTTGTTGAACTACAGCTCTCACGAGCTCTAACCAGCGTAGGCAATGGTGAAGAAAGTTGGGGGGTTACAGTTCAACAATATCTGGAAGGCCAGACATTTCGTACTCCTGCTAAACCCTCTTTCCTCATGAAAATATTTCCTAAAAAGGAACAGCTTACCTTTTGGTTTAAATAAGATGTTGAGATCTAAATCGAGTTCCTAAAACAGATCTATTGAATCAGTTACTGAATGCTAATTCAGCACTTATGTAAATACCACTGATTCAATTGTTTATTCTGCTTGGAACAAACTATTGCTAATCAAAAACTATTGGTGCTTCAATCCCCTGAGCTCTGGCCCCATTACACCACTGCACTCAAGACCCAAATTCTTCACAAAAGCTGGTTGCACACACCTCTTCAGAGTTCACTGTCGTGATGAGAACTCACGTTTCTTGACTGCAGCCAACTAGAAAACATCTGTAATATAATCCACCGAAAGGCAAAAACATAACCATTCAACTTACACTATAGAAAATCGTTAGATGGAACCAGACCAAGTTAAGTCCAATTATACCAATAAGTTATTTTGATGACTTCACTTAAATCTCATTCATTTCATTGGGAGATACATATAGGCTAAAGCTGGATCTAACCCAGAATGCAGATGCAAGGAAGTTAAAACAAATTGATTTGCATGTAAAATCATGCTAAATTGTGTAAGTGTATCACAAACAGTGAATTAAAAGGCAGGGTGATAAGTTCAAAATTAACTTACAAATAACTTTGCATTAATAACATTAATATCTCTCTATCTTGCAAAAGTGGTTACACAGTCCTATAAGTGTTGTTGTATTAAATCTTCTTGTGTGTTGGAAGATTCAGATGCAGACTGACAGACTACCCGATACAAGACTAGAGATGCACACCATGCTGAGTTCAGTAGGTGTTAGATTGGCTACATCAGGCTGAAATTACATATAATTCAACTACAAATGATAGTGTGGGAAAGAGAAATGGAGAAGTCATTGAGAATAAGTAATAGAAGGGAAGAATATGGATGTAATGGCACTACCACATGACCAAAGATTTCAAGATTGAGCCCACTGGTCTATTTTTAAAACGTATAAAACACAGTTTCTGATATATGATTTTTATGAATCTCTGAGGTTGGCTAACTGGTAAAAATCACTTATGTTACTTACTGTCTTATACAAGCCTTTTACAAGACAGAATACGCATGGACATAAAACAATCACATTTTATTGCACAAATCCAGCAACTGTATGAGTGTGCAATGTAATCAGGGACTACATGAAAAACCAGCAATAAAAATGAATGGTAATGCTGTAGTAAATCTCAGTGGGTAGCGGTTCAATTCGATGTGAATGATATTTAATTTCTGTCCTGGGGAACCAATCACGGTCATGATAGTATTTGATCAACATATCTTCTTGAAGAGTAATTTTCCTTTCTAGGATTGCCTTCTGAATGTGTCAATTAAGTTAATAAATAAGGATCAATAATTGCAATGGTATAATAGAGCAGACATATTTTAGTTTAATTTTGTTTTGTTGAAGCAGACTTTATTTCTGTCTGAGGAACCAAAATGCATGCCATTATTGAAAACAGGGGTGTTAGTTTTCCAGATCAGTTATCATCTGTCTTTCTCTCTCTCTATTCTAAGAAAAGAAAAGGAACAGTGATTGTTTACATCAATTACACAACAATTTGAAAGACCTTGGGTCACCTTCATAGCAAAATCTGTTTGTGGGGCTAGTGGTGACAGCAGGACTCAGGTGAAGGACACCAGATTTGGGTTAAAATGGGTTACAAATTTATTCTTTGAAGCGGTTATAATGTTGGCTAGGCATGAGGCATAGATCTGGAAATCAGACAACCCACATATTATCCAATGACCTAAGTTTCCAATCTGAGTGCTGGAAGCAACCAAGAAGTAACAAAAGATGAAGATGAATAGACTGAGTATGATTGATCAAATCAATTGTTTACCTTTTCTTTTCTTTTGTGAAAACATTTCTTTGCTGACCAAACATGGAATAATGGGACCAGACACAGAGAATGGGTTGAAAAGGGCCACTTTAACCTAGAACCTATTTAAACAAAGTTGAACTTGGAAAGGTGGAAGGAGGAGCAATCTAGTGCAGGATCACTGAAGCCAGGTGTTGCTTTATGACTTCCGCCTCACCTTTCACTTAGGTGAACCACATGAACCCCAAGGACAACCCATTAGCTGGGTTGCTTCTTGTCTGACCATCTATTGGAAAACAGACTGAAAGAACCCCACCAGCAAGTCATAGGACCTAAGCTAGAACAAAGCCTTCCAGGCCAGCCCCAAGACTAGTCTCCTTTTATACAACCTGGGTCTCAGGACCTAAAGAGGCAGTTCCAGACCTCTCCCTTTCATCAAAAAGGTGCAAGGGTGTTCACTTCTCCCTCCCCACTGCCAGCTGTATGACCAACTATTTAAAGACACCACTGCAAGCCAGTTGAGGCAGTCCCTCAAGTACAGTGTGAGGCAGGCACAACCCCCCCCCCAAACCCTCACTGAAGTAACATTTCCTAACGGGCCCCAAAGTGACCATCAAAACTCACACTGCACTGGAGGTGAAGGGGATTGGCTGAAGTGTTATCCAAAGGAAAGTGAATTGGGGTAGATGAATCTAATAAATCCCTTAACACCACTCTCAAACACCTGGCATCATGGTATATTGCATCTGATATAATCAATATTGGCCTCTCCTGCATCGGATGCCAACAAAAGTGGATCCTTCCCCACAGTGCCTTATGTGGCATGGTTATGGACCAGTATACTAGCCATATAGGCCCACAAGTAAGTTGTGCAAGTAAATCCAGGAATACACTGGGGGAAGGATTATTTTACCAGTAGAAATCGAACCCAAAAAGATATCCAATCTAGTTCCCCTGTTTTCATTAAACTGCAAATAAAGATCCTTGATTGAATAAACAAGGCTGCCCATTTTGAGACAATTCTCTTCCCATGTCTTCCTTCCACTTAGAGATATACAATTTATTTTCTAAAGGGTTTGCTTTGCATTTTTATTGCTATTTTGTGATACTGTTGTGAGTCACCTTGGAAAAATTAGTTTATTTTTAAAGGTGAGTTATAAATAAAATTGAGTTGAGATGTCCGTGAGGGAGACTGAGGAAACATAATTGATGTGTCAGATTTCTAAGGTTGGGGCACCACCCCTATCTTTCAAACTGTTCTTTCTTCACTGCTGCTTGTTCATAGGTTTTTAATGGATAGACATGAATCACATGTGTCACCTGTCTGTGATGTCATACCGAGTTAATAACTGCATTGTGTTACATGAGAGAGAGATTATTTGCTGCACTTTGGCCCAGTTCAACAAGGGTTGGGAACATCTCTCCACAATATTTCCCCCCAATATTCAAGTGCTCTTCAAGTATTGTTCAATTATAAGTTATTTTTCTGTGTGATTAAAATGTTGAGTATTCAAACTGGCATCAGTTCAAACATCACAGTTCATTAAATTACTCTGGAGACTCTTGGGCTGCAGTCAGAAAAGCTCATGTGGTAAAATGAAATGTTCTATTCATCAAATTGTACCCTGCTGTGCTATTCATTTGGTAATAAAAACTTTATTTTCTCCACTTGTGTCCTCTCTTATTAATGAGATAAAAAGCATAGTCAGGTAACTGATTTGTATGAGTATATGAATAATCAATCACTGACATGCAGCATATAGGTACCACAGCCAGGCAAGCAGGAGAGAAAAGAAAGAAAGAAAGAAAGAAAGAAAGAAAGAAAGAAAGAAAGAAAGAAAGAGAGGGAGGGAGGGAGGGAGGGAGGGAGGGATCAGTATTTATTTTCTCGAAGCTGAGTAGTTCTTGATATATGTTTTGTCTGGCTGTTCCTTCCGCAAATAACTTTTTTTTTTTGCTTCATATGCATTAAATGCATTCATTGTATTAAAGTATATGGTGGAATATATTGGGAATATTCAGATGTTTAAGGATGCAGTCATATACCAATGATCCAGTGCAATCCTAACTCAAATATGTGCTGGATGTAAGTGCTTAGGATTGGGCAGAATCCCCTTCTGCCAGCAGTACCCTTTTCTGCCAGTTGATTTCAGAGATCTGGCATTAGAACTATGCTTATGGATAAACTCTGCTGGCAAAAGAACCATTAAATGGGCTCAGCAGGAGTGAGATGAAGGAAGAGCTGAGTTCTGCCAGTTCTAGGCCTCTCCAGAACAGGGACACAACCACAGTGTAGGCAAGAAGCTAACCTACAACAAGCATAGGCAGAAGTAGGATGTGAAAAACGTTTTCCAAAAAATTTAGTTCTCAACAAGACAGGCTATTTTGACAGGTGAAGACAGCTTGTTGAACAATCTCCAGACACTGCTGTCTGTAATCCGTGCAGAAACTCTTAGTCGAAAAGTAGTATCTTTGCTTTGTGAAGCAAACCAGAACCATGTTCACACTCAGAGCGAGCAAGGAAGGACTCCCTGTGTGATGCAACGGATGCAGACAACCCATCCGCTGCACCTAATTTGTAAATGTGCTTGCAGCAAGGCATCAGCTATCAGTTTGTACAATTTATGCAATTTGTACAATTTACACACACACACACACACACACATACACACACAAAATCATTCTTACAAGAACTCACACAGATCACAGCAGAAAATATCTTGCCACTTCACAGACAAAGAGGAAAAAGATGGTGTTTCTTGTTGTCACATGCAAGAATGAGACAAGCAAAGATTTACATTCTTAATTCTAAGTAACTTACAACTTCCCTTGCCTGGCAGAGTTTTGATTCAGCACAGATTCAATGGGCATGGAATCAGCTCAACTGTCCCTTGGTCATATTGTGGCTGCGTCCCTGAGTTTGAATAGTTTTGGGTGTGATGTAACAAGATGCTTCCCACACCCTGACCTCCACTGTTCCCTTTTCACTTTTCTAACAATAGACTTTTAGCCAGCAAAGCATACTCTCCAACTGCTTCACCTCTGCAGGGCCAGCCTCAGTTAATCCTCTGCCCTTCCACTTTCTGAAATGTCCTGATTTCTGTCACCTCCTTCTCCCATGTCCCCTCTTCATCCTCTGCTAACTTCAGTTCCTGCATCCTGAGTTCAAAGTGCAAAAGCAGTTTGCATTCAAAGGAGCAGGAGGGACAGGAGAGAAAGGGGGCAAATTTTTGTCCTACTGGATGATATCCCTCCCCCTTTTTTCAGACTTTAATTAATTCTGTACTTAAATTCCTGGGTTTCTCTGCTTCAAATAATAGATTTGTGTATATACGTTTCCACATTAATAACCTTTGTCCTATTTTTGCCTAGCCATATCCTTTTGGTCACACTGTGATGTTCCCTGGAGGCTACAGCAAAGTAGGTTTGCTGGCGGTTCATTTTATTGGTAAGGCTCTGAGATCAATAGAACATTTCTACCAGCAGAAGAGTTTTGTGCCTAATCATAATAGTCAGCTCATTTTAAGGATTACCTGGGAAGTAAAGAGACAATACTGCTTACTTCCAAATAGACAGGCTTAAGATGTTCAGTAACTTGGGCCATTTCCACACCACACTGTTATAGTGCATTATTCCACTTTCAACATTCTATGGAATCCTGGAGTTTGCATTTTAGGGAGGAGCATTTAGAATTCTCAGCCAGAGAGCTCTTTGACCTCAGTAAACTATGAACCCCAGAATTCAACAAGATGTTGAAAGTGGAATAATAGCACCACAACAGTGTAGGGCGGAAATGACATTGGATATCTGTTGATGGAATTAATATGTGGAACTGAAAGTAAGATCAAAGGTTACAAATCCTCAACAAGTAATTGAACACAGTTATTCTTTCCTATTAGCATTTTTAAAATATATTTATATAGCAACAGTAAACTATCAAAACTGGAGAACATATTCACACATCCATTATTTGGCAGTTTGAGGATTGAAATTACTGTTATAATTAAATCAAATTTGATTTTTAACAGTTGAAGTGTTATGTGTTCACTAAATTTGGGTTATTCTGAATATTTTAAGTATTCATAATTTTGCTATGGTATGGGCCCTCCTTTTCTGTTTTAGGCCCAGAAGAGGCTCTTATTTAGTACAGAAATAAACCAGAAATTGAATTTTGATTTACTTCCTGGTTAAATAAAGGTCTCTTGTGGACCTAAAAAAAGCTGTAGAGACTGAAAATATTGCAAAATTGCTCTGCTAGGGCATGTGTGTGGCTATTTTGAGTCCATTTTTTAAAAACCCAACGATTAAGGCTTTGTTGGGGGATGCAATGAATGTGTGTAGCATCAACAGCTAAGAGACATTGGTGAGAAAGGATTGTTACATATATATATATCCCCTGTCTGTTATTTGGGGATGCTTATCAGAACAAGCTCGTTTTCTTTTCTTTTTCTTTTTTTTTTAATTCTTTTAAGTGAATAAAGATGAATTCTACAAAAACTCAGCAGGCCTGCATGATTGATACTAATAGAGCTGTGTACAGCACACTTTGATTAAAGAAATATTAAAATGTGAATAAAATGGAAAATTACATAGAAACTAGATAGTACACTGGCAATGGTGCTTGTTATGGAATCTTACAGAAGCACAAAAATGAAGAATGAAAAATGAATGTTCACAGAATCTGATCACAGACAGAAACTTCTACCTATTACAGCTAGCCAAAGGACTGAAACAAAATGAAATGGAAGAGTACATCTAATGCAATATTTTAACATTGCAGTAAGCACACAGAATTCCCAAATCAGACCAGGATAACTTTTAAATAAATATTAGTAGAGTTGGATTTATTCCGTAACTTTGGGGAAAAATAGGTTTTTCTTAACAAAGTTGTGTTGTTCTAAGAGGAATATAATGCCTCGTTTTTAATTTTCTTTTACAACATGAAATGCAGCCCTATCTCTCTCTCTCTCTCTCTCTCTCCCTATCTTCAGATGTGGGTATTGTGTGGATTTAAAAAACAAAAACAAAAAACACTGAGCAGACTGAATAAATACATTCCATCCACCAAAAGTGTTTTACCAGTAGTCTGTGCACTTTGGAAATGTATGCAATTTTCTATGTACACAGTTAAAATATTCACACATTTAAAGCATACACCCACAGCTTGCCCATCACTCTAACAATTCTGCCACATTCTGTCTGGGCTGAGGTGGTCTGGGAAGTACAGACCAAAAGAAACCCATAGTGACTCAAACTGTAATTGTATTCATCAGACATCTCTTCATGAGACCCCAAAAGCACACAGCAGAAAAAGCCTTCCAACAATGTGTACAACAGGAGAAAATTTATTGCAATAGATCTTCTCAGTACATTTTTTAAAAGAAAAAAAAAAACCTTTCTGCATGAGCTAGGCTGGTGGATCTCCTCAAGTGGAGAACTCCAAGTACTTGGCAGACAATGGGGCTTTCACTGTGATCCAGAAATGTTCCAGAGAAAATGCTGGACACACTTATTATGCTCTTCTGACAAGCTGTCGCTGGTCCTGTTTAAGGCTGGCAAGCACCCAGGTGAGCACACCTAAAGCCAACAGGTAGTGGCAGGGAAAAACTGGGCCAGCTCTAGGATTTACACAAGGTTGCAAGCAGAAGTTGGTCAAGGTTGTTCAAGATTCATAGGAAATAATGACTATAACAAAATTAAAAAGGATATTGCTAGAAACATTAGACCAAAGGTGTGTGCTGAAGGTCAGAGACCCACAAAGCCAGAGATGTCAGATAGGGTTGCACTGAAGATTTGGAGCTGTTATCTGCAGCCATGGAAGGACCTCACAGTTCAGCACGTGTATTTAAAATGAAACAGGGTGTTGCTTGATCCAGTGTTCAACAGAGTGAAGTAGCTCTGCTGCCTCCTCCCGATCTGCAGCTGCTGCCTGGGATAAACCGAGCTCTCCCTCTTCTAGTTGCATACCAGATTGGGCACCATCTTCTGATTCCAACTGTGATCTGCCACCTTAGCACTCATAATCTCCCTCGTCCAAGCAGGCCTCCTTTTTGTAAGACATGATATCGTGTTAGCAAAAACTGTCCCTGAAATCCTCTACAGTTTCAAAATCACCAGGCAGTATAGGTGTGTACATGGAGGAAGCAATTTTTTCAAAACAAAGGGAAGCTTCACTTCAAGAGTATCCACTACCTCTGCTTAGTCAGAAACCACCTTAATGGGACATAAATCCTATGCATGTTTCTAATGTTTTTTTTTTTTAAATGGACTTAAGCTAATTCCAGGGATAGAAAATTTGACAGGCTGATGGTTTGAAAGATTTAATTTCACATCACTGAGAGCCTTCTGGTTCTGGCTTTGTACAAGAGTGCAACAAACTGAGCCAGATTTGTGTCCTGTGTTTCATTCTTGCATTCATTTACTGAGAATGGAAGGTTTTTACTGTTGCAGGTTGATCCTACATAAGAAGACAGTCCTTCTACTTTCTGCTAACATAAGGTCTCTGAAAATCTCAAAAGCTTATATTCTGTTGTTGTTTTTGCCTCAAGGAAAGATTTGCCTAATAAATTTCCCTGCTTTAGATCTCTGTTGTGCCTTCTTGACCAGAAAGCTCTAAATGTAACTGCAGTCTATTGTCTGGCAATGGAAAGTTTTTCAATTTTCCAACTGTCTTGAAAGAGAGAGAGGGAGAACCTTGTTCAACTAGATTACTGCTTGGAGTGCTTTACTTCCTTCTGCTCCTTGCTACTGCCCACTGCCCTAGGTTCAGACCATCACTTTGCGGCACTACTCTTAACAATCTGGAATGATATTTCCCATTTGTAAGTGTTTGGACAAAGGAGCAGTGAACAGCTGGTCCCAGATAACTCTTAGGCTGAGCACTTGAGCCAAGTGAGTACGTCAGAGTTACTAAGAGGGATATTAGACAGTAAAATGCAGCAGGCTGTTGCAGTAATGTGAGCAGTCTTCAACAGCAAAGAAAAAAGAAAAGGCAGTTGACTGGCAAGGGGCAAAATGAAGTTGGCACACATGAGCATTCAAGAACAGTATCAAAGTTTTTGTTGAGTAACTGCTTCACTGGAATGTATTTTTCTGTTTAATCAGCTTACCTGTGAAGAGGGAAAGACACAACATATATGAAACTTGTGGGAATAATAGATCCATGGTTGCTTTTCAATATGCAAAGGAAGTTCATTGGTTTGGGAATTAGTTGGTTTCAGCTCATTGGTTTGGGACTTTGTTGGGAAATTTCCATGGAAAGCAATAGCTGGTATTCCATTAATACCTTGCATTTCTTTCTTTCTTTCTTTCTTTCTTTCTTTCTTTCTTTCTTTCTTTCTTTCTTTCTTTCTTTCTTTCAAAAAAACAACCTCTACATTTTCAAATTCACACATAGTTAATGATTCTTATTAGTCTACTTAGTCTTTTTCTACTTGGTGCAAAAAGTGTTACAAAATGAATATCAATAAGAAGTATAAAGCTAAATCCCTAAATGTATTTTAAGATTCACACCTATTTGTGATGGCCATTCATGGAATCAATACACCTTGTCCCAATAAAATGGAATCTTCCAATTTAACCCTTTTCTGTGTAACTAAATAGAACTTTACACATATCTTCCCACACCAGAAGGACAAGTGACATCGAGTGACTCACCAGCACATTTACACTCCTCAAATAAAAGATGACATCTGTGGAATCATCCGTATTGCCATCCTTACCAACACTGTACCATTTCACAACATGAAACTTTTGGAAGAAATACGACAGTATGTTGTTTTCTTCATGAGCCACATGGGTTCAGTGTTAAATTGGATTTGTTTCAATGAGTCGCATGTATGTTCTGTGACTGTCCACATAGCAGTTGTATTAAATGCTAGAACTGAATCATAAAATGCTTTTCCAAAAGTACCTCAGCCCTGGTGCTATTGTTTCATAACAGTGTGTGCCTAGCCAATACGAGTGTCGTTGGATCTGACCTGGCTTTCCACAACCTTTCATTTGAAAGCTGATCAGCAAAAGATTCAGTCTAAGGAACAAAAGGGCATTGCTGACCATTTTGCTGCTAGAATGCTTTGAAGTGGAAGCAGTCTGCTAATTGGACAAAAAACAAGTTGACAAAATTTTACACTTGAGTAACTGAAAAATAGGCCCTTGTTGCCTGTCACTGGGCTGCCTACAAGTTCCTGACACTGATAATTGCTGACAGTCTGATGACATACAAATTAGTGTTATAAAGGCAAAGAAGCAATGAAATCAAACTGACTAGAGATGGTTTATATTAAGGCTTCTCTGATACCCTGTTATTCCTTTTTGACTTTCTCATTGTGATCATTATACCAGGTACTCTTGTAGTACCGATTTCATGATTTATCCACTTATTCTCCTTACACGGCTATTGTGACATGCCATATACACATTAAGGGCCTTTCTGCACTCTATTGTCAGGGCTATAATTCCACTTTTAACATCCTGTGGAAATCTGGAGTTTGTAGTTTACTGAGGCCAAAGAGTTCTCTGGCTGAGAATTTTGAATGTGCTTCCGTAAACTGCAAACCCCAGGATTCCATAGGATGTTGAAAATGGAATAATAGCACTATAACGGTGTTGTGCAGAAAGGTCCTCAGAGGTCACTAGGTGGAAGCTAGAAAAGTTAACGTTGACTACAACTCCCAGAAGCTCACACACCATGTCCGATGTTTGGAGATTCTGGGTTCTGTGACCCTAAAAATCAATGTTTCCAAGTTTTGTCACTAGGTCTTATCCAACAAGTCCAGAACATCTGAAGGACTATATATGAACTTACCTACGTTTTAGGATTTTTGGAGAAAGGTTTTCTCTCAGTCTCATCATGTCATAGACCATTTTGATGATGACATGGGAAAAGACCTTTTTGACTGTTCCCTTTCCCTTTCATGGGAAGCTGGGCTGACCCACTCTCTGCTTTCCTTCCAATGGCTGGGAAAGAACTTTTTATTTGAATGAACACTTGGTTGGCTACTTCACTGTGCAGTAAAGGCTTTTAATGACATCATTTTACTGACACTTACTGTTACTGTCACGTTTTTAAAGGACTTTGTTCTAAAGTACTGATGTTTCGTAATGGTAGTTTATTTAATTGTCCCTTAACTTCTTTATTATTAATTTTTTAAAGATGTAACTTGTTTTAAATCATGATGTGAACTTTCTTAGGTCTCATGTCAGGAGAAAGACAGGATATAAATTAAATAACTAGAAAATAACATTGACAAACCAGTGGAAATCCCTTGGATACCAACAGCTAGACAACTGAACCTGTGAGAAATGAGGGAACAAACAACATTTTAACTCACACAGAGAGCTCATACTCCTCCCTATATGGGTGAGCTCCTTCTCTCTATTCTGTATCATGAACGGCCAAGCAAACACATCCTTTGGTCCGACCTTTATATGAGTTAATTATTACAAACACTGTGACTTCATTTCTTACAGTCTTCTAATATCTAGGCTTGCTTTCCCTTGGCTAGATGCACTGCAGTGCCTTAGAACATATTCTGAGACCACAGCACGTTTCTCCCTTGTTGCAGGATTCAGAAATACCTTCTAAACATGACCAATGCAGTTCAAAGGTCACACTCACTCTAAGCTCCAATTTAAAGTCCCTGACACTGCTGCAGTGAAAAATGGCTAAATCTTTTTATTCCCTCTCCCTGCACCACCACATTTTTATTCTTAGTCTTCTTTGATGGGATGTCTCTACTGTTGCCAGGAAACATCTCCACTGAAATATGTAATGGAATTTCCTACAGGAAGAGAGAGAAAGAGAGAAAGAAATATTCTTGCTTATCAGAGGTGGTCCACAGATTGGGCATGACATCCTTTCATTTGTCAAGGGCAGTGGCTTGCATGAAGATGACATGATAATTCAGTCCCCAGATTAATGATCAATGGTGACACAGCTGATGGTACAGAGAAGGTGAATGGAAAGTCACAGACCTGCAGCCAAGGTTGGGACATGGGAAGCAGGCATTATTTAAATGCGTATTGGGACACATTTGGGGCAGTAGCAAATAAAATGTGCAGTGAGGAATATTTTATTCTTTTGTGCAGTTGACAATATGGGTTTTAATCAAGGACACTGTTATTAAAACAAACAGGTGAGGAGAAAGATTTTAAAAAGAAAAATAAAGGAACCCTTTCAATCTTTATACCTTTATATTAATAGTATAACATTGGAAATAACTGCTCCTTCTGAGACCAAGGAGGATACATGCAATAAGATATGTCTAGCTGCTCTAGTTCCAACTGTGTTGCTACAGGCAGTGTCAACTGCTTGCAGCACTCCACAGGCTTCAATGATACCTAGAAAATATTGTTTTTCATCACCAGATTTTGTAATGACTTTCATGATTACATCCATTTGGTCAGGTCTGGTTCAGTTCTCAATGCCATCACACCTCCAGACAGTCAGTACCGTGGTGTTATCTTAATTCAGTGTCTCAGTGAGCCTGTTTCTGTCATTTTCTACAATATATATGCAAAATAGCACATGATGCCAAACAGATCAGAGAGAAGTGTCTCCTCAATGCCAGTTTTCTGGCTTTTTGTGTAGTAAAGGAGAAAAGAAGCTTAGAATAAACCTTGATGGGAAGTGGGAACTAGATTTCCTCTATTGCTTCTTTGTATCACAAACACCAAATTTGGGGCTTCAAGCAATTGTGTGGAGAGAGGGATAGTGTTATGCTCACTTAAAAATCTAAACATGGCCAAAAAGAGTGTGAAGCAGATATCTGTTTCTTAGACTCCAAGTCAAGTTCAAGCTTCCCAATGGATGGGAGATGAGGGGGACATGCTAGGCAAATCCTCTCTCCACTACCAAAAAATAAATAAATAAAAATAAAATAAAAATAATGCCAGCTGTGCAATTCACCATAGATTTCCACTGTCAAAATTCTACCTAAGAGCATGCTTATTGCCTATTTTTCGGGGTGTGGGGCAAATTCTTAGACTCTTACTTGGAAGATCTACTGGAACAGCATCAGAAGTAAAGAAATATGGTACACAAATAGCACTAGAAGTTCCCACAGTTCTTTCATAGTTCTTCTATGAGTAGTCTCAGTCCTTCCAACTCATTCTGTTCCACCTGCATTCCAGTTCTCATGGAAAATTATATCAATGAATGCCAAAATATAGACATAGGCCCTTTCAGCAGCTTACCTTTGTCCTGGCTGCATCCAGTGATGATGGTAGCAGTGGCTGTCTTGTGAGGACAGTGCGATGGAGTGCTCCCTGATGCACCGGCTGCCTGTGGGATCCAGGAGGCACAATGGTCATGCCTCTTCCTGATACAACACAGCTGGGTACTGTCCCAGGCAGTGGTGGGGCAGGAAGCACAGCCATTGCACTTCCATGGCCTCTGCATCTAAGGTAAGTGTGGGCATGTGGTGGGAGGGCAGTATGAGTGACAGTCATTGACAGAGAAAACCCATCAATGATTTGCAGTGCGATTGCACCACCTGGGGACAGGGGAAGTACGGGACCATGACAGTGTTGTGCACAAGCGTTGTCGCAGTCCCATCCTTCCCCCATCCCTATGGCGGGTTGGGAGGGTGGAGTGGAAAGGGCCATAGATATTTCCAGTAACATATGCTGTGTGTCCAAACACTGTTTATTTTTTCTTCTTCATGTTTTTCTGCATATGATGATGTGGAGAATGGCATCAACATTTTTAATAATCTACCAAGCATTTCCATTGCTTTCATTC
The DNA here is from genome assembly GCA_948472985.1 of Iguana delicatissima. Classification (NCBI taxonomy): domain Eukaryota; kingdom Metazoa; phylum Chordata; class Lepidosauria; order Squamata; family Iguanidae; genus Iguana; species Iguana delicatissima. Next base: position 155,156 of record CAOKZL010000623.1, read on the forward strand.
ACATATTAGCAGTGATGACTCTGTCAGTTCTTCCAAAACCAGTCAAAGGTTTACAGAGCCTTTTTGTAAAAAAATAAAGCAAAATAGTAACTGCTCTAGGGATGCAAGGGGATGAGAAGCAGTTTAATTGTGACAGTTGTCCCATGCAAACCTAATTTTCTTGCTAGTGCTCATCTGGTTCCCCAGTCAAAGCTCTCTGTCTTGTCAGTGCTTATCTAAGGAGACAGACATCATATTTCTTACCTTGCCTTTTTTTTTTAAACTTTTTGACATTGTGGAGAAAAAGCCTACAGGAATCAAGTAAAGAATCAACTCAGGGGCTGGAAAAGTTTCTCCTACCAAAGTAGAGTAGCATCGGGTTTATACATAGCACTGTATATTTGTTGCTGAAGCATTGAATCAAATGATTATCTTTATATGCAAAATGATTTCTTCCCTTGATGAATGTTTCTTGTATTGGTAGAGTAATATGGAAGGAGAAGGAAGTGGAATTGCATGTTAATTGCAAGGAACTGCATCTTAATGCCAGACAACTGAAAAAAAATGTATATTTCACTCAAGCTTATTCAATGAAAAATACAATTAACCTCCCCTTTCAGGTTTAGGAGAGCCAATGTGGTGTAGTGATTTAAACAGTGGACTAAAACTCTGAAGACCAGAATTTGAATCCCCACTCAGCCATGGAAACCCACTGAGTGAAGTTGGGCAAGTCACATGCTGTCAGCCTCAAAGGATGGTAAAGGCAAACCCCCTGAGAACAATTCTTGCTAAGAAAACCCTGTGATAGGTTTACCTTAGGGTCTCCATAAGTCAAAAATAACTTGAAGGCACACAACAACAACTTAGGTTTAGAGCTCTGGTGCAAAGTGGCTTAAACTATTAAAATCTAAGGTGATGCTTTTAAAAATGCAAACTGGGAGCAAGTAACCCATACTTTTTAATGTAATTGTTATAACTATAAGCATCACAGTGACAACAGATGATGACAATATATTATTGAGACTTTACAGGTCATTGAGAAATGACACACTGTGGGATTAAACCTCATAGCCACTTATTTACAATCTTAAATCTGCAACTGAAAGGGACTGGTCTACCCATAGGGCCTGGAGTGCTGTATCTACTTCTAACATCCCAGGGGCCAATGGTGGGAAATATCTATTTTGAACTTTTTTTTACCAAAAAGCTTTCAAATGACCCTATGGAGCTATGGCAAGACCAATCTTGCCAGGTTCTGCCAAGTCAACATCCAGTTTGCTTCCTGTTTCCAAAATCCCTGTCCTGGGCTTCTATGAGAGCTTTTTAAAAATCCTAGCAAAATTGCCCCCAGCACCCCAGGATTTTTTGTTTTGTTTTATTTTAAAATATGCCAATTTTAGGATGGAGACGGGGAGCCCTTTGGAGCTTCGGAAACAGCTCAGGGGGATCTGATTTCCCTCTCTTTCTTAAACCAATGTACCATGACTGCCTATAGCAAAATGCAAAAAATATAGCAATTTGGATGTTTGGTTTGTCCTTTCCCATTGTCAACATGGGAGTGAGTACTGTGTAGTTTTTATACTACTTTATACTATTTTATGCATTTACATCATATTTTATGCTTTTATATCTTGTTTATCGTCTATTCTATTTATATATTTATATTCTATTTCTAGCTGGGGTATTTTCTCTATACCATACCATTGGATGATTTGCTATGTTGGGTCAATGGACTGTAAAATAAAGTTTAAAGTATTTGTATAGTTCTCCAGATGTTGACTGGAAGTCCAAGTCCAAGTCAAGTCCAACTACCACTCCAGATGTTTCTCCCCATTGCTTATGCTGGGGAGGGTTGCAAGGAGTTGCAATCCAACAGGATCTCTGGGCCATTCAATTCCTAACAGAAGTCTTGATAGCAGAAATAATATACACACACAGAGAGATAGAGAGAGAAAGAGAAAGAGAGAGAGAGAGAGATGGCTAGGTGGACAGATATATCCAAAACTGCATGAGTGGATTTATGTTTATGGAATGACCTTTGCCATCCTCTCTTTCCTTGTACCTGTCTCCCAAACCTGCATTGAATAGTTTGCTGTGAACCCTAAAAAAAAAAAAAAAAAAAGAAAAAAAGAAGGGTACAGCTTGTTCATCTTCAGAAGACAGAAAATGATAAAGTTGGAACCTCATAAGGAATAATAACTCAGGCAAGAATAAAACAGAGCATCATGCAAAGTAAAATTCATCTTTACCTTCCCTATTCCTGAGCATTGTTGTTGTGTTGTTGTTCAAGTCATTTGCAACTTATTGCAACCCTAAGGAAACCCTATCATGGGATCTTCTGGGGCTGAGAGCATGTGACACACCTAAGGTCACCCAGTGGATTTCTGTGGCTGAGTGAGGAATCAAACCCTGGTCTCCAGGATCACAGTTCAATGCTCAAACCACTACACCACACTTGCTCTTCATTCCTGAGCATACATGCATACATGCATATGGTTGTCAGAGTAGGTTTTCCATTAAATCAATATAAGCATTTTCTCTATTCCTTCTTAGTAAAGAACAATGAATCTTGTGATCTGCACTAGCATGTGAACAAACAAGTGTGGTTATTGGAATTAACTGAAAACACTTTAGTTAATACAGTCCTTCATACCACAGTGGCCTAATTCCAAATTTGTGAATGTACACAATTGCTTATGCACATGACTTAACTCAGTGTAAGAAATAAACAAAATAAAATCCACACAACCCAAAGGAATAGAAGGTTGTCAGTAGCAGACAGTTTTATGTTTCAGTGATCTTTACAAATTCTAGAAATCCAGTCTGGAAGAACACTTGAAAGAAGACCATTGATTGCTCTGTGTCTGGAGTTATAAAAGTGGGAACTGTTCAATTCAGAAGGAAATTTGGAAGCTTCCATCAAAGTACGCAGGAGGCCAAGCAGGCTTTGTACACGTGGGGTCTCATTAAAGCTCAAATCCTATAAATACTTACCTGGGAGTAAGTCACATTAAGGTGAGACTTACTTATGGATATGCCTACACTGGGTTGTTTTGAAAAGAGAGTTAAGTAGCTAATATAGCAACAGCTATGCATATGTGGCAAAAAAAAGACAGGACTAGCTCATTACAGCTTATGCTGCATGTGCAGATGAAATGAAAGAAAAAGAAAGAAACTTATTTGCTGTCTGATTTGGGCAGATATGTCATTTACAACTCACAAGATATACAGTTTACAGCAGTCACAGAAAACAACAATGACCTAGAAGCAAATGAGCGAAGTCACAGCATCTTGTTACAGTGATCACCTGATTTCAAACTAGGATAACAGAACCATACAAAAAGAGTGATGTTTGCTTTTGATACACTACAGCATTACTAACAAAGATTTTTTTTCTTAGTATAGTAACCGAAATTAAACAGAATAATTTGTGTGTCTACAGCAGTTCTCTGAGTCTGTGGAAATCCTATTACTTTTATTATGATGATTAACATCATCATGACGACTCCTGCTCTTGGTCAACTAAAGATTATTGAACACAAGAGTTAATGACTGAATCAGGTCTCAGTCATGGCCTTGATCCTAAGATAAGTTCAGGAAATCCACAAAAGGAAGTTTTACTATCCTCTTTTTTCCCTCTTGCAGTTACCCATGCATCTGAAAAGTTATTCTGAAGGGCCAGAGAGCATTTCTGAATAGAATGAGAAACTACTGAGGTAGGAGCAAGAAATACATCTTCTGCGGACTTCCTTAAGTTAATTTTTTTTAAAGGACCTCAGAGTATTTCTTCTTACTGCCTTGCTTTTTGGCTGCCAGTTCTCTACTACCAACTCTCAACTGCTCCAGGACTGATCTCCATTCTACAATGGAAGGTCTTAAAAAGAGGGGCATTTTCATGTTCTGAAAAGAGAGCTGTTACCCCAAAATGTGAACGACACAGGGATCCACCCATGATGTCAGTGCCTCTGTAAAATAATAGGGAATATTAGCTCAGAGAAGAGACCTGCGGGGGGAGGGAAGTAACCTTACAAAATTTGATATATTTATGTATACTGGTACTAGTGTAGGGAATGAACCAACCAGAGATTCAAAAGTAAGCTTGTTTGTTTTATTGGGGGAATTAACAATTGCACACACAAAAGATCCAAGCAGTTTTGCAGTCATACAAGGCTAACTGAAGGAAAGAGAGGAAAGTTTTGGATAGCAAGAGTTTAAGGTGAAATGGGTGATATTTACCGACCCAGAAAAGAAGGGAAGAGGGATGTGGCTTAGACTAGGAGTCATAGAATCATAGAAATGTAGAGTTGGAAGAGACCACAGGGGCCATCCAATCCAACCCCCTGCCGTGCAGGAACACCCTCAAAGCACTCCCGACAGATGGCCATCCAGCCTCTGCTTAGAAACCTCCAAAGAAGGAGACTCCATTACACTCCAAGGCAGCATATTCCACTGCCGGACAGCCCTGACTGTCAGGAAATTCTTTCTGAGGTTCAGGTAGAATCCCCTTTCCTGCAGCTTGAATCCATTGCTCCTTGTCCTGGTCTCTGGAGCAGCAGAAAACAAGCCCATTCCCTCCTCTACATGGCATCCCTTCAAATATTTAAACATGGCTATCATGTCCCCTCTTAACCTTCTCTTCTCCAGACTAAACATCCCCAGCTCTCTAAGTCTATCCTCATAGGGCATGGCTTCTAGGCCCCTCACCATTTTGGCCGCCCTCCTCTGGACTTGCTCCAGCTTGACCATGTCCTTCTTGAATTGGGATGCCCAGAACTGGACACAGTATTCAAGATGAGGTCTAACCAAAGTAAGGACAGTACACAAATGGGAATCAGAGCAGCACAGTTATGGCCAGCAACCAACGTACTGCCAGTTGGCTAGCCTGAAACTGGGCTTTAAATACTCTTTTTTTCTGCCTAGAGGGTGAAGGAGTTAATGGTTCTTTGGCAGAGTAAACAATGGCGTCTGGAGAGTGGGCAATGGGGTCTGGAATGGACTAATGGTGTTAGTGTAAGGTGACAAAAATCTAATGGTAGTCTTCATAGCTCTCTGATTGCTGGACAAATATGAGGGAGCATCACAGATGCTATTGTCTCCAAGAGTTGAATCGCTGAAACCTAACTTTAAGTTCATTATCTCTGGAATTTCCCTGATTGCTTCCTGACTGTGACCTGGCTATGCCTTGAGGCCTTACCTGACCTGATGTTGCAATACACATGTTCAGACAGTGTTTCTTCTTAGCAAGCATGGCCATGCAGCCATAGCACACTATATTTATGCCAATTAAATCATATTTGTCAATTAAACCATATCAGAGCAAGGGGGTGTACAGTCTCTCAACAGAGCTTCCACTATCTCTGATTTTGGATCCTCAGTATTGTTTATCTGTACCTGGTCTTGATGAAGTACAGGGTTTATTTTCAAAATTGTTTCTCTTGATGAGTTATAACTGGACATAATTGTATTTTACTACATTTCCATACTTCACTTTTCCTTCTTCCAGTTGCTGTCATTACACTGTAACAAACTGTAAATTAATTTGAAAATTACAGATTTATTCTTTTTTTAAAAAAATAAGTGTTTTTCACCCCATTTCTTCATCAGTTTCCAAATCTGCATTTTTAAATTTTTTAAAAAAATCTCTACAAATATTTGTGTGCATTTTTAATATATTTTTCCTAATTTATGCATTTTTGCAACCAACTTCCCAGGTTGCATTTTTGTGTACGTTATTTTTCACTAATATACCCACTTAGTCTAGGTTGTTTCCTTTTTCCCACTAATACACATATCTTGGATGCTTGTTTGTGTGTGTGTTTACAGAATTACAAAATATGGGAAAATTTGTCTACTAAAGTTATAACCTCATTTTCATTCTGAGCCTTTGGACTGGGAGGTATTTAGGAAAATTCACAGTAATAGATGAACTGAACACATTTTCTTCCCTACTAATTGTAGCTGTTGGTCTCTCCTTTAAATTTTCTTGTCAAATGATGCCCCCAAAGTGCACTAAAGTAACAAGTCAGAACCACATACCTCTCAGTGTGCCCTCTCATTGTTACACATTGAAGAGTGCATGCTATCATCACAAGGAGACCACTAAAACTTTCTTTTTTACTTTATACCTGCAATATCTTAAGTGAAGACTAGCAATCATTGCAATTTGTCCAGAATTTGGGATTGATTTGGCTGTGTCTTAACAAATTTGTATACTTTAAAAGGATAGCTTTGAAAGCTACCACTCTCTGTTCTTTCTCCTTTCTGAGCTGTCCAGTTGTCAGTACTAATGTTGCTCAACAGAAGAGAAAGCTGCATCTTGAGAAAACAGGTCAGAGCAAATGGAACCTTGACTAAGGATTTGGAGGTTTCTCTTTCAGCTCAGAAACTTGCCAATTCCTGATGAAAAATTGTGGGTGCTCACTTCATTATAAGTAGCTACAAACTATACTATTGTTGCTGTAGTACTTAACGAGATGCACCTTATGGACTCACCACTGTTCTCAGGTAGAAACTGTAACATGCAGGCAACCTGGTGCCCTTGAGATATTTTTAACTGAAATTCCTACAGTTCTTGCTGTCTGGGGTGCCTAACTGTTTTCTAGCTCCTTTCCTTGTATATCATATTGGCTTAAATCCTACTGTTAGTCCAGTTATGATAGACCTCACTGAATCATTGGTAAGGCAAGAGTAAGTTTAAGTAACTCCACTGATTCACTGGGGGCTACTCTATTTGGGACTAACAATTGGATTTAGACTGTTGTACTTTATGTTCAGAGTCAAAGATCTCTACAGCTCTATGACTGTTACCTAGCAGCCATTCCAACCAGGCTATAGAAAACAGATGGCTACTACCAGACTTTGGCCCTTTTCTCATGGCATTTTCCATGTGAAAGGGCCCCTTGAGCTTCACACAAATGTGAGGAACAGTTCACACGATGCACTCACATTTGCGCGATGCTCCAGGGCCTGGCAGGCACCGCTCGTGCACTTTTTTGTTTTCGTCTTTAAGCCAAAAATGGTTGCTCCCAGGCCCCGTGCACACTTACCTTGGGTGCGGAGCCTCGGGAACTGGGCTGGTCATGCTTCCTGTCTCAGTGCAGCCTGGGAAGGTCCCAGGCTGCACTGAGAAAGGAAGAGGTGGGGCTCTTGCGTGAGCAGGAAGCTTGTAGAGAGCTGAAGCAACCTGGACTCGAGGGCCTCTCACAAGAGGCTGTTCATGCGAGCACTGCACCCCAGAGCTGAGAAAAGGTAGGATGCAGAAAGGGCCTCTGTTTCTCCCAAGCTGCTTTCCATAAGCCAGGCCAAGTAACCTCATAACATTATTAATGTGTACCTCAGTTTTCTTGTCCTCCTTTCCTACTCCTCATTCCCTCTCCTGTTTATTTGTCCCTTTTAGATCAAGTTAGGGACCAACTTCTCTTGTTTTGTTGATGTTTCAATCAGAATTAATCCAGGTATATAGAATCATAGAATCATAGAAATGTAGAGTTGGAAGAGACCACGAGGGCCATCCAGTCCAACCCCCTGCCATGCAAGAAAACCCTCAAAGTACTCCCGACAGATGGCCATCCAGCCTCCTCTTAAAAACCTCCAAAGAAGGAGACTCCACCACACTCCGTGGCAGCACATTCCACTGCTGGACAGCCCTGACCGTCAGGAAATTCTTCCTGAGGTTCAGGTGCAATCTCCCCTCCTGCAGCTTGTATCCATTGCTCCTTGTCCTGGTCTCAAGAGCAGGAGAAAACAAGCCCACTCCCTCCTCAACATGACATCCTTTCAAATATTTAAACATAGCTATCATGTCCTCTCTCAGCCTTCTCTTCTGCAGACTAAACATACCCAGCTCTCTAAATCTGTCCTCATAGGGCATGGCTTCCAACCCCCTCACCATTTTGGTTGCCCTCCTCTGGACCTGCTGACTAGTTGGTATCCATATCAGTGGTCTGGTTAATCCATTCTGAAAGCTATCCAAAGTGATGAACATATTTGGGAGATAGGGTCAGCACCCTGGTCAGCTCCTTTAGAGTCTGAAATAAAACCCAGAATGGATTCACTGTGTCTCTGACATGGAAACCACTGGCCGCCAATGAGCAGAACATAAAAATGCAACCAGTCAGTCAAACAATCAGCCAAGCAGTGTCCTTTCACATTGATTTGCTATTTTGTTTCTTGAACAGGAAAAAAAAGAAAAAATAAAAGGAAGAAGAGGGCTTAAAAGAAAAAATACAGCTATCAGAAATGCCTCTTGCATGGGCAGAACAGAGAGAGAGACAAAAGTGTTCATGGAAAAATTAGTGCCATTACATTATTTTTACAGTGAAAGGCTTAAAAGAATGTTGATTACACTTACATTGAAGAGGAGACATTTATTTTGATCACACTGGGTTCTTACTTGGTGTTTCAATTTTCCTTACATCACTGCATTAAATCCTTATTGAAATGCAGGTGAAAAATCCCATCCATGAATTCTGTCCTGTTCCCAACCCACTCTGTTGTCCTTGTTTGGAGAGAGGAAGCATGGGCTTTGGAAAACTCAATTTCTCATCCACTCACTCATCCAAAGGGATGAATGAGGGTAAAAATAAACACATTCAACAGGAAATCTACAAACGTACAAGAAACAAATATCTGTATAAATAAATATAAATATATTTATATTTATAAAATATAAACTAGACACATCCAATATCCTATACTCCACAGCTGTCAATAAAATCTAGATCACCTCATCCCCATCAACAATATTGTAATACAACAAGCCTCAGAAATCTTTTTAAAAGAGAGAAAGAGCAATGACATCCTCTTCATCTTCACTAATTCTTCTATGGGCCATGTTGTCTCTTGCCCCCTGTTCCCCTTTTCCCTTTACTTTCCCTCTCTCCGAGGTTCTTATTCTCTCACTTCTCCATGTGTTCTGTCCAACCACTCTGTTCTCTCTTTCCTTCTTTGTTTTGCACTCTCTAGTCCTCAATGTGTCTCATCTTGTTTCCTCTGTTGCATGTGTGTGTCCACTCTCCTCTCCTCTCCTTTTCTGCACAGGCTAGCGTTCCTTTCCAGTGTACCTCTCTGCAATGTTCAGCATACCAAGGGCTGCCTCTTCCCACTTGTCCCTCCTTCCTTCTTGTCCTTTGGTGCCTGTCACAGTTCCTGCTTACTACCGTCAGTCAAGGAATGGAAAAACTCCAGGAATGATTACATTACCAGCGGAACACCATAGGAAAAAAATATGCTACCCATCCCAATATTGAAGGCACATGATCCTCAGGCATTTTGGTTTTGTTTAGATTGAAAGAATACTTGGACAAAAAAACCTGTAAAATTTGATTTTGGGGTGACAAGAAACTGTGACTAGAAGAATGTTGGACTGGTGAAAATCTTTGCATTTGGGGACTTATTCTGTGCATATGGACTGATACATTTTTCAGGATAACCCAAACAGTTACAATCAATACTGAGAGCAGCACTTGTGGCATAAGAACCACAAATCCCAAGCAAACCTAAAATATTAAAAGCCACTTCACTTGAATGGCAGACCAGACTGTTTCATTGCAAGAACATATGGCATCATGCAAACGATTGAGACTGAATGATTAAACAGGCAGGATAACTATTTAAATGCAAAGCATAAAGCCTGTAGCCTTTTCAAAAATCAAAGACTAACACTCATTCTAAAAGCTAATGAAATCAGAAGTTTCCCTCTTTTCCACCTGAAAACAACAGAGAGAACTTGAGGATGCTGAATGTGCCCTGATTACTTCAATTAGTTCTAATATGTGTGCACCTACTAGTACTTCCTAACTGAAATACAGTAGGAATCTACTCGAAAAAGCAAGGTCGTAACAGGGAGGGAAAGACAAAGGGATTAAAGAAAGGGATGACTTTCATATAGGACAGGATTCTGCTACAATGAATGGATAGATGAGAAGGGTCAGGCTCTTTCTATCTACCAGATGTGTGTGTGGGGTACTACTACGCAGACAACAGTCTGGTTCATGTGAAGGCAATCCTCCTCAATATAAAGATCATCTGAGGACATGGTTTCTCTGTCCCATCTATAATAAATTTTCATTATTCATCTACAAAAGAGAGTCTTCTTTGTGGCGGTGATTGTTTTGATTTTTCAAATAAAAAAATAGGTTTCAGGCCCGTACTATACTTTTTTCAGTGAAATCTCCAGCATTTTATTTTATTTTTGGCTTGAATTCATTTCTCTGTACCTCAATTTTACTATATTGATGTTTTACACTCCTTCTGTCAGTATGAATATTTGATTTTGAGGTCTACACTTCTGAAATCCCTTTTCTGGATAGAAGCATAGTTAAGAGATTGTTGCCATTGTAAAGAATAAATAAGAAAAAATGAAAGATGATATGGCAATCATACATTGTTGTTGTTGTGTGCCTTCAAGTTGTTTCTGACTTATGGTGACCCTAATCATGGGGTTTTCTGAGGCTGAGAGTGTGTGAGGCACCCAAGGTAACCCAACAGCTTTCGTGGCTGAACGGAGAATCAAATCCTGGTCTCCAGGGTGGTAGTCCAATGATCAAACCACTACACCAATCTGGTTCTCTACACCATGCTGGTTCATACATACAGTTTGACAAATTATCATCCTGAAAGTATGGTCCTTTCCACACTACACTGCTATACTGCTATTATTCCACTTTCAATATCCAGTGGATTTCTGGGGTTTGTAGTTTACCTCCCTGGCTGAGAATTCTAAAGGCCCCTCCCTAAACTGCAAACCCCAGGATACCATAGGATGTTGAAAGTGGAATAATAACACTATAACAGTGTAGTGTGAAATGGCCCTATGTTTAGGTTCTTTCCTTCTCATTCCTTACTAGGAATTGTAGCATAGTCTAGATTAATTAAGGGAGTTCCTGATTCACCCCCTGAAGCTTTCTTCACCTTTTGTGGATACCATTTGGGTTCTGAGCATCCCCTGTGTTATTTATTCACAGTAAGGCCATTTCCTCCCTACACTGTTATAGTGCTATTATTCCACATTTAGCATCCTGTGGAATTCTGGGGTTTGTAGTTTCCTGAGGCCAAGGAGCTCTCTGGCTGAGAATTCTAAATGTCCCTTCCTAAACTGCAAACCCCAGTTTTCCATAGGACGTTGAAAGTGGAATAATAGTACAATAACAGTGTAGTGTAGAAATGGCGTAAATATTGGCCTGTTCCTCACTGCCCTCTTCATTTTATATGTTCTCAATTCAGTCTCGTTTCTAAGCCCTCCCTGATCAAAAAATGCTTCAGTTCCTTGCATAGCACAAACTTAAATATGTGAAATATTAATAGTCCTTGTAGCCTATCAGTATGAAGTTGACCTGTAAAGATACCTTGCCATTGCTGATATTCTAGTCAAGATTATCTATCTTCATATGGATAATTAGATACCACCCTAAAGACTGTACAACATCCTAGAGAGAATTTGCTTCTGATCTAGACCAAGATGGCATTTTTTCCCCTGCCACGGTTTTCCTAATATTACTTGTAAAAAATTCCTCTCAGTGTGCAGAACAAGTTGTCCTTTCCCTTTTTGAAGCCAAGTGCCCAACACAACAAAATAAACAGGATAGGCTGATAGATCACAAGGGCACAAACATCCCATCTAATACTGCCATTTTTACAGGTTCATACAACTATGCAAAAATTAATACATTTTCTAATAACTGCACACTTGATTTTAGCCAAAAGGCTGAGAAGCAATTTTTTTCCAATAACTGAAATGCATAAAAAACATTATTGAAAGTACATAGATTTTCTCCAAGACCAACAAGAACAAAAACTCTGCCATCTTGTTGAGTAGACTTTTTTTTAGAAAAAAGTTGTCCTGTTTCCTGCTCCCAGACAAATCAAGTGAGAATTGAAGTTCAATCATTCAAGTGTGTGATCACTGTACAACTACACAAAAATATGCCAAAGTGAGTACTATACTACTATACTATACTGTTTTATACTGTACAACCAGCCTTCACTTGCAGCCCTTCTATTGCAGTGATGGAGATTTTGTTTGCAGTAATAATAGAACGTACATGTGGTGAGATATTAATTTTACAAATGACCATACATTTTTATTAAACTTTTAGTCTTTGTTTTTTAAAAAAATACTCCTCACTCTCCTGCAATACCTTATTACAGTCTACATCCACAAGGGCTTGGGCTCAGGACCTCCGCAAAAGTGGGAAAAACACAAATATCAAAATGAGTCTGTGTGTCTGTGGGAAGGGGTCCAAGGCATGATGGGGAAAGCAAGCAACTGGGGTCCAAACCAGGTCAGGGTAAGGAGAGGGAAAGGTTGTTGGTCAGCATAGCGGTCCTATGTTTCCTCTCTCTTGCCATTCTCCTTCCTGGAATATGTTTTGCGGGGGGGGTGTTACCCTGATTTCTGGGGTCCCTTGGGGGACACCTCAATGTGCTCCATGTGATGGGGAATGGAAGCTATCCAGAGCATGAGAAGTAGCAATGCAAGAGGCAGGGTAACCTAGCGAGGTCTTTCTACCCAGTTTTTACGGGGTCAGCCCAAGCCAAAAACCAAACAAAAATGCCCAATAAATGATTTTATTGAATGAAAGTCTCATGCACCAACACAATTACTCACACACTCACTCAAGACCTATTAAGAAGCAAAAGAGAGGAAACTGGATAGGGGAATATTGTAACTGTGATGATACTGCACCTTTCCCTGAAGTCCTTGGTCCACGAAAAACAGCAGAGAAATGGGGCTCAGCACAGAAAAGGCTGAGGAGATTACTCAACAGACAGAGAAATGGTCAGCTGGGATGCCCAGGAGTGATCAGAAGAAACACTCAAAAACTGGGACTATTTGTAGGGGAAAAAATACCTGGTGGGCTAATCCTTTCCTAGGGAGAACAATGGGTATTGCAACGAGAAAGAAGCTCCATAATGGTAATTTCCTTTGTGTGATGAAATTACAAAGTGTTGCCAAAATCTTCAGCTGCCTTTGGATGTGGTGTGACTTCATGTAAGTGGTCCTTGCTTGATAGGATATTTGCTCAACTTGAGGCAAACACGCTAATCCCCTCAAGTTGGCTCCTCCTCACTGGCAGATGACTCTTTGTTTATTGTGGGTTTACACATCTTGAGGTCTCCTGGGGCTACGTGACTGGGGATTTTACTGGCCTGACCTGATTTTCAATTGTTTGACCATTGCTCCTACATGCCCATCCGGGTGACCTCTCAGGCACATTGAATCATATTTTAATATCAAAAATGTAGACCACGGGATAGAGTTTTTCCAGTGGAGTAACAGGGGAATTGGGAGAGGGTTTGTGGTGCTGATAAATCATGTTGTGAGTTGTCTTTAGTTGACCAGACAATGGCTGGCAGTGAAGGAGAAGGACAAGAGGCAGATTTTTAAAAGGCTGCACAGCCTCACTGGAGGCACTGAAAGGGATGGTTCCCCTGGAAAAGAAGTGCTCAAGGTGTGGGGAGGAGTTGGAGAAACTCACAGATAATCAAATCTGTGAAAGTCAAACCCAAAGATGTGGGGGGCCAACTGTATAATAATAGCTGGTGTACAAGAAAATTTATCAGTCTTTGTGTGTGTGTGTGTCTCTGTGTGTGCATGTACCTTCAAGATGCCTGTCAACTTTTGGTGACCTCAAGAATTTAATAAAGTTTTTTTAAGCAAGGAATACTCAGTGGTGGATTTGCCAGTTCCTTCCTCTGAAGTAGAGCCTATGGCACCTGGTATTCACTGGCAGTCTCCAATCCAAATACTAGCCAGAGGTGACTGTGCTTAGCTTTCAAGATCAGACAGGTTATTTACCAATATATTATTCTTCACTCTGTTTCACCTAACATAGCATTTTTGACTTCGACATAAAAAAAAATTTGGAGCACAGTGTTCTTTCTATTAACTACATTAGAGTTTATGAAGGCATCTGTCAATACAAAAAAGTTATTCATAGCAGCACTTAAAATGTTAAAAATCCTTTTAGTTTTACTTTAACCAATTTATTAAAAAAAAAAAAGGACATTCATCTGTGTACTAGGTATGTTCCTGTCAATGACACTACCTTTTCACAGTGATGGGATTGCATGCTTCTGTGAGGCAAGAGGCTATACTGATGGCAGCAGTGCTGCTAGTAGTGTGCCCGTGTCTGACAGGCTTTTGCTGAGGAGCCAGGCTAAATGTGCCAAACAGCTACAGGGTGGCAGCAGGAGCCGGAGGTAACACTCATGAAGGATCTCTCAGAGACAATGGCAATGGCACCACAACTAACGCTGTTAGTACTGTGCTGAAGGAGGCATGGTAAATGCCTTTCAAATGTGCTTTACCATGAAAACCCAATGATGAGACAATCCAAAACGAAATAAAGCATAGTGCCATAGGATGAATCTTCCAGATCAGATGGCACTCAACAAGCCACTGGGATAGAAAAGAGGACAACTATTAATAGCCCTGTGGTTTACGATGAAGCTGGGCTCAAACTGAAAGAACATTCAGCTATTGTTGTGCTCAGAGGTGACAGGAAAATCTAGGGCTGAACAATACATTTAATAGGAACATGGAACATGAGAAGCATGAATTAGAGGGAGCCAGACATAGTAAAACAAGAAATGGAATGTTTAAACATTGCAATACTTGGGAAGAGCAAGTTAAATGGACAGGATTAGGATTACAACAGTGTTTAACTCAGGAAATGAAAATCTAAGAAGAGATGGAGTGGCATTAATAGTGAGGAGAGATGTAGCAAAAGCAGTCAAACAGTAGAATTCTAAGTGTGACTGAATCATATCAATAAGACTTCAGGGAAAATCCATTAACATAACCATAATATAATATAACCATAATCCAAGTTTATGCTCGGAGGAGGAGGAGGAGGAGGAGGAGGAGGAGGAGGAGGAGGAGGAGAAGAAAGAGGAGTGAGAGAAGAAGAAATTGCATTATTCTGGAATCCAGGAGGAAATTGATCATACACAAAAACAGGACTTCTTGTTAATCATAGGCAATTGGAATGCAAAAGTAGGAAACAAAGCAGAGTCAAAGACTGTAGGAAAATTAGGACTAGGAGCAAGTATTGAAGTAGGAGAGAAGCTGACTGAATTTTGCAAGGCCAACAGTTCATTGCAAACACATTCTTCGAGCAGTATGACTGTATAGCTTGACATTGCCTGAGGGTTAATAAAGAAATCAAATAGACTACATAATTGGAAGTAGAAGATGGATAAGCTACATTCTTTCTGCAGAAACAAGACCAGGAGCAGGCTGTAGAATAGACATGAATTGCTAATATCAAAAATTAGAGTAAAGTTACAGAGTGAGAAATACCAGGTCCAAGCTGGGTTCAGGAAAGGAAGAGGAACTAGGAATCATATTCCAAACAAACGTTGAATAATGGACCACACCAAATAATTTCAGAAGAAAATCAGCCTGTGCTTTATAGATTATAGATTATACCAAGGCTTTTAATTGTCCAGATTATGAAAAACTATGGATCTCTTTAAAAGAAATGGGTGTGCCACAATCTGAGGCATACTCTGTACTCATGACAAGAGACTGCTATCAGGACAGAATATGGAGAAACAGAATGGTTACCAATTAGCAAGGGTATAAGGCAAGGCTGCATTTTATCACTCTATTTGTTTAACTTGTACACTGAACATATCATAAGTAAAGCAGGAGGCATGAAAATTGGAGAAAGGAACATCAGTAATTTAAGATAAGCAGGTGACATCATACTAGTAGCAGAAAATAACCAAGATTTGGAACTATTACTAAAAAAAAGTCAAAGAAGAAAGTGCAAAAGCAAGTTTACAGTTGAACATTAAGAGAACAAAATTAATGGCCATGGATGGCTTGCATAGCTTTAAAGTAGAAATCAGAATAAGACCAGGAATTCAAGGGGGCAGCTAGGAAGGAACTAGACGAGAACCTAAAGTGTAAAGAGATATAAATTAATACTAATGTTTGGATGGTCCACGCTATCATATTTCCAATTTTTATGCATAGTTGTGAAAGCTGGACAGCCAAGAAAGCTGATAAGAAGAGAATCATCTCGCTGAACTGTGGTGCTGTGGAAGAGTTCTGCAGATATCGTGAACTGCTAAAAAGAGAAATAAATAGTTTCCAGAGCAAATCAAGCCTGAACTCTCCCTAGAAGCCAAGATGACTAAACTGAAACTGTTGCATTTTGGCCATATCAAGAGATGGCATGACTCACTAGAAAAGACAATTGTGCTTAGAAAGGTAGAAGGCAGTAGGAAAGGAGGAAGACCACATTATAGATGGATAAACTCTATCAAGGAAGCCTCCGCCCTGAGCTTGCAAGACCTGAGCAGGGCAGTTTATAGGGTAACTAGTTTTTCATTGATAGGGTCACCATCAGTCAAAGTCAACTTTACGGAAGCTAGCAGTTATGCTAGAAGAAACTTTTTCATGTTGATTGGTGGACTAAATTTTCTGAAATCTAGAAGAAGACGCCAGAATTATTTTGGTGCTCTACCCCAGCATAACTATGCCAATGTAGGTGGTACCTGTGGTGTGGTGGCATGAGGGATGTAAGATAAAGGCGTCATCATTTGGTAGGGAAGCCTGCTGATCATGAACAACCTTTTTCTTCATTGCCTGGCTTTCATGAGTGTCCTCAGAGTCAGATTGCTCTTGAAAGGCTGGCTTGGAAAATCATCTTTGTCATGGAGCAGACAATTTTCCAAGCCAGCCTAACTAGAGCATCCTTGTTCAAGGGACCCTCCAAAAAGCCAGGCTTGTCCCCACTTTTCATCTACTTCCATGCTGCTGCCTTAGTCTCAGTGCTGCCTCTAGGGGTGAAGTTATGTCAACAAATAAGGTCTCATCCATTCTATTTATACAACATTTTCCTCCAACTGAAATAACGGGGGGGGGTAGAACAATTGGCAGCTCCTTCAATGCTCCTGCCATCATTTTTTTCTTTTTGCCTTTTAGATATTCCCCTTTAACACCACGAGAGCATTGAGTTCAGGAAAACTATTCTAATGTGTAAACTTATTTAAATAGCTGAGGAAGAGATCACTTTTAATTATCCATTTCTGTCCTTTGTTCTCTTAGTTTTCTCATTCAGAGAATGTGTGCTGTTGCAGTTCAGTAACCTTTAAGCTCATAGAACCCTATGAAGCTTTCTCTAGGCAGTAAGTGGATGACGGGAAGTGTAGTGCTAAAACAACTTTAGCTATCTGAAGTTCCCACGTGAGCTAGAATGTTTCTGCAATAATTAATAATAAAACAAGGAAGCAGTCCAGCAGCTGCATATTCTGCATCATGAAATCAATAAAGATCTATGCTGTTCAGCTTATATATTCATTTATTTGTGAATTTATTTAACTATGCATCCTGAATCTTATCTTTGCCTTCTGGGTGCTATTCGCATAATGCATCTTGGTTCCCCCCCCCTTTGTGTGGCAAATGATTAGTTTCACACACATGGCATTTCTCTCACAGCCCATTATTTTATCCAGTCACCTTATCTTCTCCCTTGACCATTAATGTTTCCTTGTTTCCTATTACAGCAAACCCATATGCTCTAGTTCAGACCCTTACAGGCAGAGTTTTTGCTATCCCATTCTTCTCTTTGCTGGCTCTCTCTTTCTGGGAAAGGCCCAACTACCATATGAATCAAAAGTTAAACCAGCCAAAGTTGGAGTCCTTGAGATACCTCTTCCTGAAGTGCACTCAACAGTATAGGAGGTATTTAAGTCATGGTATAGCTTACGTTACCCTGATTTCTGGGGTCCCTTGGGGACACCTCAATGTGTTCCATGTGATGGGGAATGGTGACTAGCCAGAGCACAAGCAATAGCGATGTGAGAGGCAGGGTAATGTGAGAGGCAGGGTAACCTAGTGGGGTCTTTTACCCGGTTTTTAGGGGTCATCCCAAGCCAAAAAGCAAACAAAAATGTCCAATAAATGATTTTATTGAATGAAAGTCTCACACCTCAATGCAATCACTCACACACTCACTCAAGACCTATTAAGAAGCAAAAGAGAGGAAACTGGATAAGGGAATATTGAAGGGTTTGTAGCTGGGGTAATACTGCACCTTTTTCTGAAGTCCTTGGTCTGGGAAAAACAGTGGAGAAGTGGGGCTCAGCATGGAAAGGGCTGAGGGGATTACTCAACAGATGGAGAAATGGTCTGCTGGGATGACGGGGAGTGATCCAAAGAAACTCTCAAAAACTGGGACTATTTGTAGGGGAAAAAGTACCTGGAGAGCTAATCCTTTCCTGGGGAGAACAATGGGTGTTGCAACAAGAAAGAAGCTCCACAATGGTAACTTCCTTTGCATGATGAGATTACAAGGTGTTGCTAAAGTCTCAGGATCTTCAGCTGCATTGGGTTGTGGTGTGACTTCATGTAAATGATCCTTGCCTGATAGGAATTTATTGCTATCAGTGCTCAACTTGGGGCAAACACACTAATCCCTTCAAGCCACCTTCTCAGGGGCTGAGGACCCTTTGTCTACTGTGGGTTTGCATAGCTTGAGGTCTCCTGGGGCTACGTGACAGTGGATTTTACTGGCCTGACCTGGTTTTCGATCGTTCGACCATTGCTGCCTACGTGCCCATCTGGGCGACCTCTCAGGCACATGAAATCATATTTAACATCAAAATTGTGAACCCCAGGACAGGGTTTTCCAGTGCAGTAACACCTCTGCTGTTTCACCTTGTGAGGCTTTCCTAGTTTATAGGAAAGTGCTTTATCAGAACCCTTTCATTCTCCTTGTCTGAAACCATCCGTATGAGAACTGGAAATTTTCCACTAATTTTACTAGATGACATTTGTTATCTTTTGAGGCAAATGCACAATTTGATCTTTAATGGTTGATGAACTAAAAGCCTCTGGTTGAGAATCAGTTTTAGTACCTATTAGCAATTTGCCAACCCCCTCCCACCTCCTCCTCAGCAAATGAAAGCTTATTACTCCCCAAATTACAGTTTTTCTGGTTTTGACAGGGGATATTCGTCTAGTGACTCGTGTGTGTATGTGTGTGTCTTCAAGCTGTCTGTTGACTTATGGCAACCCCATGAGTTTCACAGGGTTTTCTTAGACAAGGAATATTCAGTAGTGGTTTTGCCAGTTCCTTCCTCTGAAATAGAGAATATATTAAAAGAAAACTACTATTACTATCCTAAATTAAACTAAACAAATTAGCTTCTCCCATTCTAATTTAACAATCTACCATTATACAAAGTATTAAATATTAATCCTTTCCATTCATTAAACCAATTTCCTAATTTTTCTCCAGACTTTTCTCTAACATACAGCTGAATTTCTAGTAAAATTCAAAGACCTTATAAGAATTTCTTCTTTTTTTTCCTTTTGATTTTTCCATGGCTATTCCTCAATTACACCGCTCTCTCATAATTATATCCTTGGTAGGTATCTAACCTTCCAGCCCACATATGCATCAAATTTCAATATCATTTTAAACGGTTTCTTACGTTTCCTATATCTCTCACAGGATCCTTTGTATTATGGCAATCTTGAAGATCAAACAGCAAAAAAATGTCTAGAAACCAGCAAACACACTCATTATTTCTTTAGTCATTCACATTTTATATTTAACCTTTAGGCTTTTGCAAACCTCTTCAATTGCACAAATTGAACAACACTCATCAAATTCCATAAGATCGGAGGAGGAAACCTCCTTCTTGAAACACACTCCTGCTGATCTTATTGTCTTTCTCTTCTCCTTTCTTCCCTTTTCACAATCTTGCTGAAAACCAAATATCCTCAATGTCTTTCCAAAACTCCACCTTGTTGACACTGTGCTTTCTGATGGCTTTATTGTAAATCTCAGCCTTCCTTATTCCATCATCTTCAATGTCTCTTAGGACAAAGAGTCAAATTCTCTTCTTCTTTTTTCCATGTTTTTAGTGTTATTCCCCTCACAGTTGTTTTCTGCAAATCCAATTCTCTGCTGTGGCTCCTCCAGGCTCACTTCTGATCCAAAACTGCACCTATAATTTCCAGTCCAAATTCCACTATCTCCTCTTCATCAGATTCTCTGTTTTCCATCATCAAGTTATCTAAAGTTCTTAATATTATTTTTCAGCAGTTCCAATTTCTCCAGTCTTTCCTGCCAAATCTCTGAATCTTCATCTTCTAGGGGTTGCATCATGCAATTTTAGTTTATTTTATTTGCTATTGAACAGAAACTTGACAAAAATAGGATTAACACATTTATCTCCACAGCTGCAATGACACAGTCTGGCTAATTCATTTCTCTTTTTATTCTGATTGGTCTCACTGGGGTACCAGTCTCAGACCAAAAAGAAAACAAAAATCCCAACAACAAAAACAAACATAACATAACAAAAATAACTTAATAAAGATAACATAACAAAGATAACATTTCTCATAACAGGGTAGTCTCTTTCCTTGGTCCATTTTTACTTGCAGAACATTTAAAAATAATTGATCTTCCCTCTTTAAAAAGTATCTTTTCAATCTTTAATATTATTAAAGATTAATATTATATTATTAATATTAATATGATTAAATCCTTTGTCCACTTAAATGTTTTTTTAATTCACACTATTGGACTTACAATCTTAAAAGTCTTAACAATATTTTTTTAAAGTCAGTCCAATTAGTACAAAATGCAGGAAGCCCACTGATGTCACTGTTGAATCAAGGATCTCTGTTTGTTGCAAGAATTCCAAAGCTGTTATAGAAAAGTACTTAAGAAAATGAAAAGTAGGTGTCCCTTTTAAAAGGCTTGCTTACAATGCCTTGAGTTTGAACAAATTCTCCTCACCACCACTTCACTTGCATTAAACTCCTATGGTCCCTGCAATTATAGAGAGCATCCTGAACATGTCTTGCACAATCTCTTTGCTCTACCATTATCTGAGGAGAGTTGATTACCAACAGGAATTTGCCTCTGAGCCAGTAATCTACTGCTCTAACTTTCCCTGTCATGAAGCTTTCTGGGAAGGGCTAACAACTTGCCATGATCTCAGTCTTTCCAGTGTTCAATCCTTTCAGTGTTCAATCAAAATCTACTCTTCTATAATTTAAAAAATAGGAATAGATTAGTTAAAGAAATAGACTACCTCTTCCATGGAAGCCACTAGTCACCACTGATCTATACATTTAGGTCCATATCTAGTATACACATCTTGAAGAGTGAAGGGACCCAGTTTGGATCTGCAGTCATCCCTTTGGCCACAGACAAAGAAAAAATCAAAGTATGATGAGCCAATGAATTCCTTCAGTTTCAGAGAGAAGTTGACTATGCAGAATACTGATTGACTTATTTCTCCTTGGCTGTCTCCTTCTCATTTCTTTATCAAACTATGCTGATGATGTATTGGTTGACTGACTCCTGTGATAGTCATAAAGCCATCTTCCTTCATCCAGAGGTTTTTTTTTAAACATTAAAACCCTCCAAATTGGTTGATTATAGGAGCATGGAGGTTTCAGACTTTGAAAACTCACACCACACTGAGTGTGAGAAAGGCATAAAATAGGGAAGCCCTCAAGCTATGCTTGACACATGGTGGTGCAACAAAAGTTTGTACCAGAACTGTAGTAGGTACATGTGTCATGGAAGGAATAAGGCCAGGCCAGGCCTAGGAGTGCCTGCAGGGGCTTAATTCTCTCCCTGCTGCCCGTTCCCATAATCTTGTGGAAAAATCCATCACACTGTAAACAGAGAAATGAGTCCAGGACTACTCATTTAATTCTGTGAAAAGCTGTATTTTCCAGTCACTCAGATGTCTTATAGCAAGCATGTACCTTGAAAATAGACATAGACGGGGAAAGTAGACACTTTTATTTCCTGATGATGCCTCCAGCAGCAAGGCACCCTCTATTGTTATGTGTGTTGCTTTCATTTGAACTTAACCATAGTGGAGATGTCATCTTTTTTTTTCAGACTCAATAAAAAAGTGCTACCAGTAGCATGTTAACACATAATACTAATTAAATTGCATCAAATTACTCAGCAGTAGTTCAGATGGATTTTTTTTTTAAAAAAGAGAACAGGTAGAAAGCACTAATTACCCATCCATGACATATTTCCAAGTCTAATGGAAAATGTATGCATTGTTGAATTTGCATTGCTTCACCTTACAGTAGTTGTTTTTCAGGAGGTTAGATAAATCTCATCAGCAGCATAAGGAGAGAGGAAGAGACTGTGATTTGCAATTACTCTAAAGTTTTTATTCTTCTAGAAAAGCAGAATAAATAGATCAAGCTGTTATACCCATTCATCATGGCTAGCTGGCTCTTTTGACATTGTTAGGATGAAAAGAGGTCTTCCTCACCCAGAAATCAAGATGGAGTATAAGACAGGGTTGCTTCTGGTACCATGTATATTCAACATCACTGCTGGTAAACATATTTTTCAAGAGGCTTTGTTTTTTGAAAACTTTTAAAGCTTGCTTTTCTTAGGCTGTATAATCTTAACAGTACTGAAGTTTGCATACGGAATTAGAGGATAGGGGGGAATATGAAGGTGGAATGCCAATCTCACTGGCTCCTCTGCCATTTTTTTCATTGCTGCTTATCACCATTTTAATTTCCACAGAATGTTCTAATACATTATATGTCACATTGTTCTATGTGGCTTTATGGAGTGAGGAGGAATGGTTACTACTCTCAAAAGAGCACTATGCTGGGATATAGCATAATTCCAAAGCATGCTGGAGTAAATCTGAATGATGGAAAGCAGAAGGCCGGACCAGGGGGAACTCAGGAAAGTAACTTTTAGCCTTGAAATTCACTTTCCAGGCCCAGAAATGAAGGGAAGGCTAGTTTGGCTGTTTCTCCATCTTTTGGCACATTGTTTGACTACCTAGTCATGCAAACAGTAGGCCCCAAAGTCTCATTTTCATACCTTTCAGCTGAATTAGGCAGGAGAAGGTTATTTTGTGCCTTCTCTGACCTGATTCAGTTGAAAGATATCAAATGAGGACTTCTGGCCCAGTGTTTGCTTGACCAGAATTATCAAAGAGTCTGCCAAAAGAAAGGTGGAGATATACAATGGTAAGGAAGGAAGGTCATTCCCAAAGCACTTTCTGTTCTCTAAAAAACTATTTCTGTCTTCGGCGGTATTCTGTGAACTTAAAGTTTCTTCTTTCTTAGTATTTTTGTGACACAGTCCTCTACTAATTTACCTCCCATCTCACCAATTGCTCCTTTTCCATTTATTTTGAGGGCTTTTTCCCTTAACCTCTTCTGCTCTCCAAAGGGATTCATTTCTCCATTGTCTAATCCCCCCCCCCCCGTGCTGTGTTCACTCTCACAGGCTGCTCTCATTAGCTCTTCTGGCTTTAAGTGCCACTGCAACTGTGATGATTTCCAAATCTATTTCCTATCCCAACTTCTCAGTAAGGCTCACTTATTCTTTTTCTGGTATGTCGAAAGAGAGTTCCGCATGCCCTTGGCAAAATGTTGGAAGTTCATCATGACAGAACATAAGGAATCTGAACTAAATGAAATGTTCAATCCCCTGCCCCCACCAAACACTTATGATTTAACACGTTGTGTTAAGGACTTTCCAAGTTCACCCAAGCTCCAAAATGGCAGGAAATTGCATCTGTGAGGGTCTGCTTCATAATGTGGAATGTTATTATTATTTGTGTGATTGTTGTTGCTGTGTGCCTTCAAGTTGTTTCTGACTTATGGGGTTTTCTTGGCAAGATTTGTTCAGAAGGGGTTTGCTTTTGCTTTCTCTGAGGCAGAGAAAGTCTGATTTGCTCAAGATCACTCAATGGGTTTTCATGGGTGAGAAGGAATTTGGACCCTGGTCTCTAGAGTCATAAACCCTTCCCACAACTCACCTTTTCTTGGCACTGAGGTGTGGTGATTGTGCGAGCAGCCTTTGGAGAGAGGCTCTCACATCCGGGGTCCTTCGGCTCTGCATGAGTTTTCTGCTTGCATGAGCCCCATCTCTTCCTTTGCAGTGCAGCCTGAGACCTTCCCAGGCTGCACTGGACAGGAAGCATGACCGGCATGGCTCCCGAGGCTCCGCACACAAGGTAAGTGCATGCAGGGCCCTGGAGTGATGCATGACCGTGCACCATTTTCAGCTTCAAGCCGAAAATGAAAAAATGTGTGAGCGGTCCCTGCCAGGCCCTGGAGCATTGTGCAAATGTGAGTGCATTGTGTGGACCGCTCCTCACATGTGTGTGATGCTCGAGGGGCCCTTTTGCATTGAAAATGCTGTGTGAAAAGGGCCATAGTCCAATGCTCAAACCACTACAGCACACCAGCTCTCTTATCTGCACGATACTTTCACTTATACAGACTGCATGTGCTTGTTTCAGTGCACAGAAGAATTGGGTCTTCTGCTATGTCACTGATAGTTATTTGGTTCCAAGACAGTGAAGAACCAGGAACTAACCACTGTATAGGATTTGTTTGTTAACTGCCATCAAGTTGACTTTGATTTAACACACCAAAATATTGCCAGAATAATTCTTTGCTAAGGATGTGGCCTTTCATGGCCTTCAGTTCCCTAGCATTTTAGAACTTAATGGAATATACCCTACTGGTAAGAATATCCTCCAATCTCAGGTGGAGTTACATCAGCTCCTCCTGCTGCTACTGCTGCTGGAAACTGCAATATATTCAGAAATAAAACTGACAGCACTTCCACTAAGTTTATCCTGGATCCCAGAAAAATGCAGTTAAACCCACCCACACACCGAGTTAACAATCAAAAGTGGAAAATGTAACATGGACAAAATATTTCAGCTTCACCTTTAGCAATTTAAGAAGGCTGCAGCTAAAACAATATGCTCATACTATACTTTTCACTTTTAATTGTTAATTGCTCCAGTGTGTGCCCATGTATGTGTGCACGCACACGCACTAACTATATGCTGATGGACAGAAGATTCAAGAATCCTAGGCAGCTTAACAAGGATTCTGTTCTTGCTTGCCTAGTACAGTAAAAACAGCACTTTTATTATCAGTGATCAACCCAGTTTGTGGGTTGTGTTTGGTTCGATAGGTCACAAGTTGGGCCAGCCTGTTTTAGAATACCCCTGCCAGCTACAGAGTGGGTCAAGTCTTGTCTGGTAGTGGTAATGTTATCTTTAAGCTTCCATAAAGATGGAATTACAGAACAAAATACTCCACAGTTTGTGGTCACAGTTATTTTTGACATAATAGAGGGATGAAATTAAAAGAGATCCAGGCATTCTTTTGTTATGGACATAATGTTAACTGTTGCCTTCAGTATGTATTTAATTTTTTAAATATATGCTGTGTACAGTGTAGGCAAATAAGCACTGAGTCATTGTAGCACAGAACAAATGTGAACAGATAAAGGTCACTGACTGGCTTAATTTATAATGTTTTCAATAAAGCAAGTAAATATGCTAATTCAGGTGGTGAGGGTTTCTCAGTGTTTCATCTCAATGCAATACTCACCTACCCATTCCTCACTACAAAGATTTCAAACTGCTAGGCTATGTTTTCTAGTACATTAAATTAATAATCAGAAATTACCCAAGGCTGTCTACGCTGCTGCTTCTGGTTGCAGACTGAGAGGAGTGGTAAATCACACTCCTCTCTGGAATCTCCTAGTGTTCCTTGCTGCCATCACCATACAGCAGGGTGGCCACAGCAATATGTTCACTGTGGTTCTTCAGAGCAGCTTCCATCCAGTGGCTTTTTCTGGCAGAAAGACTTACCAGCCACAGCAACAGCTCACCAGGGTAAAATGTTTTCCTCTGAGACAGAGGTCATTTCTGCAGTACACTGTTATAGTACTGTTATTCTACTTTCAACATCTTGTAGAATTCTGGGGTTTGTAGTTTCCTGAGGCCAAAGAGCTCTTTGGCTGAGAATTCTGAATGCCCCTCCCTAAACTGCAAACACCAGGATTTCACAGGATGTTGAAAGTGGAATAGTAACACTATTGCCCTTTCCGCACCTTACCTTCTTCTAGCGCTGGGGTGCAGGGATCGCACGAGCAGCCTCTGGTGAGAGGCTCTCACATCCGGGGTCCTTCGGCTCCACACAAGCTGCCTGCTCGTGCAAGAGCCCCCCTCTTCCTTCTGCAGTGCAGCCTGGGACCTTCCCAGGCTGTGCTGGAGCAGGAAGCGCAACCAGTGTGGCCCTGGAGGTTCCGCATGCCAGGTAAGTGCACACAGGGTCCGGGAGCAATGCGCAATCGCGCACATTTCCGGCTTCTAGCCGGAAATGAAAAGGTGCGCAATCAGCACCTGCCGGCTTCTGGAGCATCACATGATTGTGAGTGTGTCATGCAGATCCCTCCTCACACTCCAGGTGCCCGTTCGTATGGAAAATACCATGCGGAAAGGGCCAAAAACTGTGTAGTACAGAAATGATCAAAACATCTTGAGCTAGATGGAATGGAAATCTCCAGTGGCAGTAGGAAAAAGAAGCATGGTGTTGGGTAAGGAAGGGAAAGCAAATTGGCAATGGCAGTGGTGGAACAAGCAGAAGCAATGGAGAATGTGTCCTCCTGGATCAGGCAGAACAGGGGTGTGTCAAGGTCAGAGACCTGGGTGGCGAGCCATCCCACAGAAGAGAGTGGGAGAGCCAGCAAAGTCCAGCCAGGAGGAGACAAGCAAGCACTTACTCAAGGAAGTTCATTTACCAGAGCGCCAAGCGAAGCCATAGTCAGAATTCCAAAGCCAAGGGTCAAGAGTCCAGAGATCAATTCAAGGTATCAGGAACCAGGTGCTGGGAGCAAGGTACAGGCAAGAGGAGGGCTTGTAAGAAGTTTTCCACAAGCAAAGGGAAGCTTGCAGGCAGGCAGTTATATAGCCCCAGGCACAGGTGTGTCCAGTCACCACTTTTTAAACTTAGCCAAGGAAACCTCCCTTTGCACAGCCCTTTTGAGTCTCTGCCTTGATTGAGGGCTTATTGAACCAGGCTCCAGAGCCTCTTCAGAATCGGCTCCCTGTCGCTTTAAAGGCGCAGGCAGAGGGACGTCCATGCCTGCTTGGTCCATGGCAGCAGGGGGAGCTCTTGAGCTGCAGGACTCATTTCCAGCCAGAGCAACAGGGACCAACAGCAGCTGCTGCTGCTGCTCATCATCTCCACCCTGAGCAACAGGGACCACATCAGCAGCAGCTTTGACAGGTGCTTCAGTTATCACACGGTGGGCAGTTGGTGGTGCTGGGGCTATTTTTCCACCCTACATCTGCTTGGTATATACTGGTACATTTGGGTGTACCTGAAGTGATGAGACAGAACTTCCAGATGGCAATTTGGCGAATTTCGTAGACTTATTTTGTGTTTTGGGGACATTTGGGAGGCGTTGGAGGGTTGGGCAAGCAAACCTCTATGTTGGGTTGGGTATATTTTGGGCAATTTGGAAGAAAAAAAAATCACCCATTTTTTAAAAAATAGTCTGGGGGCTTGGGGGGGGGGCTTCTGAGACACTTTTGGTGCTACACTTGGGGGTCCCAAGAGTTGCATGCAGCCTGTGTGCCACACTTTATCCATCCTTGAGGTGGCGGACAGATATCACTGCTACTGGAAACAGCAAGCAGGACTATAGGGAGAATTTCTGCTTCTGGATTCCATTGTAACGGTTCTAATGATATCATCACTCCAAACAAAATTCTTGAGCTGTTGCCACCTCCTTTTCCTCCTCCTCCTCCTCCTCCTCCTCCTCTCCTCTTCCTTGTTCAGGTCATGTTCTAATGAAAGAATGTTATAAATTGCAATTGAGAATATAAAAGGGTATTTAATAAGCACTACCCAATCTGTCATGCTATCAGAGTGAGAAGTCAACTATCAATGTAGATGTAGGGTTATTTTCTTTTCTTTTTCATGTTATTGTTATGTAGCCAGTCACTGTTTTGTCTTACCATTCATTATTTACCATTTGTTTATATACGCTATTGTATTTTCAACTGTTGTTTTGACATTGTTCCTATGCTGTTATTTGTTTGCTCCAAACAACTTAATGAAAAATAATAAAAAAAAAATTATAAAAAAAATACTTATTTTCCTTTAGTGTTACTTACTCTTAGGCCATTTCCGCACGGGCTTAAAGAAACAGTGCAGAGCATCCTCCAGGAAGGACGTCTGCACCTGGGAGAGGACTAGGTCGGACCTATTTAGTGTAGTTCCGCACCTCAGCCCACTCCGGAACGACCCGAAGTGGTCGTCCAGCGTGCTTTTGAAAGACCACTTGAAACAGGTTTTTCAAAAGCACGGAGCACACCACTCCATGCCTGCACTCTGGTGCAGATTTGCAGGCTTGCACCGGTGCGAGCCTGCGATCTGCCAGGGGTGGGCTTTAGGCTGGCAAGCTTCAGTGGTTGGTGGAGACCCTCGACCATCTGGAAGCCGCCATTTTCGTCCCCGGAGCAGTGTGGAGCGTGGCCACGCACTGCTCCGGACCAGCCTGGACCCAAGCGTGGAGCCAAGAAGTCCGGTAAGTATCAGTACGGGGTGATTCCCTTGCCCCGTGTGGAAATGGTTTTAGTCAGTCAGTCACCTCCTGTACTCTGTCTATGCTCACACTTTCTTCCACCAGAAGAACACAAGGCACAGAGAGACAGGGTAGTATGTGTACTAGGTGGGAGCCAGCACCAAATCTTAAGATATTTCTTCTGCTCCTAAGGTCACACCACCTATGCACAATGAATAATGAGGCCAAATCTCATTGGTTAAACTACAGTTTGTATCATTAGCAGACTATCAGCTATGAGAGCCATCAAGCTGGGGCGGGGGGAGATTAAGAAGTTTATGGCTAACATGTTAGATTTAATGCCACAAGAGCTCCAACGGCTACTGGTCTGCTACTGAGCAGAACTAAAAGAACTTCTCCTGACTGATCAAGCTGTATAGGACTTAGGTCCTAGCTATCTGATAGACTGTATTTTCCCATATGCTGCTTGGGCCCTGAGATCCTCGGGAAAGGCTTTTCTTTTAGTCCCATCCCCTTCAACGGCACATCTCATGGGAACATGAGAAAGACTCTTCTAAGGGTTGATTCTAGGTTCTGGAACTCCCCTTTCTAGGAAGGTTACAATGGACCCCTCCTTACCATACTTCCACTGACAGGCAAAGATTTTAAAAACAAAAATTCTGACAGTTCTTCAAGAGTGAAATGATTTAAAGAAAGGGCTGTTAGCAGGTTGCCGTATTGATTTTAATTGTACTCTTCATTAACTGCTTTTTATTATTTTAATTGCATGTTTTACATTATTTTTATTATTATTGACAGTTTAACTCCATTTTAATGTTAACTTTTTGAATGTTTTAACTACACTGAATTTGTTTTAATTTGTAAGCAGCCATGAGGCCTGGTTTGGGTAAAAGATAGGATAGAAGTAAAGATGGTGATGTGTTAAATGTATCATTTCCAAGGTGTTGTAAAGACTGCTGGCTTTCCTGACTTCAGCTCTTGACAGAGGGGCAGAAGAGCGGGGAAGACGAAGCAGGGAAGCTGTTGATGTTGCCCGTGGAAGAGAAGAGGCAAGAATGGGAAAAGGCACCAGGCAAAGGGAAAGAAGACACTTTAGGGACAGGTGAGGCTGATCCATTACAGTGAAAGAAAGTGCGAGATGAATGAAAAGTGAGAGAAAGAATGGCTAGAGAGTGGGGGCACATAGGAGAAAAAGGTAGAATATGCAGGATGGAATATTGAAACTGAAATTAGCAAAGAACCCTTTTACAGGAGGCCTATAGCATACGTTTATTTTCCAAATAGAATTCGCTTAGCAGAAAACAATTGCCTCTAATCAGAGGCAGCATGAACACTTTTTCCTCAGAACTAGAAAATAATTGTACACCTACCCCCACATGTCAGCTTTGCTTACCCACTTCCAGTTGTCACCAGCCTACACGGTGTTTTATGAATGCTGCTTTCTGGCATGCACATCAACATGGATGAATAGCTTCTTTGATTAATGGAAAAATATACTCTAAATAAACACACATTTCTTAATATAGTTTTGAAGAAATAAATAAATATATATCACATACTTGGAAATTCGTCACCTGTTAAATATTTAGTAGCTATTAAACCTGCATGCTTTTTATCTTCTTTAATTTTACTCGACACCTGGCAATATCGTTCTTGTGCCCAGCTTTGACAGACTTCAAACACTTCACTTAGTGCTGATTTAGCCATACATGTATTTAATTGCATCTACAGCTTGTGAGGTCCCAGTTGTTTTAAACCTGTCTCTGAAATGTGACAGTAATATTGCTGAGGAATATCTATTTTTCATTAATTAATATATTTTTATGGGCAAGTAACTGATTGTCATTCAAACTGATTGTTTCCTTTCAAAAGTTAAATGGCTGGGATTGTATTGCTTTCATATATCTATTGTTTATGCCATGGGAGGTCACATTTCAAGAAGGCCGTTAAGATGGAAAAGAGAAGAAACTGTCATACAGAGGAAATTACTGGCTGAGGAGGGAGGGAATTTTGAAGCTTGAGCAAGTTCACACAACTTATTCTACTTTATTTCAATTATTTTAATGTGATCTTGCCCCTCGACACAGTATCTGAAGGAAAGACAATAATTTCTGAAGAAAATTTTTACTGTCAGGTTTGCAATAGGTGTTAAGATGCTCCAGTGATGGCTGTATCAATTATACATTTAGATTTATAATTAAAGACTGCAAAGTTGCATCAGTTACAAAAGTTTAACTTGCATGGAAATTTGTGGGAATTACATGACCTGAGTAAAATATATGGTAGTAGCATAAAAATGTAGGAAGAGAGCTGGTGGGTCAGATCCAAGGCTAATCCAGCTCAGCATTCTGTCCCACAGATGTCAACAAGATGGCTCTACGAAGTTCCCAAGCCAGGTATGAACAGCACCTTGCTGTTCAAGCAACCCAGCAGCTGACACTAAGATAATGGAGGCTATCATATAGCTATCATTACTTGTAGCCATTCATAGTCCCATATTCCATTAAGTTTTCTCTTTTTCCTTTTCAAGCCATCAGAGCTTTTAGTTGCACCTTTTGCAGTTTATTCACTGTAGAAAGAGGTTCCTTTTTATCTGTTTCAGTTCCTCACTATTCAGCTTCATTGGAATGCTTCAGAGACTGTTACCAGAGGCAGTGGTGCTGCCAAATAATTTTAAACCTAGACTCACTTGTGTTTGAGACAAAGGGTAGACTATAGATATCTGTTATATTTTGTTACCAAATATAGATTCATGCTTTACAGTTCTTTCTCCATTCTAATGTTAGAGGAGGGAAATGAAAAAAACAAAACAAAACACATAAACCAACCAAATAAAAAACAAATAAACTCTGTTTGTCAACTCTTGTATGCAAGAAATGCTCTAAGAATGTGCAGTGTTGCATTTTATTGTTGTTTTCTTATTTGCCTTTGACTTCAGGTAATGGCAACCCTGTGAATAAGAGACTACCATGAGCCCTGGTCACTGAGAAAATTCTAATAAAAGTACTATTATGACTACAGAAATTGATGAACAATGGCTTTTGCTGCCCTGGTGCTAAATGCATTTACATGTGGAGTAAACCCTCATGTTTGTTTGTAGCTAGTTACTCTGAAGCTCTGCCTGTACCATACCACAAATCATTAGTGAGGATTCTTCTGTACTTAGGGATGACTAACAATGAGGTGAAATGTGGTGAATCATCATTATGCTTTTTTTTTTTTCCAGGAAGGGAGAAAAGTGGTAATCATTTCTGTCCATAAACCTAAATATTTAGTTACTGACATTTTAAATGCAATCCTATCCATATTTTAACGCTACCCTATCCACATTGGCTGAGAAGTGACTTCCATCGTGTTCAATAATGATTACTTTCAATGAAGGAAATTGGGATATCTTTTTTTCAGGGTTGTCTTATGAAAGGAATTGAGTTTCTGATTTTCACTCTTTCTTCTTCTGGTTTTATATTATAGCTCTAAATATATATGGCAAAAAATGGTGACTTATTATTACATCAGTGAATGCGATTGTTATGATCTTCTTTGACACACCCACCAAATGAGCATGATGGTATGATAACTCTGAACTGTTGTTTGGAAGTTGTTTTTTTAAGAAAAAAACTACCACACTCAGAATCTCCCAACCAGTATGACAGTTGTCCATTCTGGATTCTGGGAGTTGTAGTCTAAGAAGTACCATGTCTAAGGTCTGCTAAGAACTCCAGTTGGACTGTTGAGGCTGTTGAAACAAGAATTCCAACACATTTCTGCTTGTGAAGAATTCCCCTCAACTTCAGTATGATGTATCCCTGATTAAAGATACGGAGAACTGGGATGTTAAGGCCCAGAATTACAAGCCACTGCTGTTGGCCAACAAGTTATAGAGATAACTATATATCTGAATTTACAAGAGCACCACTAAGTTTACCTTATATATACCATTACTTCTATCTCATCATTGAGGCAACCAGGCTATGTTCCTATAGTGTGTGCTACATATGCAAATAGTACCCCAAAGGAGAGAGTGCCAACATATGGCAACCATAGAGTGCAGCAGGGAGATCTATTTACTTATTTTGCCTTCTCTCTTTCTCTCTCTTTCTAACCCCCATCTTCCCATTCCCCATGTTTAAAGCTTACAACCATCTGGAGGCAAGAGGCCACATCCTGTGGTCCCATGGAGGAATATGTAGGCCTTGAATCAAATGCATCACATCTACTTTTGCCCTATTTAGAGGTCTAATGCAGCCCACCACTAGTGGAAAAGTTTTCCATGGAGTGCTTACCATAGGCATAACTAGAACTTCCAGGGCAGGCATCCTCTATAAGCAGAGGTACACTTCTACAATTGTTCTTGGATACTGAAGGAGTTATGATTTTTCTGTCAGTAGGATTAATAAAAAGGCTAAATTTCTCACATTTTCCCTTGCTTCTTTAGTGGTTTGGCAATCCTGGGATTTTCTCACTACTAAAAAGATAATGTACCAGTTATGGCTGTAGTTAAACCAGAGACTTTTCTATTTCTCTGGTGTCCAGAAAATGTCAGAGATTTTGGAAGAGCAACCACAAAGCTTGGGTGGGTCCCCTGAACGCATACACTCATGCCATATACATACAAATACAATCTACGTATATAGTTATACAGATATCTAGATACAGCTATATAGAAAATATGTACCTTGTTACTGTTACCCTGATTTCTGAGGGTCCTGTGAGGGACACCTCAATGTGCTCCAAATAATGGGGAATGGGAATTAGCAAGAGCACAAGCTGAGCAATGCAAGAGGCAGGGCAACCTAGCGAGATCTTGGACCCAATGTTTACGGGATCAGGCCGAGTTAATAATCAAACAGAAGTAAATTAAAATTGTTTTTCTTTATTTTGAAACACAGTCAAATATGTATGTATGCAAACACTCACACGGACCTAATGAAAGAAAGATAGGAGTTGGATAGAGGATTTTAAGAGGAATTTTTCAGGGGAATACTACACCTGATCCTGAAGCCAGAGTAGTCAGAAGAAAAGTCTGTTGAAGTGGAGATTCTCAGCACGTGGAGGCTGAGGGAAGACTTGGCAAACGGAGCGGCAGCAAGGCGGGATGGAAGCCAGGAGCAATCCGAAGAGACGCTCAAAATCAGGGGTCTTATAGGGGAAAATGTGCCTATAGGCTAGTCCATTCCTGGGGAAAACAATGGGTTTCAGGCTGGAGACAAAGCCTCCAAAAGGTCAGTACTTTGCATGATTGAATTATGACAGCGTTGTCAATAGCGCAGACAGAAAGCAAATGAGGAATGCTTGACAGTTGGATATTCGGCTCGTCAAGCTGCCTGCTCGGGGCAGGGGATCTTTTGTACTCTGCGTGCATACATAATATGACTTTAAAAGAGTACTTGCCTGGAGGTCTCCTGAAGCTGCAGTCTGGCAATTACTGGCCTGCCTGGATTTATTTTGTATTGTTCAGCTATTTTTGATCATGCCTATGCGCGTGCTTGTCCGGGGGCCTCGCAAGCACATGGAGAGGAATGGGTAGTGAAGGCCAAATTCTTGATATCAAATGATATCTAATATACCACAGATCCAGACTAGAAACTACAGTAACATTACAATGTTAGTCCTTTCAGATTTGTATTTCAAAAGAGTTTACCATGCTATG
This sequence comes from Iguana delicatissima, assembly GCA_948472985.1. NCBI lineage: Eukaryota > Metazoa > Chordata > Lepidosauria > Squamata > Iguanidae > Iguana > Iguana delicatissima. Next base: position 189,170 of record CAOKZL010000623.1, read on the forward strand.
CCTGCCTTATTTATTGCTGATTCACAACTTGTTTTATGTACCCGTATTATCTGGTTTTTCTGTAGCCACTGCAGATTTTACGTCCTTTTTCTTTTATCTTCATCCTCATTATCCTTTCAGTATCTTCATCCATTATTTTATCATTGTTAATATACACATTTATTCTATATGATGTTTACCAGTAAAAAGTAATCCTCTCCTGGGTGGGGAACCCTAAAAGGAAGGAAATAAAAGGTAGGAAACAATAAAGTGCAGAAAAAAAAATCCAAAATGTTCGCAAGGAAAATGGGAGAGAACCAGAGCTTTCAAAATCATTTTAACAGTAATTAGTTACAAGTGTTAATTCCAATGATCTCCATGTAATTCTAGTTCTGTTTATGACTGTAAAAACAAACAAACAAAAAAAAACCTCTTTGCTTTTCTATTTCTCAAAAGAAAATACTTTCATCATTTTTTATAAAAAATGAAATGCTGCAGTGTGCCAGTCTGTGGGGCAGCCCAGCTATACTGTCACCAGAATGAGACACAGCACAAATCAGTACTTGAACCATATGATTTTCTTTCAGCATTTAGTGAGGTCATACTCCTATAATTATAAGAGTAACTAAGAATTTCAGTTACACAGCAAAAGGAAAGGAGAGACCCCTTGTTAAACTTACCATTGTAATATGAGGTACTGATACCTAGATCATTGAAAAAAAAGAAGAAGAATTAATTAGAAACAACTAGTTATTTGAAGCTACATCTTTCCAGTCTTGGTGAGGAGGAGGCTCCATACATAGATACAGATAAAAAGTTGGGAAACTCTCGTATTCCTTTCTTTTGCTAAGGATGTGTCATCTTATTGCTTGGTTTTAGAAATCACACATTGGCCAATGCGTATGTGCTGAAGGCTTATTTACTTCTTGTGGACTTCGTATGGAGGAGACAGCTGGTATGTGCAAAACAAGGAGCACATAGGCAGCTCTGCAGCATGTCTTGATGGCAACAATGTGGCTTGTTGGGAGGTCCAGATGGAGCCTCTCATATCTGAATAAAGTTATGCTTGATGGGCCTAATATCATCTTTGAAGACAAGACAATTGATGTGAATCAGATCACCATCATTCAGCTAATGAGGAGCCTTTTCATCTAAAAAGCTGGTGTTTGATGGGCAGCATTAGCATTCCTGGTAAAAAAATGTAAACATTTCCCTAGCAGCAAACCTACAGCTTATCTTGGCTGCCAATGATATGGACCAAGCCTGCACAACATACAGCCCAGGGGCCACATGCCAAAGGATTTCGTGTGGACCACATTGCTTGTTCGCACAAGGGTTGAGAAAGGTTGCAGCAGTTAGGTTGCTGACGGTTTTTAAATGAACCCAGCTGGGCCATTCCCTCCTACTTCCCTCCAGGGAGTAGCAGAGAGCTGAGCTGATGCTACCTTTTGCCCTTGTACAAGATGGCAGCAGTTGCTTCTTCTCCTTCTGTTTCCATTGGATGGATGGTGAGGGTGGAAGTGCCTGGGAAAAGGAGAAGACCAGCTGGGGCTAGAGAGGGCAAGAAAAGAGGTGGTGTCCTGCTTCCTGAGCAAGCCAACATGGACAAGCCAACATATAAATAATACTTTTTTTCTGCCACCCGAAATTGTTCCCCTCCTCTTTGATCTTTTGTAAATCTTTTGCAAATTGCACACTGCTACATTTCTTAAGGTACAGTTCTCTTGTCTTTCCAATAATCCTATTGACTGGTTTTGTGTAATCACAACTTGTCACATCTGCATTATCTCAGTTGTCCTAACAACAGGTCAAGAGGGTAAGATAATGGCTTTTTCTGCCCTATACTGTTACAGTGCTCTTATTCCACTTTCAACATACTATGAAGTCCTGGAGTTTCCAGTTTAGGGAGGGGCCTTTAGAATTCTCAGCCAGATTGCTCTTTGGCCTCTGGAGACTACAAACCCCAGAATTCCACAGGATGCTGAAAGTAGAATAATAGCACAATAACAGTGTAGAGCAGAAATGACTAGTGTTTTCATTCTTCATGTTGTATATTGGTGATGGGTGAAATTTGAGGAAGGAGATTTCCCTAAGATTGCAAGGTGACTTTGCACCTAAACATTAGGAAAAAGTTTCCTAACGTCCCTTTTTTATAATATGGTTTATTTTATTTGCAAAATGGTTTAATCATTAATTATACTATAATTTATTTTGCAAATAAAAAACATTATTGTACCATTATTATAATTTTACTTGGAAAGTGAGGAGCTAAAAACCTATCTGCAGCCTGAAGAAGTTTAGCGTTTTAATGACGGTCCTTAACTACAGCCAAGTTGTGCAGGTCTGATATGGACAAATGGTATAGATAAAAACCATATGTTTCTTGCTGACTAGGTTTTAAGTATAGACTTGTCAACTATGAAATAATCTGAATGTCTTTGTAGTAGCTGAGTCTGTTTGGCATAAGAAGAAGGTAAACCCATTATTTTTACGGCTCTATTGACAACTCTGAAGAGCTTTCTATGTTACAAAATTCTAATTTTTCTCCCCAGTTCAGCTTACATTCAGTAATCTTTTCTTGTTCCATTCTTTATCTCCTAAAGACATTTTGACCCTGTGTGACAGCACTGATTTCATCTGCCAGGAATGAAACATAAAAAGGGATGGTATCAGCATGTCTATAAACAGAGCATACAGTTGGCTAGACAAGATTACACCTCCCTTCTGTTACATGCTAGAAATTGTAGCTCTAACAACAAAGAAACAAGTGTATTTAAAAGTGTAGGGTTGGCTCTAGTATTGTTCTTCCTTGGACAGAAGATCTCCCACTACTTTCAGAAGACTTTTGATCCAGATGAGAGATCCAGCTAGCAAAATAAACTACTTTTTCTCTTTTCCTGTGCTTCTCTGTGGCCCCCAAACCAACCTTTTCCAGAGGGCTGGAGAATTTTCCAAAACAGAAGATGAGGTGATGCTGCGGAAAATGATGCTGCAAACAGAGAAGTGAATTGGCAAAGATTATCTCCTTCCTACTTCCCGCTGCAGGGAGCATTCTGAGTATAAATTCAGTAATAAATAACTCAGAAATGCTCATTCAAATGGAAAAGAATTGTCTCTAATCTGTTATAGTAATAGAGTATTTCTTTAGTTTTCTCAGTATTTTTTTATTAGTGAAGTTGTGTCTACTTGGGACTACCTGCAGCAACATCTCCAGAATGAACTTGCTAGGGCTCTGAGATTATTCTTGTCCTCTGATTCAGCATGTCTTCTTAAGTTAGGCATTGAAGGCCAGGAAAGAAAGTTTTTTCTTACAGGGCTTCATATTGATGGAATGATTTCTCTTGCGAGGCTTTTCTGGAGCAAATTCCAATGCCTTTCCAGTCCCAACTGAAGATTTTTTTGTTTATTACCATGGGTGTGGAGGATAATTTTTAAAAGATTTATGCACTTTTAAAAGATAATCAAAATGAAATCAATAAAAGGACCAATTAAAATAAATCAAAAAGATTTGATTTTGTTGATGATATTATTTACATTTTTATTCTTTTAAAGCAGAATTTTTTTGGAACGGCTCTGTTTCCCATTTCTTCCTCTTCTTCAGCCAGATGGAATGGCTGGTGGGGATGATTGGCCTGGCTTCTTAAAAAGGCAGCTGTGGAGCCCTGTTTTCCTTTTCTGTTCCTTCTGTGGCTTCCTTGAGCAAAGTGGCTAAACAATAAAGCCATTTCATGTATGCATGCTGTAGTCTAATATATATATATATGCACACATGCGTGCATGCACACGCACACACACACACATATGAGGTTGAAGTTGGGAGGAGGTGTGGAGGAAATATTTTTTTCTAGCTCAGTAGAGCAAATCATCACTCTTAGTTCCTGAACTTTCTGAAAACAGCACGAGATGGCACTTACGGCCAGAAATTGCATCACGGAATAGAAGATCGAAGTACGGGAGGAGGGGAATGAATCAGTGATTTATAGGAGATTATGAATGTTTTATCATCCATCACATTGCAATGGTGCATTAACCCTGTTACATTTCACATCTCAAGAGTGATCTAACAATTAGGTGGCAGTTTCTCATTTATACATCCAATATATGACTAGGCTGGATGTGGAGGCTGAATTTCTCAAATAACCATCTTTAATTTAAGAAACTCCCATTTTTATATAAAAAATAGAGTCATTATGAATGCATATTCCAAAAGTAATTTCTGAGCAATAAAGATTTAACTTTTATATAAAGGAACCTAATTGATACCTGGAAACTACATTATAACAATTGAGTTTAATTAGTATGCTGGTATAGAATTCCTCATGATCTTTTATTTTTAAACTGGAGGACAACTAAAGGGTAGTCATGAGGCAGCTTAATGCTACTGTTTGGTTTTACCTATCCATTATGGTTTTACCACGATCAGAACTGCAGTGAAAATTTTAATCAGAGTGAGAAACTGAGATCACATGTCAGCTCCTTTAAGACTGGATACAATTTAATATAGGATCAGGACCCTATTGCTTTAAACATTTTTTTAAAAAATGCAAGAAAAACAATAAACTTTTACTATCCTCATTTTCAAAGCACAATGTTCAAGCATACAAAGTGACAGATGGCACATCATGCTTTTCACAATGCTCTTTGCTATGTTGGGCTATGATTTCAATTCATCTTTATAACAAGAAGAACCCAGCTCTCCTCGATTATATGAAAGGAAAATATGGTTGGAATCCTGTTGGTTACTTGTAACTTCATAAGTGGTCTCACATCTGTGGGAGTCCAAGCAGTTCTATAACATCCATATCCAGTAAGGGGTTGCTGTTATGTTACTATGTAGGGGAACCAGCAAAGTGACAGATGTGTATTGGGACCAATGCTCAATGAGATTGATGAGGAATATGACCAATGCACATCAATCCCATTGTGCATCAGAACACCTGCTAAGGGCTGTCAACAGAGCCCAATGTGCATTAGGATATTTTTGCCAATGTCCTATTGTGAGCATCTTTGCAATTCACTCATAGAGTTTCTTAGCATCTCTGTTATGTTCTAAGTATACATAAGTTTGCATAATATACACCATGATAGAGGATTTTGGCCAATGTTTTTAATGTTTTTTATTTGTTCATCACTTTAGGAGTTTCTGTGGGCTGGTAAACAATACAGAAATATCTCGAATGAATGAGTAAAAAAAGCTGATATTATGGGAAGTGACCAATTTCAACATCTATTTTTCTCTCATCTTCACGTTTGCTCATTACTCTGTTACCTGGTGGTATATGAAGACTGATGGACATGCTGGGTGCACACATCCAAAGACAAGAACTTTTAAGCACTACTGATCTCAAAAATGGGTGGTTTAGTAATACATTTATTATACCATGGAAATAAATTAGGCTTAAATTGTTTTAGTTTTGACTGCATGTGCCCAATGCATATGTCCTTCTGTTTGTCAATATGTCATCTCTGCTTTCTGTAAAGTGTAAATGTAAATACGCTTCTTGCATTAGAAATGTCTCTGTGCATGTAAAAACAAAGTGAAAATTTGTTATCTTTTATTGTTGCTGGCAGGAATGGAAACTGGGACTTCAAATATGAAATCTCAACTAATATTCCCTAAATCTCCTTTTGCCTGGAAAGATGGATAGCTTTTTGAGAAGTGAAAAACAAAAGCCCCTTCAAATGAAACAATGTATTCAAGGCATTTCTTCCAGCAGATTGTGTGCTAACTTACATGTAAAGGAGTAAGGAACAGATGTCTTCATTTAGAAGGCCTATTTATCAGATGGTCATTCAAAGAGCGCTTCACACACACTCACATTGTAAACTCAAGATTTATAGAGACTAGTTGAGTGGTAAATATGTTAATTACAGGAGGGTTGTTTGTCATGACATTGTGTTTTATGCTATAATTCATAAGCAAGTATGGAACATATGGCTTGGGGAAAACATCAGCCATTTGGGAAAGTGGCTCTCTTCTATTGCTGGTTTTGTGAAGTTTATTCACTTATAGGCCTATCTTATTCCAAGGACTCAGAGAAGGCTACATATCTCTCTACTGTTTATAAAGAGCATGAGAGTGTGGGTGCTTTGGTGATGTGTTCCACTTTTTTTTTTTGTACTTATTTTTAGATGTTTCATAGCACTCCATACTGCAGGGTTGTTTCATCACAGCATCTGAGTTCTCTGCAGCTTGGAATAAATCTCTTGTTAACCTTTATAAACACCTAGAGTGAGTAATTCTCTCTTATCACAGTAGACATCAGTGGGAGTGAGCATCATTTCAAAGGACAACCAGATTTTAGCACACCAAGTTTTCACACACTAACTTAAATGCTGGAATTATATGGAAGATATTGGATTCTTCTGCTTAGTCACAAATAACATTAAAAATGGAAGTACTCAACAAAAATAAGAATGGGAGAAAACTCCTGTAAAAGTAGCTAGCAAGCAAACAGAATCATTACACTTTCATTCATTCAAGCCACTTTCCTAATAAGACACAGAGATCAGTATCTCTTGCTAGTTTGAAAAAAAGATTGTGGTTGACTGTCTATATACTGGCTTGGGCCATTTTTTCAAAAAATGCAAAGAGCCCTTGGGGAACAACCATAGTTCAGTACTAAACCACATATTTTTCAGGCAAGAAGGTTACAGATGCCATCCTTGGCATCTCCATCTAAAAAAAGGTCCGAGGTGGCAAAGCTGAGAGGAACCACTGCCTTAGAGAATAAATATCAGTCAGAGGAATTACTGCAAAATGAAGTGATGCCCGCATTCAAGATAAGGCATATTTTCATGGAATATATTGATTTATTTATACTTCCAAAAATACAAATATTTTAAACACTCCACATCAGAACATACTAAATGCACAATTTGTTGTTGTTGTTGTGAACCTTCAAGTTGTTTCTGACTTATAGTGACCCCAAGGTGAAACTATCATGGGTTTTTCTGGGAGCTGAGAGTGTATGACACACTCAAGGTCATCCAGTGGGTTTTCATTGCTGAGCATGGAATCAAACCCTGGTCTCCAAGATTGTAGCCCAATGCCCAAACCACTACACCACTATTCAAGTCTTATTTTTTCCCCAACACAAATTAAAATAGGGCCCATTTTTTAGAAAAGAGAAACAGAACTGATTCCATCTTCACTATAGACAAAAGTAGTTTAGTGTTACAGATACAGCAAATTCATAAAGTATGCTTTTCTGTTGATCTAACTATTTTTTCTCTTAATTTCCAATGTTACTATTTATATTATTTATTATGTAAATCATGTATATTAACTCTCTGTTTCATGGGACTCCTGCTTTGGGGTGCAAGGAGGTACAATATGGGATATAAGTAAAGATAATCATAATCAACAACATCCTCATAAGCAAATTAACCTGAATACCTTTCAGCTTGCAAATTGTGACTATGATACTTCTTGTGCATTTTTGAGTTTCTGAGATGTTTAAAAAACCTATTTGTAATTTAATGGTCAACCCTCTGATCAAACTATGCATCTGAACTGTGGTTTGATGATTACTGAAGTTTAGTCTTATCAGAAAATTGTCCCAGCCAACTTTTTGGCAGAGACGAGAGAGTTGGAATTCAGTTGTACGTCACACCAAAAAAGCTTTACTTACAACACCACTCATATTCTGATGGAGTTACATGTGCACATCTATAACAGCTGGATCACGGGAGAAATTTAGACATGCTGAGTCTTGTAGACTCCTCACCAGCTAGGGACACATTTGTTGTGGATTGTTCCATATCCATATGCCTGCTTGCTGGATCATGGCAACCTGCAAATCTATTTTCCTTATTTTATTTTATTTTATTTTATTTTATTTTATTTATCTCCTAAAAGGGGAACCAACATGACTTACAATTGGATTAAAATATAATATAACTGAAGACCTCATGGCAAAAAGTTTAGATAGACAGATAGATAGAGGCATACCTTATTAAAACACCACCAGTTAAAAACCATAGAAAGACATTTAAAAATAGCAACAGTAAAAGTACAGCATACACACATCACTAAAAGACCCTTGTACACAACTAGTGAATCACCAAGTCCCTTTAAAAAAAAAAAAGGTCTTTAACTGAAGAAGAAAGGGAACAGAGAGGGAGCCAGCCCAGTCTCTCATGGGAAAGAATTCCACAGCTTGTGAGCAACCATTGACAGGGGGCGTCTACATGCCTTCACTAGATGGCCTGGGTCAGTACTTGTGCTGAGAGAAAGCTCTTCTCCAAGGATCTTTAAAAACGTGGGCAGGCCCACAGGGAGTCATTTCTGATTACGTAATCATCAAGAGACGCAGGTTAAGTAGTCAAGAAGAAATGCAAGTTAAGAAACTGATAAAATGTACAGTTATATTGCAAATGTGCAGCATTAGTCAATAAAACAGGTTGCATAGTCTGAATGCAGTCTATGTGTAGAAAGTGCTGTTTAGAAAGATTTTACTGTGAGGCTTAGTGGGTTTTCTTTAACCTGTGTCACTTTTTTCATAAAATAGTCACTTATTAATGAATAAAATAAAAACTAATGCATTCAGAATTAACTGGAACTGTTAATTTACTTTGAGAATTCATCAATGTTTATTTAAGTTCAGCTAGACAGAAGATCAATATTCTAGATCTCTCAAGAGAGCCCTAATATTTTCATTTTAATGTTTTTTTAAAAAAAAACAGGAATAATGAGTTTGCTACTAATAACTTGGGGAGATGAAGGTCATATGTTTTGATTAAGGGATAAAAGAGAATGGGAAACCTCTAGGTATACCTAAGTGTACTTGGTTTGGCCCAGCACATTTTAAATTAGAATCCTCTTTTGACATCCTCTAGATCAGTGGTTCTCAACCTGTGGGTCCCCAGATGTTCGTGGACTTCAGCTCCCAGAAGCCCTGAGCATTGACCATAGAGGCTGGGGCTTCTGGGAGCTGAAGTCCACAAACATCTGGGGACCCACAGGTTGAGATCCACTGCTCTAGATGCAACTATGGCCATTTCCACACAGGCTTAAAGAAACGGTGCAGAGCGTCCTCCAGGGAAGACGTCTGCACCTGGGAGCGGACTGGGTCGGACCTACTTAGTGTAGTTCTGCACCTCAGCCCACTCCGGAATGACCCGAAATGGTTGTCCAGCATGCTTTTGAAAGACTGCTTGAAACAGGTCTTTCAAAAGCACGGAGTGCGCCACTCCGTGCCCGTGTTCCGGTGCAGATTTGCAGGCTCGCACCAGTGTGAGCCTGTGATCTGCTGGGGGTGGGCTTTAGGCTGGCGAGCTTCAGAGGTTGGTAGAGAGCCTTGACCAACCAGAAGCTGCCATTTTTGTCCCCGGAGCAGTGCGGAGCGGCAGCCACGCACTGCTCCGGACCAGCCAGGACCCAAGCGTGGAGCCAAGAATTCCAGTAAGTACCAGCATGGGCCGATTCCCTTGCCCCGTGCGGAAATGGCCTAAGTTTATTTTTTAGTCTAGCGTGACTCAGTTGTGAAGTAACATATGCTGCCTCTAATCTTCTTGATTTACTCCCCGCAGTTGTTGTTTTATTGTCCCACATCCTAAGCCCATCTTTAGAGTCCACTACATAAAGCCATTTGGAGGAATAAATGTTTATTCTGGAGAAGAGAAGATTGAAAAAAGATAGCCATTTCTAAATAGTGCAATTGCAGGGTTATCAGGTGAAAAATGGAATGGACTTGTTTTCTGCTGCTATCATAAGATAGAACTCAAATATATGGATTCAAACTGGAGGGAAGGAGATTCTCACTAAAGTTTGAGAAAAACTTCCTACTAGGAAAAGCTGCTTGACAATGGAATAGACTGTTTCAGAAGGAAGTGGACTCCCTACCAGAGATGCTTTAGCTAAAGGCTTCTGTACTGGCAGGGAGTTAGGCAAGATAACCCTTGGATATCTTCCAACTTTATAGTTCTGTGATTCTTTGAAGGATTCATAGTAGGGAGGATGGATCAAGAGTTCCCTTTGCAAATATGCACTTCTTTGAATACTGCACAGAATACAACCTATTCTTTGTTGTTGTTTTTTACTGGATTTAAAGGGTAGGGTGACCCAAAGGACCAGGTATCTATAATGATAGAGATAGTTTTGCCAATGGTATGCATAAATGCTATGTGTATTAGGTTTAATCCCTTCTCCTCAAGATGTGTCAACATTTACAGAAGAACATTTGGAACACATATATTTAACTACCACAGCTTGAGAGATAGCGTATGGTGTAGCGTGCTTGACTGAAGCTTAGAAGATCCAGGTTTGTATTGCCCAGCCCCAGTGATGAAACTCACTGGATCACCATGAGCTAACTGGAATAAAGATAGGATATAAACATGACTAAGGCAGGCTTAGACAGCTCAGCACTATATGTCAGGAATAAAGAATCTGTATTCTCCAGATGTTATTTGATTCCAGTTCATTTCATTAACAACTAACATGCTCAAGCAAGATGGGAACAGAAATCCAAGAACAGGTCCTGAAGTTTCTTCTCCCTTGTTATACATATTGTCTCAGAAGTGAAGTCCAGAGATTTCAATAGGCTTGGTTTCAAGTAAATATGCCTACATCTATATTTGGCACACTACAAAATCTAGAAGTGACAAGATGATGAGACAGCCAGCCAGCAAACCAGAGATAGCAGGAAAAACAGCTGTAACAGGCAAGCACAGAAAGTCAGTAAGCTTCTTCTATTATATCCAGCTTACAGGTACCTCAAGCCTAGCCAATAACCAACTGTTTCTCAGGGCTGATTCAGATACTATGTGGCATGATCACATGCATGCATTTTACTCATCTGATCCTGTTCTCCGTCTTCCAGTGGAGGAGATAAGAAAACAGGAAACATATTTTTTAAAAAAATATTTTTATTAAGAATTTACAATTAAAAAGAAACATAAAACATCACACAAACAAACAAAAAAAACTACTTACATTAAATACAGATAACAACTAACATAAATTGCTTCCCCCTTTTTGTTGGCTACAGCTTATAAATATTATATAAGTCACCTCCGTAAGTCAGAAAGGGAACAGATTATCTATCTGCTTCCACAGACTTTCCCTTGATTGGACATAATTATATATCCATTAACACATATATTAATCATACACTTCCCATATTTTTTTCCCTTTTAACATCCCTAATCTTCCATATATAAACCACCTACTTCAGTTTCTCTGTTCATATTCCACCTCCCTCCACCCTTGTACACATGAATACCCTGTCCAAATTAATAAGTACTATTTCCATATGTCTTATAACATCAGAATTCATAATAATAATTCACTATTTATAATTAAAAACCTATCGTAGCGATTCCCTTCTTTTCCAACAATTTTGTAAGCGGTTCCCAAGCTTTATAAAATTTACCATTCATCTTATTGTCAAGTCGGTAAGTTAATTTATCCATTTGTGCTATCTCTGTTATTTTTTCTAACCATTCTTTCACTGTGGGAATGTGAAATGATTTCCAACTTCTGGCATAAACCAATCTAGCCACTACAATCAAATGCCACATGAGTCTTTTAGCACTAAGATCCATTGACTCATCTACAATACCCAGCAAAAAAATTTCTGGAGAAAGCTCAATTTTCTTCTCTAGTATTTTTTGCATATTCGCTAGTATTGTGTACCAAAATCTCTTAGCCTTATCACATCCCCACCACACACGGTAAAAAGACCCCACTTGGTCTTTACATTTCCAGCACTTATTACTCATCTTTTTGTTCATATTTGCCAATTTGCTGGGAGTCAGGTACCAGCGATAAACCATCTTCAGCACATTTTCTTGGAGAGTATAAGATCTTGAATACACCATATTACATTTCCATATTCTTTCCCAATCCTCTAGAAGGATATTATGATTAAAATCTCTGGCCCAGGTTACCATACAGTCCTTAATCGTTCCTGCTTCCAACTTAAAGGATAGCAACTTCTTATACAATCTTGAAAGCAATTTTTTTCACCTTTTATCATTAAATCTTCCAGTTCATTTTGTCTGAAATCCAAACCTTCTTGTTGCATATCCTTTTTATATCTTTCTTTAATTTGCATGTATAGGAACCATTGTATTTCTAATCCTTCATCCTTTAGCTGCTGTTGGTCCTTTAATACTAATGCCTCTCCACTTTGTTTTAATAAATCTTTATACTTCCACCAGTTGCCATCTCTTCTCAATCCTTTAATTGACAGCGCTTCTAAGGGAGAGATCCAAGATGGTTTTTTGGGACAAAAATAATATTTATACTTTTCCCATACCTTTAATGGTGCTTTCCTAATCACATGATTTTTAAAAAGCTTCTGGGTTTCAACTTTCCCATACCATATGCAGGCGTGCCAGCCGAAGTGGAGATCATGTCCTTCTAATGTTAATAACTTCCTATCATCCAAACAAATCCATGGCTTCACCCAGGCTATACATGCCGCCTCATAATATAATTCTAAGTCCGGTACTTCAAAACCCCCACGCTGTCTTGTATCCGTCAACCATTTATATTTTATCCTTGGTTTCTTCCCATTCCATATAAATTTAGATAACTCTTTTTTACAATCTTGAAACCACTTCTTAGGTATGACAACTGGTATCATCATAAATAAAAACAATATTTGTGGAAGAACGCTCATTTCTTTCACTGAAATTCTACCCATCAATGAAAGATCCAGTTTTTTTCATATACTCAATTTCTTTTGAATTTGATTCCAAATCTTTTGATAGTTATTCTTATACAAATAGGTGTTATTACTAGCCAATTCAATTCCCAGATATTTCACTCTTTGTAAGCATTGCAGTCCTGTTTCTTTCTCAATCTGCTCTTTTCCGATCCTTTAATATTCTAGGAAACATATTTTGAGTCAGTTACTAAAAAAAGATTTCCATCTTTTCCTGCTATGTTTCTTTAGAGAAGCTAAAAAGGCATCAATTTGTCCTTCTTGCTTAGTTTTCATTCACTACTCTCCTCAAGCAAGCTAATATGAAATGCACCAAGCCCAAAGGCTGCATTTTCTAAGTCAGTAATTTAGAATTCAGCTTCCCGCAATTTTTTTGGAGGAACCTATTATATATCCCACAAAAAAGAGCAAGGAACCCAACCAAGAAATTAAACAAGCACTCTAGATCCTATTGAAGACATATTAGGTTCTTTGAATCAATGAGGAGAAAGGTCTATATAATTCAGTACTGCATTCATAGTTTTTAACTCTTGCAAAGTGGCAGGAGTGTTTGCTGGCAGATGTTGTTTAGAACCATGATTTTTTAGATTTTTAAAATGTTTTTCCTCCCTTGAAAGCTATTTTTCTCACACTGGACTCCTTCATGGAAGGGGTGGATGATGCAATCAGGGTTGGTTTCCCTCAGTTTAGCATTTGTCTCCTTATGCTCAATTCATCCCAAGCTTTTTGGATTTCTATTCACGTGTATCTAGTTTGTGTGAATGTTGAAGTTTGTTTTTAATGCACATATTTGTTAACATATTCCTCCTAACACTTGCATTTTATCAAATTATGCATAACAGAAACATTTTACAAGCAATTTATCTCATATAATGATTTCTAAATAAATATGAATGTGAAAATGAATATTTTTACTACAGCAAGCATTTTGTGTGCATATTCCCATAATTATAGACACTTTGGCCATTTCTGCATGACATTGCAGTTCTGCTGTGGGGATGGGATGGCAGTGGTCTGCAGGTCATGCTTTTGCATAATGTCATTGTGGTCCCACTGCCATCCTGGCTCCACCTGTCATGATCATGGGATATTTGCATGATGGAATAAATCTGATAAGTGCCTGTGATTGCATGATGCTCTTGTCCTTCCTGGCCATTCAGAAGGGCAAGAAGTGTGATGGAGGCACTTCCTTCCCCAGCGCAGCATGAGAAAGAGCCCATATGTGCTGTTGCTCATGCTCTCTTTCAGAAGGAGCTGGTCAGGTGCAGAGGAACATTTCCTGTTGTGCTCCTTTCCTGGCAAAGGCACTGCCAGGATCATGATGGGAGGACAACAGGGACCCTTTTCACACCTTACCTTTTCATGGTGCTGGGGTGCGGGGCTCGTGCGAGCAGCCTTCAGTGAGAGGCTCTCGCATCCTGGTTCCCTCAGCTCTGCAGCTGCTGCCTGCTTGCGCGAGAGCCCCGCCTCTTCCTTTCGCAGTGCAGCCTGGGACCTTCCCAGGCTGCACTGGACAGGAAGCGCAACTGGCCCGGCTCCCGAGGCTTACATGCAAGGTAAGTGCCTGCAGGCCCCCGGAGCGATGCGTGACTGCACACCATTTTCAGCTTAAAGCCGAAAATGAAAAAGTGCGTGAGCAGTCCCTGCCAGGTCCTGGAGCGTCGTGCAAATGTGAGTGTGTCGTATGGACCATTCCTCAATGTGCGCGATGCTCGAGGGGCCCTTTCACATCGAAAATGCCATGCAAAAAGGGCCAGGATCAGGTAAGGTGTGGAAATGGCCTTTGAAATGCATGTTTTGATTGGAATCACAAAATTCAGAAAAGTACAAATGATAATTGTTCTTCAATTCACGTACAAAAGTACAAAATTAGATAAGCATATATTAAAATGTAAACCAAACAAATTTCCACCCTATCCCTGCTTTATGGCCTATTACACTGGATTAAGTCCCCTGGGGGAAAAAAAAGGAGAAATGTATCTGAATTTTGATTATTATCACTATTATGAGCTTGAATCACCAAAGATACTTTTCTATATACACTATACCTGTTTAAATAAATCATAAGGACTGACCCATCCAGTTTGCTACTACAGGGTGGAATTACTCTTGTGCTCCTCCAGTAGTCTTTAAGTTATTAGTTAAAAAAAAAAAGGAAGAAAAACAGTTGCGGGCAAACTACTCTGTTATCCTACACAGGACCTCTAGCAACTGGAATAATTATAACTTGTGCAGACCTGTCCATCAAGTAAGAGATGAAGATTGTAATGCATGACTCTGGACAGAATATGTTTTACTTTGTGTTTAAAGTTTATAAAAATGTTTGTTTAATTACTTTTAAAAGCTTTAAAACATTCTGGAATGCTTCTCTATTTTAAAACAATCAAAATAATTCCAATTCCAAGGTAGAAGTTGACAACTTTGAAAGGGCTTCATTAGTTATGATGATCATTTACACAGCAACTCCAAAGAGATCCTTTCTAAGCACATTGTCCCCTTACAGCTCTCATTCACAAGAGGAAAATGAATCAATGAGTAAAAAGACCATGGATTGAATCTTCTTGGTTAATCCTAACTAAAATAGATCCATTTATTAAATTCTTGAATGGTAAGTTAATACATAGGAAAGTTTCCTTGAATCAATAGGTCTACTCTAGTTGGGACTATAAACAAGATTTAGACTCATGAGTACAAAATGGGAGAGGATATCAAAGGCACTAATCTGGAAACACACTTTCCTTCTCAAGAAACAACTCACATGGCATAATAGAAGGGAAGTAAATCAAATGGCTGAGATAATGAGAACATCTCAAATTCATAAAAATAAGTACAAGTAATATTGTTGAAGAGTGAGGTTTGCTGTAATTAAGTTATTATCGTAATGTCAGGCGTGACATCACGATTGGGAAATAAAATACTTAAAAATAACTAGCTTTTTACAACGAGTTAGTTCCAAGTCTCTCAGGTTTCCTGGTCAAATTGTTTCCCTGCTGCTATTGAGAGAAAAGAAAGTTAAAACCTCCTGTTCCAAGACTTTTAGAGACTGCCCAAAGTATTGCAAAAAAAGTGAGATTTCGCACAACAGAAAGTTTTTTTAAAAAAATAATAATTACCTAATAGTACTTAGAAAAGCATTTTCAATCCACATATACCTTTCCAGGAATGAAGGATAAAGGAAGCAAAGTAGGCAGTTTGACCAATAACTTTTCCAATTTCATAATGTCATAGACATTTGGCCAGTCATAGGTATCACCTGTGTCTTTGCTCACTGTCAATTCTGGACACCTGGATGGGTGTGCTTTCTTTTTTAAAAGATACAATATTCTAAAATCTTACTGTTAATATAAAGGTCCTGTGGTTCCATCCCGTCCAATCCACCCCCAGAGAACTTGAAACCACAAACACCTAGCCCAGGATCTCAGAGCACACACACTGTCCCATACCCTGACATTTCCCCCTTTTTATCAATTTACAATACTTCATGCCATCAAAGATGCCCATAGGGCAATTTTATCACATTTGCAGGGGATCCTGAGTTGTTTTAGGCTGGGAGGATTCAAAAATAGAAATGAGCTTAAGTTACTGTTTTGAAGTGGGAAAAGAGAAGGTAGCATGAAACAGCTGTCTGTAAGCATATGTTTAAAATGCCTCTGTGCTCCCTATGGCATGTGAGGTGCCTTTTTAAGTTTAAAAAAATAATGTGTCTTAGGGCAAGGGGGCCACACTAGGGGCCTGAGAGGTGCAAGCAGCTCACAGGCTGTACTTTGCTGACCCCCACTGGTAAGAGTTCCCAAGGACATCATAGGGATTTGCTGGCATTCCACCCTACTAGAGCCCCTCATGCTCCCCAAAAACATCTTTTAAGAAGGACCCAGGGACTGGCCAGCAGGGATAATGAGGGAACAAGAAATCACTGGAATTCACAGGGAGAGGGGCAGACTTGCATGAGTGGAAGTGTTTTCCTAGTTTTGCAAGTTGCTTTCAAGCACAATCCAATGTTCTTAAGGAGCTTGCAAGACTGAAAACTTTTTTTCAGCAGAGACTTCAGATTCAAAACATTCCACTGACTCAGTGAATCACAACAAACCAAAGAATATCACTCATGCAGGTAAAACATTTGACTTTGTATCATATACACATTTTTTCTGTGTTTCATGTTTTTACACATCCAGTTTACATGTGCCTCTATTACTTGCCGGTGCTGTATAAGCAGTTTTGTATGCATATGCGAAAAACACAAAATAATTGCTAATACAGATGTGTGGCAGTGAGAAGTATTTGAATCAACAGCCACAGGAAGATAACAGAAATAGCTCCCCTAGCCTGTCAGATTTTGGTTCTGCCTTGGAAACCTCCCTACTCTCCCTAGCTGTGGGTCTTTTTTTGAGCAGAAGTCTCTATCAGAAGCCATTGGTTTGTGATATTGTGTTGTCTTGGTACTGAAGGCTAATTTTCACAGACCTAATGGCTGTTGCACAGTAAGCTTCAAGATACAATTACAGTGAGCAGGCAGAGTAAATCCAGGTTCCGTTTACAACCATTAGTGAAGTCTCTGTGACTCCTTGCTGTGCCAATCTAATTGAACCCTATGTCAGAAGTTTGTGTTGGATTTTATAACTTTGCCATAAACACAAAAAGCTTTTCAGAAAAGATGCACTCCATTTACCATCCATCATCCTATTTACAGAAAAGAAACTATAATAATACATAACTTCCATTAAATGCTAAGGTTATACAATTACATATAAGAGGGAGATAGAATGATGAGTGTATGTTGTACAATGTACACAACAAATGAACATTTCTATTTAAAAGTTCTTCTTCAGGCTTTTATGCTGAATATTTATGTCCCCAGTTTTCTTTGGAGTAATTACTTTACAGATGTCTTTTGCAGCTCATTTAGAGAGTACCTGCTGTTTAACATCATCTCTAGTATACTGGATGAGTAGAACAGTGAAGTCCTATTTATACACTCTGCACTGTAATCTACCATGTGTTTAGAATAAACGTCAGTAGAACACGGAAAAGGTTCTGGTTCTGCTTTTCCATGGATTTCTCTGCCACTAATGAATCAGAAAGTGAACATCTCTGTGTTTTACATCTAACTCTGCACTTGAAAGGTGCCTGTAGGATCTAGAATGCTGGTTTTCCAGGATTCTAGGCTGCATGTAGAACCTACAGAAAAAACAGAATGACTTTCTTGTTACATAGTTCACCCTCCAGCTTCCGGAAGACCAAGAGGGTGGTAACGGAAGGGCTAGAAATAGCAAACCCATTCTTGTTCTCTTTTCCAAGGGGAAAGCCTAGATTTCCGCAATAGGTCTTTAACAGATTCAAGCAGGACTCGGGCCCTTTCCACACGGGGGACGGGGAAATGGGGCAGCGCATGCAGGGACGGATCTTACCTGAAAACGGGTTGCTCCATCCCTGCGGGGAGCGCGCGTTCGCCGCTCCACACGCTGGTGAATTTCGGCAGCGTTCGGCGGCGCCCAAAATGGCGGCCGGCGACTTCCGGCAGCACTCTGCCAATCAGGGCAGTGCGCCAGCCGGAAGCCCACCCCCGGACAGCTCTGCAGGGACACGCTAGCGCGTCCCTGCAGTTTCAAACGGGGCGCTGCAACGGGTTAGCGTGCTCGCGTTTTTAGAAACCACATAAAATGTGGTTTTTAAAAACACGCCGCGCCACCCCTTGCGGCCGTGCTAGGGCGGTTTGAGGTGTGGAACCTCCACTTTTCAAACCGCTCTAGCGCGCCCCACGGTGTGGATGACCTCCAGATGAGGTCGCCCTAAGCCATTTTTTTTACCCCATGTGGAAAGGGCCTAGCTCTATGTGTTTTTTATGGTACAATATACACACTATATCCACTTCAAAAGACTACATCCAAAGGCACATGTTCAGGGAGCTTCCTTGAATTTGACCCTCTTTGATGAGCTGAACAGGAATTGCTCTGAACAGATCTGTCTCCGTGGCTGCTCTCAAGCTGGGGAACGCTCCTCCCCAAAGGCCCACTTGGCCCCCTCCCTGCTCTCTCTCTCTCTGCTGGCAGGTAAAGACCTTTCTATTTAGAGAGGCATTTGGTTTTTAATATGCCACAGCAGATGGAGCTTTTAATGGAAGGTGTTGTGTTTCTATTTTATTATGTTGCAAATGTATTTTAAATTATCTTTTTTAAAATAAACATAGATTTAATAGTGCATTTAACTTTTGTATTACTTTTATTTTTTAGTTATACTGTATTTTTAAATGGCTATAAGCTACCTCGAATCCCATGTTGAGGTAAAAATGGAATATAAATTAAATAGATAAATATATAATAAACCACATCTTTGACAGTTTGCCCCATGTCATGTGTCTTTGTGGGTTAAATGGGAATTACATGTTCCATTTGCTTGATTTTGTGGGGCTTCCCTACTGCTGTTGAGTTTCTAGGAGTGCTATTATAGCATGTTGGCCTTTTCTAACATTAGCATAGACTTATTCAAAAAGATGCACAACAGCCATTGCAAAGCATTGGCTTCTTCCAAATGTCCACAAGAAATCATTGGTTGCTTTTAAGGACAAATGCTTATGCAATAGCCTTTGAGGAAGATCTCCAAATGGTTGCTTATACATCCATTTTTAAAGAACATTATGAAATGCTTAAACCCATCAGTGCGTTTTCTAGGCATTATCTCCAAATGGACTAAATTCAAGGAAGTTGCCCAAATTTTCTGAGAACATTTTCATGCTTGTTGTTGTTCTCATTAACTGCTATCAACTTGATCTTGACTTATGGCAACCCTATGGATAGCAATAGCCATAGCAGTTAATTTCTATACCGCTTATTGGTGCTAAGCACTCCCTAAGTGGGGGCTAATTGCCCCCAACAAGTTGGGTGCTCCTTTTACTAACCAATGGAAGGATGGAAGGCTGAGTCAACCTGGAGCCCTGCAGAATCAAACTCACAACATTGTGGCTGCAGTACTGGCATTTAACCACTGTGCCACAAGGGCTCTGAGCCCTCCAAGCTACTCTGTCATCAACCACTCTGTTCAGATCTTGCAGACTCAGGGATGTGTCTTCTTTGTTTGAGTCTGTCCATCTGTAATGTGATCTTCCTCTTTTCCTACTGCCTTCTGCCTTCTGCCTTACCAATTGTTATTGTCTTTTTTAGTTAGTCATGTCTTTTCATGATAGGGTCAATGTATGGCAGCCTCAGTTTAGTGGTCTTGGCTTCTAGGGAAAGTTCAGTCTCAATTTGCTCTAGGACCCATAGTATCCATAGAATCTAGAGTATCCACAGAACAATTCTCCAGCACCATGTTTCAAATGAGTTGATTTTCTTCCTATCAGTTTTTTTCACTGTCCAGACTTCATGACCATATGTAGAAACTGGAAATAGGATGACAATTATATATCACCTCAGGATCTTGCCTAATTCCTTTCAAGCTGCCCTTCAAAGTTCAATTTCTTCATAGGAATGTAGTATCTTTTCAAATGGCCATAAAAATCTACTGTGCTTCTCAGCGGTCATAGGATCTGACAAGTTAGCAGAAAAGGGTTAATGCAGGTAGCTAATTGTTAATAAGTTTCTTGAAAACCTTATTCAATTACATTTACATTTACGTTTAACTATTAAGCTTTTGTTCAATTGCCATTTAAATTCAAGTTAAATGCTTGTACTTAGAATCATACTATAATGAAGCTGAAAAATGCCATCCATGATTTCATTTCTTTGTGCTTGTTCCATGTTTGATTTTGGGAGAAATGAAAACAGTGGAATTAATTTTGGAACAGAACTATATTGTATGCCTCACAGAACATAGTTTTGCAGTTCACCATGGAACTCAGAGGGTCACCGATATTGCTCATGGTAGTAGGTATGAGAGGCCACAACTTCTGTTCCCACAACTTCTCCATAGAGCTTTTCTGCCCTTGTGAATGACCATAGGAATCGATCATCTTGCAAAATGATAACAGTAGCCTTCTTTCTTCCCCCCTAAAATGAGCAAGAAACCCTGTTCTCAAAGAAATAGTTCTGTTATTCTGTTTCAGCATAAAAAGTGAGCAAGGAAAATATATGGTTGGGGGATCAGGCAGTACTTTTGAGGTGATCTATTTTAGTGTAAACTTTTGCAGATAACAATCAATTTCTTCAGATTCACTCACCGACTAAGTTGAAGGAGAAGGGTAACAGGGCTTCATTTGTGCCAACTTACTTACATCTTACATTAGGATTGCATGCCTTTGTTTGAGATCCTTGATTTACCAGTGTGGCCGTGTGCTTTTCACTGGAGGTAATGGCGGAAGGAATTCCTTTTCAGAATACAGTACAGATTTTTGAGCAGAGTTATACATTTGTGGAAATGGGACAAAATATAGGAGGGTATAGAAAGCTGGAAATTGTGACCCAGGCCAAAAATCTTTGCAGAACTATGTGTGATGATAAGTCTTTCAAGTAACTGGAATGAAAGCAACAAATATGCTCACCAAAAGTCAGCTCCCTTCAAAACCTTCTCTGAGGAAATACCTTTTGTTATATGTGCAGTTGTGCAGACTTGTGTACTAATATATGTTGTCTACCAAGAAACTGTTACAGCTGGACTTCCACATTTGCTAGGATTAGGGGTACAGGCTCCCTGTAAAACTAGAAAAAAAATCCCCCACAAATATCAAAATGTGTGTGTGTGCATCTGTGGGAAGGAGGCCAAGAAATGGTGGAGGGAGTGGGCACCCAAGGTCCAAACCAGTTCAGGGAAAGGAGAGAGAAAAGGGGTGGGTGGGCATGATAGCCCTATACTTCTTCTTTCTCACCCACCTACTTCCCTGGGTATTGGGGGGGCATCAGAGGAAGGTTTGAGAAATTGGACTATCAGTCATCCTGAGCTAGCCAGGCAGCAGCCGATTGTAGTGGAGGAGAAGGAGGACCAGAGACAGATTTTTAAAGGGCTGCATGGCCTGATTGGAGGCACTGAGAGGGAAGGTCCCCCTGGAAAAGAAGCACTTGAAGTGAGGGACAGGGGTTGGAGAAACTCACAAAAAGTCAAATCCATGAAAGTTAGAACCTCAAACATGGAAGGCCAACGGCATTTCTTTTGTATACCTCTGAAGGATAGGAATATATCCCAATCTATCTGCTTCTTTTTTTCCAGTCTTCAATTCAGCGACTTCTCTTTCCAATCCAAACATTATCCAATAGATGACAGAAGTGGCCATTTTCCGGGCGGGGGGCAGGAGCTATTTGAACATGACTGTATTATTTGAAGGTCCACAAGAATATTGTGAGCTACAAATACCAGTAGACATGACAAGGCTCCACTGGAAAAACAAAAGCAAGCTAGAGATAAAACGATTGTGGTTATCAAGCCTATGGGCTTCTTCAGTGGGACCCTGATAGCCACACATGAGTTATACTGAGGCCCCTGAAGTTTTAGATGAATAACTCGGAGGAGGCATTGGTCTCACTCCAAAACAAAGAATGGGACTTGAAAGAACATAGAATAGGTGACAGAGCTAGATTAAATTAACAAGGGGTAAGGAAAGTGTGATGAGGAATAGCAATGACAGACCCTGAGAGACTGGAATGTTGACTCCAGGGCATGATGCTCCAGTCCCTGACGTTGCATTCCACTCCCAGAATAAAGTAAACAAAGACAAATATATTACAGCTACTGGACCAGAAGCACAGACTCTCTCTTCATAAACATATTTACTTGCAAACAAGTCCCTATTGACCTTCTACTGTTTGCACAATTTCTTGGGTGAGACGTTTACAACTGTTGCTCTGAAGCCATTTGCCCGTGTTTACTCCAATTGTTTTGTTCCAGTTCAGAAATGTTTTGGTAACATTTTCTTCTAAGTGTCCTGTCACTGTGAACTCATTCTGCATTCAGTGCAAAAAGCAGCTGGATCTGGCTGAGTTCATTTAGCAGTTTCTTGTTCCCACAAGCATTGTTTTAGATGTTCTGCTTTGAACAACCATTTATTAAGACTTGAGTGGACATTATATCAGGACTTTCAAAAATTTATCCAACAAGTAACTGAAGCAAGTGTAAAGTCATATGAAAATGATCAGACATTAATTTATATCCAAGAGGCATTTAGGAAAATCAGTATGGACAGTATTTTATAGCTGTAGGGGGAAAAACAGGCTTGTGAGGGGCATGTCTGAGATTCACACTGATCATTTCATGATGATGATGATGATGATGATTTAAAGTGTCTGGGATCTGGAGTGTTAGAAAAAAAATCACCAGAGAGTTATCAGCTAGGAACAAAACAAAGCAAATTAGGAGGAAAAGAAAGGAAAAGAAAAGTGAGGAGAAGCCTGTTGGGATATGCCTGGGTGAATAAATGGGTTTTTAAAGAGGAAATAGAATGCAAAAATGGGAGAGGATAGTCAAATGTCAAAAAAAAGGATATTCCAATAATAAAAAGATCCACGGGGAAAGAACTGGGGTAAGAACTGGAGTCAGGGTAATCTTAAACTGAGGAAATCTGATCACAGAGTGCAAAGGGTTTGAAGGGGCCCCCAGAGAAAATGATGAGACTGAGACAATTACCTTGGTTACCCAATACATCTCATGGGTGAATAACAATTTAAATCAGCCCCTTGCTGGTCAAAACTGAACATAAGGTCAATTGCACCACAACTTTTCAATTCCAGGCAATACGGTGTACCATAGTTTGTTAGATGCATGTACATAAAAAGGAGGAAGAACGGGGAGGCAAAAAAGAATGTGGCAGGACTTTTAAGACTTTTTTTCTTAAATTTTAGCATGAGCTTTCTAGATATAAACCCACTTTTACAGACTCAGCACAGAGTGAAAGGAAAGCCTCGAGTACAAAGCATATTTATACAGTTGTGAGAGTGGATAATAGGATCCGGAAATATGTGAATCATGTCCTTGCCCTAATTATTTTTTTTTCATTTACAATCAAATCCAGTGCATGTTTATTCAAAGGTAAACCCAACTGAGTTGTTAAACTGTAACAACAAGAATAACACTATGTACAAAACATGTTAAACTGCTAGAGATTTTACAGAGATTAAGACAGCCTAGGCAAGGTGATACAGGTCCTTCAGATCTTTACAGTGGTGAGTTAGAATTAGTATGTGTAACTGACCACTATAACTATATAACTAGACAGTTACAGATCTGGAAAGATGCCATCCACAGTCTCAGAAACAACCATAACATTATTATATGACAGGCTGACAAAGAGGGACCTGTTGTCATTATGAACAAGTCAGACTACATACAGGAGGCTAAAAGTAAACTGTCCAATACATTTTACAAAATCCTCTCTAAAGATCTTATTGATCAACATCTGAAGGAACCATACCAATTACTCAAGGGAATTCTCCATCAATGTACAGAACCAAATTCAAATGGATACACCGCAGGAAACCAAACTGGGTATCTTCTATCTACTACTCAAAATAAACAAACTAAGGAGACCTATTGTCTCAAGCACTAGAACCTTCGCTGTTGGGATATCTGGATATATAGATTCATTTCTCAGACAACATGTTCTTGACTCTCCAAGCTATGTGAATGATACAACTGATTTCCTAAGGAAAATACACTCCAGCTCCACAACCTCCCATAGAAGCCCATCCCAGCCCCTATGGATATGGAATCTCTATACACCAACATTCTCTTTATGAGCCATATCGAATATTATCTTGAATGCGGCTACAGCAGACCTAGCCACCAAACTCTGCCACTTCATAATTATAAGTACTTCACTTTTGGGAATAATATGTACTTCCAAGTCAATGGGTACTGCCATAGGCATCTGCATGGCACCATAATATGCAAATATCTTCATGGCTGCCCTGGAACAATGCTTCCTCAGTAGATGTACCCAAAAACTTCTCTTCTACCTATGATTTCTTGACAACATTTTTGTAAACTGGCCACATGAAAAGCATTACTTGAGAAGTTGCACCAGGATTTCAACAATTTCTACCCCACAATTAACTTAAGTCTGGATTAACTACCTTGACATCACTATGCAACTACACAATGGATTTCTAAGCACCACTCTCTATCAAAAACCCATTGATTGCTACACAAACTTACATGTCTCCAGTCCTTCCCAGAACATACTATCAAATCTTTTGTTTACAGCCAAGTCCCCCAATATGGCCACATCCGCTCTGACTCATAAGACAGAAACTCAAAACTCTTGGATTTACAACAGGCATTTCGCAAGCTATAATACCCACCTAAGCAGGTGAAGAAACAAATCAAAACAAGATCAATATCCAGGAACCAGCTACTCCAAGACAGATCAAAAACACAAGGTGACAGAACACCCTTAGTTGTCACCTACAGTCCCCAGCTGAGACCAGTCAACACCTCAGCAATGAGCTACAGCCAGCTCTGGAGAATAATACAGCCCTCACATAGGCTTTGGGAGGCAGGCCTTTATTGGCCTACAGAGAGCCTTCAGATCTTGAAACAACTGCTTACCTAAATCAGGATGCATAACATGGGTAAGACCCTACCACAAGCCCAGATGCCAACTGTTTCACCATGTCAACTCAGAGACCAATATCACAAGGGTCAATAATATCAACTATAGCATCAGATCTGCATTTACTTGCTCTTCTTACAATGTAATACAGTATACGATGCCCTATGCTAGCAATGCATTGTACCTAGCACCCAGGTCTGAAGAAGGAGAAATATGACATATTTGGGAAGTAATTCTTTGTCTTACAGCACTGCTGCATTCCCTGACAGAGAAGCCAGTAGGAAATTCATCAGTGAAGGTGAAAATATTAGAATATAGGAAGCTGTCTTATACTGACCCAGACCTTTTGCACATCTTGCTTGGTGTTAACCACACCAGCAAAAAGGAAATGTTCAGGATATAAAATAAGAATTCTTCCTAGAGCTACCTTGAGATGTTGGGGAGAGATCTTTGGGACTTTCTGCATACAAAACACAAACTTTACTACTGAGCTACAACCTTCCCCTCAAAGGAACTATACTCTTACAAATTGTAGAAATTTGTGAGAGATTATTATTTCTCAGATGTAAAAAGTACTTGTCTGCTCCAGGCTATTTATACATGAAAATATATATATATATATATATATAATGAGAGAGAGAGAGAGAGAGAGGGCGAGAATATGTAAAAACAAGATATTTTAATAGTGCTTAATCTGACTAGATACTGCAAATAGCAAGCTAATTGAAAAAAAAAAGCAATTAGTGAAATGACAAGCCATGCTTCTTTGGGTAATAGCTTTTGCATTTTTGAAGCATACATTCTTAAATACTTAATACATGTGATATTTTACATTTTGCTTTAAGCAACAGGCCTTACCAGCATGGCAAATACAGATCCAAATCTGTCCCTCAGTAAACTTACACTAATGAGTTATATTACTAATAACAAAAGCAATACGTCACCTTATCAGTTACATGGAGTATAATATAAATTTTCTTCAAGCACTCTTATTCTCATTTGATTTATTTCATTTGTATACCACCTTTCCCCACCATGTAGCTCGGAACAAGTGTCACCCTATCTATCATTACAAAAATCTTATGAGGTAAGACTGAAAGAGAGACAGTTATACAAAGTGACACAATTAGTTTCCTGAGCTGGAATTTTAAAGCTCATATCTCCCTCGGTTTAGCTCAGCTATGGTAGCCCCTCCACTTTCATGAGGGTTCAGAGTGGAGAACCCTCAGGAAAGTGGAAAAAAACATCAATAAGTCCTCCTGCGCTCCTTCTCCCAGTCCCCCAAATCCTCCCAGGGTTTCCCCATCCTGTTCCCTTGATTTTTGCCCTGGTGTATGTGCCTTCCCTTCCTTTTTGCTCTGGTGTCTGTGCCTGGGCAAAAGGCAAGGGAATGGGAGGGGAGGAAGGCACATCTGTACTGTCCTTCTCCATGTGTGGTGCTCCCTGTCCCATTCCTTTGCCTTTTGCCCACGTGCAGAGAAAAAAACACATCTGCCCAGGCAAGACAAGGGAATTTGGGGAGGGACATGTGTGTACTTTGCAAATAATCAAATTAATGAAGTTCAAACCCACAAATGTGGGGAAGAGCTGTACACCCAGGGTTTAGCTCAGCTGGGCAGGGGTAAGGAAAGATGGATGCAAGTAGCTGGAGCAAATCTGCAAGGACAGACTAACACCCAGAGATAAAGCAATCTCTCATGTCCTTTGATTCTTCCTCCTCCCAAGAATCTGAAACATCTGTTCCAGCTCCTTACCAGCATTTTGAAGCAAAGACAGGGCATCAAAAGCCATCCCTCTGCTCCCTATTTATCTTGTAAAATGTGTTTATCTTGTCACTACTCCCGCGACACAGACACCACAGTGGGCCTGCCTGAGGCCCAGGGCAAAGAAACAAATGGTGCTTCCTCACGTAATCATACTGTATAGATCCCAAGGCTCATCTTAGGCACCTGAGGCAAAAAATCCTACTAGCAGCTCTCCCTGTCCCCAACAGTAAAAATATATCATCATCATCATCATCATCATCATCATCATCATCACGAATAACAGCTGCAGCAACAACAAAAACAGCAATAAAAAGGTTGTTTACTGATCTTTCAAAAAAACAAAACAAAAAGCTGCTGCCTGAGACAGCGGCTTCAGTCTCAGCCTAATGCAGTGGATGTTAACCAACTTCAGCTCTCAGCCAGTACATGAAGTGTTGAGGAATGCTTGGAGTTGCAGCCTGATAGCATGTGGATGGCTGCACTTTCCCTTCTATAGCCCAATGGTAAGGCCAGTCGAGTATCTGTCTTTCCTGTGCTGCCAAATTTAGAGAGAATACCCAGCTAGCACTGGAGCATATCCTCCAACTGTCCCAATTTGGCAGGGACAGTCCCAATTAATCCTCTGTCTTCCCACTTCTTCCACTGCTTTTAAAATGTCCTAGTTTGTCTCTCACTTTCCTTCTTTGTCTTCAGCTTACTTCAGTTGCCACAAACTGAACTCAGAAAGGAAAAGTAGCTTGCACTCAAGCCAGCAAGGTGGAGAGGAGAGGAACGGTGGAATCTTGCCCTTTCCAGTAGACTCAAGGAAAAGCAAACTGATGCAGTCTCCTGTGTGTTTTTCCTCATTAATAACTTTTGCTATCTGGGCTAAACTCTGACATCATTTGGCCACAGACGTCCTGGTTTTCATCTGTGGTATGCTGGAGGATATGTAGGAGTAGGTTATTCTGTAACTTCTTCCCAAACCACTGCTCTATTTTCTTTCAGTCATGTCACTAAGTCCATGAAGTGAAATTTAAAGAATTTGGAAGTCATGTCTTACAAATAACATCATTTATAATAATGTAAGGGAGGGAACTGATGGAGGCATAATTACATCCCTATTTATGAAATAATACAATAACTTATGACTTTTAGCTTTTTTTTTAAAGTTTAGTTTACTTCTAACATTTACACGGAAATGTTGTTTTCTGAGAAGGATCGTGAGATGATGTTTGTATTTTAAGTGTGTTTTTAAAGAATAATTAAGATTGAAACAGTAACAGATAATGAACATGGTAGGGACATGTTGGCACTGTGACTCTCTTTAAATAAGAACTAATGTTCACAAGACACTTTTTTTTAAAAAAAGAATGAGCCTAGATTAATGAATTGCTTTTTCAAAAATAAATGTTCTCAGCTCTGGAAATTTAGAAAGTATTTGATAAATTGGATGTTAAATAGTTAACTGCAACAGTGGTAAGGGAAACAAAGTAGGAAAAAAGGCCACATATTTGATTCTAAATCACTAAGCAAAAGAACAAGTTAAAATATGACCACCAATTTTTTTCAGAAAACAAGCACTGTTTTCCCACTGGAGGAGACCCATCTTTTCTCATGATAAAAAATGGCCTCTATGTTTTCCTCTCCTGTGCATCCTAATGATGTGATGGGACAAGGCAAGTACAGCAATTTGCATATTTCTACACTTCTGCAATATCTTTACTTCCCAGGAGGATTTGGAAACATAGGCTAGTATTAATGAAACAATTTAGGGCCTAGGCAGTTTCAACGAAGAAGCTTTCTGCTGCTTGGGCAGTAATATTAGTCCTCATTTTAAAAAAAACCCCAAAAACTGGGGAGGTTCATTTCAGATTCAATTACATATGCCTAACAATGTTTTCCAGGCAATGTACACATCTTAAACAAGGCAAAGAGACAAGTTCTTAAAAAACACATAGAAAAACTAGAACTCAGCTTTCCCTCCGGTATTCACTTTTGCCCTTTCTGCATATAATAGTGCCAACTAGTTGAGAGACTGCTTTAAGTGACTCGTTGGTCAGTGGAATGTCATACTGGTGCTTTGAGAAATGATGAATGATTTGGAACTCTTGATATAGCAGAAATAAAGGACACAAGTCCCTGAGGCATATTGGAGGAAGTATCTGGGAAAGCTCTGAAGCAGCAGCAGAGATTTCTGTAATAAACTCAATATCAATAAAGATCTCTGGATCTTTGGAGGGCATAGCATTAATCTTTCACATATCCACTCTGAAATACAAAGTTAAAGTTGACTCCCTCTCATTTTTTCTACCCCTCTTTTCTTCCCACCCCTGCTAGATAGGAGTGAGGTGAGTTTGGAATAAAGATGGTGATAACTTCATGGTTTATTATTTATTATTCATGGAGTTGTTTCATACGTTCTTGTGTTTACTGTGTTATTATCAGTAGGTTTCTCTATAAGTCAGTAAAATATATTACTGATGCATGCATGAAGATTTAGATAACAGTATAAGAACATACAGTGTGCAGGAATTAGCAAATAAGATGCTAGGGCTTTGTTTCAATTTGTATGTTTTGTTGAACTCAGTAGAGTCCATTGAATTAAGAAGAGCAGAGAGATTTGGTTGTAGTGGTGGTGGTATTCCATAATAAAGCCATGCATTCAAATAATCTTACATGTTTATTTGACTCATATTTATTTATAAATGGCAGTTTGTCATTTTACAGACACTGGAAAATGTCAGTTAGCAAGACAAAAATCTTTCAGATGTTTTAAAGCAAGCAGTAGTTCACAATATCACAGCTCTATTGCAACCAGCCCCCTCCCCTCCCACAACAATTTGCTGTGTTATGAGTACTATTGTCTTTTCTCATCTGTGACTCAGGGTCCCACCTTAAAAAAGAGTTAGAGCACACAAATGATGCCAAACGGTGGGCTGCTGGTGCCAAGAAGGAGTGTGGTTGAGGGAGCATCTGCAAACTGTATGCTATTGAACATGAGATACAGGAAGTTGCCTTCCACTGAGTCAGCCTGTTTTTTCCTTCAGCTCAGTGTTGTCTATACTGACTGACAGTGGCTCTACAGGGTTTCAGAGGGTCTTTTCTAGCACTACTTGCAGATGCCGGCCCCTGAACTGGGAACCTTTTGTATGCAAACCATGAGGCCCTTCCAATAGCTAAAAAGCAAAGAAGACTGGTAACACACAATAGAAGGGATGTTATTATTGCAGTTAGCCTTCCAATAGTTAGACAGTGGCCCTTTTCGCACGCCATTTTCCATGCGAAAGAGGGTCTGGAGCATCGTGCGATTGTGAGGAGCAATCTGCATGACACACTCACAATCGCATGATGCTCCAGGGGCCAGCAGGCACCGATCACACACCTTTTCATTTTCAGCTAGAAGTCGAAAATGGTGCATGATCGCGCATTGCTCCTGGGCCCCATGCACACTTACCTGGCGTGCGGAGCCTCCAGAGCCATGCCAGTCATGCTTCCTGCCCCAGTGCAGCCTGGGAAACTCCCAGGCTGCGCTGAGGAAGGAAGATCCGGGGCTCTTGTGCGAGCAGGCAGCTCGTGTGGAGCAAAAGGACCCCAGACGTGAGAGCCTCTCACTGGAGGCTGCTCGTCAGATCCCTGCACCCCAGTGCTGGAAAAAGGTAAGGTGCGGAAAGGGCCTGTGTAAAGCCCCCTGGGGCTAGCCCTAAGTCTTTTTGCCTGGAGTAGGAACTAAGTGTCACCCCATCACATTCTCAGTGCCCCCTGCTGGAGGGGGAATAGATGCTTCTGCCAGAGGAGGAATACATGGCCAATGGTTCACTTGTTCACTTTTCCATATGCTAGCTGGATAGTCAGCCAAGCAGCCTCCCTTCACTTATGGGACGTAGAGCGGGATAAAGATTTAATGGCATGGCAGTGCAGCACAGACTACTCCCCCCTAAACAAACAGACAAACAAACAAAGTGAAGGCACAGATATTACCTGCTGAAGTCACCACCGTGAGTAGTGCCACCTCTGCTGTATCCAAACCAGCTCCATGGGTCCTCAAAGCCAGTTTCTGTTGGTACTGGAGGGATGACTAGGGAATTTGCTTATGCCACAACACTTAGTCACCCCTGCCCCTGATACAGTGCCTTGTTTGGAGGACTCATAGAACTAGACAGCCACCTCACAGATCTGGCAATAGGACATGGCCTTGGGGCTCTGCTGCTGTTGCCACTATTGCTCTGGGATGGGACAGGGCACAACAGTAGTGAGCTCTTAGCCAGGAAATTCCTAGCTCTACAGAGTTGCAGAGATCACTGGCCCTTCCATGAAGCAACGTGAGGTTGATTCCTCAGGGTATCATATGTAAGATTAGTGGGAAGTGGTATTGTTGGGATTTTCTGTCTCAGCTGCAAAAGTAATTTGGTTGGCTATAGGCACTGGGGCCTGTGACCTGAATGGATGAGGGTGTGCCATTTGTTACTTGATTTCAGGTAGTGCGATGCTTTACACTGGTCCCACTGACCAGGAGAAAACATTGAATTAAAGCCATGGTAGTTGCTGATGGCAATTCGCAATTTACATCTGAAGCACTGCTGTACCGAGGTCTCTTTCACAACATGGTGGACTGTGTGGAAAGATATAATAAAAATCTTGTCACCCTGCTCCAGAAGAACACAATTTATATTAGGTAAGTTGTTTATTGATTAGTTTCATTACACTGTAATTTCTCTGTGGACTATAGTCAGTCAGCCTTTCTTTCCTAGCTCTAAATCCCAGGCTCACACAATGTGCATTATAGGTTTACCACAACATATTTGGGCAGAATATTTGCTAAAGAAAATGTTATGAACTGATATGCTGGTTTCATCTTATTTTTATGTTCTATGAATTTCTGTTTATCAATTAGTTTATTACATTACTGTTGCATTTTATATTTTTCACAGACTATATGCCACCCAGTGAACTCTGTTTAGTGAATTTTTTAAAATGAGAGAGGGACCTTTAAAATAGTAAAGGAAAATTCAGTCATAACAAGTGTAAAGTGATACATGTTGAGAAAAAAACCCCAACTTTGCATGTACA
The DNA here is from genome assembly GCA_948472985.1 of Iguana delicatissima. NCBI lineage: Eukaryota > Metazoa > Chordata > Lepidosauria > Squamata > Iguanidae > Iguana > Iguana delicatissima. Next base: position 221,107 of record CAOKZL010000623.1, read on the forward strand.
GTAGTGGAATGTGACCTGGCAACAACTGACTTAGGAATCTAGTAAATGTCAACCCAGCTACTGAGGGGGAAAAGGGAAATTCCAAACTGGGATAATTAGACGTTGTAGAGTTGGAATAGATGCAGAAAAGCACAACCAAAATGATCACAGGAAAGGAACAACTCCTCCTCCAGGACATACTACAATATTTGAGACTGTATAGTTTAGAAGAAAGAAGAGTACAGGAAGACATGGTATGTATATCTCATAATCCTAGAACCCAAGTTCATTCACTAAAATTGAATGAATCAGGAGTCAGGACAGATAATATGAATACATAGGGCACAGCTGAAGTGTGGACTTGACTGCCATGAGATGCAGTCCTGATTACTAACTTGGATGACTTTAAAGGGGGTTGGATAAATTCATGAAGGATGTGTCCATCAACGGCTACTAGTCCAGATAACTATATGAGAGACCCAGTATCAGAGGTAGTAGGACTTTGTATCTCAGTTTCTGCAGAGTGCAAGATGGATGGCGCAGTTGCAGTAATGTTCTGCTAGTGGACTTCCCATAGACAACTGGTTGGCCACCATGTGAACAGAATGTTGGTCTAGATAGTACCTTAGTCTAATCTAGCATGGATCTTCTCATATTCTTCAATCAGCCTAAAGTCTGAAGAATCAAAAAAAAAAATCTATGAAGTTCTAAAAGAATTCTTAAGTCTAAATAGAAAGAATGTAGGGAATCCAACACATAGAAAAACATAGTTCTCCAGCGATTGCCTTGGAGAGTGGTAAGCTTTTTTCATTAGTGATTTCTAAGCAGAATTTGGATTGTCATCTCTCAAAAATGCTTTACTGTGGATATCTGTACTGTCAAAGAGTTCAACTGCATTACACTTGGAATGCACTCTGACTGTGGGATCTGAGCCATCAACGTCCCAAAGTATTAAAGCTGAGAGAAAACTAGCTCCAGAGCATGTGAGGGATGCTACTTATTCAAGGATGATTTTGTCACAATGCTGTTTTCTGCAGTTTTTTTCTAATACACAGAGTAAAAAATGGCTGCTGCAAGTTCCCCAGCCCCATTCTTATACTCCAGGGGACTAAGTCCACCCTTGGCTTAACAAAACAGCCAAAGATCATAGATATTTCCCAGGGTCACTGAGGGCAGGAGAGTCTACCTCCTTCTGGGATTTAGAATCTCCATCACAATAGCTATCATAGCTCTTGGTGCACAGTCATGGGAAGACCAAATGACTTCTTCCATCCACTATCATTCAGTTATCCTCAATTATGAAGACTAGAAGTCCTTTCCATGTGAAGGAGAAAGGGAAGGAGATGGAGATGGAGATGGAGAAGAGAAGGACAAGGACAAGTGTCACCCTGATTTCTGGGGGTCCTGTGGGGGACACCTCAATGTGCTCCAAATATTGGGGAATGGAAATTAGCTAGAGCACAAGCTAAAGCAATGCAAGAGGCAGGGCAATGTAGTGAGATCTTGCACCCAATATTTACGGGGTCAGGCTGAGTCACAAACCAAGCAGAAGTAAATTGAAATTGTTTTCTTTATTTACATGACAGTCACTGTGCACTTACGTACTCACTCACACAGACCTAAGAAAGTAAAGGAAGGAAATTGATAGAGGATTTTGAGAGGGATTTTTCAGGGGAAATACTACACCTTATCCTGTAGCCTGAGTAGCCAGAAGAAAGTCAGTAGGAGCGGAGATTCTCAGCATGTGGAAGCTGAGGGGAAGGCTTTGTTATCACCGTGAATTGGCCTGGCCTTTGGTAAACTTTAGATATCATTTTTGATATCACATTTCAGCCCTGTTCTGCCACTTTCAGGCATGCGTTTGTAAGGCCCCCGAACAAGCGTGAAGCTAGGCATGGCTATTATATGCTGCCTCATACTTGTTTACAGCAAGGCAAGCCAGAAACTGCCAGAAACCACCAGATTTTTAGGAGACCTCCCAAAACAAACACCTTAATTAAAGATGCACACTCACACTAAGAGACCCCTGCCCTGAGCTGGCACCCTGGCGAGCTGGACACTCCACTGCCCAGGCAAGCTGCATCTGCATACTGGCCATCCCATTGTCAATTCGAACTTAATTCAATCATGTTAAATTCTGACCTTTCAGAGACATTGTCTTGCACCCAAACCTCATTGTTCTCGCCCAAGTACAGACTAGCCCACAGTCATACCTTCCCCAATATAAACCCCAAGCTCCAGGAGCTTCCTCGGACCGCTCCGGAGTTTCTTCCCGCCTTGCCGTCACTTCATTCTGTGAGCTCCCCTCAGCAGCAATGCCGAGTTTCTTCTCTTCAATTGGAATTCTTCAGGACTACGAGAAAGGTGTCGTATCACCCATTTCCCCCCAAAATTTTCATTTCCTATTTCTAGTTAGCTGTGTGGCTGTATTTTCTTAATAATTTGTCTGCTTGTTAATAAATATCATTGTTGCTACTTTAACTGTCTGACTGCTCACTGACCTGAACCTGTACACATAGGGTAAAAGATTCCCACTAAGTTACCTTGCCTCTCGTTTAGCTTAAGAGAGTGCTCCAGCTAATTTCCCCATCTTTGCTTGGTTTGTTTGGTCATTTGGGCGCCCCTCCTGGGACCCCCAATTCACAGGGTAACAGCTTGGCAAGTGGAGCAGCAGCAAGGCGGGATGGAAGCCAGGAGTGATCCGAAGAAGCATTCAAAATCAGGGGTTCTTATAGGGGAAAATATGCCTGTAGGGTAGTCCATTCCCAGGGAAAACAATGGGTTTCGGGCTGGAGACAAAGCCTCCGAAAGGTCACTACTTAGAATGACTGGATTTTGACAGTGATGTCAATAGCACAGACAGTATGCAAATGGGGAGTGCTTGACAGTTGGCTATTCGAAAGCACTAATCTCGTCAAGCTGCTTGTTCGGGGCAGAGAATCTTTTCTATGCTTCTTGCATACTTAATGTAGTTTTACAGTGTACTTGCCTGGAGGTCTCCTGAAGCTGCTTGACAGAGAATTACTGGCCTGCCTGAATGGTCTAGTAAAATATTTCAAAATTTTATTATGGAATTTTTTTTTTTTACTAGTATATTTCAGCTCGTTTGGCCGTGTCCATGTGTGTGCTTGTCCGGGGGCCTCGCAAGCATGTGGAGGGGAGCAGTTGGGAATGGCCAATCTCTTGATATTGATATCTTGATATCTCTTGATATTAAATAATAAGCTTTGGGTTTGGACTATAAACCACAGTAACACAAGGACAAGGAGAAAGACAAGGACAAGGACAAGGAGAAGTGTGTAGCTTCTGTTATTCCTGGGAGGGCTCAACTACAATAAGTGTTTTTATTTTCTCTGTTTGCTTGGCCATTTAGAATACTCCTGTTTGGTACCTCCCAAATGTGGTCAACTGCATAGAAGTCTTGGTAAATAATATCTTTCTTGGTTGTTTTAGAAGAGGATGAGGCCCTTTCTGCATGGACATGACATCCCAGCATGGGAATACGAAAAGACTGGGACCACGATGACAATTCCAGAAAATGTCATTGCAGTCCCATCCTTCTCATGTCTCCAGCTGGTTGATCAAGGGGTAAAGCAGAAACGGATTTTCTCCATCAATGGCCCCTGATCATGCCATGCTCCTGCAATGACCTGCTATGTGGAAGGACCAGAAGTACTTCCTGCCCCAGCATGGCATGAAAAAGAGCCCAGCTGCACTGGAAATGGTGAGTATCTGGGAAGGGTGCTGGTTGTTGCATAAGGGAAATAATTACTCCCTTCCTCCACAATCACCCTGCAAAAAACAGACACATGAAAGTGCAAGGTGAAGCTATTTATGTCCCTAACAGGACGCCAGTCACAAACATAAACATAGATAGGATAAACATTTAAAAATAATTATAAAGTAATAATAGCAGAAATATGACAAGCAGGATTCTGAAATGCAGTATCACCATGTTACATGATTTATGTAGTTATGATCCCTATGTAGCCCCTCATTTAGGGTCTATGTAGGGAGGGCTGCAGTCTCTAAAACAATGGGGAATTGCAGCAGTGATCCTCTTTCTGCTTGTTGCACCATCATCAATCATAGCTCACCTGCCTAGTAAGTGGGCATGGGGAGCATCCGTCCAGCATTCACTACACAGCATTGTAGTTACAGTACTACACTGTACAGGATTCCAGCCATTATTATTGCACTGTACTTTAATACATACTTTAATAAAAATGCATTGATTTTAATTAATATAATCTTCTCTGTGTTATTGGCTATTGATATTGAACTCTAGAAGGAATTAAGTGACTGTGACTGACATTGACTATGATATTGAATATCTGTATTTAATGGTCTGCTACTATATCTGTTTTTAATAGTCTGCTCTTGAATTTCAGCAGCCCACCATGATGTCATTTTAAAACAATTCTGGGACCACTGTGATCTCTCTTGGGGCCTAAAGTGGGGGGGGGCATGCAGCTAAAGTGGGAGGGGGCATGGGCTGAACGTTACCATCATCTAAACAAGCAACCTTTACTTTAGTGGATATCTTCTCTATTTGTGCCAATTCCTTCTGTTCTTCCTTGGTTAACCTCCGAGTTGATTTCCCTCATCCCAAACAAAACCATTCCCTTGTTTTTTGTGGTTGTATGTGTGTATTTGTTTGGGGAAAGGCTAGCCAAATTTCAAAGGAAGCCTCTGCCGTCTCTGGTGCTGCGGAGCTGATGTGCTGTAGTTCCCATATAGCAACACCATAATGTGGAGGCTTGGCATACACATCCTCATACAATATGTGCCTCACATGTGTTTGTATATTTCTTTTTTTGGTAAAGTTGTTTTGGTAATGCTGATGCACACATCACTGTCATAATTTGGGCATCAACCAAAAAGAAAACCTAAACAAAATAAAAACAAACAAAAAACAATACAGGCTGGAAGAGAACTTTTGGGAAACCAAGGAGCTTTTTCAAACATGGACTGGAAAAATTACCAAGTTAAAGGGGAAAGGGTCTACTCATGAATATTAATCCAATCTACTACTTACTTTTCCCACTCAACATGGGTACAACAATCACTCAAAGAGAAAAGCTTTGCTTTGGGAGGACAGTATCTTTGAAAGTGGTAATAGAGGCCCTTTCCACATGAGGCAAGTGAATTGATCCATGCTGTTACTTACCAGCTCTTCTTGGGTCTGAAGTAATGCAGACTTTCCCTTGAGCCCTTCCGCAGGGCTCCTCTAATAGTGCAGGGCAAACCGGAGCAGTGCGAGGTCTGTAGATCCGCACTGCTCTGGCTCAAAATGGCAGCTTCCTGTGGCTTCCGGCTCAAAATGGTGGCTTCCGGTGTCTTCGTGGGAGTGGACCAACTGCTGATGCTGGCCACACCCACAGCCCACTCTCCACTGATCGCAGGCTCGCATTGGTGTGAACCTGTGCATCTGCACAGTTAAGTAGGAATGCAATGGCACGTTCCAGAAAATGTAAAGACCTGATTTTTCCGGTCTTTACTTAGCATGGAGGAGGACCACTTGGGGGTGGGTTGGATCAGACAGAGGTGCGGAACTAAGTTAAATAGTCCACACCCAGTCTGATCCAAGGTGTGGACGACCTCCGTGCCAGGATGCCTTGGCCTGTTTTAACTGTCTCGTGCAGAAAGGGCCAGAGCTGCTGTAACAATAGCTTGTCCTCAATTCTCTTTAGATTTCAACTGCTACAGTCCTGGCACTAGCCAGGCACAGGTCTTTGGCTAGTGTTGTTTCATAGCAGTTGATTTCTTTGCAAGAATCAGCAGAGGGGAGTTTACTTGGTTCAGTTCCTCTCCACTGATGTATTCTGCTCATCCATTCTGGAAGCTTTCATCTTTTGAACAACTTAAGAGAAGCAGTTATCATTTTTCTCAGTTACCTCATTTTTCAAGATGTTATTCTGCCATTTGGTTGAAACCACTTTCCGCTCCCCCTTCTACCACTTCATATTAAGAAAGGGAAAACATAAGTTTGAACTTTGAAAACAATATGCCAAATGCATGCAGCCATGATTTTCCCCACAAACTCTGAATTAGTACTTTTAGCACACAGGCTTAGTACAGTTTCAGTGGCTGGACTGAAATGACAAACCATAATAGCTCCAGAGGAACTGTTACAATCTACCTAGTCAATGATCCATAAACTAAGAAGGCTTTACACAGTTTACAGCCAGTTGCTTTGGACATTTTTTTTTAAAAAAACAACAACAACAATCCAGCAACCTGCATTTCCTAATCTATCACCTTGGCTCACGTAGCGAGCAGTAATGTAGTGAAGCTAGAGCTCACAGAGCTGGAACAACAGGATTTTTCCTTTAGCTGGGATGACTGCATCAACCCGCCTCAGGCTTCCCTGTTCCATCTGAATTAAGCTGCTAACCACACAGTATCTGCCCTTGGACACATGAAGAGAAGAATTTTCCAAAGATTGTTGTGAACTCCTCCGGTTGCAATGCAAACTATCTTTTCTTTTCGGCGGGTGGGAGAGTTTGATCTTCTTGAATGGACATTTAAGACCCCTGAAGCTCTATGGTAGACCTGCTCCTAGTGGAAGGGAATAGTGGTGGAAATGGCTGATATGGATTAACTCAACTGTGAGGTCCCCCCCCCCCATGGCAGTGCTGCTGTGGGAATTGCTATAACAAATGCCTAAACTTCAAAATGTAATACTGTACCACTCTTTTTTTATTGCGTGTCTTCCAGTCATTTCCAAGTTATGGCGGCTTTAAGGCATTTCTTGGGAGAATTTGTTCAGAGGTGGTTTGCAGTTGCCTTTTTCTGAGGCTGAGAGAGTGCGACTTACCCAAGGTTACCCAGCGGATTTCAATTGCTGAGAGGTGATTTGAACTCCGGTCTCCCAGAGTCCTGGTCCAATACTCAAATCACTACAGAATTAAAGAAAGAGTTTTCTTCCAATATGTAAATTTCTTTGTTGTTCTTGTACATTCTGATTCAGAATGTAGAGCTTAATATGGGATTGTTGTTTACTTAAACAAAGCTGAATAACTGCAAGATCTGGTGACTTAGGCCACTGGCCTCGATCCAATAACCTCTCAGTATAGTATAAGTATCACATCTGGACCCATGCCATACTGAGCCACGCTAAGGCCCCCACCCCAACTTACTGTAAATCTCCAAAGCTGCCTTGCAAGCCTGGTCCCTGCTTTGTGATGAGCAAGCAGGAATCCAGAAGCCTCTGGCTATCTTCCCATGGTCAGACACACAATGATTTTGGAAGCACTGAGCCTCCAGAAGACACATACAGATCTCAGTGTAGATGGCAATCGGAAGTGTAGCCAGATGATTCTCTGCTCCTGCCTGCTTGCTGTGAAGCTTGGAATGGCCATGTGAGGTAACCCTGGGCCCTTAGAGAAAGTCAGGATAGGAACTTTGGGTGCTGCTCATGCAAGAAGGGAATACTAACCTCTTCAGTACCTGAAAAACGACATCCACACACACAAGGAACACTTACATTTATAGATACCCCTAACTGAATTCTGGCCAATTTTCATACCACTCTGGCAGGTCCTTTGCAGGGCTATACCTTATCCTTTCTACCAAACTAGAAATGACCAGAAGTTCATATCATTTTTCTTCTTAATGGGTATTTTGTGATCCCCCCCCAAAGTGTGGATGGGCCCTCTGAAATAGCATTAAATGAGAGAACTGGGCCTCCTGGTGTTATGGAGGCATTATTCTCCATTCTAGAGTCAAACTTGTTTTGTAAAGAGCAGAGGATCTTTGGTGGGACATATAGGAGGCCTTTCTAACAAACTTCAGAGGGCTATATGTAGCCTGTAGGTTGCACTATTCCTGGAGGGGCAATCAGAAGACAGGTCACCTTGCAGGGGACAAAGTTTTAGTCCTTCCCTCAGAAGCCATGCCTATTGGTACAGTGTGAGGAAGACAAGAAGAGAGGAAACCAAAACCAAAGCCTCCCATTGACTGTTGTTGTCAAACACAATGTGGAAGTCTCTTGCAGTATGCTTTATGGGCTTAACCGGTGGATTCATTTTTGGTATATATATTCTTAATCATTTTGAGCATTTCCGTGAATAGCAAAGCAACATATGCCCTCATGAATAAACAAATGCAAACATCATAGAGACAAGAAACATGTTTACTTCTATCAGTACCCTAATTAAGCCAAAGATAATATGAAACCTGCATGAATGTGTATTAATATCAAAGGAGAACATAAAGAGGCCCCTCTCCACTGAACATTTGTCTTGTCTGTGGCAGAGAATTCAAGGAATTACAAAACAAATGTGCAATAATTGCAGATAGTTTGGTAAGCCCAGTAAGTACAGATAGAATTAACATTTAAAGAAAACATGGACATGATCCTTGTAATAGGGTATCGCTCAGCTAGGGAACATTAGTTTCAAGCCCTTGTGCAACCAATTCAGACCAGAATTGTTCTACTATTGTATGTACTTGTTCAAAAGTCTCACATAAAAATGAGAATGCTGTTAACATTGGTTTATTGATATAAAATTTAATTTATTTGGTTGGATCGTGTCTCCCATTGGCAGAAAGGCTTCATTGACAGAATATACCTCCATTTTGGAGGTATGTTTCCTCTCATCTATACTACAGGCTCTTTGTATTCAGTATGAAGGGCAGCTTAGGGAGCTGGGTATGTTTAGCCTGGAGAAGAGAAAGTGACATGATAGACATGAAAGAGGTGACACAATAGAAATGTTTGTTTATATATATAAATAAATTATATATATATATATAAAAAATCATTTTATTTGTTTATATATATAAACAAATAAAATGATTTTATATATATATATATATGTATGTATGTATAATCATTTTAAAGGATGTCAAATGGAAGATAGAGCAAGTTTGTTTTCTGCTGCTCCAGACACTAGGAAATGGAGCTATACTTCAAACTACAGGAAAAGGAATTCTACTTAAACATTAGAAAGAACTTCCTGACAGTAAGACTTGTTTGGTTTACGCTGTCTTGGAGTGTGGCAGAGTCTCCTTCTTTGGAGGTTTTTAAACAGAGGTTGGCTGGCCATCTGTCAGGAGTGTTTTGATTATGTACTCCTGCATGGCAGGGGGTTGGATTAGATGGCCCTTGCGGTCTCTCCCAACTCTATGATTCTATGACTTTAGGATCTCTTGACTTTTCCTGTGGTATTTATGGGGATGAACCTTGCGAGGAAGTGGCAACAAGGAAGTCCTCATCTGCTAGTCCAGTTGCATATAGCTAAAATGTGATTCCGTCCCATTGTATGAAAAAGAACACATTTTTAGAACCAGCTGGAAATCTTTCTGTTTGAATGCCTGATCTGTAGCCCTTTGTTTTCTCTAACATCAGATTTATCCCCCCCTCAAATTGTTTCCATCCAGTTTATGAATAAGTTTGCAAATTTTGGTAAACTGTTATCAAAAACCACATACACCTACCCTTAGTAGACCCAGGCCCTTTTCGCACACCGTTTCTAAAGCAAGAGGGCCCTTTGAGCATCACGTAAATGGGAGGAGCGGTCTGCATGACGCACTCCCATTTACGTGATGCTCAGGGGCCTGACGCGGACCGCGCATGCCCCTTTTCATTTTTGGCTTAAAGCCGAAAATGGTGCACAGTCATGCAATGCTCCTGGGGCCCACGCACACTTACCTGGTGTGAGGTGCATCGGCAGCCGGGCTGGTCACACTTCCTGCCTCAGCGCTAGCCTGCAATTCCCAGGTTGCACTGCGGTGGGAAGGGGCGGGGCGTTCGTGCGGCGCTTGCACGACCAAGAAGCTGCTGCAGAACTCAAGCGGTGAGGAAGCGGCAGTGTTCCTGCTGAGGCTTCTCGCACAAGCGCCGCCCCCCACCTCCATGAAAAGGTAAGGTGTAAAAAGGGCACCAGAGATGATGTATCAAAATGAAAGATGGGGGAACAAAATCCGTGATTCTTCACTTGCAAGGCTGAACAGAGCTTTGGAAATCTTCCTAAGCACTCAACAGATGCTACTAAGTGCTAAGAAAGAGCCTGTAAACATTATAACAGCATGAAGTGCAGTCTGTTCTTCAGTATCATAAAGCAAACTCAGCCCTTGGAATTTAAATGACTTTGTCTTCCTGACTTCCTTCTTGTTTTAGGTAAAATTTATGTATTATGAAACTGTAAAGACCACCATTTAGACTGAAGATTGTTCTACAGTTTTTACAAGGGAGGAAAATGGTACCAGTGTGCATAAGCCAGCATGATACGAGGGCACACAGTTTTAAGAATGCTTGTTGTTATGAAGAGAAATTCACTGAAAGGAATATGTGTGGGGAAACAGAGCTGCTGCAGCTGTAACAGCAACAGGACTGAAGAAGGACATGTGGAACAGTTCATCAAAGATATTATTTTTGCCAGCCCAACAGAAGAAAGAAACTAAAGATAGATTAACAGGGGACAAATAATGCAGCTTAGACATACCTCCATACCTAGAAATGACATCTGATGTCTACTCTGATCCAGAATGGAACTTAATTTTTTCATCTAGCCTTGATTTTTCTTCCTTCAACTCACATTAAAATGAGTATTTTAAAAGTCTTGATTTTTTAAAAAAGAATCTAATTTTGTCTCACCTTTCTTTCCTTCTTCATCATACTTGCAACCAGTCCTCACTCTTGCTGTTTTTAGGAAGGATGAATAGCTGGGAGTTTTTGTTGTTTACAACTGTTTGTTCTCCCTGGCTTTTGTGCACTTCCTTCTCATGGATTTATTTGGATCTTTGACCTTTGGACTGGCAACTGATGTACAATACCTTGTCTTTCCCTTGTGGCTTTGGTTATTTTGAGTGCTGGCTTCTTGTGATAGATTCTGGAATGGCAGAGACCTTGCTATGGCACCTTCTTTTGACCTTTGTAAACTCCCTGGATTACCTGTATATGACCAAGACAGACTTGGTTCATCCTGAAATTCTTCTCCTTGCCTCTCCTGGCACTTGCTGTCTGTGGTCACAGAATAATGTCATTGCTAGGGTATGGTCAGTACTTAGTGGCCATTTGACAGGAAATGGAAAGAATTCTGTTTATACCATTCTGTGCCTTCTATGGCTTTTGACTATCATAGTGGTATGGTTGAGGTTGCTATTTTCTTCTCTGTGTAATTTATGCAACAACTTGTTGTGAGAGGTGCTGGAGACATTGGACCAGAACCATTTCAAGACATTAAATGAGAGCTCTCCTAAGAGATCTTCAAGTAGGGCTTCAAGTTCATTCGTGCTGTTTCACAAATCAAGCCTTATCCTTAATTTACTCTTGTTTCAATCATAGGGTTATTAAGAGGAATAAAAAAGGCAGGTTAAGTAAACCTCAGGGTTTAGCTACTTGCCGGTACCTGTAGAAAAAGTCCTGGTAATTTGATATGATTTGATATTGTTTTATTGTGATTTAATAAGTGTGCTTCCGTTTTACTTCTAAGATACTTTTAGAAGGATTTTATCACTGGTGTTGCAACTCAAATGAATTTAAAATAATTTAATTAATAAATAATTCTAAATGCACAGTTCTCAAAACTTTGGATAAATGAAGCAGTTGCACAATACTGCAAAATATGCCTCTTGGCATCCACAAAACTTATGTTTTTTGTCCCCCCACTTATATAGTATCAACAACATATATGGCATTTAAATTTAAAGCAACAAGAAAAAACAGCCAGCCTTGCCAAAGGCATACAATCTAAAATATACGTACTGAGAGAGAAAGAGAGAGAGAGAGGAGGAAGGATTCATACAAATATAAAACTATGGAATACAGAACATGGAGCAGAGGGGAAAAGTATGAAGCTCAGACAAGGAAGTGGAGAGCTTGGGTTGAGTGAGAATCCTAGAATTCCTAGAAAGCAGATCTTGAGCAGGCTGGTGAAAATAAGAGAGGATTGAAAGACACGAACAACTAGGTCATGTAGGGCTTTGAAAACTTATTTTCAGTACCAGTAAAAATGGACCACTATATTCGTTTTCATGGAGCCATACAATCATGGAGTTGAAAGACGCCTTGTGGACCATCTAGTCCAACCCCATGCTCAGTGCAGGATCTCTAAATAAGCATCCCCAACAGGCAGCTTTGATTGTGCTGCTGCTTCTGAAAGGTTTGCTTTTGGAATTAGTGTCAAGCAGTCACCCGGTCATCCGAGTTTATTTCCTGCGTGGCCATACTACAATAGCACTACTGGATGTGGGAATGTAATGCTCACATACAGCAATTTTACCCATAGGAATACAGTGACAGTTTTGTAATTCCTCTCTTACTTATTGGTGTTAAGTGGGTTTTCTAAATCACATCTTTTCCCCTTCCACTAATAGGCATTAGAAAGGCAAGCAGAGTCAATTATACTTTGAATCGTACATCTTTTTACCCCCTTTGCTCTGCTGTTCTCTTGTACTCCTTTCTCATTGTCTGGATTTTCTTTGTGGTATTTGGTCGAAAAGCAGAACGTTTCAAATGAAGAAAGATCTGTCTTTACCCTTTCATGGAAAATCAATATCCTTTGTGGTTTCTTCAGCTTACTTAGACTTTGTCAAATGTTGAATATGCCCCAAAAAGCCCTTCTGGTGTTCATCAATTATTGTTTTACTCAAAGCACAAGAAGAAGTAAAATATGCTTTTTACTTGAAAAATGAGGAAAGAATACTTAGTCACTTTATTATGATGCACTTAAGATGTGAATGCTTTGGGAATGAAGAGGAAGAGGGAGGTTTGTCAGCATTTTTGTAAAGCATCACATGATAGCACAAATTCAATGTCCATTTGGAAGCAGACGAGAGGAGAAAACAGTATTGATTTCTCAACTATGCAATCCTGTGTGGCTAGTGTAAAAGCTTCTACGGTGAGGTGACATTTCATTTAGAGCACCACTTAGTTGGTAAATAATTTCTCATCATTTGAAAACTGCAATTCCTCCATACCGATGCTAGGAGATTAAGTCACATTGAACTCGCTAATACCTAAGGTACGATGCCATCCTACGAGTAGTTACACAAAATAAACAGTTAGGGTTGTTTTTTTTTAGTCCTTTCCTTTCCAGCCCAGCCCAGCCCAGCCCAGCCCAGCAAAGGTAGTAGCCTCCTAACAGTCTCCTTTTCCATCTCATTTTGTAGCAAAAAGCGGCTGTAGAACACTGGAATAAGGAGTCAGAAATGGTACACTGTAAGTCCATTTGACTCCTGAGTGCTTTTTAGATACAGTATCATCCCTGAATCTCCTGCCACACAAGGGTGGAGGGCAGGTGTAGGTTAATGGTGACTGGAAGTTAACTGAGTAGGAAAGCTAACTGCGTGGGAAACAGTCAAACAAATTCTTCCTCCATTCAAATGGTCTTTTTTCATTAAAAGAAAAAAAAATACCTCTTCTGTGTAATATCAAGTTTGGCCTACATGCTTTCTTTTTTCTTTTTATTTCAGACATTGTAGGGTTGTATTTATACTTGTCCTTCCACAAATGAGTGGGTGGAGGGTATCTAGCAGTAGACATTCCTCACTGGACGATGAGGTGAGGGGGAAGCTAAAAGGATTTTAAATGGAAAGATGGACCTTTGCCTTAGACTTTGGAAAACTGGTGCTGCTAACAACAACAGCAGCAATTATTTATAGAATCCTTTTCACAAAAGGGTGGAACATCAACATATCCAGGCCCTTTTTGCACGGCATTTTCCATGCAAAAGAGGGCCTGGAGTGTCGTGCGATTGTGAGGAGTGATCTGCATGACGCTCTCACAATCGCGCAACGCTCCAGGGGCCAGAAGGCACCGATTGTGCACCTTTTCATTTTCAGCTAGAAACTGAAAATGGTGTGCGATCGCGCGTTGCTCCTGGGCCCCGTGCGCACTTACCTGGTGTGCGGCGCCTCTGGAGCCGCTCCAGTCACGCTTCCTGCCCCAGCGCAGCCTGGGAAACTCCCAGGCTGCGCTGTGGAAGGAAGAGGCAGGGTTCTCGTGTGAGCAGGCAGCTCGTGTGGAGTTGAAGGACCCCAGACGCAAGAGCCTCTCACTGGAGGCTGCTCTTGCGATCTGCGCTCCCCAGTGCTGGAAGAAGGTAAGGTGCAGAAAGGGCCCCAGTCTTAGACCACTTCTGCCCTACACTGCTATTATTCCGCTTTCAACATCCTATGGAATCCTGGACTTTGCAGTTTAGGGAGGGGCCTTTAGAATTCTCAGCAAGAGAGCTCTTGAGCCTCAGTAAACTACAAACTCCAGAATTCCACAGGAGCCTGAAAGTGGAATAATAGCATTATAACAGTGTAGTGAAGAAATGGACAAAGACAAGGATGATAAAGCAACAATGTAAATTGCACAATACAGGGATAGATAAACCAATGGCTTGACTCAATATAATGCCAGCTCTGGCATCCTCATTTCTGAGTCCTGATTCAATAGAGTGTAAGCAGAATTTCCTGAATCAGCAATATGATGCTGACACACAACCCAGAAGAAATTAATGTGGAGATGTCTAATTCTGCTTCTTATGGTATTATTTTTGTGAATAGATTTGAGAGAGGGTATTTTATAAGATTTTAGCCATCTCCTCCTCAGTTTTGATTTTGGACTTAGTGGTTTGTGAGAGGAGAGAGGAGGTATGTGGTTGATGACTCATAGCTGTGATATTTTCTCCTATGACTGAAAATAAATTTGAGCTCAAACTCCAGGTTTTTTCTCACTCAGTCTACTTTTAATGAGCACATTTCAACTCTATTGAATTTTAGCCTACTGTAGCTCTGTGTAAACACTTGAGAGCTAATGAATACAGAAAGCAGAAGAAGTTACTTAAGCTTGAAAGGGTAGCCAGGATGTAGCATTTGCCATGCCATTTGCTGTGTGTCTTTGTCAGGAAGCTGTTTATTAAGTCTCAATATAAATTTGCCATAATTTATAAAATAATAGTTAACTTTGAAAAACCTCAACATTTCAGGTGGACACAAAATAATGAACATATATCAGCCAAAAGTTTATAATAGAGGATAACTTTGGCCATTTCTGCACCACATTGTTATGGTGTTATTATTCCACTTTCAAACAACAAAAACAATTATTTATAGAATCCTTTCACCAAAGGATGGAACATCAACATACACAGTCTTAGGCCACTTCTGCCCTACACTGTTAGAGTGTTATTATTCTACTTTCAACTTCCTGTGGAATCCTGTTGTTTGCAGTTTAGAGATGAGCATTTAGAATTCTCTGCCAGAGAGCTCTTTGGCCTCAGGAAACTACAAACCCCAAAATTCCACAGGATGTTGAAAGTGGAATTATAGCGCTATACCAGTGTAGGGAGGAAATGGACTTAGTGTGAATAAATAACACAGGGAATGCTCAGAAACCATGTGGTGTCTTACAAAAGGTGAAGAAACTTTAAGTGAACACAACTGTATTGCGTCCTCTACCAAAAATAGTGGCAATGTGCATATGGACATGCTAAAGTGTCTGTGTGCATGTCACTGCCTTTAGGTATTATGGGACACAAACATATGTGTTTTTTCTTTTATATAGGGATTTATGGAATAGAGCACCCTCTGTAACCAGTCTGGAAAAGTTAGGCTTTTGATGTAACTTCCAGACTGCCCCAGTTAGTGTCCCTGCTGTCATGGGGAGTTTGAAGTAGTAATCCAAAACAGAATTTTTTCCAACCCTTGGAAACTGGATCCTCACATATAGCCTTGATGGTAGGAGAAGCATAACAATTGGAAAAAAGAATGAGGGCAGAAGTGCAATAATGGAATGTGTGAATTCACCCTGAGTTTACCCTTAGAAACCATAAAAATGCAGAAAAATCTAGTGTCAGATTGTTTTATACTCTCTCTCTCTCTCTCTGTGTGTGTGTGTGTGACTATGGGCCTTTCTGCACTACACTCTTACAATGCTATCCTTCCACTTTCAACATCCTGTGGAACTCTGGGGTTTGTCCTTTACTGAGCCGAAAGAGCTCTCTGGCTGAGAATTCTACATGCCCCTCCCTAAACTGAAAACTCCAGAATCCCATAGGGTGTTGAAAGTAGAATCACAGCGATATAACAGTGTAGTGTGGGAAGGCCCTATGTGTTTGCACATGTGTATGAGTCTTGGCCATTTCCACAGTAGACTATTATAGTGCTATTATTCCACTTTCAGCATCCTATGGAATCCTTCAAAGGCCCCTCCCTAAACTGCAAACCCAAAGATTCCATAGGATACTGAAAGTGGAATAACAGCACTATAACAGTCTAGTGTGGAAATGGCCTTTGTCTCCACTCCCATCCACCCTACCCTTGTTTTTCAAAGCAAATCTTCACCGGGCTATTCTAGATGTGCATATATTTCCAGACATATATGCTAATGAGGGGTAAATTTTCCATACCTTGGAAATGAAGCAGCTCTGTAAATAGGCTGAGGATTAGATCAAATTCAAAAACATTATTCGTTCAAACACTGTACTGCACCTACTTTTCTTGCTGGCTTTGGTCCTAACCCAGGTGGCCACATGCACATCAGTTGTGCATTTCCCTATTTTTTTTTTTCAGCATCTTTCCCTTTCAGCTGCTACCACTGTGAGCCTCCAACCTCCCTGGAGATCTGAACAAGTGTTTTTAAGTTCCATGAGGAGAGCTGCAGCTCCATGCAGAAAGTCCCTGATTCCCATCTTTGGAAAGAGGTGAGAATCCAAAGTCAGAATGTTTAAAATGCAGTTGAAAGTGCTGGTGACGACCTATAGAGCCCCATATGGCTCAAGCCCAGTTTATTTGATGAACTGTATTTCCTGCCTGTCTTTTGAGATCTCCTGGGGCGGTTCTTCTCCCATCCCACCACCCTCACGGGTACATCTGATAGGAACACAGGAGAAGGCCTTCTTAGTGGCTGCCCCCAGGCTCTGGAACTCCCTTCCTAGAGAGTCTAGACTAGTATGCTGCTTACTATTTTTCCACAAACAGACCCTTTTTATTCTGACAGTCCTTCAAGAAATATTATTATTATTATTATTATTATTATTATTACTACTACTACTACTACTTCTACTACAGTAAACAGGCCTTGTGTAACGTGCTGGACTGTTGTTGTTGTTGTTGTTGTTGATGTAATGGTTTACATTTTTAACTGGTTTAAATTTTATGATGGCTTAATTGCTTTTTATCTATTGTCTATTGTACATTTTTAACTATGTTTGTTTTGACTGTGATAAGCTACTGTGAGTCCCAAAGTGGGAAAATGGTGGATATTCCAAATAGGATAGCATCTTCCATGACTCTTGAATGCAGGAAGGTAGTTTATGCAGTGCAAGTCAGGCCGATTTGATAAAGATTTTATAGTAATCAAATGATTTGAATGAGCATTGTGGGCCAATGGCTAGGCTTTTTGTATTCCTACCTTAGGAAACAGCTAGATGGAAACTACAGAGAAAAAACTGTTCATGGTATACCTGTTTAGTGAAGGAGCAGTCAGAACAAAGTTATAAGCCCTCAGTGAAGTAGAGTCATGCTGAAGAAAACAATTTGCTTAAACATAAAAAGCCTCTAGTGAGTTCAAGTTAAGTTAAATATGTACGAAATGTGCTGAGCCGTGTTCCAAAAATCTTGACATATTCTCCTGATATGAGAATAGCTAGAACATTATAATAAGGTATCAAGAAAAAAAAAGTGTAGCATACTAGTTTGGGAAGAGTGCTGGCTACTCAATGGTGAATTTGTATGACCCTTTTCTCACCTTACTTTTTCGTGGTGCTGGGGTGCGGGGCGTGCACGAGCAGCCTCCAAAGGAAGGTTCTCACTTCCCTGCCTGTTCAGCTCCGCAGTTGCTTCCTGGTTGCGCGAGCACCCCGCCTCTTCCTTTTGCAGTGCAGCCAGGGACCTTTCCCAGGCTGCACTGGACAGGAAGTGCGACCGGCCCAGCTCTCGAGGCTCCGCACGCCAGGTAAGTGCACGTGGGGCCCTGGAGCAATGCGCGACCATGCAGCATTTTCGGCTTCAAACCGAAAATGAAAAAATGTGTGCGCAGTCTGCGTCAGGCCCTTGACTGTCATGCAAATGTGAGTGCATCGTGTGGACCGCTCCTCACACGTGCGTGACACTCAAGGTGTCCTTTTGCATCAGAAATGCCATGCAAAAAGGGCCTTTGTCATAGCATTTTGTTGTTCACTTGCCACCAACACATATTTTTGTAAGAATTCTGTATAAAGTTGGTTTAGTGGCTTGTTCAGTGTGGAACCCTGGGCTATCTAGGTAGATCCCATCCAGTACTGTGTTGTTGAATAAACTGGTGAGTTCAATCTACTATCAGACTCCATTCATGAACAATAAAGTTTTTTAAAAAAATCCTGAGGGTTGGAATCCTTCCCACATTTTTGCATGAGTCCTCTTACAAGGCCACCAATAAAAAGCTGCATCAATTAAATAAACTTTTTTTAATGATGCAGCACATTTCCATCAGTGTCATATATTATCATGGAAGAATTATGGAGTAAATATCTGTATGATTAGGGGTCCCCCCTTTAAAAAGAAAATGCTGGTGGTAGGTGGTGAGGAAAAGATTTATTAAGGTAAGGAGTACAAATGTACTAATGGAGTATGCTCTAACTTTTCATAATATAGGATCCTTTTCAAAAGTTACAAATTACATCACTGGAAATTAATTGCAGAGATTTTATTATAACAACTCATTTCTAATAATCAGTGGGATTTATCTATAGAATGATTGTTTCAGTTTTGTTCATATCTTGTTGAAAAATGTTTTACACTGAGCACTGCCAGGCATTCAGCTTCAGTTTAATGTCCTGTTAAACGAATGCCATGACAGAACCTCTTTGCCTTTTTTAATGTCCTCTCATTTCTCTGAAATTATGCCATGCATATTGGTTCAATCTCATTTGTAAGAAAGTGGATGTTGTAAATAATAGCCTAGCTGGAGCTATCTATCAGAAATGATTGGAAGATTTAGTCATTGTAAGACACATCCCTGGCTGCAAGCCCACAGCCCCCCTTGCAGCCCCATCAAAGGCTAACCCTGTTATTGGATAGAGAGAAGGAACAGTCCCACATAGCAGATGCTGAGGAAAGAAGTTGCAAGCCCCAAACAATTCTTCCTGTGCTTCCTGGTCATTCCCCTCCTTTAGGGGACAGCCTGTCCTTGTTGAGTTTCCTCACCATTCCCCATAAGTTAGCATCATGCCTCCAATAACTATGGAAGATGCTGTCCTCACCCCACTGTTGTTGTAACAGTCAACTCTAAGTCCTGTCTCATTCTGTACGTAGAATTTTTTGGGGGAGAAGGATTTGCCATTTTCCCAGAGCAGTAAACTTTCTTGGGACAATTTAAATTTAAGAGAAAACTTCTATAAGATGGTGCATAGATGGTATATGACTCCAGAAAGGTTGCAAAAAAAATAATAACAAAAAATGGAGATGCTAAGTATTGGAAATGTGGGGAGAAGGTGGGAACCTTTTTTCATACGTGGTGGACTTGTCAAAATGCAAAGAAATTTTGAAAGGGAATTCATGATGTAATTCAAAAAGTTTGTAAAGTGAATTTTGAATTGGCACCGGAATTTTATTTGTTGAGTATATTAGGTCAGAATCAAGAGATTAGAAGACATCAGAAGATAATATTGTATTTGATTACGGCAGCTCGGTTGATATGTGCTCAGCATTGGAAAGAAAAAATAGAAGTTAATTTAGAAGAATGAAAACTAAAAGTGGTTGAGACTGAAAAATTAGCATATTCTCTAAAAAACAAATCTGTTCAGAACTTTGAAAGAGAATGGAAAGGGGTAATGGATTGGTTAAAAATATAAATACATGTGATGATTAGGTAAAAATGTATTTGTGCAAAAATGGAGGATTCATAATGGAAAAGATAGTAATGACTGAACTGGGGAAGAATAGTATAGGGAAGTGTGTGGGGGGAGGAACATACCAAACATGGTGATGTATTTCTCTCTTTTTTATGTGTTGCAGAAAATGAATAAAAAAAATTCATATAAAAAAAAATTCTTGGGACAAACCTTCATGAAAGTGTAGAAATGAAACATCCTTTGTATTTGGAACAATATTTAGCTCTTTATGAATTTATAGTAATTTATCAAAATCATTCTCCTTTTTTTCCTTTTAAACTTAATTTTTAATTGTTAATAAATTCATCATTTACAAACATTTCATTGTAACACAGCAGTCAAACACAATTACCAGTTCATGTTTAGAAGGGACTTTTCTAAAAACTAATCATCTTTCTGAGGGATCCATAAGCTGTTTCAAGTTGGATGGCAAAGTGAAGAATGTGAGATCAAATTGTCAAAAAATCATGGGTGGTATTAATTTCTTTTATTTCCTGTAAATTTTTGGTAAGTTTTCCGGACAATGCAATCCCTTTTGTTTGTATATATTTATAAAATTATGATCCGTCCCCTCTCTACCCCTTTGGCAGAAGCTTACACTCACATTTTGGCCATTTCTCTTTCTGAATCCTCCAATCGCCTTTCTGTTTCTTTGTCTTCCTTCTCTCTACAAAGAACTCTTCACCCCAAGTGCTTTGTTATTTAGGTTGCATCGTTTTAATCTGCTGTAACATACCTTATGTCTACATACTTTTTTTTTCTGAGGTGGATTTGTTTTAATATTTAGAAATGCTAATAACAAAATGTTAAAAAGCATTCAAAGAAATTTCCAATGCATATATAGCTCTTGAATGGATAAGAATAAGACTTTTTTTTTTAAGCCTGAGATATTATACTCATGGGCATGGTGTAGCTTTCCATATGTCATTGGATAACATCTCCCAGCATTCCTTACCATTAGGTCTGCTGGCTACAGCTCCTGGCCAATATCTGGAGAGCCACATTATTCTTACCTTGTTTTGGTTCATTTCCCCACCTCTATTTCCTTTTTCTACCTTTGCTGCCTCCTGTGTCAAAATTGTAGTTTGTTTTTTCCTGGTGGCAAGATGTGTGTCTTTTTGCATCTGTGAAGTTGATAATGTTATGTAAATGAGAATAAATACAAGTAGTATCTGCAAAAAAAGAAAAATATTCCACTAGGGAATGCTTATGATCAAGTTTCCAGAGCAACATGACTTCTTCTTCAAGACACTTCATACTGTTTCTCTCCCCTGTTTCTAGTTCCTGACCTTCCCAATGTTTGTGGGCACTCCAGATTTCTCACTCTTTGTAGGGCTACTTTGCTGCTTTTGTTGTTCCTGAATTTGCTGTTAGGATATACAATCAATAAATATATTTGTCGCAAGGTACCTTTTTTCCCACTGAGAAGGTAAAAAGATGCAATTTTTTTTAAACGCTCAGATCTCCTGTAGGAGCATACACACTCCCCCAAAAGTAGCTTCCTGTCTTAAGCAGCTTCCTTGTTAGATCAGAAATCACTTGAGAAGCCAAGCTGCAGAAGTATCCTAAAATGCAAGCATCCAATCTTCCCCATTATGGCGAAAATAAATACACATTATGGGTATATTTATATATGAATTGCAGTGAAGATGGGATGGCATATCCCCAACTGCTATTTCAGGCTGCACATCCAGTGTTGCATGCAACTGTGTCTGGACTGAGGCCATCGGCAATGATTTTCTCAGAGCTTCCTCTTAAACCAAAAAGAAGCAGCACAGCTTGCTTATCCTAATTCCATTTGAGTGTTTCTGGAATATTTAGAGATAACAGGTTGTAGAAAAAGAATGCATTAAAAGTGAGATTCTCTTCCTTCTGATGAATATGTCAAAAGTTTGTTTTTTATAACTATAATTTGTCTTCCATGTATTAAGGAAGAATCTGCCACTAGACATTTTGCTTTTATTTGGACTACTCATCTCTACTAAATTATTCCTCCTTTCTATCAAGCCTAGCTAGCTAGCAAGCAAGCAATAAATAAATAGACAAATAAAGGGGCAGTGCCTAGATTCTATGTTAAAATTCATTGTAGAGAAGTGAACACAGTTTTTATGTTGCTATTTATTTTGGGGAGAACACCCCCCAAAAAAAATTCAAACCGAAGACAAACAATTCTTGTCCAGATATGGAGATTGGAGTGGGAGCTTAATTTTGGTTGAATGATCAATTTAAAATGTTTAATGTCATGTGTAAATTTTGAGAGTTAATCTCCTTATTAAAACTGAGAATTTCATACAGTCATAGAATTTTGAGTGGGAGGGGGCCACAAGGGCTACCTAGTCTAACCCCCTGCCATGCAGGCATGCACAACTAAAGCACCCCTGAAAGACATTGATACAACCTCTGTTTAAAGACTTCCAAAGATGGAGACTCTATTGCCCTCTGAGGAAGTTTATTCCACTGTCAAACAGTTGCTACAGTGAAGACGTTCTTCCCAATGCTTAGGAGGAATCTCCTTTTTTGTAATTTGAATTCACTGGTTCTTGTTCTAGTCTCTGAAGCAACAGATAACAAGCTTGCTCCTTCTTCCACATGATGTCACTTCAGATATTTAAGGATGGCTATCATGTCACCTCTCAGTCTTATCAAAACTAAACATGTCTATTTCCCTAAGTTATTGTTTCTGTAGTTTCTAGTCCGGACCTGTGGTATATTAGATATCAGTTGATATCAAGAATTTGGCCATCACAAACCGTTCCTCTCCATGTGCTTGTGAGGCCCCCGGACAAGCATGCACACGGGCATGGCCGAAAATAGCTGAACAATACAAAATAAATCCAGGTAGGCCAGCAGTTGCCGGAATGCCGTTTCCGGAGACCTCCAGGCAAGTACACTTTAAAGTCACATTATAAATGCACGCAGCGTACAAAGGATCCCCTGCCCCGAGCAGGCAGCTTGATGAGCCGAATATCCAACTGTCAAGCACTCCTCGTTTGCATACTGTCTGCGCTATTGACAACTCTGTCATAATTCAATAATGCTAAATGCTGACCTTTCGGAGGCTTTGTCTCCAGCCTGAAACCCATTGTTTTCCCCGGAAACAGACTAGCCCATAGGCATATTTTCCCCTATAAGACCCCCTGATTTTGAGCGCTTCTTCGGATCGCTCCTGGCTTCCATCTCGCCTTGCTGCCACCCAATTTGCCGAGCCTTCCCCTCAGCTTCCACGTGCTGAGAATCTCCACTCCAACAGACTTTTCTTCAGACTACCCAGGCTACAGGATCAGGTGTAGTATTTCCCCTGAAAAATCCCTCTCAAAATCCTCTATCAAAACTCCTACCTTTATCTTCTTAGATCTGTGTGAGTGATTGCATATGTGTGTGTTGACTGTCTTTTTAATAAAGAAAACAATTATTATTTACTTCTGCTTGATTATTGACTTGGCCTGACCCCGTAAACATTGGGTTCAAGATCTCGCTAGGTTGCCCTGCCTCTTGCATTGCTACAGCTTGTGCTCCCTTTCCCCATTATTTGGAGCACATTGAGGTGTCCCTCACAGGACCCAAGAAATCAGGGTAACATTATTCCTCATACAGCTTGGTTTCTAGATCATTGATCAACTTGGTCATTGTTAGGAATCTCCCTTTGCCAAGCTGCAGCCAGCAAGGGAGGAGGGAGGTCAGGAATACTTTCAGGGAGAGTCCGAATATTCCAAACACCAGGAAAACACAAGCTGAGCCAAGTAAAGATCCAGTTCAAAGATTCAGGAGGCAGAGATCTGTCCGGAGGGTTTCAGGGAGCAGGAGACATGAAGGTCGTGAGGGCTTGCTAGTAATTTGCTGCAAGCAATGAGCAGCCACACTGGCAGACTTAAATAGCCACTGTGAACAGGTGCTGCTTGTTATTGTTTCCTCAACCTAGTCCATGCAACCTCCCTCTGAGCAGCCTGTTTCAGCCTCTTTCGTGGTTGAGAGTTGATGGGCACAGATGGCTGCCACTCCTCTGTATCACTGCTGGTTCCCTCTCCATCATGAGCTGGCTGGGGCAACTCTGTCTCTGTTTGACCTTCCAGTGTGGGAGATGTTTGTGGGTTGACTTGCTGACTCACTAGCCCAGTCCTTGGCACAGTCAGTGGCTCCTTGATCTCAGAGGCATCATCTATCCCACTCACTGGCTCGGTCCCAGGCACAATCAGTTGCTCCTCAGTCACAGCAGCAGCATCTATCACAGTCACCCTCTCTGGACACATTCTAGCTTGTCAATATCTTTCATGAACTATGGTGCCCAGAACTAGAAAGAACATTCCAGGGGAGCTCTGAGCAAAGAAGAATAGAGTGGTACTACTCTTTCCCTTGATCTGGACACTAAATTCCTATCGTTGCAGCCTTATAATTAAATTTTTATAAATTTTTTTGCCACTGCATCATATTGTTGAATCGTGTTTAGTTTGTGAGCTTTAAAGATCTCCCCAGATCTTTTTCATAAGTACTGCATTCAAAGGAGGTGTCACTCATTCTATATGTGTGCATTTCATTTTTTTTCCTGCAGAGGTGTAGTACCTTATATTTTGCTCTGTTGAAATTCATTTTGTAAGTTCTTGCCCAGCTCTCCATTCTGTCAAGATCCTTTTGAATCCTGGTCCTATTCTCTGGAGTATTAACTACATCTCCTAATTTTTTACCATCTGCAAATTTGATGAGGATGACTTCTATTCAGTCTTCTAAATCATTTAGAAAGGTAAACAACAGGCCTAGGACAGAACCCTGTGGCACTCAACTAGTGATTTCTCTCCAAGGTAAAATGTAACCATTGGTGAGCACTGCCTGGTTTTCGTTTCTCAATCAATTATAGAGTCATTGACCGTAACACTGTCTAGCTTACAGTTTGCCAGTTTGCCTGTATGAATTTCACTGGGGACCCTGTCAAAAGCTCTAGTGATCAAGATATATCCACAGGACTCCCCTGATACACTAAGCTTGAAAATTCTGTCAAAAGAGGGAGGGAGAGAGAGATAGATAGAGAGAGAGAATTAGTTTGCCATGATTTATGTTTGGGAAATCCATACTAGCTCATAATAATCACAATATTCCTTTCTAAATGCACACAGACTTACTGTTTAATGGCCCATTCTAGAATCTTTTCTAGTATTGATGGCAGGCTGATTGGTCCATAGCTGCCTAGGTGCTCTTTTTTGCCCTTTTTGAAGATGATGACCACATTTGCTCTCCTCCAATCTACTGAGACTTCTTCTATTCTTCAGGAATTTTCAAAGATTAATGACAGTTGTTCTAAGATTATATCTGCGAGTTCCTTTAGTACACTTTGATGCAATTCATCTGGTCCTGGAGACTTGAATTCACTTAATGTAGCTAGGTATACCATTACTACCACTTTTCCTATTCTGGGCTGCAGTTCTCTTACTGCATCATTTCTTCTATTTTTACCAGTTAGATAACTGTTTTCCTTTTGTAAGAAGGCTCAGGCAAAGAAGATACCGAAATGTTTTGATCTTTCTCTTGTTAACTCAAAATGTAGGTGACTCAGGGGTCCACCTGTGATGCCAGTGTCTCAGTTCAAAGGTGGGGGGTTAATTAGCTCAATTAGGAGGGGGTAGCCTAATGAGATCTTTCACCAATGTTTACAGGACTCCTCAGGAAAGAACCAGCCAGAGATTCTAAAATAAGGGAAAATGTGTTTTATTCATGAGATCAGTCATACATACACACACACACATGCAAGATCCAAGTGTTCACACACTCACACAAGAGCTAACCACAGGAAAAGGGAGGAAAGTTGTTAATAGTGAAGTTTAGGGTATAGGAAATAATTACTGATCCCAAGAACAGTGAAGAAAGCAGCAAGTTGGCTTAGACTTGCACATAAGGACAGTACTCATTTGAAAATCAGAGCGACAGTGTGGTATTCAGCAAGTGAGATACTGTGTCCGATTGCCTGAAATGGAGAATTTTTATGCCCAAAATCTGCCTGGAAAGCAATGGTGCAAATGGCTTTCTAGTTGAGTGAACAATAGAAGTTGCAGTGTGGACAATGGGGTCAGGACTGTGTTAATGGTCTTAGTGTTAGGTGACAAAAAGTTAATGGCTGTTGTAATAGCTCTATAATAGTGGACAGGTGAGGAGATAATAAGGGAAAATGTCCAGGGACTAGGAAGGACAGCTGGAATCACCCATGGTTTGGTGGGAACTTCCCATTGCTATTGTCTGGCAGGAGAGATGTTATAGCTTAGTTTAACTCTATTAGCTGGTGATTGTCCTGGAGGGGATCTCTGACCTACTTTGCAGCACATGTATTCGCCAGTGTTTTTCCTGTGCCCAGTCTGGCCTTACAGTCACATCATGGTCGATTTTATATCAATGCCAATTAATATATTTTGCCAGTTAGATTATATTTCACCAATTAAATCATATCAAATCTGGGGTGTGTGCAGGTCAAAAACACTGTGTCCCTCCTTAGCCTTTCACCATTTCTTCTACACTATTGCCCAACCATTTCTTTGTTCTTCCTCTTGCTGTGAACATAGCCAAACCCCACTTTTATTATTTTTAACCTCTCTAGGAAGCTTGTGCCCATTATGAACTTTAGTTTTTCAGATTTTCCCCCTAAAAGTACAAGCAATTCATTTGTATTCTTCTTTGGTGATTTCCCCCTTCTTGCACTGTTTACATATGACTTTTAAATCTTAGTTTCTCTGAAAGGTCTTTATATATCCACTCTGGTTTCTTAGGACACTTCTCCCTTTTCCTCCACATTGGAATTGTTTGCAACTATGACTTCAATATGTTCTGCAGTCCTAAATTTTCCTAGAAGTTACTGAAGGTGTCTTACTTATAAGATTGCACGGTCAATTTGTAAATTTAACTACATTATTCCTTAGTGTTTATTTCAGCTATTGCAGATATAAAGAAGGGTTATATGAAAACTGACCCACATTCTCCTCATGAAGGCAGGTTCATGTCTGAATCTCTTATTATATAGGCTCCCTTCCCAACAACCTCCTTCTAAGCAGTGGCCAATGCCACTGCAAATAAGAAACATAAAGTGATGGGGAGAGCTCTTAGGACCAACATACTTGAGTTCTTTCCCACATGGAGAAAAAGAGAAGGAAGCAGAGTCACCACAAACCTGTCACTTTTCAGGGTGCCTCCAGATGCGGAAAAATCTTAGGATGTATCAAGACTATCCAATTCTTTTGGTTTGATTATACCAACATATTCATGGGTTTGTGTCCAATCTCTTCCTTGAAATATTCTGGTTTTCTTCCTTTCCTTCTCTCTGTCTTCCCTCCATCTGCATTCTCCTCCCAGGGATCATGTATCACATCAATTCTCATTAAACATTCCAGGATTTCATCAATTTCCATTGAACCTTTTTTCAAAAACTCAGGCATTATAGTCAAAGTGAATAAAATAAAATAATAACATTTCCCTTACTTGGTCTTTAATCTGTGTCTTGGAAACAATAGCTGTTTTTACTTTGTGGTGGCCATCTTTATTGTCTCCCAAGAGAAAATGAATACACAGGCTGGTACATATCCATTCTGTTTTGGAATGTACTGGGTTAATTTAATCTGACCTGGGAAGTGGGAATGAGAAGTGCTTGGTAATTCCAGGAGCTCCTAGAAAACACCTCTGCATGAAGAAAATGTCACATGGATCTTCAAAAAACCTGGAACTTCCAGGGGCTTTTTTGTCACCTGGAGGCACACTCAAGGTAACAGCACTAAAATATTCCAAAGCAAAGTGTTTGCTACACAAAGGAAACAATGAAGTGTGGCAGATTGCTTTCTTACACTTCTCTACTCTTGCAAAGTGAACTCAAAGATAAACCAGCAGTGATTCCGTAACAGAATATGAGTTCATTGGAAGGACATCTTGAGTAGAACATTGTCATCACTGGATAACGTTTAGCATTTGACCCTTTGATAACGGTACTGGGATTTGTTATGTACAACGGAGAAGGGAATGGCTTCATTCATTTGCTAGCTGCAACTAAAATAGAATTTGCCTCTCAATGGAAATTGAGACATGCTGCTTTAGCTCATGAGTGGATTATCAGTTTGGAAAATGTGAGGAAAATGGTTACAGTAACCAATGTATGGCTTAATCATGTTTCACAGAAAGTATGGTATAAAGGAGATTTTTATTATTATAATTATGTGGTGTCAGGTCAGCTTTGACTTATGGTCACCCATTGATTGAAGCCATTCCCACACTAGACTGTTATAGTGCTATTATTCCACTTTCAATATCCTCAAAGGCCCCTCCTTAAACTGCAAACCCCAGGATTCCATAGGATGTTGAAAGTGGAATAATAGCACTATAACAGTCTAGTGCAGAAATAACCTGAGAGACCTTCAAGATACCCTGCCTGAAATCTTATTGGGTAGTTTGTATTCATTGTTACTGCAGTTTAGGCCTATTTGACGATAGCACCCAATATCACTTTGATATCATAATTCGACCTTACCATACCACCCCTCTCCACGTGTTTGTGAGGCCTCTGGATAAGCACAAAACTAGGCTCGGCACTCAACTGCTGAAATATTCTCAAACAATACAGGCAAGCCAGAAATAGCCAGATCGCAGCTTCAGGGACTTCCCCGGCAAACACCACATTATGTATGTGCACTACCTACAAAAGGCTCCCTGCCCCGAGCAGGTAACTTGACAAAGGCTGAACCATCCACTGTCAAGTGTTGCGCATTTACATACTGGCTACACCATTGTTAATTCGGTTCTGATTCCATCATGCTAAACTGTGACCTTTTGGAGACATTGTCTCGCACCCAAAACTCATTGTTGTCCCCGAGTAAGGCATAGCCTGCAGTCACACTTCTCCTTATAAAAACCCCTGATTCTGAGACCTTCGTCGGGTTGCTCCCAAGTTCCAGACCGCCTTGCTGCTGCTTTGCTTGGCGAGCTTCCTCTCAGCTCCACGTGCTGAGCAACACTGAACCCCAACATCGCTCTCTATCTTCTTCCGGGCTTCAGGAACAAGTTTCGTATCAACCGAATCAACTATCCCCCTGAAAATCCCGCTATCTTACTCACATCTTTATTTTCCTTAGTTATCTATGTGCGTGTGTTGCTTACATTGTGTGCCTGTATTTAATAAAGATCATTCATTACTTTCAAACCGGTCTGCTTCTTGACTTGGCATGACCTCATAAACACTGGGTTATAAGATCCTGCTTAAAGTAGTGCTCAGAGCTAATTTTCCCCAGCTATAGTTGAGCGCATTTTGGTGTCCCTCACAGGACCCCCAGTAAACAGAGTAACATCATGATCTCCACATATCCCCTCATTTAAGAGATACATAGGGACTATGAAAATTCCCCATTCTTCACTTATCAGTCAGCTGCTGTTTCCCTTTTTCTCAGGAAGTGGCTGACTGATGTTCTCACCCTCCTCATGTGAGTGATCCGCTCTGCGAGAGGGGATTGTGACACAGATCCCTTTTCTGCCTTTTGCAATGGAAGTTACTTGCTCAAGAGGGTGAGACCATTAGTCAGCCACTACCCACACGATAGGAGAACAGACCCCTCTGCTGTTGATCGCAGTGGCTACTGACTGGTAAGTGGAGGTGGGGGTGGTTGTTGTTGGACCAGGATTCACTATATGGCTATGCAACTATCGTCATTATGTACTGACATGGTGCATAGAGGATTCTGGCCATGGTTGTTAACAACCCTGCTCAGGTCCTGCAAACTCAGGACTGTGACTTCCTAGATTGATACAATCCACCCATAATGATGGGTAAACAGATACACTACATCTAAAATTCTTACATTAAATTTTATTTTTCTATCTTATATATAATTCTGGTTTTAAAAACTGTATATGGTTCTTTATTATATGTCAGAGAGTTTTCAAAACATTTTCCTGCCATTCTTAATGTCGGCTTCAAACCTTTCTGTAGCTCTTGAGTCAAAGATTATTTTGCCCATAATGCATTCTTGAAAATCAGGTTTCACACTTTGTTTGCCTTTTGGCTTCCATGTAGAAAAAAGGAAGCCAATTAAGTCCAAGAGAGGGCTGGTTGTTTGATCATCTAGCCTGCTATTGTCTAATCTGATAATGGCTCTGTAGGAAGAGGCTGGTAATCAGGTAGCCTCCAGATCTTAACTGCAAGCAGCCTTAGCCAGCACAGCTGATGATGAGGAATGGCGGGGAGCTGAAGTCCACTAATACCTGGAAAAGTGTGTGATTCCTACCATTGCGTCTCAGAGAGGTCTTTCCCATCACCTGACTCTTTTAACTGAAAAGGTAAGAGACTGGACATGGGCCCTTCTGCCAGCAAAGCATCTGCTCTGGTCACTGAGTTGTGTTCTGTTTCCAAAGTTCGTGGCTAAAATTGTTGGCCTTTCACTCTTTGCAGAGATTTCCTTGAACCCCTTTATTCACTGTGTGCCTTACTCTTTTTATACAGTTTGAATGGTCCCCAACATAAAAAATGTACAAAATTATGTAATGATAATCTGTTTTATTGTCTTTCTCTCTGATTATATATGCCAATGTTCTTCCTTTTGGTGTAAAGGGCATTGAAAATAAATGTTGTTGTTGTTGTTGTTGTTGTTGCTGTTATTATTATCATGACTTGCATATGGAAAAATACAATATCTAATCAAATTCAGAACACACCTTTCTATAAACCAAGAGTAAGCACTTTTACTTACAGCCTTTCTCCACTACACTGTTACATTGCTATTATTCCATTTCCAACATCCTGTGGTATTCTGAGGTCTATAGTTTACTGAGGCCCAAAAGCTCTCTGGCTGAGAATCCTAAATGCCCCTTCCTAAACTGCAAACCTCAGGATTCCATAGGATGTCAAAAGCAGAACAATAGCACTCTAACAGTGTAGTGCAGAAAGGCCTTGAGAACTGCTGTTCCCTAGAATTCAGTGGCTGAAATGTAGCTGAAAGATAGTGTGGTTCCTGATTGAATTGCCAGGTTAAAAAAAAAAGGACTGATTCCATAACTGAATTTTATTATGTTTTATCAATATATTTTAATTTGTTCTATGTCATCTTGCATCTCAACTTTGAGAGAAAGGCAGGGTATGTATGTATGTATGTATTAATCAATCAGAAAAGTGATGATGAAAAAAACATTTCAGCAAACTAGTGTGCTTATTCTTTTTCGAGACACTAGTCTCAAATATGGCCTCTCCCTAGGGCATATAATTTCTATGGCATAAAATATGTTACTGCCTTCCAGGCTCTCTCAAATAGAAATCTCTGTCGTTCTTCATTTCTTGGAGGGCAGCAACATTTCTGTGAAGTCAAGCCACTTGAAGTGCTTCAATAAGTCATGCTTCTGAAAAGCAACTGTGATTTCTGAGATAGTTATAAACAGGTTAAAAGTGCTAAATCTTTAGCTAAAGCTGTGACCCAAAGCCTCTGGATGTACCGTTTATGTCAAATAGCCATAAAAAGAAAACTCTGGCAAATCGTCTGCTTTCAACCATGTAACTGTGTTTGCTTAGTTCAGAGGGACATGATTTTTCTCCTTGTGTATCACTTTAAACTCTTTTATATATATATATAGGAACAATCTTGTTGCAAACAAGCGTTTTGCTGGGATGAAGAGAGGAACTCAACTTTTCACTGTAAACTCCACTCCCTTTGGTTATCAAAATAAGAGAATGACTGTCCCAAAGCCTGATCCTGGTTGAGATAATGAACATTTCTGTGGGCCTATCACTAAGCTTAGAAGACCCAGAGCCTTTAAGACACTGTGGTGGAGGTTTTTGAAACCACTACGAGCTCAAACTGGTACAGATCTAAGCAGCACATGACTCAGTGCTAGCGTTTGAAATTTGGGGACTAGAGGCATTAAAAGATGAATTTCCCACTACAACTCTTACCAATCAAGAAGCTATGAACACAACACAACACATACATTCACACATGTCTTTGAGGCAATTATAGACAACACTGCATGAAAAAAAGAAAATCTGCTGCTACTATCTTTTTTTCCCTTCTAAGCTAGAGAAGCACAACATAAGGATGGGGATCTTCATTATGTCATTCTTGCATGAAAGACCAAATAATTACAAATTTCTCCTTGCTGGATGAGATTAACAAGAATTTCTGCATGTTTTTCAATAGTTTTGTTTGCACTTCAGTCCTCCTCTTTCTTGTGTGTGTGTGTGTGTGTGTGTGTGTGTGTATAAAGCAAAATCAGTTGTAAAAACACTTGTTTTTTGTACAAAGGCAATATTTTTCCATGGAAGACATTGGGTGTCATCCTGTTCAGTAATTATGATATTGTAAACTAAAGTTACAATCTCATAATTCCTGGGGATTCACATTTATGAATTTTAAGGATTTGACCTGACCCAAGAAACTATATTGCCTGTCTTGTGGCAGTATTCCAAATGGTCTCTCAAGTGCTGCAGAGCACTTGAGAAAGACTGGGGAATGGGATGGTGGATACACACATTAGGGCCTGTCATGCCATTTGGGGCAGGATATGGAATGAAGCACCAGCAGTACAACTAATAAATTGTCTTGATGTACAGTTCTGTTGGTAGCGGTGCAGGACCTAGAATGGGCATAAAGCTCCCCAAGGACTGACAGTGAGCTTTCAACAAACCCCATCAAAGGCAGACGTTCTGGAGAAAGACTCCATCCACATCATGTGTAATGTAGGTAAGGCCATAGGAACTGTGAGCCCTAGTGTGCATGACAGAAACTCCTGTAGCTGCTGGATGTATTTCGTCTTTTACGTGTCTATCAAAATGTGTTTTGTTTCCTCCCTGACTTTGGACTACCATATTAAATGGCTAATTGGGTTTTACCTACGTTTGGTGCCTGTTTACTCAGAAATTCACTCATGTCACTTTCACAGTCAGCAGACCCAGAAATACTTCTGTCTTCCCAATCTTGTCTGCTCTGCCTCTTTGATATTACAATGACCTGCCCAGTGGCCTCATGTATTGGCCCTGATGTGGGATGTTGCTGATGGATAGCCCATTGCTGCAAGCATGAAGACATTACAAATAGTCCGATTATCCTTATCATTTCTAGATTAGTATGGATGGCTGCAGCTACTACAAATATAGATTAGGCTCTAGAGTTATGACTGTTTATGTTCCCCAGATTCTTGTTGGCTAAATAAGGCAGAATCAAACCTCCAAGACTTTGTCAATCACAGTATAGATTTAGCATTACCTCTTGTGTCACCTTCAAAGGTTTGGCATGTTCCAAAAAGATAAAAAAGATTTGGATTAACTCCATTCCATGGTTTTGAAGACCTGAGTGTATGAAGTTTTTTTTAAAAGTTAGTACTAACACAATAATTTTGACTTAAATCTGTTGATTCATACTGTTACATAAAATAAATTAAATAATAATAATAATAATAATAATAATAATAATAATAATAATAATACAACATATAGGTTCCAGAGTTTCAAATAGGGATGTAGCGCATTGCTAATTTTCTTCTTAAAGCAAGCAATGAATAATTGTGCAAAAAATATCTTCAAGAAAATGTACCATTTTCTATGACTAGATTGGAACCCAGTCTGTGCAAAATTGTACACACAGAAAACAACATTTTCTGTGCTGCAAACAGCATTTTCTATGCAAAACACAAGAACACATGAAAATTTTGCACAGAGTAAGTTCCCAACTACAGCATTTTCTATTCATGAACAACATTTTCTGATCAATAAATAGTATTTCTGCACATAAAATGCTATTTACAGAAAAAAAGGCTGTTTTCTGTGAAAAACAACCTCACGCAAATTTTGTGCAGAATAAGTTCCCATCTACAGTATTTTCTGCAGAGGGAAATTCTGCTGTGCAGAAAAATTATTTTCTGAGCAGATAATTCTGTTTCCTTCACAGAAAATGTTTCCTGTGCAAAACAACCACATGTGAATGTTGTGTACAAGTCCTAACTGTGAAGGTTCTTGTTGGTCTTGGATTCTTTTCATTTCCAACACTTGAGAAACACAATTTTTCAAACACTTTTGATTTTTTTTTTCAAAAAAATTCTTCCCATCCCTAGTTTGGAATATTAATCTTTAAACAATATTTGGTTACAGTTATAGTTCAAGTGACTTAAAAGGAGTTAGTTGCCTTTGAAGTTAAAAGTTAAAAGTATGACATTTCTCTTTGTTTTCCCATTTCTCAAAACTTATAGTTACTTCTAGTTTTTTTTTCCCCCATTTCAAACAATTCTACAAGCACTTACTGTAAGATGAAGGGTTTTAGTGTTCCGCCTCAGAGTAAAATGTCTTGAGTAGGTTGTCCAGCCAAATATCAACTTGTGTTTCCAAGCCTAGATTTAAAATAAAAGCTTCAAGAAGCTAGTGAGGACTAACTACCCTGAAAGTTTAGTTCAAGTTCAGCGGGAACACAGTTGAACTCAAAGAAGGTACAAGTTGCTCATGTACTGGACCTTCTGAATAGCTGTGTATAAGAGGGACAAGTTGTAATCTTGTTCTTTTTTCTGAACCTAAATGTTAATGGTTCATTTGAGACTTCGACTAAAGCACAGGGTGACTTGCTCAAGGAGTGGTTATGGCTTTTAGAAGTGGTAAGTGCAGCTTTTCTAGCTTGGGGAAAATAGCCTGATTTATCCTGCTCTGATCTGCTGAGAGCACACTCAAGGTTACCTAAGCTATGTAACTCTTCCACCTCTCCCCTGAGAATAACTTAATATCTTTTCACAGGTATTCACTTTTCAGCATTTTCCTAGTTGTTTATTGGCACAAAGCAGTACTTTCCTTTATATAGGAACCAGATCACTCTTACCATATTTGAGAAAAGAAAATGTATTTCCCCAGACAATTTTGATCATTTGCCAAATAGGCATCTCTGTTTTCCTGTGACTGTAAACAAGTGACAGACTTTATCTAACTTCTGCTAATTAACCCTCACACCCTCTGTTTTCGAGAGTCAAGCCAAGATCACATTCAGAACTCAGTAGCAATAATCATAATACTAAACACTGAATTTGGAACCGGGCTCCTTCAAATAAGGCAGGCACATACACATACCAAATTATATGGAGATTTACTACTTCAGGCTATATTTCAGGGGGAGAAACTGGCAAACCATTTCTGAGTATTTCTTGCCTAAGGGGCCTATGACATTCATGGGGTTGCCATTACTTTCCAGGTGACTTGAAGGCAGGCATCCATGCGCGCACACACACACACATTTATTTACAACACAGAGAGATAAAGATTATGAACGTATAAATTAAAGAGCAATTAAAAATTCAATACAGATCGAGCCCCATGCAGCATGAGGCACTGTGGAGGAGGACCCACTTTTGCTGGTCTCCAGTGGAGGAGAGGCTCAGCGTTCAAGTGCAATGAACCACAACATCAGGCATTTGGGGGCAGAAATAGGGAGCTTATTAGCTCCATCCACTCCTCTTCACTTCCTTTTTGATGATACTGCAGCTCCCCCTCCTGCCTCCAGCACAGTGTAAGCCTTGCTTGTCACTTTGGAACTGGATAAGAATTTTTGCCCACTTACCTGTTCTTTTTTTCCCCCCTACTTAGAGTATGTCTCGGAAATTGTGTCAACTGGCTTGGAGTGGTGTCCTTAAATAGGTGGCCATTGACAGGTAGTTGTGTATGGGGGAGAAATAAGAGTTACAGTGAACATTTTGGCATCTTCTGGGTAAAGAGGAAGGGTTGAAACTGCCTCTTTAGGTCCTGAGACCCAGAGAGTAGGGAAGGAAACTACTCATGGAGCTGACCTCAAGGGCTTTGCCTTCACTTAAGTCCTGCAACTTGGGGGTGGGGTTCCTTGGGTCTGCCTTCCAATAGATGGCCAGACAGGGAGCAACTCAACTATTGGGTTGCCCTTGGGGATCAGTTGATTTACTCTGGGTAAGTCTGAAGAGGAAGTCATAGAGTGATGCCTGGCCTCAGCTGATCTCGTGCTAGGTTGCTTCCTGCTCCCACACTGTTCAGAATTCAACTTGGTTTAAGGGTCTTTTCTTTCTTTTTTTAAAAAAATCATTTTATTGAAATTTCACAAATAAAAACAAACAATTGCTATTGCTATTTCACATGAACTATTTCTTGATTCTTCCAGACTGATATAGATTTCATTTTCGATATCTCTTAAGTAGTTATAACATTGTACTGCATTTTCCAAGCATTTAGTATGTAGGTTCATTGCATTTCATTTTCCATATTTCCGCTTCATGATATCAACCATAATCATCTCAGTTAATTTTTCCATAAAATACCATGAATTATAAACTTCTATCAAATTTCACCCAGCCATCCCCCACAATTTGCCATTCTTTCTGAATTTCGTCATCTGATTTCCCTTTCAGTCTTTGAGAAACTATATCAGTATTTTTGTTTTCAATAAAAGTCCCCCACCATTGCTCAATTGTAGGTATTTTCTGTATTTTCCATACCTTTGCATATTCAATTCGTGCTGTCGTTAGGTTTAAGGGTCTTTTCAATCTAGTTCTTTGTGTCTGGTCTTGTTATTCCATGGATGTTCAGCAAAAGCATTCATATATTATATATTATATTTTATATTACACAGGTAAAAATAAGACATCTGGGATCTGTAGTTCAACAACTCTTGGAAGATTGTGCAGTGCTCACCCCAGTTCAAGACTATTGCATCAGTACAAAAGAACAAAAAAGCTATATTTAGTTTTAGGGTGGCGGGGGAATGGCCATAACTCAGGTGAGCTCAATCAACCAATCACACGGCCCTTATAACTCATTTTTTCCCCTCCATCCTGTCATCCAAAGGGTTGCAAACATGGGTGACATTTCTTTCTCACCAATGAGCAAGGTGTCTGAATGAACTTCAGCTATTCACAAACAAGAGGGAATCCAAGTGTTTTAGGTATTAGGCTATCTTGAAGAAGCTTCTCATCAGCTGCATGCAGACAGGCTGATACCAAATGGATGACTCAAAAATAAGATGGGGTTTCTTTACTATCCCCCTCTAACTACAGCTTCCAAAGGGGCTGTCATGTTAATTTCCTGCAGCAAAAACAACAGAGTTCTGTGGGACCATTAATATGAATTGATTGTAACATATTTGTCGGTCGTAGTCAGCACATTCAGCATTTATTTTCTTTCTGACCTCAATCTGTACAGACCCATCCCTCCCCCATCATGTAATTCTGGCTAATACTTTCTAATCTTATAGGCTGGATGGCATATTTTGTGGGTGTATTTTGCCAGTTTCAGGACCTGAGATGGGTAACAGAAAAGGACTAATATGAAAGTGATTGCGTTGCCTCTCAAATAATGCAGTTTAACTTTAATAAGATACATACTTGGGTAAAAAAGGACTGTGAAAGATTAAAATGTATGTGCTGAAGGACTGCTAGCCAGCCAAAAGGTAAACAAAAGATGATATGATAATTAAGGCAGCCTCAGCTCAGCTGGAAAGGTACAGCTGCTCCATAATAAAAGGAAGGATTACCAAATAAAGAAACTCAGGGAAAGAGCCAGAATTTGTGAGTCAGTAGTCTCTGATATTTTGCCTTATTAGGCACACTGTGATGACAGGTTGAAAAATGTAAACAAAGGCTGGAATCCTGCATTGCAGTTATGGATTCATATCTAGAATTACAGATTCATAACTTCACCATATTCACCTATGCTGTGCATTCATGATCATGGCTGGCATTCCCCTAGAACCCACCTTAACCTCAAGGGAGTCATTTTAGGAGATGGGGGTCTGCAGTGTGAGTGACTTCAGAATGATGCAATTAATATCCTCCAGCCCCAAGCAGCAGTGCAATGAGCAGAAGCTTCTGTTCATTACACCATGGCTAAGGGGCAGGAGAGAGCTCATTGCACTGTGGTTTGAAGGAGAGAGGGGGGCTAGATGTATCATTCTAAAGTGCCTCACTCGCCTGAGTCACAGATTCCATTGCTTGGAGTGACTCCTTCCAGTTTAAGGTGGGTTCTGGGATCCATTCCTTAGGGCATTCATAACTAGATTTACCCAGTTATGAATGTGATGTAGGATCTTAAGTAAAGTTTTGTGAGTTGCATAAAAGAGGATAAAAGCAATAAAAAGGAGCCAGTCCCTCAATGCTGAAGAGGGTGTCCTTTGCAACCATGCCAGAAGACAAGGCTGCATGGCTATATGCACTTCCCAAGATGGATGAAATCTATATCCTTATTATATTTTGATAAGAATGCCAGTATAACAAATAGAATTTAACTCTCTGTAACAATAGCTTTCCCACCAACAGCATTAGCTTTCTGTGGTGGGAGAGATTGCAAGCTCCTGGGATGCTGATGGCAGCAGTGCTGCTCATGAATCTCCCATGTCAGACAGGCTTTTCCTGAGGAACCAGATTAAATGTGCCAAACAGCTACTGGGCAGCAGCAGTAGCAGTGGGGAGTGGGTGGGTTTGACACTGGTGGAGGATCTCTCAGAGACAATGGCAGTAGCACCACAGCCAATGCTTGTTAGTACTGCATAGAAGGAGGCATGGTAAACCTCTTTTGGATATATTTTACCATGAAAATCCTATAATGAGACAATCCAAAATGAAACAAGAGTTAATGCCAGAGGCTGAGACTCTCAGATCAGATGGAACTCAACAAGCTATTGGGGGACAGCAGAGGACAACTATGGGTAGCTCTGTGGCTAATGATGCAGCTGGACTCAAGCAGAAAGCACATTCAACTGTTGACATGCTCAGAGGTGAAAAGAAAGTCCGAAGGTGGACAACACATAGGAACATGGAATGTATGGAACATGAAACAGGGGAAGCTAGACACAGCAAAACAATAAATGTAACATGTAAACATTGCTATACTTTGAGTAAGTGAGTTGCAATGGACAGAAATGGGAATTGCATAGTGTTTTACTGAGGAAATGAATATATAAGAAGAAAGGGAAAGGCATTAATAGTAAGGAGAGATGTAGAAACATCAAACAAAGGATATAATGCAAATTCTGATCAAATAATATCAATAAGGCTTCAGGGAAAATCCATTGATATAATCATAATCCAAGTTTATGCTCTAACTACCGAAGGGGAAGAAGAAG
The DNA here is from genome assembly GCA_948472985.1 of Iguana delicatissima. Taxonomy (NCBI): domain Eukaryota; kingdom Metazoa; phylum Chordata; class Lepidosauria; order Squamata; family Iguanidae; genus Iguana; species Iguana delicatissima. Next base: position 259,937 of record CAOKZL010000623.1, read on the forward strand.
AAATTGAAAGATTCTGTGCTGGAGTTCAGGAGGAAATTGATCCCACACAAAAACAGGACTTCTTGTTGATCATAGGCAGTTAGAATGCAAAAGAAGGAAACAGTAACATCAAAGATTATAAGAAAATTAGGTCTAGGAGTAAGAAATGAAGTAGAAGAGCAACTGACTGAATTTTGGGAATCCAACAATTTGTTCACTGCAAACAGACTCTTCAAACAACCCAAGAGGTGACTATACATGGATATTACCTAATGTCCAATATAGAAATCAAGTAGACTACATAATCCAAAGAAGATGCAGAAGCTCCATTGTCTTTGCAAAATCAAGACCTGAAGCAGATTGTGGTACAGACCATGAATGGCTAATATAAAAAATTGTAATAAAACTAAAAAAGAACAGTATGTAAAAAAAAGATTTGCACTATTAAGCTTAATTGATCATGAGTCTGAAAAACCCTGGTCTGAAGCCAGCGACATTATCAGGGAGAAATGCAAAAAGACACTATTTGCAGACAAAAAGAAAGAGAAGCCTCAGATGAAACTCTTTGAGTAGATAAGGACAAATGAGAAGAAAAAGTAAAAGATGATGGAAATAGAGGCAAGACCATGAATGCAACTGTTCAGCAACTTGTGCATAGGGAAAAGGAGAAATGCTATTATAGTCAATGTGGAAAAATAGAAAATGACAATAAAGAAGAAGGAAGGAGAAGAAGAAGAAGAAGAAGAAGAAGAAGAAGAAGAAGAAGAAGAAGAAGAAGAAGAAGAAGAGATCTCTTCCATAAAATCCAAGAAACCAAAGGGAAAATTAAACCAAGAGTAGTGATGTTCTACAACCATCAGGGGAACATATTATATGACCAGATAGAAATAAAAAAGATGATGGAAACAAAACAATTGAAGTACTATATTAAAAAGATTAAAAGATTACAGATACATTCAAGGAAGAACCATAACAATAGCAGTAGCAGTTACATTTCTATACTGCTTATCAGTGGAAAGCACTCTTTAAGCTGTTTACAATGTTGTAAGCTGATTACCCCCAACAAGTTGGGTACTCATTTTACCAACCTACGGAAGGATGGAAGGCTAAGTCAACCTGGTGTCCTGCAGGATCGAACCACTGTGGTTCGCATTTAACCACTGTGCCACCAGGGCTCCTAGGAAACAAAGAACCTTTCAAGGAAGAACCATTTGAAGATGAACCTGCCGTTTTAGAAAATAAAGGACTGCATTGCAGATGGATAGACTCACTCAAGGAAGCCATGGACTTGAGTCTGTGGGACCTGACTGGGGCTGAAGATGGTATCATTCATATGGTTGCCATAAGTGAAGTTGACATGATGGCAGTCAACAACAAGCAATAGTTCCAGTGAAGTTATGAAATATATTGAGGACCTGTATGAGCTGTGAAATGTCTTCCACCAATCAATGTAACCTTTGATAATGTGTAAGATATTGTTCCTTTACCACTGTTATGACTACCATCTGCCGTAAAAATTTGAGAGATGCTCCTTATATGAGATAATAGGCATGGTTTGCCCAAAATCTTGTAATATTGACCGAAGCAAGACGCCCAATGATGCAAAGTCTCTGATAACAAATACATGACTAGACTGAAAAGATCTAATGTGATATAATTGAATAAGAGTATATGAAAATAATGTACCTAGGCTAAGTAATGTCTACATGATATGGATGTTCCTCCCAAGAAAGATAAAAATAGATACTACTGCATGGTCAACCTGTAAGCATCATAGAAATAGATAAAGCTTCATGTCTATTCTCTCCTTGAAAATTTCCTGAAATTCCAGTCCTTAAGGATACTTAAGGGCAGGATTAATGTTAATCTGCCTATACGAACAATACCATTCTTCATTAGTTGGAAGCTGAGGGAACCCGGGGTGACCCAAGGTAACTCCAGGTGGATACAGATTACTTGACAAATGCTGAAGAACCTATATATATATAAAAAAAAGGACAGAAAGAAACAGGGTGTGGAGCCAGACCTTTTTCATTACATCTGATGAAATGGCCTATTGTTTATGAAAGCATCCGTTTACAGTAAATGTGTTAGTTTTTAAAGTGCCACAAAACTTTTTGATTTACATCCTTAAATCCAACCCAGTCCTGTCCCTTACTTATTCACAATTTTGGTAGCATGTGCTCAAGCAGACACACATTGGACTGCAGCTCAAGAATGTTCAATTTTTGATTCCATCAGCTCACCAACTTGCAGTCTCAAGAAGGTATAGAGAGAGATTCCAGTGGCTGCAACTAGTAATGTAATAACAATCCTCTAACACATGTTACCTGCCCTAAGCTCAACAATCCTATAGAAAGAATACAAGACTTTACAAATTGGTACTGCCTTTTTTTTTTTTTTACTAATGAATCAACTTGCTTTACTTTGTTGTATTGTCTGTCATATAAAGTTGTAACTACTTGAAGTAGTGGTCCATGGACAAAGTGGTGGTCCATGGAGCTACTTAATCCTGGTGAATCTGTAGGAAAAAGGAAAACGTTCTAGCCAATAGGCACAAATATATGTGCCATGTATGTGGTGCCCTCCCACATCAGATAGCTTGAGATGCACTGGTCTAGTAGATTGGCTTGGATGCTGATGATCATTGCTTTTCTAGTCAACAGAAACTGTGAGTTAGTTTAGTTTGAAGCATATTTTTCCCTTCAGTATGAGCCTCAGATTCAGAGTGAAATTGATATATATGGGTAAATAAATATACAATAAAAAATAGAAAGCTATTTTGTATTGACAAAACTTCAAGACCCCTATACATAATGCCCTTTGATTTTTAAATGGGACAGCTTTTGGTTAGAAACTTTGACTTTGATGCTGAGCACTTTAAGGCAACTCTATTAAACCCTCATGCTCACATCCTACTTACTCCTGGTTTCATTATCCATTTCTCTTCTTTTTCAACCTAGAAATGTCTTTACTACTTACTTATTTCCTCTGAACTTCTCTCAGGGTTTTTTTTTCTTTTTAAAAATCACTGATATGCATATCTACAGAGCATTCATATGCAAAATTGTGCTCCTGAATCTACTTTGGGCTGTGCACCAACATCCATCTGCATAATGTTTAAGTGCCTATTATTCAGATTGAGAGATGTGACAAATAGGAGCATGCATACAGCCTGATGGCAGGAATATGCTCCATTCAAATTAGTGAAGCATGTGAGCATGTTATTATTTGGGCATTGCAATTCACTTTGAGAGACCTAGTGTCCTTACCAAGGACAAGTATCCCTTCAACTCTGAATTGGGACTGACCTTTAAAGCTCCAAATGTCTCTGCAGACATGTACCTTAGATGACTCTTAGCTTGTCTCCACACAAACTTTTTCTGGTATTTGCACCCAGAGGAAGTTGGATGTGGAGATCCCCAAGAAATGACACCCTACTTCTAGAATAACCAAATCACGGAAACAGAAAGACCAACATAATTCCTCCTCATTCATTCATAGAATCAAAGGCCCTTCCTGCAGGAGCATCCCATCCCAGCATGGGGACAGGAGAAGAGTGGGACCATGATGATGCTTCTGCATGACGTCATTGTGGTCCCATCTTTCTCCCGTCACCAGGTGGCACGATCATGGATTAAATCATTGATGGGTTCTTCCTGTCAATGACCTGCAATTGCACGACCATTCTGCACTTATCTGACCTGTGGAAGTGCTGGAAGAGCCAGTGCAGCCTGGGAAGTCCCCAGCTGTGCTGCAAAAGGAAGAGGAGTTTCCATTGTGTTTCCTTTGGCAGGGAACCACTCTGTGTGGAGGAGAGCGTTCGTGTCTGCACTCTTATCCTGGCAAAGCCACTGCCAGGATGATGGTGGGATGGCACAGGAGATAGGTAAGGTGTGGAAAGGGCCATAATGTTGGAAGTGACCAGAAGAGGCACCTAGTCTAACCCCTTGTTATTTGTTAAATTCATTTGTTCATCTATTTGTTCAACTTCATAAAAAATGCACTAGCCTTTTTTATTATTTGTTAGTGCCTTTATGATAAAATTAATTTTATTATATTCATTATATTTATTATTTTATTAAATCAACCTTTTGGCTAAAATCAAGTGTAATATTTTAAGTGAGAGAAGAACAACTGGGGCTACCAATTTACAGAAAAAAGCCCCAGTCTCCTCTTTTGTAACTTTGGACTGAAAAGTGAAAGTCCAGAATTAAATTCAATATAATTTACTCTTTGGGATGATTTGATTTAGGGATTTTTAACTGTATGTGTAGATCTTTGTGTAGATCTTTGCATCATTTCCATATCTCTGTATTTTATATGTTGTATACCAACTGATGGTGATGATGACAATATTTAGAAGAAAGAAAGGGGGAAACCTTCATTAAAATTTCAGATTAACACTAGTCCTAGATCCAAGGAGAAGTTTTAAAGGGGACCAGAAATGAATTGGATGCAGCTGGAGTGTGGGATGGGTAAAAGCTACTAGAAGGTTTCCATCTCTAATTCAATTTTCCTGTCTCCTGTCTCTCCCTAGCAATGGATTTTTGCAGAAAATTTGTTGACAATATTAGAGAGAATGCCTAGGAGAAAAAGAACAGTTCCTAAAAACACAATCCTATGTATGTTTACACAGAAGACTCACTGAATTCCATGGGGTCTAACTGGCAGTTGGTGTGGGTATGACTACTGACTGAAATAATTGTTACAGGAAGGAGAGGGAGAGAATAAAAAGGAAATAGTGTTAAGAAGCCCCATTATTTTATATTTCATGTGTTCAAGAGCAACATGATGTGGCTGAAATGGGAACAGAAACTGCATTTTCTCTTCAAGGCGCCGCATTTGAATTGGAAGTATTTTAAAGAGGGGGGATTGACATTAACATCAGCTTTGGGTTCAGGTCTATTGCAAATGTGTTGACAGTATGGGAGGTGAGCGTAGTAGGAGTTGTTAACTTCTCAGAAGATTAATGTGAAGCTGTGATTGACCACAGAACTGTCACACATTTACACACACACAGAGAAAGCAGTTTTCAAATCAAACCATTCCATATGAGCTGTAAGGAATTGTTCAGAAGCTAATATATCCTCCTAATTTGGTAGATGCTACAGTTTATGCAACCGCCTCCTAGGCTGTCATTATTGCCTTACGTAAAAGCTGGCAGGAGCATATAGAGCATCTGGTTGTTGATTCCGTAAAGCCAAAGCGCGCTGCACCTCTAGGAAGAGAGGAGAAAATTAACTTAGGACGGCAAGAGGCTTAGCATACAAGCTGCGTGGAAGGTTGTGGTAAAAATTAAGGCAATCTGCAACTGACCACCCACACAGGAAAAGTAACAGATGAGGCCTTCCTTATGATTCACAAGACATTACGGAAAATGTGTTTGTTCCACTTTTACACCCACACCAGCTCTCTTCTGACAGACACATTAAAGAAAAAATAAACCAAATAAAAGCACTGTAGAATGAGCTGTGACAAGCCACCCTCCCGCCTCTTTTCAGACATAGGGAAAATTATGTTCAGCAGTGGTACTTAGGAGGAATAGAGTTTAATTTGCCATTCTCTCTTAGAGGATTCAGACAATACACACTAGTGCAGTGTGAAGTACACTGGATGAAGCAGATGAGTATCTAGCTGAATTTAGAGTACTTAGAGGTGCTACATAGCTGATAGAAACAAAAACAGAATTGCTGCAGTAGTTTTGCCATAAACTGAGCCTTAGAAAGATCATTTAGGAAAGGCCAATTTACTATGATAAATTATCATAGTTAATTTGGGAATATACTATGAAAGCCAGACACTTGAACTTGATAGGATTTTATTAGTTTTAAATATGGTTGTTCAAAATGCGAAAACGAATCTGTCAAAGGATGCCAGTTTTTCTACCCATCCTCTCAAATGCTCTGTCTTGATTAGCCTGAGTCATATAAAAGTAACTGACTTTTGAGAAACAGAGAGAGCATAGAACTGTATAAAGATTTTTTTTTCTTTTTTCTTTTGAAAATATTCTTTGGGGGGTTGTGTAGACTGTGCTGCTGTCTGTTTTAAGAGACCTCAGAGAAAGCTTGTTTGCGAGCTAGAAATAAACAAAACATCTTCATACAGTCTTCTACTTAAATTTTATTCTGTTTTAAGATGTAGGTTATTTGTCTTTTATAGCAAGTGTTGTTATCTGGAAGCGTTCAGTAGTTGGGAAGAAAAAGGTGGAGGAAGAGAAGGACAAGAAAAAAGAAGCTGGTTGGAGAAGACAGGGAAAGAAAACAAGTTTGATCACAAAGTCTTCCAGCAGATGTCATACAGATCTAAGAAGCATTTACTGACAGATTCTGAAATACACTTTAGAATCCAAAGTTCTTTTTTTTTTCTTAAAAAAAGAAGGGGAGGGTTGAAACAAGAAATAACAGGCCAAAATTCTACACTCTTTTAGTGTAGCAGAAATATATGTAACTCTTGGGCCACATGCAGAGCTGTGTTTAGTGTCTTTGTTTCATTCAGGCTCTGGCTGAAGGTTCTCTCATCCAGGAAGCCAATGATCCCAACGCAGAGGTCTGAAAAGCAATGACATCTATTAAAGTTTACAAGCAACAGAAGATACACAGCAGTGAGAAACTATGAAAGGTGCCTATTATCTCAGTTTTTCTCCGCCTTGTTCTCAACTCTGCCATGTTAAGGGAAGTGTTTGTCATCTTGCCTTATAGACATTCCAGGGATGGCTCCAACACATATGGTCCCCTCTGAGTTCTTTCTCAAAAGGGGGTATATAGTTTGAGAAAACAGTAACTGGGTCAGCATCAGCTTCTCCTCCATCTATTTCCCAGCCTCCTCCCCTTCTTCTAGGGTTTACAGACAAGACAAGGCCATATCTATAATTCCTGTTGTCCCAGAGGTGCATATCCTGTAAGTTCCACAGATCTGCCCAGGGTGGTCTTTAACCTGTTGTATTCCCAGTTTCTTGGTGGATATTAAAATGTCCCATTTGCCCATTCCCTCTGTATTGTTTTATTTGTTGTTATTTTGCGTCAGTCACTGAGAACTGCCACTAAGGATTGCAGCTATTATACTTTCTCCTAGGTGATGGCCACAACTCCAAACCCACCCAGTCATAGAAGGAAAAAAAAAAAAAGGATAATGGTGGTGACAACAACTTGTCTAGTCTTCATTCCTGTGCAAGTGCTGCCACCCTTCCCCAGTCTTCTTATTATCAAGCAGCTTCATCTTCCTTGAAGGAGCAAGAAGACAAACACACATTGCTCAGCAGAAGCAAGAATGAGAAAATCCAAAGGGAAAAGAAGGTGGTGAAATCAAAGCAGCAGCAAAATTGAAGAGCTGTGGGTGTCTGCTCCTGTGCTTGCAGTGTTGTAGAAGAAGCACCTGCTCTTTTTATGCTCCTTCCTTTTTTCTTTCCTTCCTTCCTCCCCTACTTTAACTGCTGCTGCCACTCCCTCCAAACCAAATGAAGAAACAAAGCTGCTTGCTTTTGGAATACCCCAGACTTCAATATCAGGGTACTTGGAAGTGGAATGAGCTAACTGACTGTCACCAAATGAAAGGAATTTCTCTACTTACCCCTTTCTCTTCTCACAGAAGTTTCTGGTTGTTGGAACAGTGATTCTGTCTTCAGGTAGCAGCAGCAGCAGGGTTGTGGATAACGGAACACACATTCTCTTCTGGTTTTCATCTGTTAAACACTGGAGGGTGTGGTATCACTTGTGCTTAGGTAGACCAGACAGCGAACAGCATGCCTCTCTTGCCAAGATTGTCTGGTAAGAAGGTACAAACACCCCAAAAATCTGTTTGTTCCTTAATATGTGCCAACAATTGTGTGTCTGTGTATGTGCTTTCAAGCCACCTGTTGACTTATGGTGATCCCATGAATTTCCTAGGGCTTTCGTAGGCATGGAACACTCAGGGGTGGTTTTACCAGTTCCTCCCTCTGAAATGTAGCCTAGAGCACTTGGTACTCTCATGAAAGTACTAACCAGGGCTATCCCTGCCAAGTTTCCAAGATCAGACAGGATCTAGTGTCTTTAGGGCGTTAGGCAAATGCCAACAATTATAGTAAACATATTACACAGCTTTACATAATGTACAAATGAAAGATGGATGATGGGTGTTTCCTTCCCCTAACATTTCCACTATTCATTTTTACCACTTGATGGAGTGCATTCTTTTATTATATATACCACAGTGCAGTTAAAAGGGATATAATTCTTTGCTTATTTTTCAATCATGAAGGGAGAAACAAGCCAGTTTAGCAATTTTCTTCCCACTGCAAAGAATTTTTCAATAACTGCAGTTTTCAAAGATTATTCATTGTTTACGCTAATGCTGCCAAAAATTCACATATTTTTGCAGAAAACATTTTCTGCATGGCAAAATAATATTTCTGCACAGAAAATTTAAGTGCAAAAATGCTGTAATCCTCACAGAAAGATTTAAGATTCTATTGGGCAAGATTCTTTCTCTCTTTCTCTCTCTTTCACAGACAATAGCAAATTTTGTGCAGAATAACTCCTAGCCTATTAAGATTCTGATCAACCCAAGAATCTCTTTAGCAGGGCTTCTCAGCATGCAGGAAATACCTTTTTCCTGCTATGTGCTTTCAAATTGTCATTCTATCCCATGATCATGCAACCACTTATGTAACAGGTGTCACAGTCTTTAGCTCACCTGTGACATAATGGTAGTTAAACTCTAGCCGCTCAGTCAAAACTGAATGAGGGAGCTGTGTGAGTATTTGAGGAACATTTGGCTTTCCAACCTCTGATAAAAAGAAACTACATGCAAAAGCAATTTTACACTAGCAAATAACCTAATAGGACCCCAGTCTTAGTTTTTCTCTGTTACGTTTTCCATGGATTTTTTGGTATGGGTACAGTTGTCAAGACAACACACTATTTAAAAGGGGGAAGTCATTTATTCAATTCATTGTTCCCTTTTACAGATAATAAAGAAATCCTATGAAATTCAGATAGTGGCCTGTGGCAATCTCATTTTAATAATATACTATGAGGGATTTTTTTTTATTCACTCATGATGGACAAGGCCAGTTGCTACTATACCTCCATAACTATACAGATGCATGGTAGTAGGAGTCATGTGTGAATCACAATGTGGCCCTTTCCACACGGGCATATTGCCCACGCTAGGGCGACCTCTCCAGGAGATCTTCTTCACCGCGGGGTGCGCTAATGCAGTTGGAAAAAGTGAGGCTCTACACCTCAAACCGCTTTAGCACAGCCGGGGGGGTGGCGCTGCGAGTTTTATAAAAACGACCTTCCCAAGTGGTTTTTATGAAACTTGCCCACGCTGCTCCGTGGCAGCCCCCGGTGAAGAAATGCAGAGACGCTGCAGTGTGTCCCTGCAGATCTGCCCGGAGGCGGGCTTCCAGCTGGTGCTCTGCCCTGATTGGTGGAGCGCCACCAGAAGCTGCCAGCCGCCATTTTGGGCACCACCAAACGCTGCTGAGCGCCGCCGAAATTCGGCGGTGTCTAGAGCAGTAAAACCACGTTCCCCGCAGGGACAGAGCAACCCGCTACCAGGTAAGCTCCGCTCCTGTGTGCGCTGCCCCATTTCGCCCCCCCCCACGTGAGGAAAGGGCCTGTGAGTATGAGCCCTTTCACACTACACCAAACCAGAAGTCCCAGGGTTTCATAGGATGTTGCACTGAAGTGGAATCATAGTGCTGTAACTACATGGTGTGGAAGGGCCCCAGGACATACTGAAACATGATATGCATTGCATGTATACACACACACACACACACAGATACCATGTGTATGTATGTATGTATGTATGTATATATGTATACACACACACACACACATACATACATACACCTGGCGTTGCCTGGGATTTTATTTTCTCATAGGTAATACTTGTTAGAAATATTCTAGATCCTGTGTCTCTAATTCCCCAAACTGTCTTGTCTAATACCTCTAACTTTTCCCCATATTCCCCAATCCAATCTGTATTCAGAGTTATTAACATAGGTTGGTTTCCTGAGGGAATACACTGCCCTCTTCCTTGCTTTTCAGCCTTGTCTCCATAGCAACTGGCCTAGTCAAAACTATTCAGACATATAAAGTTGAAGGCTTTCACAGCTGGAATCCATAGGTTGTTGTGGGTTTTCCAGGCTTTGAGGCCATGTTCTATTAGTATTTTCTCCTGACGTTTCACCTGCATCTGTGGTTGGCATCTTCAGAGGATCTGGTGGCATGGAAGTGAGACAGAGTAGTCCCCGTGTGGGAGGAACCAATTTGCCTGTGTTACAGTTGGCCTGTGTGATGGTCTATTGTTAGATGGGATATCACCGAGGGTGTATTGTTAGTCAGGGGATATGCATTACAATGCGTTAAGTACATTAGCAACCCATTGTATTGTTCCCCGTAGAGGGACCTCCAGAGTCTAGGTGGTGTTCATTGGCATATTTTTGAGTCTTGATTTTAGTGTTCTTCAGTACTGGTAGCCAAATCTTGTTTACTTTCTGAGTTTCTTCTTTCCTGTTGAAATTGTCCATGTGTTTACAGATTTCAATGGCCTCTCTGTGCAGTCTGACATAGTAGTTGTCAGAATGGTCCAAAATTTTTGTGCCAATCATAGGAGGTCTTCACCTGATACAGACAAACAAACTTTGACACACACACACGCACACACACATGCATATTATATGGGAGGTAGGTAGGTAATGGAAAACCTGGAAGTTTTGACACACACCCCTTCAAATGTTTAAAATCTCCAAAATATGAAGAAATTTGCAAATGTGGATGCATTCTTATAAACAAACTGTAGTAAAATTATTTTCCATTATACCAGCTAAGCTCAATAGGATAGCTATTTCCAGCATGGACAGAACCATGTTGCACCTGCCTGGTATATAGATGTTAAAGAGGAAGAGTTTGTCAGAAAAACAAAAACAAAAACAACAACAACAAAATAGATGGCAATCCTAATTCATACGATCATGGTCAAATGCCCAGGATTTGCTATTCCCCTAACAAGCTTGTTGGTCTCTAGATAGGAACACTTCTGCTGCCACGCCTAAGAAGTGGCAAGAAGATCCCTGCCTCTGCATGTGCATGAATGCAACACTGCTAACAGGAGATAGGTCTAATACTATTTAATTCAGGGCCACACTGACAGAAGGCTTTTCATATCCAGTGACCCCATTCTCTGCATTTCTGTACAATATTAGCTGGTCATCCTAGTGGGGGCTGAATAGCATTTTTTGAGCCATCAGCGTCTTCCCCACACACACTTACTAAGTCCTTTTTCATAGTCTGCATTGAGAGAGAGAGAGAGAGAGAGGAGGGAGAGAGATTTGCTGCCTCACCTTTTTATCTCCAGTTTTATTTGTAGCCAGACCTCAATTTTTAAGAGCTAAACCTGAATGGGCAAATCAAACTAGCAAGACAGATTTAATTTTGGTTTCTATCATGTTAAAACAGAAGCAAAAGCAAAACCTTAACTTCAATCCCAAATATGGAGAAATGTGCAAATGTTGGTAACTCCTCCCCAAAATTAGGAATAAGGTGGGATATAACTTAAATAGATAGATAGACAGACAGACAGACAGACAGACAGATAGATAGATAGATAGATCGATTTGGATTAGAGTTTTTACCTAAATGCAGATGAAGCCACCACATGTGACACTTTTAGACAGCATTCACATGGTAAGCATCATAAATAAGCATTATGTACTTTAGAAACAGAAAAGAACAAAATTAAAATGGAGCAGAAAAGTCGTATTTATGAAACAAAGTCATGAAATGTTATGAAAATGTTACAAAGCTAAGCATTGTTTGTAGGGATGTAATTTAGAATTTGTTTTATATTTGTATGATAAGTAGGAAAATAAAAAAAAATTCCTTGCTGAAACAGGATGAGATGTTGTTGTTGTTCCTGCTGCTGCTTGAGGTGGTATCAGAAACATTTTGCATGATTTATTCATTGATTTTTTGCAGTGTAGTAAAATACAAAAATTGTGAAAAATGTTGTTTTGTTGCATGGCCTGTTAAAAAGCACTGGCGTTGGAAGGATTCTGAACAGCTTTTTAATATATCATTTGGTGGTCAATATTGTGCTTGCTCTGTGTGTGGGCGTGCACATGCTAACCTACAAAAAGGGAAAATATATAGATTTTGCAGAGACTTTGGGGTAAATTGGGAGAAAAAGGGTTGGGTTCATATGCTGAAGGTGAGAACTCTGAAATAAATTGCAGAATGATCAGTAGCCTGTCTCATTGTGCCAAAATGGCTTGCTTTGACCAAAATCTTGCCTATTGCCAACTTGGACTGCTGGATATTGACAGTACTTTGGATTATGTTCCATGCTAGGAAACAAACTTTGTGGGGAAAATGGCTCTCTGTTGACCAAGAAGGAAATAGACAATCATTCTGAGCTGACCAAATTTGCTTTCAGGACCAAGCCGTTATGAAGGCTGGTATGATGAGCCTAGTAGCTTTTTTTCTTTTCTTTTCTTTCTTTCTTATTTTATTTCCTAAGTAGAAGATAGATGGCAACCTTAACTCTGAATTGGGTAGAATTTCACATATAACCCTGTATTGACTAATATATATGAAATGAACAAGGTTGTAATGAACAGTTTCTCCTATGGTGTAGAAAGACCCCAATTCTTTTGTGAGTGACAGGTCTGCATAGTATCTATGAATGAAAATGACCCCTGGTAACTGAACATTAGTTGTGCTGCTAGTATATAAAGAACCGAATAATGAAATGTAAGCCACAATGGACATTCAGCATACTTGAGGCAAAGTGGTTTTGGAGGTGTGTGTGTGTGTGTGTGTGTGTGTGGTTGGGAATGGCAGGCAGAGATTTCTTGGATTCATAGTAAGCAGGAAAGGCATTGCTTCTGACACCAAGGAATAGAAATAAATTTTAAGCTGCATGCACCCATACATTAGTGTATAAATTAGAATGATTTGCACAAGGACATTGTCTGCAGGCGACAGGATTCTACATTATCATAGATCAGAGCAGATTTGAAGACATCTGATATTGCTTTGTGGGCTTTTTTTGTTTTTCATCCTCTGATTATTTCCACCTGTAATAAATGAGCTCAACTCGTGCCTTTTAAAAAAGTGTATAGGGCATGGAGGTGGGGAATTGGAAGACACAAGTGTGCTAGCTTCATTCTTTATCGCCACTTCTACCTGATTTTCCATGGTTCTACAATGCACAGAAAGCTAGAGGTGAGTTGTTGCTACTGACAGTCACCCTCTGTGTGTGGAAGATTAGGATGAAAGCAGACAGTCTTGTTTCCTGCATGCATATAGCCTAGGAATAGAAAGAACATTTGCTGTTTTTTGTATTTGTACTGTTTTAATTGTATGTTTTTTAAATTTAACTCTATGATTTAAAATGTTTTAATATGGTTATAGCTGAAGTCTATTTTAATCTTGACTTGTAGTATGTTTTAAATTATGTTGCAGTCATTGTAATCATTTTAATTTGTAAGTTGCCTTGAATATTACTTTTGCGGAAAAGGCAAGACATAAATAATGGTTATAAAGACTGATAACAGTTTATTATTATCATCATCATCATCATCATCATTATTATTTGGCCAAAAAGTGGGTTTAACAACAACAATGTTCATTCATGACACCCTTTTTACCAACATCAACTTATACATTCAAGGACAAGGATGATAAAACACAACAGTAAAAATATACATAAAATTCTATTCCCAACATCCTGCCAATCATTATCTAATACCCAACTTTTCCCAGGAAAATAGGTCAGATATAGTAATACAGTGCACACATCTCAAGGAGTTTCAGGAAATTATTCTGCAAAGAAGCGGAACAATTTTTACAGCCCTCCCCAAAAGGCCCACAGGTGTTTTTGGAAGTAGTATTTTCTGTGGGAAAAATGTTTTTAAAAAGAGAAATAGAAACTATTCATGCAAAAAAAAGAAGAAGAAGAAGAAGAAGAAGAAGAGGAAGAAGGTTTCCCAAACTGTAGAATTTTCTGTGTAAAAATCATATATGATTTGCACAAAAATGGCAGATTGGCACAAAAATTGTACACTTTTAGAAACTTTTTTTTGCATTAAAAGCATATATTTTGTACAAATTCCACCACTTTAATGAAAAAAAAGTTGGCTGAAACCCTCTATGTGAGTTGCATATGCATAACATAGAGTTACACACCTGTGACCATTTTATATTCATGATCTCTATGTAGCCCCTAGTTTAGGGAGATTTCCAGGAAGCACTTACCAGGCAGCAGGACATGGATCTGTTTTCTTGTCACTTGGTAAGTAGCTGACCAACATACTCACCACCCCTCATGTGAGTAATCTCTGGAACAAGGAAGAATAGTGACAGGTGTCCTTCTTCTACCTGTCACACTGGAGTTCATTCATGGGAGGAAGTGGAAACTACATTCATCTGTTTCCCACACGATAGGGGGACAATTACAGCGACTGCTTCCAGGTAAATGGGGATGGGAGTGTCAGGCTGGGATTCACTGCATAGTACTGTAACTATGGTGCTTACACATATGTGTCTCCCATACAGGGTTCTGTCCCTTGTTTCCAGAAAGACTTGTGCCAAAATTATATTTTTTTCAAGAAAACCATTGATTGTGCACAAAAACATATTTTTGAAAAAAATGTGCATTTTTCTTTGCAGAATAATTATCTGAAGTACTTCAGGATATGCAAATAAGCTGCTGAAAATTGCAGAAGTAGTCATTTACTATCACAGTGAGGAGGAAACTACAGAAATTTTTCACCCTCACGTACAAAGATGAAACAATTGAAGATTTGCATCAAAGGTTTTTATAACTGTTTAAGTGGCTTCATGATCTAAAGTAGTGGTTCTCAACCTGTGGGTCCCCAGATGTTTGTGGACTTCAGCTCCCAGAAACCCTGAACATTGACCATAGTGGCTGGGGCTTCTGGGAGCTGAAGTCCACGAACATCTGGGGACCCACAGGTTGAGAACCACTGGTCTAAAGGCTGAGGTTGTAGTTGTGTGCCCTCAAATCACTTCTGACTTATGGAAACCCAATGGTAAATTTAATATGGGGTTTTCTTTGCAAGATTTCTTCAGAGGGGGGTTGCCTTTGCCTTCTTCAGAGGCTGGGAGAGTGTGACTTTCCCAGGGAGGTTCCATGGCTGAGTGGGGATTTGAACCTTATTTTCCAGAGTCCTAGTCTACTGCTCAAATCTTTAAACCATGCTGGCCCTCAAACGCCTGGATCCTTTTATAATAAAAAGGGGAGAAAAATACGATCAGAAGCAACTATATCTCCGCATTTATTTGCTTTAGTTATTTTATTTGCTTTTGTTGTCCAAACCAAGCAGTCATGGGAAGCTGCAATCACACAATGACTGAAGCTAGTTGTTCTTCCTCACTTCACCAACACAATGACATTTAATTAGGAATTATTAGAAATAGGACAAGTGTAGCCATCTATGTATGTGTATTCAGAAGCAAACCCCATTACGCTTAGTAGGACTTACATCTGTTAAAATGCCGATAATCAGTCAAACACAACATTATCTCCATGTGTTCTAGGAGAAGCTAGATCTTGCTATCAAAGAGTAAAGGGAAAACCTTTCTGAGTAAGAGACAGTAATCTTCAGGGGTCAGTCAGCTCAGTGGCATTTGGTATGTTAAAAACTAAGAATTCATCTAACACATTCCACTGGGGAGGTGAGATTTTCTAGATAGAAAGAAGGGAGATGATGTGCAAGCCCAATGGTGTTCAATGAGCGGAAACATTCTAAGAATTCTTAACATTTCTGTATGAATGTTCAACAAAAGGAAGCCCTATTACTTCTACCGCTTGTGCAGTTTGCAATTTAGGATTGCAACATCTGGACATACCTTCCTACTTCTATTTTCTGCAGTTTTTGCAGAAAGCTCCTTTGTGCACAAAGATTTAAAAAACAAAAACAAAAAACGAACAGAAAAGACCAACCAACCAACCAACCAACCAAACCCCAGGAGCATTATGGTGGGCATCTTGGTAGTATTATACAACTGTGTAAGTTTCCCTTATGCCTGTGTATGTCACTTTGGTGGAACTGTAGAGGTTAGTAGTCACCTTCTTCCTGTGTGACACCCAAAGCCCCTCCTCTAAGATTTACTGCCCAGCCTCTGAAAAGCCATTCAGTGCCTCAGGGGGAGGAGGAAGGATCCAAAAAGCATCTGTCTGCATCCCTATAGCCAGGCACAAAATGATTACAGCGGTGCTGAGACCCTGGTGGGTTTCAGTGTTGATGTAATAACTTTGCTTCTGGCTACAGGGACATACGCCCTTTACACACAAGGTGAGTGAATCACTCCGTGCCGTTACTTACCAGTTCTTCTCTCTTTGAAGCAATGTGGACTTTCCCTTAAGCCCTTCTGCAGGGCTCCTCTCTTTGTTGCAGAGTGAATCGGAGCAGTGTGAGGTCTGTAGATCTGCACTGTTGAGGCTGAAAATGGTGGCTTCCTGTTCTTCGTGAGTCCGGAACAACTGCTGACGCTGACCACGCCCACAGCCCGCCCTCCGCTGATTGCAGGCTTGCATTGGTGTGAGCCTGCACATCTGCACAAGTGAGCAGGAATGAAATGGTGCGCTCCAGAAGATTGAAAGACTGGATTTTTCCGGTCTTCACTTAGCGTGCTGGAGGACCATTGGGGGTGTTTTGGATTGGACTAAAGTGCAGAACTAAGGTAAATAGTCTGAACTTAGTCTGATTCAAGGTGCAGATGACCTCTGTGACAGGACGCCTTGGCCCGTTTTAACTTCCTCGTGCAGAAAGGGCCATAGCCAAACACTTCTTGGATCCTGCCCACTCCTGATGAGGGAGATTTCACAGGCAGTACAGTAAATCCACAAGGGTAATTTATGACTGAGTCCAAAAGAGGTCCACACGCAGAACTACTATGCTATGGTCTTTTATTTAAATTTACATTGAAAAGTGCACACAGACACACACACACAAACTAAATAGGAAAATAAAAACATGAAAGGAGGAAAAATAACCACATTAGCCATAAATTTCTATAAAAGCAGACCAAATGTCCAAACAAAAACCCATTTGTTAATTTTGT
Source organism: Iguana delicatissima (assembly GCA_948472985.1). Classification (NCBI taxonomy): domain Eukaryota; kingdom Metazoa; phylum Chordata; class Lepidosauria; order Squamata; family Iguanidae; genus Iguana; species Iguana delicatissima. The sequence goes on from CAOKZL010000623.1 coordinate 276,997, forward strand.
CTATACATCATCTCAAATGTTGCAAGTCTTGAATAACAGGTTGAGGAAAATTAACTTTCCAGCGACAAAATATAAATCTCTTAATAGTCAAAAGGATACCAAAAATCCTTTTCTGTTGGCCATTTTAATTTCCAAGAAATTAGTAAATAATGCCAAAGAACATTCCTTGAATGTCAAGGAACTGCTCAATACCAAACTTACTCACATGATTAGTTCCTCCCAAAATTTAGCTACAACTACAAAACATATATGTTAAGGAAGCATTAGCAGTGTTAAATTTCCAACAATCTGCTGATCTAGAAAACTCTTTCTTGGATACACACTATGGTGACCAATATACCCCAAAGAATAATTTCTGTTGTATATTAGATGTAGTTGGATTTCTATAGGCATACTAGTTATAGATGTTAAAATCAATGGCTATTGATTAGTCAGAATTGGATGTTCCAATTCTTTATTCCATTCTTGCTGTAAACCTCATGCGTCATATTTATTTATAGATATTTATAAGTAACAGAAATTTATATATATAAATTGTTGGTTGGCCTCACTTAATGTCTCTAATATTAAGGGAACCCTGGATGCAATTAAAGCTTTAGGGTAAAGTGTGGATTGTAACAAATGTTTCAGCTGTAAATATTGCCATGCAGCTGATAGAGGTAGTTTAAATCAGTGTGGGCAGGTGGGTGGCTTAAAACTGAAAAAAGAAAAAAGGCATCAACAACAGCAGAAATTTCATTTAAGGTAAGAATCACATTATCCACAGACCTCTTCCATAAAAATGGTGCCTTAGCAATTTTAAAATCTGGACCCTTTTCACACCTTACATTTTTGCTATGCTGGGGTGCGGGGCTCACACGAGTAGCCTTCGGAGAAAGGCTCTCGCTTCCCTGCTTCTTTGGCTCCGCACAAGCTTCCTGTTCGCACGAGTGCCCCACCTCTTCTTTTTGCAGTGTAGCCTGGGACCTCCCATGCTGCACTGAGACAGGAAGCGTGACCAGCCCGGCTCCCAAGGCTCCTCATGCAAGGTTAGTGCATGTGGGGCCCTGGAGCGATGCGCGACCGTGCAACATTTTTGGCTTCAAGCCGAAAATGAAATATGTATGCGCGGTCTGCATCAGGCCCCTGAGCATCGCACAAATGTGAATGCGTCATATGGACCGCTCCTCACATGTGCGTGATGCTCAAGAGACCCTTTTGCATCGAAAATGTCATGCAAAAAAGGCCCTGGTTTCCACCGTAAAGTCAATTTGGCATGAGAGTATGGGTCAAACTGCAATTGACAAAGCAATATTGTCACACAGTTCTAACCAATTAAATTGTTGGCATGATGCTGCCTTTTTTTATACAATTAAAACGAGGTACGGCTCATTTAAACTGAGGTGCTAGAAATGAAGACTCCAAGATTGACCATGGTGGATTACTTACTTTAAGTGGCTATGTCTAAAAAATTAATATAAGATAACAAATATGCCCAATGGTACATAAGAAGATCTGGAAGGCCAAACCCTCCCTCTTTGACTGGAATTTGCACCCTTTTCATTGATATTCTAGGAGGAGATGAGCCCCCGCTTACAAAATCTCCTAAACAACACATTTAGTTTTTGAAAATACTTGCAAAGTATAAGTAGAGGACTTCTATGTATAACAATTTTAAGTATGATATTCATTTTAATTGTGTTTGTCTTTCTTCACAGACCCAGCTTTCAGCTTGCCCATCTCTCTAAATCTTAGGCAATATCTTTTATCAGCTTACTTATATTCAGATTATTTATCTGAGATAAGCTATAGGGATAATTACACCCAAATAAGTAATAGAATTTCAGCAATATTAAAACTACCATGCTTTACATATGCTACAGTCCTTCTGGTCTTACACTGGCAGTATTTCTGATTTAGACCTGTTAATTAAATGCCTGGATATTTTTTCAAAATTATTAATCATCAAAAAAGAGACTGACTGCTAGGGCTTTGAAATGAACAACAGAAGATCATCTGAGAAAATAACTTTTCTAAATTCTAAACCAACATGCGTAAATCCATTGAGTTTTTTTTCCTTATAGAACATGCTAACAGTTCCAAACACCAACTGAATATTAAAGGAGACAGTGTACTCTGTTTCAGTGTTTTAAAAAAGAGTGAGTGGGGGGGAGATGAGGAAAATAAACTTGGTCACCACCCACACTCTCTGAACTCAATATACATTTTTTATACATTTCAAAAATATTTTAGGAAATCCAGAATTAGTCAATGCGGTGAAAATAAATGGTCAGTAAATTTTATCAAAGGCCTTCTATATCTAAAGAAATAATGGTTGGCTGATCAGTTCTATCCAAGCTTAGAGACCAAGTCCACAGCCAACTGAGTCTTTTTTGACTTCCTGCCTGTTTCTGATATATTCTACCTGGTCAGAACTTACCCAAGATAAAATAATTTTTTGCAGTCTTATCAGTTAAAATAGCCATCAATATTTTGATAGCAACAGTAAGTAAGGATGTAGTGTGGTAGTTAACACAGCGATTATGGTCTTTACCAGGTTCAGATTATTGGTTAAGATAATCTGGAGAGATATCGATGCAGACAGAGGTGACTCTTCTCCTTGGCCATATGGGCATTGGGAGACAAAGAGTTACAAAATCCAGGCAATAAAATTTCAACTCCATTAGCAACAGAAAAAGTAACTTCCTTTGAGATCCAGGCTGGTTTCGTTCTGGGTGAGGCTACCACACCCCATTTCTTAGAGAGAGAAAACTGAATTTCTCAAAAAGCCTCTGTACTGTTGCATTTAGAAAGATCTTTTAGGTGTTGTATAGATAAAACCTGCCAAATATAGTCCTAGTGAATTTTTTTTTTTCCTTTTTTGGAAGAAGAAACCTGAAAGAGTTAAGTCTCAATCCCTTGCCTTCCTTTTATTTCAGATTCCTCTGTTGTGGTTAGAAAGCGGTATCCTTAAATCCAGAAAACATATCCAGGGGCAGCCATGTTGACTATACAACAAAATACAACAACATCCAAAATCCACAAAACATTAATAACTTTATTGAGCCAATCAAAAATGCACAAAATACATGACTCACACTTTCAAAGTTCCAATGGCTTTTTCAGAAAGGAGGTTCTGAAAGAAATTCTTACCGTGATTTGCTGTATCATATGGGAAAAGAAAGTTTCCATATCTTGCTGGTGAAGAGCTGCATAAAACTTAAAAAATTGTAGGTTTGTATCTATGTTTTATGTACATAAATTATTGTTTTCATCTTAGATGACTGAAATAACATTGCATTGTTGGTGATACTTGAGGTGATGTGCCAGAAATTCATTGGGATGATCCCCATTTTCCCAATATTCTGTTGGTTTTTTTAAAAAAAAATTAAAAAGTCTTTTAATTTTTTTCATTAAAACTACAGCTATAAAGTAAAGAAAGAAACTAGAAAAAGGAAAATGGAAAAAGAAAGAGAGAAAGAAAAAGCAGCTTCTGATTTCTTTTTAACAGTTATAGATACATATAAGTTTTCCATTCCTCTCTTTTTAACAAAAAACACACATTCTTCTTTTAATAGGTAACCATAATAATTAAAACCCCATTTTACCAAGTCATTTCTTTTCCTTCCTTCCTTCCTTCCTTCCTTCCTTCCTTCCTTCCTTCCTTCCTTCCTTCCTTCCTTCCTTCCTTCCTTTCTTTCTGTGCAAAAAGTCAGTAGGGCTGAATCTTTAATATATATGTCATGTGCTCACTAGCTTGCTTCCTAAAAAAACACTCAGAAGTTAGCATGACAGGAGTCAAGCCTCTTGACAATATATCACTAAAAAATCTATAGTTAAGACAATGAACCTATTTTTTCTATAAAAGTATCAACTTCATCCCTTTCTCCACATGCATATTAAAGTTTATCCTCTTCTATCTAAAACAGTTTTGCTATCCTGTTTTTCCAACATCATATCCATATTCTTCTAGCATCACACATCTTGTTTAAAAAAATAGAGGAAGAAGAAGAAGAGAAGAAGGAGAAGGAGAAGGAATATAAACCTCATGGACTTTCAAGTGGAGAAAACACTGTTTTCTATCCTTAAATAATTTGTCTCACAGAACACCCTCAATGGAAAAGAAAAAAGAAAGAAGTTGAATAAATAAAATTATGGGAATGCTAATAAAAATGGAATTAATAGAATGAATACAGATGGAAAGAGGAGAGAGAGAGAAAAGAAGAAGAAAAAAAGTGTTGCAGGTTAAAGTGATGTAGGAAGAGAGAAAAAGTGTGTGTCAGGGCACTAACAAACAGGATGTCACCCTAACTATATTGTGTGCCTAAATTCCTATAAAGTAACATGTAAAGCAGAAATTAGTGAATGTAGGCATGCAAATGTTGCTAACTCTAAGAATGCCAGAAGTAGAAATTGAAATCCATTTACACTGCAGGGTCATGAAATATCAGTAGTAGATGCTATCAAATTTCTCCTGTCTTCACTTTTGGCCTGCAGGGATCCACATCTGTTAGCACAGTGTGTGAAACAGACAAGCACTAAACAAGAGAAAATGGATGCAGCAGGTGAGCCAGACTATCATGGAATCATGATACTAAGACAGTAAATCTTAAGCTGTTTAAAAAGGGAAAAAAAATCTGAATGCCACAAGCTACTGCCCTTTGGTATAAAACAGTGTCCTCCCATCCATCTTGTCATCATCTTAACACCCAGAACATCTCATTAACAGGTCATTAAGTAACATCATGAGCCAGCACTTGCACCAGCGTCCGGTAAAGTCAGACTCCTGTAACCAAATAAGTTACTAAAAGGTTAGTTATACTACAAATGAAATGATGTTATTCTTTGCTAAGTTAACAGTGATAATGGTTGGGTGTTATGTAATTATCATTGGGAAAAAAATTGAGATACAAGTTCTAGTTCTTCTTCACTGTAGTGTTCTTTTGTGATGACTGGCACTTAGACAACCTGTTCTAATTTTGTAGAAAGCCACCCACTCTATGGCCATTTCCACACAGGCATATTGCCCATGCTAGGCGACCTCTCCTGGAGGTCTTCTTCACCGGGGTCTGCGCTAGAGCAGTTAAAAAAGTGAGGTTCTAGACCTCAAACTGCTCTAGCGCAGCCCCAGGGGTGGCGCTGTGAGTTTTATAAAAACCACCTTCAAAAGTGCCCCATAGCAGCCCCCGGTGAAGAACTGCAGAGACGCGGAAGCGCGTCCCTGCAGATTTGCCCGGGGGCGGGCTTCCAGCTGGGGCACTGTCCTAATTGGCGGAGCGCCGCTGGAAGCCGCCGGCCGCCATTTTGGGCGCCGCCAAGCGCCGCTGAGCACCGCCGAAATTCAGCGGCGTTTGGAACGGCAGATCCATGCTCTCTGGAGGGACGGAGCAACCCGCTCAAGGGTAAGCTCCGCCCCTGCGTGCACGGCCCTGTTTCGCCCCCCCCCCGTGAGGAAAGGGCCTATGGTTCTCTTTCTCAAAAATCAGGCAGTGAAAAGTTGTTTGTATAAACCCCTTTCTCCCAGTGTTGACTCTTTCCCCTCTCAATGGAGGCTGCAGCTCTATATCACCTGTCTTTCTGTGAAGTTCCCTAACTGCTCAGCAGACACTATGTACTGTGTGTTGTGGACGGAATAGGAAATAGGAGGAGAAAAGCTTTCGCTTTTCTTTTTCAGGACAGGATACAGCATGATGTCTGGCACACTGTTAGTGACTGGTGCTGGCATAACTCTAACTTATGGTATCATAACTCATTGTTGTTGTTGTTGTTGTTGTGGGAGTTGAAGTTCTCAACTGACTTTGTACATTGACCAAAATCCCACCCACAAACATACCTTTTACTTGTAGGAGCCACCATTCCATAGGCACTATTATTAAGCAGTGGAGAGCAGAAAGCATCTGTTTAGTTAATGTTCCTATAACAAGATGCAGAACAGTGACATCATCTGCAAAGATCTTGAGGGGAGGAAGGTTGTCTAGATGTCTTGGCAGATGGTGCCATTGTTCTGGGTCTGGCTATAGTGACATAACCAAACACTTCTTCAATATGCCTGCTCTCCACCGCTCACAAAAAATGGCTGTAGAGTAAGGGCACTCTTGCAGCTAAAAGATGGGCTAGGGTGTATGTGAGAAGGGAGACATACCATAGTTCTGCAGTGTCGAACTTTTACACTATGTCACTGTGAAGTAGGTTCATGGCCTATGTATTTAAAATTTCAAGTTCTTGTGTTTCTTATTTGAAAGGGGTGTTCAAGCTTGTGTGGTCAGAGATTGAGAAAACTTATGCTGGATACCTGAAGATTGCCATTATCTGTATTATGGTTTGGTGTAAATCTTCACTTACATCTTACTAACATGAGACAATGAAAAAACAAAGGTGTTTTCTCCTCATTGCACGACACACGAATTTTTGTGCATTTTCAAAGATTATTCTAGTTTGTTTTCCATTTAGAGATGTTTCATTTTTTTACCATGAAAAGATTTTTTTTCTGTTTTTATGCATAATGCATGGGACAGAATGTTGTTGAAAAGTTAGGAACACACGATTGTAACTGTATTCATTATCCCTATATATTTTACGGGACACATAGAAAGCATGAAAGTCACTCAGTCCTCATTTATTGGGAACCAACAGCCATGTTTGGTGGGAGTCCACTCCCCTGTTGTTTGAGAACCAGCTGACCATCCTTCTGACCCTCACACATATGGGCAATCTCCAGTGCAAGGGGGGATTGTGACAAGGATCCTGCTTCTGCCTGTTGTATCAAAAATCACTTACTGGAGGGGGTGGGAACATCAGTCAGCTGCTTCACAAGCAACAGAATAATGGACCCCTACCAATCACAGGGGTTGCTTCCCAGTAAATGGGAATTGGAGGGTCAGTTCACTCCATATCTGTATAACTAACAAATAATTACACATAAGTAACTCCCCAACAGAATTCCAGCCATTGTGTTTTGTTAAAATAATGCATATTTTCAGAAATATGTTGCTATATTTCTCTTATAAAAATATTTTCATTAAAATATTTTTTGAAAATACAACATACAAAAGATTACAAAGACACAATACAAACTCAAACACTAAACTACTAGTAACCTATCTAAAACTACCTAAACTAAACTATACCAAATTAAACTAAACTAGAAAAGGGGGGTAAAAATACATATAAATGACTTCCAACTCACATACTGTGGTTTTAAAATAACCTACAAAATACACTTCTAGTATATAATTATTAGGTATAACTATTGAATTAGTTTTCAAAGCGAAAAGTTGGTCGTTTCCCCAACAGTACAACGTTAGTTTATCCCAATCATTCTTTAATTTAACCAAAGATCCTTCTTTAATTAAAACAGCTCATTTGTCTCTTTCCACAGAGTCCAGCAACTTCAGTAACCAATCTTGTGAAAGACTAGCCATATCTTTGTACTACGTGCACACTATACTCTTGCAGCTGTAGTCATATAATGGAGAATTTTTCCCAAATTATAATCTTCTCATCTATCAAACCCAGTAGAAAGCCTTCAGGTTTTCAGTATAAAAATTTGTTTCTTTATAGCCACACTTTTTTTCCTTCTTGTCTAATAACCCTGTTAAAAGAACTTCTGAAGTCAGTATAAAGCAGTGGTTCTCAAACTGTGGGTCCCCAGATGTTCATGGACTTCAGCTCCCAGAAGCCCCAGCCACTATGGTCAATGCTCAGGGCTTCTGGGAGCTGAAGTCCATGAACATCTGGGGACCCACAGGTTGAGAACCACTGGTATAAAGAGTAACGGTGAGAGAGGATAACCATGTCGGGTCTACTGTTGTATATCACAACTTTTAGTTGTCTCGTCATCCATCAAAACTATTGCATTTTAAAAAGAATATATTGCTTTAATTCATTGAATAAAATTATGACCAAAGCTCATCTTCTTCAAGTTCTCAATCATAACTGACCAGTTAGCATTGCTTCTTTGCTTCTGAAAATAATAAGGCAACTTGCTTCTCATTATGAAATTCAAGATATTCTAAAATGTCTGTTACACATCTTATATTATTCCACATAAATCTTTTTCATAAGAATTCATGTTGATCTTCATGTGTTAAATCCTGCAGTATCTTCACCCTTTCTGCAAGAATTAATTCAAAAATCTTATAATCATATTCAAGAGTGAAATAGGTCTATAGTTCTTAGGATCTATGTTGTTATATTTCTCCATAAAATTAGATTTTGTACAAATGCATTTGGTTTTTGTGCAAGACATTTTTTTTGCATAAAAAATATGTTTTGCACATAAAATACTATGATTCTTTTTTAAATTTTAATTTCTGAAATGTGGTGTGTGTGTGTGTGTGCGTGCGTGCGTGCGTGAATGACAGTGGACTTTTCACTGTCATGCAGAAGTTGATATCACTGATGGATTGTCTTCCTGTAGTGGTTTAGTCTTAGACTATGACCCTGGAGATCAGGATTTGATTCCTTGGTCAGCCATGGAAGCCATTGGTTGGCCTTGGGCACATCACTCATTCTCAGTCCCAGAAAACTCTGTGATAGGTTCACTTTAGGGTCACCATAAGTCAGAAACAACTTAAAGGCACACAACAACCACATGATGTACGATGACACCCTTTCTCATTAAGGAAGAGGCAAAACATCACATGAAGTGATACTTCTTATACCACCCCCAGTTCTCTGAAGGAACTGTTACTCATTTCTAACCTTTTACTCAGTTAAGATACCATGTTCTTGATCCTCAGATTGCTAGTACTAAGCTGCATACTGTAACTAAACCTATGTATTGAAGCAATCATATTCGGTCACCACCTCACTTCCATGAGGCAGCCTGCAACTTTGCCACATAATACAATAATCTTTGCCTTGAAAGTACATCCTGTGGAGAAGAGGTTCAGCTATTTTAGTGTATGAGTTTTATGCAAAATTCTCTGCTCTTTAGAAAAAGTTTCACACCTCAGCAACTGTAGACTTTGACAGGCCAGCCAAGGATGGAACTGATATCTTCATCTGTTTATCTAGCTTTCTCCATGCTCATGTTTGCTTCTGCATCTACAGCCTTCAATTATTGATGAGGAAGCTCAGTCCCATAAATGGTTATTATAGTAGATTGGGCTAGGCCTGGGTTTACCTCAGAAATACCACACGGGATTGGCTTGGATTTATTAATTTATTTTGTCAAGAAAACTTAACGATTCCAACATTGTTTACTGTGCCAGGTGTCATGTCCAATCAGTGTCAAAGCAAATCTTAGAGCTGTTGCTGGAGAAAAAAAGATTGCTTACATAGTCCATCCCTTTCTAGCTGCTAGCGACAAGCTTAGTTTAGTATCATATAAATAACCAGTCAACTTGGAATTTCTCCATAAAAGAAACACACATGCACAACCCCCCAAAAGAAGAAAATACGTGTGACCTACTTTTAATTCTTAGGGCAATGAATAACTTTTGAAAATGCTTGAAATTCCTACTGCTCCTGACAAATAGTTATTGCAATGATTAAACTTTAGCCCACCTTGCTTGGTTTGCTGTACTTCAAACACCTTTGAAAGTGTATTGCCAGGAAAGATCAAAAGAGACTTTATAAAGAGTTGGAGTGTTTCCTTTATTTTCATTTCCTTGTGAGAATTTGTAGGTAACTTTCCATGCTTTTGCTTTGAATGCATGGCTCTAGTTACAGGTAAGAGTAATAAAAGTGACTGCTAATTTCAATAAAAATAACATTTATTGACTATTTGTAGAAACATTTCATTCTAGGGCTAGCCGTAGCAGTAGAAAACTGAGACATCTACCTCCATCAGAGGTTGGATAGCTACTCTAGTTTCTCCTTCTGGCTATTTCCTTCTCTTATGTATGCCATGTGGCCATCCTTGCATTCCCAGACATACAGTAGGGATGTGAAAATTTAATGTCATTTTAATTTTTTTATACTACTCAGAATGCTTTGCCATTTTTATACTATTCCATATCAGACTGTGTTATTTTTTTTAAAAAAAAAACCTTCTGAGATTTTTTTAAGGAAAAGTCTCGACCCTTTGGGTATTCATTTTCTCCTCATCTATAAAAAATTACAACAGACTAAAATAGTTTGCATGTTTTTCACATATATGTGTACTAAAATGTATCAAGCCGTACAAATGTGCAGATTTCTGAGGAAAGGTATAATTTGTCTCATTGCCAGCTTTAAGAAATATCCAATGGATATAGACATAGGAAAAAGTCAACCTGACAAATTTCTTTTCCATACAAAACAGAAAGGCATTCCCCCAACAACAACTGTCTTTTCCAGTATGTCAACCAGTGATATCAATGTAATACTCCTGTCTGTATCAATACAGAACTGTATTCTTGTTGTTGTTTTTGCTGCTGCTGCTGCTGTCTACCTTCAAGGCATTTCTGACTTATAGTGACCCTAAGGCAAACCTATCACAGTTTTCCTTGGCAAGATTCATACAGAAAGCCTTCCTCTGAGCTGGGAGAGTGTGACTTGCACAGTGGGCTTCCATGGCTGAGTGGGGATTCAAACCCTTTTTTCCCCAGAGTCGTAATCAAACTACTATACCACACTGGCTCTCACAGAATGGTATACTGTGTATTTACTATGTAGTCCAACTCTTAATCTGATTTACCTTGAGTTGAAACATCTACTGTACAGTTTGGGAACCTTTAACTTAGCAGATCTTCCCCATCCAGCCTGCTAAGCTGCCGTCTGAGATGTGGAAAACAAATCCTGTTGGTTAACAATATACCTGTAATGGCGGTTCTCAAAGGCTTCTCTGATCTTTCACTTTTCCTGGTAGGTCTTGAAGGTGTACCTCACTTGTATTGAAGCCACCACATCAAATAATGGTAAAGAGGCATTACTCTGGATGTTCCCAAAAATACTCCTGTCTCAGCAGTGTGAAAGGATATTTTTATTCTCAATGAAAGATGCAAAAGTTCTATACTGCTCATCTAAAACAATATATTGGAAATGCTGACATTCTGTAAGTATGAATATCTATGAAGTCTTATGTGTCTAGAGTGGAAATATCTATATGACTTGATGACCTTCCTTTGGGATGGTATAACAACATAAATGGATTGTTTTACCATAATATAGCTAGAAAGTTTATATAGTTTATACATTTACAAAATTGGTTAGGTTTTCTTGGCAAAAGCACATGCCACACTAAATGCATCTGTCTCTGTTAAGTGTCATGAGGGATTATCGTTTTTTGCTTTCAAAAATATCACTGTGGGTCAGGCCCAGAAAATAGTTAATGTTGTTGTTTTCACGAATATCACTGCAGATCAGTCCCAGAAAATGCTTACAATGTGCTTATCAGAAACATACTTTTCCCCAAGGTCTTTTGCTGTGGTTTCAATTTAGTTCCTAAACTCTACACCATTGGAACACTCTGCAAGTATCGCATGCAGTCATAAAGTGCCTGATGCCAGTGGCTTCCAGCAACTGCACTGTTTTTAATAGTATTCATTACCTCAGGATAGCATGCCTGTTGCTTACAAATCTGAGACTTTCTTTTCATTTCTTCTCATCTGAAAATTCTACAACTTACACTGAAAGGTCAGCTGCTTTCTTAGTCACATATCTGGACAAAAGATTGCAGTCAGCATCTGCATATACAAACTTAGTTTTCTTGACCTGAAACTCCTTACAAGAATATTTTAAAATCTTGCCCTCTTTCCGTCATACTCTGCTTTCTGTACTAATTTGATCCTGCGAAGCATTTTACCTGAACTGACTCAAACGAGTTATCATAGCCACAAAAGTCAGATATATTATTCACAAAGCTTTTGAACTCAGGATTCTTTCCACAGTTACAAATTCTCTACACACAGACATGGTCACACTACTCAGGCAGGGCTTTTAAGCTCAGTCTTGCTGTCTACTAAACTGCTAATTAATAAACATTGTGTTAGAGAGATATCCCATGGTAGAACCCCCCCCCCCCAACATTATTAACATCTATGAGCCTTCTCTAAAACTCTTGGAACATTTTCTAACAGACCATTGTCAACAGCCGTAAAATAAATTAAACAGGGTTGATGCTTGTCTGGACTTGGGGATCCATTAGACTTGTCAAACCTAGAGTTTGTTGCAGCCCCATACACCCCACAGGATTGGCATGGTTTAATTGGCAATATTATTTAATTGCCACTAGATTAATTGACATTGATATAAATAACACTTGAGGTGACTGGAAGGTCAAGCTGGAAAGAGGCAGATTACTGACTGTAAACATGAGACAGCAAGGTAGGTCATCCACACCCACCTCCCAGGCAAAACTGAAGTCATTGTCAGTCTAATTGCATGGTCACTCTAGAGACAATTGGCTTATGCTAAAGAGCCAGACATCTCAGAGCAGAATGAAGAAATCCCCAACAAATTGTGATTGTGTTAGCCTTGATCCCTCACACCTGGACATTTCCCTGTTTTGTCTTCCCAGTCTCTCTACAATATTGGGTTACTACAACAGCTAACTTCCAGACTTCATGGTTTGTGGTTCAACTCCCATTGTCTTGGCTGGGAGAGCAATTCACACCCAAACCCTCAGGATATTTTTCAGGCATAAGAACCCCTGATTTTGAGCAGTTCAGCACAGTCTCTCAACTTCCTGAATGCCACACTGTCTGTACGATTCCTGAATGAGAGGTCTGCTTAGGTGCCTGCCTAAGCCATGTTGCTGCTTTCGTTGCTGGTCTCTGGACTGGTAAATATTGCTTCAATCCTGAACATATTCTATCCACACTTTCCTCCCTTTTCCTTCAGCTAGTCTTTGTGTGCATGTGTGTTTGTATCTTGTGTGCTTGCACGGATTTCTTTCAATAAAAATACATTTTATTTTACATTTGGAATCTCTGACTGGTTCTTTCCTGCAAGAATCCTGTAAACATAGGTGGTAGAGCTTGTTAAGTTACCCTCCATTCATAGGCCTCCTAATTTTTGAGAGAATTAATTCCACTCTGTCACATGGAGGTACTGGTATTGCAGGTGGACCCCTCAGAGTTGCAAAGGAAGGGTAAGAAGTGCAAGGAAAGTCAAAGAAGAGCAAGTTGCAAGGGATGGATATTAAATGTCACAAAGTGAGAGAAGGTAGGGCAGGGCAGGAGAGCAGTAGAGTACAAAGAACAAGTGACATTGTAGGGGCATCAGGGGAGTCTACATAGGGGGAATGATGAGGGTGGAGCAAGATAGGAGCACTGTGAAGAAGGCAAAGCAGTAGCAGCAGAGGTCCTCCAGGAAGAGAGAAACAGTGGAATTCATTGTTCCCATGTTTTCCTTCTGTAAGGGAGGCACCTCATAATGCTACTCTCAGGAAAGGAAGAGCAGGGGAATGGCAAGAGGAAAGGGAAGTTAGAAGCTTACTAATGTAGATGCATTATCTTAATCATATTTTTGGGAAATGGATCCAAATAACGATGAAGAAAAGAAGTAATATTTTTAATTGATTAATTCCACACTTAATTGTCTAGGGGGTGGTATGGTAAGGACTTAAGATACTTTCACTCAAAAATATATTCTACTATGTCTAAAAGACTTTTCGCATGCCATTTCTAAAGCGAAAGGGCCCCTTGAGCGTAAATGGGAGGAGCTCAAGGGTCTGACACGGACCGCACATGCATTTTTTTATTTTTGGCTTAAAGCCGAAAATGCTGCACGGTCGCGCGTCGCTCCTAGGTCTTGCGTGCACTTACCTGCCCTGTGGAGCCTCGGGAGCCGGGCTGGTCGTGCTTCCTGTCCCAGCGCAGCCTACAGCTCCCAGGCTGCACTGTGGAAGGAAGGGGCGGGGCGGAGCGGGACGGGACGGGGCATTCGTGTGACCGGCCAGCCAGTTGCGGCAAGGAAGCAGAAGGGATGTGAGCGGCTCGGGCAAGAGGCTGCTCACACGAACATCACCCCACCACCTCCGTGAAAAGGTAAGGTGCAGAAAGGGCCTAAGAGAGGAATACTAAATGCTTGAGGCCAGAAGTACTCCAAATTTCAGATGTATTTTTCAGATTTTGAAATGCTTGCATTTTTTAAAAAATGTTTTTTTTTTGGATTTTTTTTAATTTATTAAAAACTCCAAAGGACAATACAAAGTAAAACACGATACAGAGACAATACAAAGTAGAAAAAGGGTACAACAAGAATCACTACCATGGAGTACTCAATCAGAGTTCTGAACCGCATGGTGAGAGCTCCAGTGTAAGTATGGTGTGTCATTCATAAAATCAACAAAAGGTTGCCATATCTTTTCAAAGTTGTCCTGTATGGTGCAACCTTTTGTTAACCTTCCATTATGCGCCAGCTTTTCCAGCAGCCATGTATCCCAGATTCTTCCCCATCATCTCTTGATAGAGAAATTGCCTACTTTCCAATTGGAGGCAATTTCCAATCTAGCATTTATAAGAAAGAAATTAATCAGATCCTTGTGGTTCAGTTGTTTACATTGTGAGTCATATATTGAAAACAGCTGGAGGGTAGGACAAGCAATTACTGTTTGCTTTGTAACCATACTAACATTTTTCAAAACCTCCGACCAAGAATGGGCTACAACAGGGCAGGATATCCACATATGAAGGTAAGTACCCTTAGAACCACAGCCCCTCCAACAATTAAATGATGCTGTTTTCATGATGTAGCTCAGTTGAACAGGTGTAAGGTACCACTTATTCAACTGAGCTACATCATGAAAACAGCATCATTTAATTGTTGGCTGCTCGCACGAACGCCACCCCCCACCTCCGTGAAAAGGTAAGGTGCAGAAAGGGCTTAAGAGAGGAATACTAAATGCTTGGGGCCAGAAGTACTCCATATTTCAGATGTATTTTTCAGATTTTGAAATGCTTGCATTTACATATATGTACACAATGAAATTTCTTGGAGATAAGACCCAAAAATGAACACTGAATTCCCCCATCTAACCCCTCACCAGGATTCTCATTTTGTGTTAGTAAAAAACAAAAAAAATAAACAGCCAGAGGGGAAAGTAGGTAATAAATAAATCCTTCTAAGAGTCCTTGTTCTCTTTTCCAGACAACCATCTCTCTTAAACCTAATGCCTCATTTGTTTGCTACTTGTGTAATATATGAGATGTGAGGCTAAAGACAAGTTGAGGATCTGTGAAATGGTGGGAATCTCACAGATCCTCATATCTCTTTCATCAGTCTCAAATCTCTCTCCAGAGATACAGAGATGGGGAATCTGCCAGCCACCATCTTTCATCTTGGGCATGAGCATCACCACGGCCACTGCTTCAAAGGTGGGACGGGGTGGCTGGCAGCAAGAGAAAAGAAAAGGGACATTTTCAGGTTTTGAATTTCCAGATAAGGAAGGCTCGACCTGTACCTTTGTAATGTAACTCTTCAGGACAGCAACACTGAAGCTACAAGGGTGAAGAGACAGACAGAATTTGTGATGAAGAGAAGTATACGGGTGGTACTGGGAGGAGACATATCTGCAACATTGGACTGGCCCTTATTTTCATTTTTTTAACACCAAAGATATTTTTAAACTTATAAAAAGGGGTAGCTGTGTTAATCTTATGCAAGATCTAATACCTACCCAACAGTATCTAACTTAAAGACTTACATGTTCTGTTTGGCATAAGATTTTGTGGACTGCAGCCCACTTCATCAGGTACATGGACTGTTCTCTCATTTAGCAGATATTTCTATACATGTACAGGGCTGGAGGATGTAATTAATGAGGTAAGAGGGAATGTAAAAGTAAAAAGTACAAACATTTATCATTGCCTTAACTAGCATTAACACATAATTATTGAGTGAGAGTACAAGCATTCTAGCATATATGAGGTGATTAGCATGTATATTTTGATGAAATGTTGATTAGGTGAAGGGCAGTTGAAATAGACTCTCTTCCATTTATAAATATTCATTCTGTATCTCTGGAAAAAAAAAAAGAGACCATGCTTTGCACCCTTCGCTTACTGCCATTTGTCCCCACATTCTGCTGCATCTTGCCATGTGAAGCAGAGGGCAGTTACTCTCAGGGGTTTCTCATGTATTTTCATGGATCTGTAGCTTTTTGCCAATAGCGGAGAACAAAAACAAAAATAAAAAAATAAATAGTGATCTGACAAAACCACTACTAGAAGGATCTGTGCTTGGCAAAATAATAACATTTTTGTTCTTTTATTTGTACTTCACTAGGAATGGGTGCTTTCCAAGGTTCTCTTCTCCTCATTAATCCACAAAATAAGCCTGTAAAATAGGTCATCTGAGAAGTAGTGGTGGCCCAAGGTCATGTAGATAATCCCATGATCAGGCATAGATATGAACTTGGGTCTATATGTCCATCAATTTAAGCATTACTCTATACTGATTGTCTCAGATTAGCTGTAACTGTAAAAAGAAATATGAAGTATGAAATATAGTGGGAGGAAAAAAAACACTAAATTTGAATAATTTGAATTCAAGTTGCTGTGGTTTGCATAATTATAATAGTTTATATTATATCCAAATTAGGTGCTCAGACATGAGCAAACTGAATAGGAGGACAACATTTTTGAAGCCCTCCATTTATTTGGCCAACTGTTGCTCATTCAGACTTGTATCATGCATGTCCGTATCCACTTTTATCCCTAGGATGGTGGATATCTTCAGCAGGGTATTCTTCATGAACTGCAACAGCCAGACAGTGGTCCTAGATCAAGTGCTGGAGAACAAGATTGTGGGCTTGTACTTTTCTGTCACATGGTGGTCCCTCTGCCAGAATTTCAGGCTCATCCTGTGCAACTTCTACAGTGAGTTGGAGGAGGAGATGCAACCGCCAGCCCCTTTTGAGATCGTATTTATCTCCTCTGAGTTTAGCCGTTAGGAGCTGGCAGACTATATGGATGGTAAATACATTTGATGGATGACGGGATTACTAGTTCATCAACCTCTGGAGGACCATGAGTCCCAAAACCCTGAACTAGAGTGAGATTATACTGCTATCTATGGCTAGGTTAGGTGTATGCCAAACTAACTGAAGAAACACTTTAGGAAACAACTAGAAACACTGATATCATTAAGAGAATGCTTTCATCTTGTGTCACATTATGAGTGCTTAACTCTTCAGGCTTCTCCTTGGATCTGCTTGCTTGGTGGCCTTAAGTGCTGCTAAAGACTTGCTTCTCAAAAGCACCTCTACTCCTTCAGTGGGAGCAGAAGGAAATGATTTGATACATTAAGTATAGGAGCAAAAGAGAATACAGTCTTGGGTTCCAACAGAATGCCTGGTAGGAAAGATGTCCTAGTGTTTTTTTCACTTTAGAAGAACTAAAATTTCATGCTTTTGAACTCCACTAATAAGTTTCTATACTTATAAATAAAAAATAATATTACAAAAATGTCGTATTCTTTCCACGCACAAAGTTTGATTCAGGCATGTTTCCCAAGCAGTCTGAGGCATCCTACTAACCTCACCCCAACTTCCCCATACCTTCCAGACCCCCTCCTTTTGCTTTAGAATGGGTGACCCAAGCAGATTTGGATAACTGAGAGAATCTGGATAAAATCAAAAATAAAACCAAGTCTATATACTTCTTTCTGGGTGAATGGCAATCTTATCAGCAGATGGGTCATTAACTGGAATTGTGCCTACGGATTCAATCCCCAGAAAGCTGTCTCTGCCAGGTCACCAGTCCAGCTGCCAAAAAAATCACCTGCATGTCACAAAAGTTAAGTGCTTATAAATCCCAAATATCTTGTGTCTGAAAGTCTTGCCTGAGAATGAGGTATCAAGTAAAATTAGATTGTAATGTCTGCTGATTAGACATCGGTAATTATTTTTGACTGGATGGATAATCATTCTGAGTGGCATTAATGTGTTGTCACATTACACATTGTCTAGGGGATGGGTTTGTCTTTAGAGTGGCCGAATAGTTTTCTCACATTGATTAGTTCCTGGTGCTCTGCCGTTGTAGGCGGGGCTGCAGATATGTTGTTGCTGTACACCCACATGACAAGATAACATCTCTAATCAAATGGTGGCTTTATTTATTATGTCATTAACCTAGTTAGAAGTTTACTTACCATATTTACTTGTGATGATCTACAGAAAAGCTGGAAAACATTCAGTTCTTATTTGAACCAATGTTTCTAAAACATTTCAGAGCAGCCAGGTGGGAATAAAATGATGAGAGAATTGGGGGATGTGCCATAAAATAAAATGGCCAAGTTTCTGTATAAAGATGGACAATCAGTAACTGTTTGGGGATGAGGGGGGCAGAATTGTGCTCAGGTACCCTCCAGCAGTGGTTGCACTGTCAAACAAAACTCTTGCGTAAGGAAATAATGGATACCTCCTTACATGATTACATAGATCCTCTAGCACAATCCTGCTACAGTAAAGGCCCTGCATGGTTCCAGTCTAAGAAGTGGAAAGTACCTTAGTCATTTAATCCAACCCCCTTAATGATACAGGACTTAAAATGCAACACGTTACTTCCTCTCTGCCAGATGACTGTTGAGCATCTGTTTAAATATTCCCAGTGAAGAAAAGCCCACCAGCCTTCTACATAATGACTGTGTGGAAATATTGGCAAAGTGAGCTTGTCATGTAAAAGTGAGAAGCAAATGAACCCTGCTGTTGCTAGATTCCACACAACTATTAAAAATACATGAAAAGAATTATGTTGTTTGTTCTTTTGGTCAGCTTACCAGACAGCATTCTCCATTTTGCCAAGACTCTCTTACACAATGTGGATTTTGAAAATTGATGCACAATTTGTTTCATGCTCCTCTTCAAGACTGTGAATCGTTTGCCTTTTAATGGCTGCCCTTGTTTTGTTTTTAGCGACACTTGACATACAGAGATTAAGTAGGTGAAGTTTTCTCATGAACTTCATGGGATAAGAAAAAAGGCCATTATTCTGTGTCAGTTATTTAAATGAGTGTACTTAACTAAGTAACCTCTTCTGGTCTGACCCTCTCCACCCAAACCCATGTTCCACGTGCTAGCAGAATAGCCTCCTCCCCACCCCCCGATGCAGATGATGCCCAATAAAGCAGGTTGGGTAGACTTCTTGTTGTTGTTAACATCATCATCATCATCACCACCACCACCACCACCACTATTAAGTATTATTATTATTGTTATTATTATTATTATTACATCCCATTTTTCTACCAAAATTGAGATTCAAACCAGCTTACAGTTTAAAAGAGCAACAGTTAAAAACATTCAAAAAGTGTACATTAAAATAGAATTAAATAAGTCACAGCATGAAAACACTTCAAATCTCTAGTCAAAGGACAAAATGCAATTAAAAAGCTATTTGAAACAGTTGAGCTTAAAACAATACAGCACCCTTTAACCTGATCTTTACAAACTTTGTGTATTAAAAGCCTTTTGGAATAACAACAACAACAACAACAAATGCCTGGTAAAAGAGGTACAGGAGGGAGAAGGTCATTCTAGCCTCCTTGGGAAGAGAGTTTCAGAGTCTAGGGGCACCCACTGAGAAGGCCTTCTCTTGTATTCTGCCCCCAACCAAGCTTGTGAAGGTAGTGGAACTGAGAGAAAGACCTCTCCTGGTGATCTCAGGGCCCAAGCGGGCATTTACAGGGAGATATGGTTTGCCAGATAAACTGGACCTGAGATATATAGGGCTTCATAGATCATAGCCAGCACTCTGAACTGTGCCCAGAAAAAAAACTGGGAGCCAGTGGAGCTGATTTAACAGGAAAGCAGTATGGTCCTTGGAAGTCTTGCTTATTGTAAAGAAGCATTCATTACCTCCTTCGCCACCTTAGCCAGTCCGACTCTGGCCTGTTTAATGAGCCAAGAAGGGCAAGGGTCTAGTACACACATGGTGGATCTTACCTCTCAAAGGATCCTGTCCACATCCTCAGGCTGCACAAATTGAAAAGTATTCAATAACACTGGACAAGCAGGGGGCAAGCTTATGTCCACTGGAACTGTTTCACCCACAGCATGCAAGTTGGAGAGGATCTGAGCAATTTCATCTTCAAAGTGCTATATTCCTAAATGCCCGAGGAGTTATGACTGTGACACTAATCATGACTAAGTAGCAACAGTAAGTACAGAACAGTTACAGATATCTAAGTAATTGTTCCAAATTCAAGATCTGTCCCATGGTAGGTGGGGTGGAGGTCTGGTCAGGAGCTGAATTTTTATCTCATCTTCCTGCACACACTGGCTTAGATCCAGACTAAGGCCATTTCATCACTAGACTGTTATAGCGCCATTATTCCATTTTCAACATCTTATGGGATCCTGGGGTTTGCAGTTTTGGGAGGGGCCACGTGGCCCCTCCCAAAACTGCAAACCCCAGGATCCCATATGATGTTGAAAGTGGAACAATGGCACTATAACAGTCTAGTGAGGAAATGGCCAAAGAATGTCATCCTACTTGTGATTTTCTTGTGAGCAGAAATTATAGAGTGATGCTAAGTTGTGCTACAAACAGCTTTCCATTTAAATCCCACTCAGATCACTATGATTAACTTTACAATAGATGCCTACAATATAAAAAGCACACAGACAGAGACAGACAGACACAGACACACATATAGACAGACAGATAGATCATAGATAGATAGATAGATAGATAGATAGATAGATAGATAGATAGATAGATGGATGATAGGCAGACACAATAGCTTCTTTAAAAAAAATCATAAGTGTCCAGTATGGATATAGAAGAATAAAACAATATTCAGAGAGATAATATAGCTAAAAGCCCTGGTTGACTATCTAGAGCAAGCAATAGAAGACTGAGGTCTGTCTCCCTAGAGAAGCAGTCCCATAATCAGAGTGGTTAAATGAAGAAAGCCCTTACATTTCCTTCACATGATGGAGTAGAATTACTGATCAGATTTGTGTAGGAGGACATTTAGAGTACACTGCCATCCCCAAATGGTTTACATATGTGTAAGAAGAATCTAATCCTGTATGGCATGTGCACATATGTAAACTGCACATCTGCAGGTACCCTCCATTTCCACATTCATGTCTAGATCATATCTAGATCATGTCTAGATCATATCTTATTCAGTCAGCTTGCTTGCTTGCTTGCTTGCTTGCTTGCTTGCCTGCCTGCCTCCTTCCTTCCTTCCTTCCTTCCTTCCTTCCTTCCTTCCTTCCTTCCTTCCTTCCTTCCTTCCTTCCTTCCTTCCTTCTTTAAATGAGATCTGTCTCTTTTTATGTATTCCCCACACCCCATGTATGTATTTTTGTGTCTATTCTTTAATTGTACACATTGGTTGAACATATTCCCCCTTCAGTGATATTTAGCACATATTTAAGAAATGTTTTGCTTGCAGGTGAAATGTGCCTCCACACCCTGGCAGATCTATTAATGGGACTGTATCTTCCTCATAGACAAGAAGTGGATACTAGGAGAAGTCCTTAAAAAAGTTCCCCAAGGCTGGTCTGTATACATCCCCAATCCTATTTCTGTTTGCACAGAAGTTGCTTCCTTCTTCATTTTGCATTAACTCATCACCAATCCCACTCCATAAATATTTAGTATTGCAGGTCAAAACCCAAAATCAATGTCTTCAACTGAGACCAGAAAAAGAAATTGTCAGTGAAGCTCGTATAGAATCAGCCTAGTGTAAACTTACTTTATAGCCAAGGTGAAAACCCTGCAGCTTCATCTGCAAGCATGCATTGAATCCAGAGCATTTCATCGGCATGCTGATTTCATAGCTCATCTTTGGACAACTTCCTACAGAGGTTTAGGATGTCTTTGCAGAAACATTCTGTTTTATCCATATATCCCTCTCCCACATACAGTGTAAAGGTCAATTTTTACATACTGAGATGGCATCTTTGAAATAAATACAAGAACTGTGGTAATGGTAATACAGGAAAAGCAGTAACAGAATACCAGGACTGTAAGGGTTGTCAAGTGACCAGGGGTAAACACATACACTCTCTGGATCTATCACAGAGAGAGAAGAAAAAAAACCACTATCAAGTTGTGATGGAAAACACAGTAAGAGAAACTTTTAAGAACTATTGGCAACCATAGTTTGCAAGGATATTGGTGGATAACATATTGTCAAATTAATTTTTTTTAAAAGAAGTGCTTAATCTCAGCTCTGCTCTGAAACCTGTGCATTTTGAAAAGACATCTATGCCCATAACCCTAAATTGGTAGGATTGTTTTTCTCCTCTAGAGAAAGGACCCTGGATGTACTATCCTGTGTATCTTACTGCTCAATTTCCTTGTAGGACTGTAGTCAGTTACTGATAACGGGTTTTAAAGTTCTATACCTTGTAGCCCTCATACAGGCCATTTCTGCACCACAGTCTGATAGTGCTATTATTCCACTTTTGACATTGTGTGGAATTTTGGGGTTTGTAGTTTACTGAGGCCAAAGAGCTCTCTGGCTGAGAATTCTAAATGCCGTTTCCTACACTGCAAACCCCAGGATTCCATAGGAGGTTGAAAGTGGAATAATATAGCGCTATAACACTGTAGTGCAGAAATGGCCATACACGCACATAAGGACAGAGTCAACTGGTTTGTCATCTACAAGCCCTCCTTCTCCTTCTCCTTCTCCTTCTCCTTCTCCTTCTCCTTCTCCTTCTCCTTCTCCTTCTCCTTCTCCTTCTTCCCCTACCTGTTCCTGTTCCTGTTCCTCTTCCTCCTTCTTGTTCTTATTACAGTCAACTCTTCTTCACTAGGATCAGGACTGTAGGACCTCAGCAAAAGTGGAAAAATCACAAAATCAAAATGTGTCTGTCTGTCTGTGGGAAGGGGGCTGAGGCACAGTGGGGAGAATGGGGGCCAAGGAAAGGAGGGGGAAATAGGGTGGTTTGGCACAGTGGTCCTTATTTCCTTTCTCTCACCAATCTTGTGTGTGTGTGAAGGTACTGAAAGAGGTTTGTGGTCCTGAGAAATCAGGCTGTGAGGTGTCCTTAGTTGGCCAGGCAGAGGCTGGTGGAGGAGGAGGAAGAGGAGGAGGAGGACTAAAGGTGGGTTTTTCAAGGGTTGTACAACCTGGTCAGAGCTACTGAGAGGAAAGGTCCCCCCAGAATAGAAGCATCTGAGGTCGGGGTGGCGGGGAAGAAGTTGGAGAAATTTGCAAATAATCAAATCTGTGAAAATCGAACCTGCAAATATGAAGGGCTGACTGCATCATCGTCATCATCATCGCCATCATCATCATCAACAAATATATCAACCTTTTCCACATTAAATTTCAACATCATTAAGAGATTCAAAAGTTAAAATACTGTACAATTAAACTATAAAAAGAATTAAAAGCAATTTAAAAGCAATGCCCACAAAAACAGCAACAGCAAATGGAGACAATAAGATATTGTATTAAGACGTTTTCCCCATAAGGAGCTAGCTCTTATAAGCCTGTCAAAACAAAACCAAAAGGTGTTTTTCTCCCCTGCTTCCAGAAGGACACTCAAGACCACTGGTATGATTCTGAGCATCCTCATGCAGGTATAAATACCACTAAATGCAATTGTGTGCACTTCTGAATAAAAGTATAAAAGACTGGAAATCTGAATGCAATTCTGTGTGTGTATACTGAAGAACACTGAATTCAGTGTGTGGGGGATAGTCCACCGATGGCTCCTTTCTGGCTGAATGTATTGCAGCATATTATTTTGTATTAGGAAAATAAACAAACGAACATGTCCAGAGATGTAGGTACTTTAAAGATATATTCTTCTAATATGGAACTTAACTGAAATCAGAGGGATTGGTACCTGTATGCCCTTACTGTAGCATACTGCCATGCTGTAGCACTTATGTAAATGATATTAATTTGATAGGCCTACTATTTGTTGCCTAAGAAAACCCTATGAAAATCCTGGGGTTGCCATAATTTAACAGGCAGCTAAAAGGCATACTCTCTCACACACACTTTAGCTGAGACTACAAACATCCCAAGATTGGAAAGAAGCCAAGACTTCCCAAATGTCATCCAATGATCAGAGGGTTTCAACCCCAAACATGTATCTCCAAACATATCCATTTTAGACATATGATCAGCTTATATTAATGTATATGCCTAGCTCATGATCTAATTGTGTATATGTTTCCTTGCCAATCTTTCTCTCTCCATCTCCTTTATCTTTTTGTAGATAGATCAGAATTAATGTGGATTATAAATTTTAAATTCCAGAGTCTCCATATTTCGAGAAATATGTTTTAAAAAAATGAATCTGAGAGGTTTTTACAGAATCCTGTTAAATTTACAAAGTATCTCTGTGTGTTTGTGTGTGTGTCACACAAACTGTTGATAAAGTATTAGATGTTGGCAGCATCATATAATATCAAAGCTTGATGATAGGAGAATATTTTGAAACTAGAACCCCTGTCTCTGTAAGAGGAACTAAAAATTGCTTCTCATATATATCATTTCTTTTGGGAGCTTTAGGTAGGAGTGATATGTACTGGCGAGGAAAAGTTACAAATTACAATAAATTAATATGGAGACAGAGAGTGGCTCCCATACCAGTGTCAATTTAAATCTAATTTTACTTCCACTGCAGTTTAGATTCACTTCCTGTCATTCACTAAATAATCTGGTAAAAGGAATAGTGGTGTGTTTACTTCCCGCACCCTCTTGTTATATGGCTTGCTAGAATAGCATTAAAATGATCTGCATGTTGGTCTTAAGGTGCAGAACAAAATAAAATAAAACAATGTTATATTGAGAAAACAAATTATCAAGGGGTAGAGTTTCTACCATTCCCTCTTCCTGACAGTTAGCTTTCCTTTTACAATGTTTTTTTGAATTCATATTGATGGACTTTCAATGTTGTACTTCTCTCCCCCCACCATGAAATTCAAAGTGGTGCGATCCACATAGAGGTTGCCTTCTCAGAAAGAAATAGGCCCTACCCATTCTACCTGGTGGAATGTGTTTTGGAAACAATGCCTCTAATTTTTAATAAGTTCTTTCAGTGTCAGAAAGGAGGGACTTGAGCAGTCAACACAATCTGAAAACTTAAGAATATGGCCTGGGATTTGGACCAAACATGGGAATCCTGTGGCCATCCAGAGGTGGTTGGATTCCAAGTCTCAGAAGCCTTAGCCAGCATAGTGAATGGTAAGGCACACTGGAAGTCCAACAGCATCTGAGGGTCACATGATTCCCACCTTTATTTTAGACAATTTAGACACAGAATTTGTTTTGCTTTGCCTTTTCTGGACGTGGTTATTATGAACAAATATTAGCAGGCAGGCAGAAAAATATTTTTCATTGTGAAATAAAGAAACCACTGTTTTGGAACATCTTTACTGCTTCTAAAACCAGCTGGATATAAAATGGATTTTTTTCTAAAAAAAAAACAACTTCCTAGTAATTAGCCTTACTTTTTCAGTTTAATGTTTTAGTGGAGATTGTTAGCTAATCAAGGCAGGGAATTGAAAAAAAGAGTAGGTAGAAAAAATGTTTATGACTAATATTATAAACAAGTGGTGTGGTTAGTACTGTACCTGCTTTAGCGCTATAATAAAATAAGCAGTGAAATCAGCATTGCATCCATTTAGGTGTAATTGTACAAATTGCTAGCTAATCAGACTGGGAAAATTGAACAGAATTGAAGAACAATACTATAGTTGTGCTATTAACTTAGTACATTTAGCTAAGCATTTAATGAATATTTTTTTTTAGATAACACCATTAAATGTATTTTTTCTTTTTTTAAAAAAAGATGTATTTGTGCATTATATTGAAAGAAGAGACTCAATAGTCTATTTTAGCTAACCAGTGTAAGCCAGGAGCTACACAATCAAATGCCATGGAATTACAGGGATTGTAAAATTGGCTCAAGACATGAGCAAATAAAGCCCATTGTGGTTACTGCTGTCTGTTGGATTGAGCCATGGGCATTTCGTTAAAAATGTAAAACTGGACAAATACATAAAGCTCACTGAAACAAATAGCTTGGTTTATCAAGCTGGCTTTAGTCAGAAGCTCACTGTATTTTGACATCCTCAACACAGTAGGACTTAACTAGAGATGTGCTAGCCTGCCTCAGAGGCTTGTGAACTTTTCGACAAGTTCAGAACACAATAGGCTGAAAATTCTTAAGACCAGGGAAGATTCTATTCTCTTCTGAAAATTCTGTTTTATTGAAGATTTTACATGCTATGATGCAGTGTACTCAGATGTAAACTATCTAGTCCTTTGGAGAAAAGTCTGATGGATGTTAAGGTGGTCATCCTCCCAAGAAAGTATGGAACGAAACAAAAGTTTTCCAAGATGAAACAGATAAGGTGTCGAGATACAACAGAGAACAAAGTTCTAGAGCAGTGGTTCTCAACCTGTGGGTCCCCAGATGCTTGTGGACTTCAGCTCCCAGAAGCCCCAGCCACTATGGTCAATTCTCAGGGCTTCTGGGAGCTGAGGTCCAAAACATCAGGGGACCCACAGGTTGAGAACCACTGTTCTAGAGTCAGAGAACTTGGAGCTATGAGCCCAGAAAGAGTGCTGTACTTGTAAAGGGGCTACTGAAAAGATGAGATGGATACCCTTTCTGTAGGGAGAGGGAACCACAAGAATGCCTGCAAAGGAAAAGCCATGAGAGGCACCATTCAGTTATTGCGGCTGTCATTGCTGGTTGTCCTACCTGCTGCTGCACCTGTGGGATTGTTGGATACATCTACTGACTTGGACCCATGAAGCTAACTCAGCAGTTTTGCCAGTAATTGCAATCTGCTCCAGCTGCAGCTGTTGGAAGTGCTGTAGGATGGAGGCTGAACTCCACCTGGGACTTGGTCACTGCTGTGGGCAGGGGGGAAAAAAATGGAGATGGAACATCTACATCCATTTCAATTTGCTTTCAGCCCTGGTTATGAGATAGTTTTGATCATCTTGGCAGAAGACCTTTACTGGGAACTAAGCAAGTGGAGTATGTCCTCATTAATTCTGCTGGACCTCTCAGCAGCTTTGGATACCATTGACCATGGCATCCTTCTGGGCTGCTTTGTTGGGATGGAATTTGGAGGCACTGATCTACAGTGGCTCTATTCCAGTGGGAGACTCCTATTCAATCTCTTGGCTTTTGGCTTGTTGGATCCCTCAAGACTCTGCTCTGTCCCCAGTGCTGAAAGATTCAGGGTCTGGTGTTTTGGTGCCATCAGTATGCAGATGACACTCAACTCTATTAGTCCTTTCTTATCCAAGAAAGTTGTTTCAGTCCCATACTGGTGCTTGTTATCAATAAAGGACTGAATGAGGATGAGCAAATTGAAACTGAATCTGGATAAGAGAGAGGTGCTCCTCAGTTGAAAAGCAGATCAGGGAACAGGGATTCAACCTGTGTTGAATGGAGTTACAATTATACTGAAGATGTAGGTTCACAGCTTGGATGTACTTCTGGATTCAATTCTTAGCCTGGAAGCTCAAGTTCTGGAAGTGGCAAGAGTATATTTGCATGCTTAAGTCTTCTGCATCAGCCGTTCCAGATCTGGCAATGGTGACACATGTGCCAGTTATATCCAATTTGGATTGCTCTAGTGCTTTCTACATGGGACTGCCTTTGAAGAGGGTTCAGAAACTTCAGCAAATCCAAAGAGCTGCAGCCAGATCCTGGCTACAAGGAACATATAACTTTCTTGTTGCAACAGCTTCACTGGCTACCATTTGTTTCTGAGCACAATTCAAAGTCTTGGTTATGAACTTAAAGTCCTATATGGCTCAAATTTAGGTCATATTCTCTCATATGAAAGTGTCTGTGTTTTGGGATCTTCTAGGGAAGCCTTTTTCCTTATCCCATCACACTCACAGGTACCTCTTGTGGGACCATGAGAGAATGCCTTGAGTCTTAAACTGGAAAAAGGTGGGATATAAAGTAGTCATAGTAGTAGTAATACAGCAGCAGCATCACCATTTTGTCAATCTGAAAGGTCTCAAGATAGCTTAGGATGATACAATTAATTGATTTTAATAGGGCAGACAATTTAAATCCAAATGAATGAAACTTAGCTAGTAATCTGAAAAGGCTAAAGCATTTTTGAGAGGAAATAGCATTCAGATAGAGGAAGAGGATACAGAAAAAAGGATGTCCAAGCTGGGTTTTTTGGGAACTTGAATCTTGATTGAGCATGAAGGCAGAAGAAAGAGAATGGGGGTCATGAGTCTGGAGCTAAGTACAGGTACTGTTGCAGTATAACCACTACACTCTTACAGGGGGCCCTTTCACACTACATAATCATAGCACTATGATTTCATTTTAATGGAATCCTATGGAATCCTGGGGCTTGTAATTTAGTGAGGTACTAGAAGATCTCTCTGGCTGAGAAGTCTAAATGCCCCTCCCTAAACTGCAGATTCCAGGATTCCACAGTATGTTGTCAATTAAAGCAGAAGTATGATGCTAAAATAGTGTAATGTGAAAGCTCTAGAGTGCTAAGACTCTTCAGTTAGCAAGGATAATGATGATATCTACCAGCCCCTTTCATGCTTCCCTGCTCCCTTTGAGTTTAATTGTAGTTTTCAAAGGACCTGGGAGGAAAACGAATTTTCCTAGCAACAATATATAGTTTGTGTTATGCCTGGGTTGTAATGCAAAGTATTTATGGTGGCTGCATCTTGCCTGGTTAATTGAGACCTACTGGGTTTATAGATACTATATGCACAAATATAGGATGGGGGACACATGGCTGGATAACAGTACATGTGAAAGGAATCTAGAAGTCTTGGTGGACCACAAGCTTAATATGAGTCAGCAGGGTGATGTGGCAGCCAAGAAAGGTAACACAATTCTTGCTTGCATCAATAGGAGTATAATGTTTAGATCAAGGGTGGTAATAGTGCCACTCTGTTCTGCTTTGGTTAGCCCTCATCTGGAATACTGTGTCTAGTTCTGGGGACCTCATTTCAAGAAGGACATTGACAAGCTGGAACGTATTCAGAGGAGGGCAACCAAAATGGTGAAGGGTCTGAGAGCCATGCCCTATGAAGAGCAGCTTGGGGAGCTGGGTATGTTAAGTCTGCAGAAGACAAGGTTTAGAGAGGACATAATAGCTATGTTTAAATATTTGAAGGGATGTCATGTTGAAGAGGGAATGGGCTTGTTTTCCGCTGCTCCAGAAACTAGGACAAGGAGCAATGGATTTAAACTACAGGAGAAGAGATTCCACCCAAACCTCAGGAAGAACTTCCTCATGGTCTGAGCTATCCAGTAGTGGAATATGCTGCCTCAGAGTGTTGTGGAGTCTCCTTCTTTAGAGATTTTTAAACAGAGGCTGGATGGCCATCTGTTGGAAGTGCTTTGATGTGGGTTGGACTGGATGGCCACTGTAATCTCTTCCAACTCTATGATTCTATGATTCTGTGATTCTCTATTCCTATTGTTAGACCTGGCTTGCAGAAGCAGTTCAAGACGGTGGCATAGCTGGAGCTTTTACCACCCAGGGCAGGCCTCCCAACCACAGCTATGCCACTGCCAGGGAGGCCCCACTGGCCTTGGAAAAAGATTGGAAGAAGCAGCGTTACCCCAATGGAGGCCTCCTGAGCCCCTTCACCCCCTCCCTCCTTCCCTCCCTTGCCCTCCTACCTCCTAGCTGCACCACTTCCTTTCCACGAGGTGGTGGCGCTGGAGCAAGAAGAAGAGTGAGGCAACTACGAACAAGGGCTGGACTGGAAAGGGTGGGATGGTGGGCCAGGAGCTGCCCAGTGATTGAGAAACTGCCTGGTGGGTGTGGCCAGTTGGGCAGAGCTGGTCTGCTGAGTTGCAGTTGAAAGTAGGTAAGAACAGCAGGTAGCCAGGCAGTGGGGTTTGGTTCCCTGTCCAGGGTGGGCTTAGACAGGCTGGTGTCCAGGTGAAGCAAAAAGAAGGAGATCTCGGGACAGGCACTTGAGCAGTGGTTCCCCCAAAAAAGTGCTACCCAGGGCAGACCGCCTCCCTCACCCCCCTAGCTATGCCACTGCATCAACACAACTACCTGCATGTTTGGATTCTCTTTAAGGGGATAGGGATGGTCATGATGAGCTCCTTCTCTTCAAAATATATCATTTTTGCATGGAGTACAGGAAAAGGATTGACTTCTAACCTGACTTCCCATCTTGTTTAAAACAAGATTTTGAGAAGATCCAAGGGAAAAAGAAAGCAGTTGCTTTGCCTTCCTCGAGGCTGTGTGTGTTGATTGCTTTTTATCATACCTTGTGCAGTTTCATGCTTCAGCCTCCTGTTCCTTACTACCTATACTACACCTTGGCTGACTCCACTGAGAGGATTTCAGGATAATTGCTCTGCTGTTTTTCCCCCAGTGAGTCTACTGATATCCTATGCAGTGCTAATAATTAGGCCTCGAATGGATATGTTGCCTATTCATCCAGAAAATGAAACTTTAGGTTGTAATCCTAATGACATTAAGCAGGCAGTAAGTTCTGGTGAACACAGAAGGACTGACTTCCAAGTACATATGCACACTTAGGGTATGGTTGTAAGGCTGCAATTCACATTAATCCTCAATCTCCCTGTCTAGGGACTGTGAAATCTTGTGGTGTTCCATATAAGGCAATGGAAAACAACATGGGGAACCCTATATGGGAATATCACTCTAATCTTTCTGATTGATACTGTTAGACATATGTTCTCAGAAGTAGGCTTCATTTGACTTCAGAGGAACTTTGCATCACTGGAAAAGCACTCTATTCAATTACCAGGCCATCCAATTGTATCTACTTGGACCCTTCTGCTACGATACCAACTTCTTTCCTTCAGTCCTCTGTGTACCCCAAAATCTTCTCCAAAAAGTTGAGAGTCTCTTCAGTTTGGATTGGGGGAGGCATGGCTGCTGAAAGGGGAGAGAGAAAAGAACAAGGCCCTGTTGCAGAAGTGGAAGCCTTTTTACATAGCACTAGAATTTGTCCATTGGGTTGAAACTTTTGTACTAGTTGCTTGGTCTAAATTGTGACTATAGCTTAGATATCCAATTCAGCACAGCAGGACAGATGCAAAACCCTAAGTCTAAAAGAGGACTAAAAGTACATTTGCTTTCTGTTTATTGTGTGCTGATTTCATATTTTTTCATGAAGTTAATGGATAATCCCTCCTTTCTTGTCTGTAAGCATTTCAGCAAGACAGTTTCTAAATTATAATTCAGGGAATAGTGCAAAGGGGAGGGGAAGGAAAATCATATTAAATATTAAAACAGGGCAGAGAAGCCCCTACAAGACTGCAAAGCCATCTGACTAAAGAGCATGAACTCAAGGAAAGTCACCTTCTCATTTAGCACTCATTAGCATTTGATCTTGCCCCAGCTATTGCACGAGGTAATTGAATTGTTTAATTTGCAAGCAAGCTTGTTCTCGCTGTTGTTTCCATTTCTCAATATTGAATGATACTTAACTCCCATACGAGTAATTTGAAGTGAAAGTTTATCTTTCCCCTGCGTAGAGCGTGAGTCCAGCCACCTTCTAATGAGTAAATAAACTATCCAACACCTTAATCACTGTTGCTGTGCACCTTGAAGCTGCTATGTAAACTACATAAACATTTCTATGCTCTGCTACATATGTGACTTTCATTTGCTACAGTAGCTACTTACTTAGATTGGCAACCGAGGAACAAAACGAAACATCAATCTCCTTTCAGCTGACAGGAAGAAACTATTAACACTACATTTCTCTGAATACTACAAAGCTTGCATAGTTATGATGAGTCCCCCACACAGAGAGAGAGAGAGA
The DNA here is from genome assembly GCA_948472985.1 of Iguana delicatissima. NCBI lineage: Eukaryota > Metazoa > Chordata > Lepidosauria > Squamata > Iguanidae > Iguana > Iguana delicatissima. The sequence continues at coordinate 308,605 of CAOKZL010000623.1, forward strand.
GAGAGAGAGCAAGGGGAAAGTAAGATTCCAATACTAACCTGCTTACTATTGGGGAAGTTGGAAACAGTAATGTTGGTGAGATACAATCAGGCATGCTGCATTAGTAGCACTGCCAACCAGAGGATTATATTGTGTTTCTTCTTTTTTTCTTTCTTTCTTTTTTTATGTTCAGGCCATTTTATGACTTCTGTTTAGCTGCCATATGTGATTTTATTTCTGCAACCTCGAGCCAAAGCAGATTAATGGATTTCTAGAGGTGCATTATTAAGTGAAGAGCAGAGATAAAACACCCAGTAAAATACCACTAATTAGTGCTCATTAGGAGACAACAATGATGGACTGAACACATAATAGCTAAAGAAAAAAAAATTACAAGGTGTCACTCCTTGATTAACAGAGACACTGTCAAAGGTTAAGCTACTACATGTTTATTTTACAATTTTCCTTATTTTTACCTCGATTGTATTTCCCCTGGAAAGGTGGCATCTTGCAAATTAAGTAGCCACACTTATTCTTCACTTTTGTAACACCATTCGTAGTACTTTAACGATAGCAGCTTGTCTCATTCCTTGCATACTGCTGGGAAGATGTTGAAATGTTAATAACATGTCTATGGTGCAATTAAATGAAGTACAGTACCTCATGACAGATCAGGATATCCATCTGTCTTATTTTGGAAAACTATATGTACAAGATTAAGTTTCAAATCTGATTTTTGTTTCCCTGAAGGAAGACTATCCTTATTCAAGGTGTTTACACATTTATAGTCTCAGCCGTATGAACACAATGACTGGAGGAAAGGAGGAGGAGCCATCCATATCTGTGGTTGAAATCCTGGCTGTGAAGATTCTGTAGAATCATGGGGTTGGCAGTTTAGGGAGGGGCCTTTAGAATTCTCAGCTGGAGAGCTCAGGCTGGTTGCTATGGAGATGAGGCCAAGCAGCAAGAAGGAGGCCACCGCATTCCCTCAGGAACCCAAACTCTATGTGTTAATAACTCTGAATACAGATTGGATTGGGGAATGTGGGGGGAAATTACACATACAGGACAAGACAGATTGAGGAACACAGGATCTCAAATCTGTGTATTTCAATCACATTTTTTTTTTTTTTTACTGCACTGGCAAGCTTTGACACTTAATATTTACCAAATGGTAGTGTGAATGTATCCTAATTCAAATATATATATCAGTACCCTGCTTGGAATATGACACAGTCAAGAAAATCTATTTCTGTAAATTCAGTTATAATTGTGTATTTCCTTCTTTTTTACATGATCATTGTGCAAATTTTATTGCAACTTCAGGGCAATTTTATCTTTATGACACCATGGCACTCATCCTTTGGTAGTCAATTGCTATGGCAGCCCAGCCACAGAAAGAAACCAAGTGTTTCTGTCCCAAATATAACAGGCCAAGCATTCCAGCTGCATATGGCAGCATAAGCTTTAATAATTATACTTGGTTGAAAAACTCTCAACCATGGAAGCTGCTTAGACATCAACAGGGCATTGTGAAGTTGTGCAGATACAACCTTAGTGAACAGCAAAGTAGTGAAGTGTTTGAATTCTTTATACTCACAGTGTGTTGTGGGGTTAAATAATTTTGAGTTGTCACTGAATACATTTAGTGAGCAAAGGAGATCCCACTGATTCTGAGAATTTAATTCCACTGATATAATGATCTCCTGAATAGTTTTGTTAACCAGTGGATCTGTCTTTTTAATTTCTACAGGAAGAAAGAGGAGTGGGAGAGAACAACTGTGGCCATTTCTGCACTAGACTGTTATAATGCTATTATTCCACTTTCAACATCCTATGGAATCCTGGGGTTTGCCTCAAAGGCCCCTCTCTAAACTGCAAAGCCCAGGATTCCATGGAATTTTGAAAGTGGAATAATAGCACTATAACAGTCTAGTGTGGAAATAACCTGTGATTCTTATCTGTGGGTTGGACATAGATTGTGTATCTGGGCCAGTGGAAGTGAATTACCCTGCCCCCTTGCCACCTCAAAACCAGCTCCAGTCCCCTGAAAATGCTATACAGAGGGATGTAGACCGTCTGATTGGAGGGAGCTCAGGTCAGGCCTTTTCTAATTAAGTGTATAAAATCAAAACTGAATCTGCCGTCAATTTATCTTTCATGCACTCTCAGAGATTTAAATTTTTCTCTGTAACCCAGGTTCAAAATGTACACAGTACACATGTGGGCTATTCAATCTCAAATAGCTGGATACACTGCCAAATTTTTCTTTGGGTTTTTAATGATATTTGTTAGCTGCTTTGAGCATTATATCTTTTGCAAGGTGGGATAAAATTTAATAAAATGGTCAGTGAAATTCCAGCATCTTGATAGTGAAAAATGCAAGACATTCACAGGGGTCCTGTAATCTCTCACCAGCAATTACTGGTAAAATGGACTTGAATCAGAAAACCAATTGTCCCACTGTTCTTTTTTTCTTTTTTCTTTTTTCTGTGTGTGAGTAATATTTGAAATGACCATAAGAGAATAAAGAACACTTTATTGTCTGTTCCACTTTTTGTTAGTGGCAATATGTATTTGTTGTTGTTGTTGTTGATGATGATATTCTAATAATATTATATTCTCCTAGTCTTCTTCCTCCTCCTCCTTCTCAAACCAATTTTTCTAATTCTTGATAACATTTTTAGTCAGTCAGTTAACTAGTTTTACTTACAAAATTCAAAAGAATGTGCTTTCAGTTTTGTCCAAAAATTGCTTTCTTTCTACTTTGTCTTACAGACAGCATACCCTGAGGAAGTAAGAGATTATCATAGATGTAACCGAAGGAAGATGGAAGTAGGAAGTGAACATCAATGACTTTAAGCAATGACCCCAAGAAAGCAAGAGATACTAAGGAGCATCACTGTTGAACTGTCCGTTTCTCCTAATTTCTCTTTTTTCCCCCTGACTGAGAATAAGATAATTGTCTATGTCAGTTGTTGTTTCTTTAAACTAGTAGCTATAACTGATACCGACTGATTTTTATTATGAGGTATTGTTGATGGCATGTGGGGTGAGTCTGACTTATAGTTTAGATTTATGGGAAATGGCTTTTGGTCCTGCATCTTTCCTGAGTATGTGCGTTTCTTTTTACCCTCACTTTTTTTCTTTCAGCTGAAGGTGGATGAGAAATAGTTTTCTGAAAATGATACAATTTTTTCCCTTCCCCCCCTCAAAAGCTCAGAAAAGAATCAGGGAGAACAGTGAAAACACGAATGGGATGTTGCTTCTTCTGGTGAGCTTTTTGTGCAGTAATATAATGTGATTTTTTAAAAAAGTTTAGAATTAATGTCTAAATATCTTCTTTGCAACATGAACATAATAGTCCCTCCTTTTAGTGTAAATATACAGAAAAGGCAAGCTTTATAATCTAACTTTTCTTTCTCTGGTTGTACTACTTTGTACTCACAGGTAGGGTACTTGATTGCAAGCTTTTCCATACAAAACGAATCCTGGGATAGAGGAAAATAAGAAAAAAAAAACGAGGAAGATAAGCTAGAACCTACCCATTCATCTCTATGACATCATTCATGAGGACAATGAAACTACATCTTAGTCGACAGCAAGAGTGCTACAAAATTCATTTGTATGTATATTCACTCAGCAGTAAGTCCAGCTGTATCTAATGGGCTGATTTGTTAGTGTGTGTTTAGAGTGGGAGCCACTGGAATTTATTTTATTTTCTTTTAAGACCCAAATAAGAAAGAAATAAATGTGTTACACAGACATGTTAGGAAAAACAACTGAACCCTTAAATAGAATTTTAGGAATATTATATAAGATTTCAGCTTAAATCCAATGAAAATTTAAGACACAGTACTTTGTTCCTACTCCAAAGCCCTTTTAGCTCTCCACAGCAGGCTTTGGGATTACATGTAGAGTACTGGTGGAGACTGCCATGGATTTCCCCCCTCCTGATTCCATTGATAGAAGCAGTTCTATAGTGAATGTCCTCGGCTGGATTCTGGTCAGATCCTGCAAAGGCTTGCTCGCTGCTTATGTATACGTAGACATATATTGCTTTGGTTTAATAAGCTCATTCAGTAGAGATGTTATGGGGAGGGCAAAGAAGGCTGCCTTTGATTCCATTAAATCTAGTATGATATTAAAGTATTACATTGATAGCAAAGCAATTGGTTAAAATTGGATAAATGTCAGCTAAATAAACATACTGCAGCAAACAGACGCAGAAGCAGAGTCACAGAAAATATTAATGGCATTTAGTTTTGCTCTGGATACTGTGATGCTGCATTGAGTTTCACAAATTAAGCAAGGTCAGATTAGGTCTGTTTGTGGATTGATTGCCTACAGAAAGCACAAAATGGCTACAGACTGTGCTGACAGTAACTTCTAGATGACCTCTACCAACTGCCCTTCTCTTCCCATATAAATTTTGGGAACAGAAAGCCACTTTCAAAAGGCTTCTCACAACTGGATTTTTTACATGTCTATCACAAAAGCACAGAGTGTCCTGCAGCTCCCATTGTACCTTTTCTGAGAAGAGCTACAGACTAAACCAGGGCTATGGGTGAAAAGGGGTTGACTCTGTTCAACAATGCTGACTTCTGAACCCAATTTAACACCTCAAATAAAGATGCTGTTAAGTTGTGAAACAGCAGAAGCAACTTAGAGCAGATTAAAATACAGATTTTTCTTATGCTTCTGGATATATTCCTACTGCGGCTTGGAATCTTTAGAGTCAAACTGTGCCCCTATATTATTCAGAACAACAACAGATTCAGAATTGCAGTTGCTAATATCTCACACACACACACTGAGGCAGGCCTTCCAACCTGCCTCTCTCTCTGTGTGTGTGTGTGTGTGTGTGTGTGTGTGTGGATATTGCTTACCTGAAACTGTTTCTGAGTAGGGTTGACAGAGTGAAAACTGGCAGTGGTTCCTATTCGATCACTGGTTGCATAGAAGAGGAAATTTCAGCAGGTGTTATTTGTCATGCAACCAGAGAATTTCAGCAGATGTTGCTGGTAACCTGGTTGTGTGACAAGCAATACCTGCTGAACTTCTCACTTCTACACAACCATTGAAGGCCAGTAACATTATCCACAATATCAGAGGTGCATTCCTTTGCTCTCCCTACAATGAGTAGACCAGCAATGTCCCTCTGCGTTGTACATTGTACAAATAGGACAGTTTCAACACTAGAAGCTTAATGGATAAAAATCTGATGTTAGAAATTGCAATACTCAAAACCAAATTGCAGAACGTTTCAGCTTTCCTGGACATACAGTAAAGGATCCCAGTCCTTGAACCAGCAAATCACATTTAGGCCCTTTCTGCATGAGGCTGGTGAATTGGTTCATGTGGTTTCTTACCGGATTTTCTGGGCTTGAAACAAGGCAGACTTTCCCTCATTTCCTTCTGCACAGCTACTGCATGTGTTCCATTCTGATTTGGAGGAGTGCGAGTTCATTAATCCACACTTCCTCCACCGTGGCCACTCCTGCTACTCTTCTAACCCTGCCCCATCGGCTGTGATTGCCCCCCCTTTTTTTTGCATGGTTTAGTATGTCATTGTGTACATGCGTAAGTTCATACTACCCCTTGGCCTCTCCCATGAGCCCTCCCCTGACCACCAATTGGAGCATTGGTGTGAATGTACGTGTCTGCACCACTGTGAAAGCATGAATTGGATCAATCTGGAAAATTGGAAAACCAATTCCAGAACCGGAGACTCCCCAATCTTCTTCCAGTTTTCAAATAGCACGCTTTACCACCACATGGGGGCACATTTAGTCAGAATTATGTGCGGAACGAAGGTAGATAAACTGAACCTAGTCCGCTCCAAGGTGCAGAAGACCTCCATGGCAAGATGCATTGGTCCACCTTAATAACCATGTGCGGAAGGCCTTAGTCCATTTCCACCCTATACTGTCTATAGTGCTATCATTCCACTTTCAACATCCTGTGGAATTCTGGGTTTTGTAGTTTACTGAGGCCCAAGAGCTCTCTGGCTGAGAATTCTAAATGCCCCTCCCTCTACTGCAAACCCCAGGATTCCATAGGATGTTGAAAGTGGAATAATAGCACTATAACAGCATAGTGCAGAAATGGCCTAAGATTAGAAAGAGAAACAGCAACATTAAATTATATTCACAAATTCCGATTTCTTAGCAGAGGTATGAACAAAGACATGGCATCATACAAAAGTCCTTACTACTACACATATGACGAAAGGAATCCTCTCAGAGAACATTTTGAACCATGGGAAACTGACTTTTGGTATGCAGATTTATTGCTTTCACACCTCAGCACATCAGTATAGGATTACCTTCAGTTTTAATCAGAAATCTAGAGAGTGAAGTCACAGTAAGAGAAAAAAAACTCATGTGCTTATAGATTAATAAATTAAATAACTAGAATAAGTAATAAATTAAGTAACTAATTACTGCAAAGCTGTGTGGCTTTCAGGTCAGTGGGGTAGTCATCACCAGTCATCACTGGCAGCTGTGAAGTACAAGTGATCATTTCACGGCTAGTGTAAATAGATGCAAAGGCCCACAGAGTTCTCATATCTTAAATAGCTGTGTTAATTAGAGAATTTTATCTGGTTCAGGTATTATAAACAATTATATCAGTTGTGTAGGGATGGGAGGTGGAGAGGGCAGTCTCCCCAAGTGGCAATGTTTTTGGGGCGTCCTGGCCCATAGACATGCCTTTGTGTGCCCTGGCCATGCCCCCTCACACTGTAGCCCTGCCCCCTCCTGCCCCCCCACATACTTCAAGCTCCGCCACTGAATTATATATACACTGTTCTGTAACTATTAAGGTAATAGGGCCAAGTCTTTTTTTGTATCTGGTTATTCTATTTACGTTTGAAGAAGGAGAAGGAAGATGAGGAGAAGGAGGAACAGAAATTAATATTTATTCAGTGTTTTGAATATACCCTGTGTCAGTAGATCTCAAGGTAGGATACAATTAAAAAAAAACACTTTAACAAAACTTAAAGTGTTAAAAAGTCTCTAAATTGTTTATTGATTATTCACCATCATAGAAAGTCTTGATACAGGGTTCTGTTACCCTGATTTCTGGGGGTCCCGGGAGGGACGTCTAAGTGCACTCTAAATCTTACTAAGTTGGGGGAATTAGCTAGGAGCACAGGCTAGCAATATGAGAGGCAGGGTAACGTAGCGAGATCTTTAACCCTATGTTTATGGGGTCGGACCACAACAAGAACTAGGCAAAGTTATTCAATTTAAAGATTTTATTGTAATGTCCACAATTTGGCATCCACAGACACATGCACTCACGCACTTATACAAGAACTATAGAAGTGGAAAGTGACAAAAATTGATAGGGGTTTTAAGTGGATTTCTGGGGTGATACTCCACCTGATCTTGCAGTCCAGGAGGAGAGAAATAGAGTTCGAAGCTTGGTTTCATGGTTTCCCAGCACATGGAGGCTGAGGGAGGCTCGCCAAATGTGGAGGCTGAGGGGAGGCTCGGCAGTAGTTCGGGATGTAAGGTATGAGCGTTCCAACAAGAAGCTCAAGCTTGGGGTTTTTATAGGGAAGATCGTACCTGGAGGCTAGCCCTCTCCCAAGGAGAACAATAGTGATTTGAATGGAGACAAAGCCTCCGAAAGGTCGAAATCAGAATTGATGAGATTTGGCCAGCTTTGCCAATTGTTAGAACAGTATGCAGATGAGGAGTGCTTAGCGATTGTATAGACGGACACGCTAATCCCGCCAAGCAAGCAGTTCGGGGCTGAGAGTCCTTGCATTTGCCTAATGGTCGGCTGTGTCTGGAGGGCACTACCGACTGTGCGACAGATAGTTGTTTACTGGCCTAGACCTAGCTTGCATAATTGAGGCCGTGCGGCTTTGCGTGCCTACACAGGCTCTCCGTGACCCTTTCAGACACGTGGAGTTCATGTTATGGAGTGCCACGTAGAAATATTAACCATAACCAATATGAAATTGCAGACCTCGGGCTTGGGCCAGATAACCGCAGTAACAGTTCACTGGAAAAAAACAAACTAATTAACTGGTTTTTTAAAATTGTGTTCTGTGGTTGAAACAGACACCCAAACAAACCATACCATAATAAAGGCGACATCAATAAAAGTCAAAACAGTGTCTATCAAACACCTAGAAATCAGAATAGTTTTTCAAAATGTTCTGTACTCATTGGTGCATGTATATGGGACAGAGATTAGTGTGTCAGTGTCTTAACTGGATAAGGCCTAAATGCTGTATAAAACACACATGCACGTATGCAGACACGTAGTCACAGACAACACCACTTACGATTCAGTGGCACACTGCACATTTATTTTTCTCCCAAAATCATTACACCTGTTAAGAATCTGCAACACCCACTATATTTCATTAAAGAGCTAGATGTACATAAACATTCTTCTTCAATAGGAAACAATAGGAAAATAAAAATAGGGACCACATATTCCTTCAGAAAAAGAAGGTTCTTTTTTTTTTTTTGGTTGTCTTTTCTTTCCTCCCACCCCTAACTATATGTTGATGTAACAAGGAGTACCCTTACTGGATTCCAAGTAAACATTCATAGTATTAAACTACACACAGAGAAAAGCATGGGGGTGAATTATCTAAATCCTTCCAGATATTGAAAATCAGGAGTCTGCTGGAGCTTTAGAAGAGTAGATCAGCTCAAATTGACAGGTTTGATGTTTTCCCCTTTGTTTGAGCCAATTTGTGAAACCTAGCAACAGCCAGTATTAAATGAAGGAGAGAAATGTACATAAATATTCCATGATGGGCCTTGACATTTTTTTAGTATTTATAGCTTCTGGATGGGCAGTGGATTTTTAAAATGCCTGATCATGTGAGGAGTTCTGCTCATAAAATAAATTAGCCACAAATCTAAAATTCTTTTTAATCCTACAAAAGTAGTGGGCATTGATCAATGAAAGCAATATTGTTTTCATAGAAAGCAAAGAACATCAGTTAAATAGCATGCAATTTCTCCCTTAGTTGAAAGGCATAAAACACCAGACTAAGACTGAGATTTTGTGTTTTCCCTAGTTAAAACTCTCCTTTTTCCCCTTAAGGGGATGGATTAGAAAGCTGCATTTTTAGCAGCCCAGAAGAAGAAATTGAGAGCCAGTATGATCAGGGGTGGATATGTCAGACTGGGTTCACATCTCTCCAGAATGAGGATGGACCTTTAAGAATCAGATAATTGAGACATGGAGATGACAGGTCAGTCATGTAGCAAGTGCCGTCTCCATTAGGTTTCTTGTGATGCGGAGAAGGCCTTTAACATTGACTTGGATATGTCGGAGCAACTTAGGATAGAAATATAACAAACAAATTAATATATTATTATAATGACTATTATAATAAACAATTATTATAATAAGCAAAATATGATAAAATTCCACACAGTAATGAAATCAGGTGAGCCTCATTAAAACTGAGTTGAAGTATGTGGTACTTCTTCAACTACTTTTTTTAAAAAGTAACCTTTTTCAATGAAATGTAACAGGCTACATTTTCATAGAAGAGAAGATGTACAGCTTCCTGTAGAATTTTGGGAACTGCAGGTTGGTAAAGCATTAGGGCTCTCTGGCTGAGAATTGTAAATAACCCCTCCCTATAATGCAAATCCCAGGATTTCATAGAATGGCTGCAATGGAAATTAAAATGGAGCCATAGTACCATAACTATGTGGTATGAAAAACCTTTTATGATTTTTACTTTTCCTATATTATCAGTTTTGGGTACGAATGACGACGGACCTTTAAGAATCAGATGAGACTGAAGAGACACATCAGAGCTACAGTTTGAATCTGGCTGAATTTCAGAGACGGAACTGAACCTGAATGAATTGGACAGAGCTACTCTGAATGAATCGAATCGGAACACTCATGAAGATTTACTAGCAGTTTTGACTGAAAAGCACACACAGACAGTATCCAAAATTTGGGGTTTACGGTTAAGGTTAGGATTTCTCCCTTAATTTTCCATGTTAAAAAAGAAAAAAAGAAAAAAAAAGGAATGTGGGAGAGGACCTGCTATTTAGTGACTGGCAACTTTGGCTTCTAATCACAGTGATTGCTTTTATTGGAGCTGTGTATTTCCAGTGATTTGAGGAAGGAAGTTGAAATAACGTATTGAAGGATTGAGACAGTGATTTTTACCAGTTCTTTCCAGTCAAAACGAGGAACATGAACACTATTTTGGTGGGATCTGGCTGGTTATAACATTGGGTTCTGACCTGGAAAATGCTGTTCGAGTCCTCCTTTCTTTACCAATGTAGGCTCCATATTTTTAAGTATTTCTTTCTTTATCACTATAGACTCCATATTCATCATCTACTCTATGGTCTGTTTATGGCACTTCCTTTTTTTCAGTCTTGTTTTCTCTTTCATTCTCTCTTACCATTTAAAAAAAGACTGAACTATAACAAGCAGTTTGTGCTGAGTAAAAATATATCACTGCAAAACGTAGAGTTTAGGGTCACTGGGAGTGAAAAAGCTGGAGAGAAAAGAGAGACTTGCAACTCAACTTATTAAAATCCCCACAACTGCTCAAGATTCAAACAAAAAGTTCTGACAACAGAAAATACTTACCTGGACTCGCACAATGAATGTCACTGCAGGGGAAGGCAACTTTTGATGGTCTCCATGGAATGAGACCAGAGTGTTATGTTTGATTGACGCTAAGCACCAAATCAAGACATGTGATGGGGCAAAGGAGGCAGTGAAACAGTTTGCCCCCTACATGTATTATTTGGTGCTTGATGTTGACCCACCCTTCTGTCCTCAATGCAGTGTGAGTTAATCTGGTCATTTCAGGGCTGCATAGAAATTTCCCTCCCTCTTTTCAATTTTTTTTTTTTCCATATCCCATACATATCCATATTCACTGGAATTGGGAGAATTGGCTCTGGGTTAAACAGGTTGTCCTTTCACAGATAATAGAGAAGAATAAAACTTCAGTGATCACTTATTTGCACCCTTTTGGTGTAGGTAGGGCTCTGGAACTGCCTCTTTAGGGTCTGTTGTGTGACACCAACTGTGAGGACTATCTAAATGCCTTCAAGGTTCTTATAAGGATTTATGCAGCTTCTGTTCCTATTGGACACCACCCTTTTCTGGTCAATGCTGCTGCCATGTACACTTTGTCTGAAGTGTGGCAGATTGCTTTCTTGCATTTCCTCTTCATCTTGCATAGTGAACTCAAGGATAAGCCAGCAGTGGTTCTGTAAGTGAATATGAGTTCATTGGAAAGACATCTTCAGTAGAATAACTGGGTAATATTTAGCATTTGAGCCTGTGATAATGGTATTGGGTTTTGTTAAGTACACCGGAGAAGGGAATGGCTTCATTCATTTGCTAGTTGCAACTAAAATAGAATTTGCCTCTAAATGGAAATTGAGATATACTGCTTTAGTTCATGAGTGGTTATCAGTTTATAAATATTGAGGGAAATAGTTACCTTAACCAATGTATGGTTCAATTATGCTTCCTAGAAAGTATGCTAATATTTATATGGACTTGCGTGGTGAAGATTGCTGCAGGGGAGAGTAAGCTTTTAACGGTCTCTGTGGAGTAAGACCAGAAGATGATGTTAGATTGGTGGTAAGCACCAGATCAAGGCACGTGATGGGGCAAGTGAGACAATAAGCAGTTTGTTCCTTGTATTCGACTTTCAGCATTAACCCTGCCTCCCACCCTCAATGCAGTGTAAGTTAATCAGAGCCAGATAGGAATCCCCCCTTTTCATCAAGTTTTTTTCCCCTATCTATCTTATATTGTATTTGATGGAATTGGGAAAATTGGATCCAGGTAGTGTCATAAAATGGGAGAGAATAAGACTTCACTGATCACCTCTTGGAACCCCTTTGGTGTAGGATAGGACTCTGGAACCCCTTCTTTAGGGGCCTGGATCCCAGGGGGTTGGGGAAGGAGGCCACTGTGGAGATTATCTTGGGAATAGATCTTTCACTTTGAGAGCCCTGTGGCTCGGGTGGGAGTCCCAGGGTTACTTTCCAAGATGCTGGACTTGGGAGCAACCAAATCAGTTTGAATTGCCCCTGGGGCTGAGGTGTTATGGCTCATGGGCAGGCTGAGCAGGTTGTGACCCTGGCATCAGCTGGACCTGTATCAGGTTGATCCTCCATCCCCTTATAACTTTCAGGCTAATGCATTTTAAATAAAACAGGTCAAAATAAAGTGCCCCTTAGTTAACCCAGCTTTGTGTCTGGTCTCTTTTTCCATGGGTGAGCATCAAAACCTTAAATTGTCTTTCACTCCTCATAATCCTCAATCTGTGCATGTATCCTTCTGGAGATTTGCAGCTCTCTGCTCCAGTGAGATGTTCATGATAGTGTAATTTCCATGACAACTCTTCCCAAAAACAAGTAGTAGGGAAGGAGGTAAAGGGTACTAAAATATCCCTGCTTTAAATGTGAACATTCAGCTTACACAGACACAGACATAGACACACACACAAATGCTGCACCTGATTTTTTTCTGGTTTCTTATACAAGATTCCCTTTAGACTGTAGGTTATTTCCATAACAATCATTCATAAAAAAATGAGAGATAAACACATTCTTATCCTGAATCTCCCTTATTGTAAAGGCTGTTCTTGCACAAAATGTCCTGCACCTATTGAACTGAAACGTTATAGCCTTGATCCCATCATAAGGGATCCCTGTAAATTTCATCCAATTCTGCAAATACAATTTTTTTTTGAAAAGTGATTGACAGTTGGTTAAAATAATCAAATTTGAAGGTGCCTTTCACAGCTTCCCCACACAGGTGTTTGGCAAGTTTAATATTCATAAGGGGATACTATGCGGCGTGGCATAATAGTCTGAGTGCTAAGACCATGACCCTGGTGACCTGGTGACCAGGATGAGTGCTCAGACCATGACCCTGGTGACTACTCGACCATGGAAACCCACTGGATGACCTTGTGCGTGGTACATACTCTCAGCCCAGAAAACCCAGTGATAGGTTCACCTTACAGTTGCCAAGCTGGAAATGACTTGAACACACACAACAACACCAACACATTTTTGTCAGTTCTGACAAACAGACGAAAGTTACAGCCAGTCAGTGAGAAGCACAAAGATTAAGAGTTCTGATGAGATTCAGATTCGAACCCTAATCAAATCAGGCAGCCTCTGCACTATTCCAAGCTGAATAGGTCTGTCTTACAAAGCAGAGTCTGAACCGAATTTTGTTGTCAGTGCAAACCTCTAACATGTACTATCAAACCTCATCATAAAATAACATATTAAAAAGTACTTGAGTGACAGCTGTGCTTCCCCACAAATGTAATGCATCCATGGAGAAGGATTCACAGATTTTATCAGATGTGAAATCAGTAGGCTCCTGGTACCAGTAAGAAATAAAATCTGTGAATCTGTGAATCTCAGTTTAGGTAGCATAAAGAAATAGCAAACACAGAAATGCAACACACTGGCTCATCTACTTCCCTTGCTTCTTTATAAAAAAAAAAAAAATTGAAGAAGCTTCCAGATATTTCTGGGTATTGATTTTCATAGAGGAATCAATAAGAGGAGGACTCATGCTCAGTGTAGATATACTGCAATGATTTTATGATGTCCATAGCTAACTTTACCTTTCAGAATATATTAAGGTTTTGCAACTGATTCAGCCAAATCCAGAGTAATGAAGTGAATCAGGCTGGTTTAGACCAAATTGTATCTGTTCTGGATTGAAATGGAATAAGACAATTCAGATCCAGAGTGGAATATCACAGTCTCACGACATAGTAGATGGATCCAAAGACTTGAAAAATAAGAGTGTGTGTGTGTGTGTGTGTGTGTATGTGCGGAAATAGGTAGTGTGCTTCCAAGACAACCATATAACGAAGACCTTAAGGCTTTGTGATGCAGAGGATGAGGATCTGAGCTGTGTTCATTGGTGAGCTTTTTTATGTAGTTTGGGACAAGATGCCCCCAACTCACCGATCCTATAGTTCATGGGGAGGGATTATGTGAAGTCATTGAAACTGGATTACCCCTTTCCAGTATTTTTAACAGATTGTGAAAGAGCTGTGGTGAGGAGTGGGTGGTTGATGAGATTTTTTTCCTTTTGTTTTGTTTGTACCTGCATTTTCATAGGTTTTCATCCAGTCATCACTCTTGACATATGCCAAGTTTTCCTGCCTACCTTTTGGCCTTCTACCCTTCTCCTTCCTTTGCCACTGAATATGTGTCACATCCAGTCTCCTGCAACATTTCAAAAACTGATTTTCACCAATTTCCACTGAGCCTTTTAAATTTTGTTTAATTAAAAATAAATAAATAAGAAGGTCAAATAATAAGGTCAAAATAAATAAGAAGGTCAAAGGTCCTAAAGTGGTTTAGTAATATTATACTACTTAGGATGTTTTGTTGCTTAAGCATGTCTTCTGTTTCCTTTGTTTAATTGGTGTCCTGGAATCCAGAGGTGTGTGTAATTGGAGGTTATCTTTACTGGGTCTGAGACAGTAGAAATACACAGTTAATAACTGATATATTTCTTTTCTGAATGTACTTAGTTAATTTAAGGTGACATGTGAAGTGGGAATAAAATGTCTTTGGGAATGCTGAGAGCTCGCAAATAGTAAGTCTGGATTAGGAAAACATTGTATGGATCACAAAAATAAAATTGGTTTTTGCAAGAACAAAACCTGGGACACCCATAGACTTTTTCCCCATCAAAACAGGTCTCAATGAGCCTTACTCTTGTTAATTCCTTTTTATCCTGTTCAATAGCCTATCTTACTCTTCTATTTCTTTTTATTGTTAATGTCTCTATTCAATAAGTCTTGTCTGTATTTTAGTGAGTCTGGTCTCACTCAATGACCCCAGTTGCTATCATTAGTGAGGTGGTAGATATATGGTAGGCAGTCTTGGGGCCTTTCTGCACTACACTGTTATAGTGCTATTATTCCACTTCAACATCCTGTGGAATTCTGGGCTTTGTAGTTTACTGAGGCCAAAGAACTCTCTGGCTGAGAATTCTAAATGCCCCTCTCTAAACTGCAAACCCCAGAATTCCATAGGATGTCGAATGTGGAATCAAAGTGCTATAACAGTCCAGTGCAGAAACGGCCTTAGACAGGTAATTCTGGAAAAGCTAGAATGAGGGACCATACATGTCCATGAGGGGAAGTTTCTAAATCACAAAGTGCCTTATGAGCAAGCAGTGGGATCAGCAGGGGGAATCTCACCAGGAATACATACTACTTACCCCGATCCACTTCCTTATGCTGTATTTCTGAATCCTCCTCGGTAGCTTTGCTGGTGGAGTAAAACAGTAAGCTGAAGTAGTCATTTCTTCAATTGTTCTGTCATGTCACTGCCATAATCATTATCATTTAATTTTGCTAAATGATAACAGACTTAGTTGACTCATGCTTTTGGGGTCAGTGCCAGGATGAAAGTACCATGAAACTGCCAAACTGAAAAGCTTTTTTAAAAAACCTGTTTTGTTTTATAGAAAGCCACAAATGTTACAGGTATCTAGCACAATCTGAAATTGGGCTGTCCCTTCTTTAGGTTCTCTACATATTATGCAGAGGTGTGGAAAAACCATTTTTGGTAGAGGACTAGATATCTGGATTTCTGGATCTTGATGCAGATTAAGGGTCTGGAGCAGAACAGATTGGGTCTACACTGATTAAGGTTAAACTAGGCCCACATCTAAATTGCCAGATTGGACTTTGAACCTAAGCAGCCCTGTGCATATCCCTAATGCATGGACATATATGCAGATGTGTGTGTTTATGTGTATGTTTTAGTCGGTGTTCTGCCCCAAAATTTGGGCCTGTGTGAAGAAAGATGGAGATCTAGAAAAAAAAAAGGTGTTCTCTACCAACATTTTATTTTTAATTTTACTATACCTTCTGTCATGGGGTGGGGGGGACACTCATAGGTGGTAAAGTGAAAACCAATAGAAAAAGAGGATTGAATTTGTAAAGGAAGACTTAAATGAGACTGTTTATGTCCTGGGCTCTTGGAGGTCTCTTTTGGGTCCCCATAAGTCAATGATGACTTGATGGCAAGCAACAACAATACATTCACAGCCTAACAGGGCCACTGAAGTAGTTTAGAAATAACTTCAAACTTGAACATCAAGCAAATTATTTCTGCTCTCAGGCCAACTAGCATTTTGTTTGGAAGATATTGTTAACAATGGCATTATCTTCATCATAAAGCCAGAATAGTAGGCATTTTCTATCATGTCTTACCCACCCAAGAGCCTTCATGAATCATCGTACTTCTCAAAAGGAATTTTACAATTATCATGTATTAATTTTCACTTTTTGTCTTGCTAATATATAAATATTGCAAGGGAATCAGTGTCATGTTGCCATATGTCAGGAACATTTAGATAATAACATTTAGTAAGACCTTAGAAGGACATATTTTTAAAAGTAAGCCGAATATATATATAAAAGCTGAATACACACACACACACACACACACACACACACACCATAAAATATAAAATAAATTCTTAGAGACAGATAGATAAGCAAACAGACAGACAGAACCAGTATCTCCTCATATCCAGAAGGGCAGATTTGTACACGGATGGGTGGATGGTTGAGTATAATCTAGTCCTGAGATATGCAACTTTGATGGGTCAAAGACCCAATCCCCTGGTCCCTATCATGGGATAAAATTCTCCAGACATAATCATGCTCCAAAAATTTCTGAGCAACTGTGCTGCTAAATTTGATGATAAAGTGGGAAGTTACCTTTAAAACAAGTTGTTTTAGAATGGGCATTTCCTGTTTGTTTAAAAGGGGTCTGTAGGGTTTTCCCCTCAGCCAGTGCCACAACTGCTATCAGATATGGGGTTTTCCAGCCCCTTTCCAACCAAATGCAAAGATTTCTTCCCTAGAAATCCCTCCCTTGCCACTAAGTGTGTGGGCTCCTCTCAGGAAATCCCACCACTGTAGCCAAATGTAGGGTTTCTATTTCTTGGCCCACTGAATGTGAAGACTTCCAAGTTGCTTACTACAATTACCAAGAGTGAGGGCTTCTCCTGGTTTCCATCCAAGACTTCCTCCTGTCCCCATTATGTGACACCAATTATGGGGACAATCTAAATCCCATCAAGGTTCTTATGAAGATTTATGCAGATTCTGTTCTCAATGCACACTGCCCTTCTCTGTTCAATACTGCCACCACACACACTTTGAAACCAACTTTTCATATAAATAGCATTGTCATAGGACAAATGTGTATAAAAACAGAAACAACTCTTTATTTACAAGTTAAACATAACACGACAGAATAATGATTGACTGCATTTAAAGCATCACACTCCTTCACACACCTTTCTAGCTGACTCAGGCCCTTATTCCTAAACCTGGCTGACTCTGAATTGTAAATCTACATCCTCTCACACAGACTGTCCATACCTCTCACTCCCAACTCTGTAACTAAATTTAACAGCAACTGTCTAACTGCCATTCACCAACTGTCATTCACCAGCCTTTTGCAAATCTTCTCAAAAATTTCACCAGTAAGCATTCATTCCAGCATTTCATTCTTTCATTCATACAACTAATAAATTAAACAATATTGCTTAACACAAGTCCATGACATCATTTCCTATCTGGTGGCCAACATTCAGCAACATGATGATCTTATTCTAGGGGCCACAAAAACTGCCCTTTGGGGTCACATGCAGCTTATGAACTGTGTACTATCCACATTGACCTAATAAAAAAAAAAAGGAGGTAAAAGCAGTTTATTGTAAGCAAATGTTACATTTTTGTGCCAATGCATTTTTCCCTGATGCAAATATAGTATTTGCTTAGGTTGCTGTTTCATGGTACAGTATAGTACTTTTGTTTTGACATTAACTTCCATGACTGTAACTTGTGGAATCCTGGAGTCTGCTGAGGCATTAGAGGTGATCCTGGCTGAGAATTCAAAATGCCCCTCCCTACATTGCTGGTGAAAGCCAATGTGATATAGTGGTTTGAGCACTGGACTATGAATCTGGAGACCAGGGTGTGATTCCCTGCTCAGCCATGGAAATCCACTGGATGATCCTGAGTGCCTCATATACTTTCAGCCTCAGAAAACCCTGTGATAGGGTCACCTTAGGGTTGCCATAAGTCAGAAATGACTTGAAGGCACACAACGACAGCAATAACAACGACAACAACAACATAGCAATTCTCAGGATTCCATAGAATGCAGCTGCAACAGTAAAAGTACAATCACAGTGTTATAATTCTGTATAGTGAGAGACCTTATAAATAAGACCTGAAGAGATCTTGCCCTAAGTAGTCTAAGTACTTTGTCATATCACAAAATTACAGCATTATGATTCCACGAAACAGATTTAATTGTCATTGTTTCCCCTAGGGAATCCTGGGAAGTGTAGTTTAGGGAGAGTGTTAGTGTTTCACCAAACTACAAATCCCAGGGTTCTTTGTGATGTTAAAGTGGATTCATAGTGCTATAATTGTGAGGAGTGAAAGGGTTGCAGGTTGAGATGAGCAGCACACAGCTTGGAAGTTTCATGTGGTGCTGAGGCATTTTTGTGCTCTAGATGGCAAGGTAACTGAATTGTGTATACTTTGTTATATCCCAGTCCTGGGAGACACAGGACACTTCCTAACAGCCACAAAAAAGAGATATGAATGGGATAATGTTTATTTATTTATTTTTTATTATAAATATTTTTATTAACATTTCTAAGAAAGGTATAACAAGTTTTCTTCTCCAGTTTTGCCCAGCTGAATCAAACAAAAGGTACAATATAATATGATACAATACAAGGAGTCCACTCCACTATACATAGAATCTTTGGCATAACGATCGTAATTTGTCTTTTAACCAGTCAATACATTTTTACCTTTTTTTTAATCAAATTATATCATTATAATCATTAGCTTTATAACTGAAGCCACTCTTTTGTTTTGCTCCATTCTCTATCAAATTGTTCTTTAATGCATTTGTCAATTTTTCCATCTCCATCATATCCATAACCTTTAATTTCCATTCATTTAAATTTATTTTGATAACTTGTTTCCAATGTTGAGCATAAGTTAATCTAGCTGCTGTAACTAGATATAACATTATTTTTAATGCTTTCTAATTTCTGCCTTTGATTTTATTATATTCAACAAGTATAATTCAGGTATCATTTCGAATATTTTTTGAATTTCGTCATGTATTTCTTTCCAAAATTTCTTTGCCTTTTTCCAAGTCCACTACATATGATAAAATGTTCCCTCTTTTTCTTCACACTTCCAGCATTTCGAATTTCCATTCTTTGTAATTTTTTGTAATCTCTCTGCTGTCATATTCCATCTATGTAACATTTTATAATAGTTTTATCTTAAATTTAAATTTAATGTAAACCTTAAATCTGTTTTCCATACCATTCTCCAACTCTCTATATCTATTGAGTGTCCTATATTTTGTGATCATCTCATCATTTTTTCTTTAATTTCTTCGTGTTCCATTTCTCTTTGTAATAACAATTTATAAAGTTTGGATATTCTTTTCTTTTGATTTTCTTTCAGGAGTACATCCAGTTCGTTTTCCTTCTTCTCAAATCCAAATAATTTTTGGTCCATTTTGTATCTTTCTGTCAGTTGTCTCCACGGAAACCAATGCATTTCATGTCCAGCTTCCTTCATTTCTTCCAGCGTTTTCATTCTTGGTTTATTTCCATCCCAGATAAATATGTCCTGGTACATCAGCATTTTCACCTCTTTTGTTGGGGAAATTTTAAAAGCTTCTTGTGGTGATGTCCAAGTTGGGAGGCTGGAATAAAATCTTGAGTATAATTGTTGCCATACTTTTAATAAAGTCTTCTGGATGCAATGGTTATTAAATTCTTTGTTAACTGCTAGTTTATTATAACATAAGTAACCATGCCATCTGAATCTATTCTCATGTTCTTCTAAGTCTTTTATTGATGATTTTTGTAGTGATTTCCAATTTTGAATCCATTCTAAGCAACAATCCCCCTCTTTCTTTAGTGTGCTATAATGTTTTGAATCTTATTCTTGGCCTTTTACCTAGCCATATAAATTTTGATATTTACTTTTCCCAGTCTTTAAATATTTTTCCATTTCCAAATTTTGAAATATGAACATCATTTTCAGTAATAATGTCACTTTAAAAGCATTTATCCTTCCCAAGAAAGACAGATTCAATTTGCTCCATTTCTCCATTTCTTTTTTCGATTCTTTCCAGACTATTTCATAATTATTTTGGAACAGTTCTTGATTCTTCTTTGTTACATGAATTCCTAAGTATTTTATCTTATTAGAGGACTGGAAACCTGATATTTCCTCTAATTCAGTTTGTTCCTTTTTCAACATATTCATAGTCAACATCATTGTCTTCTTTTTATTTATTCTATGTCCAGCTGCCTTTCCAAATTCTGCAAGGCACTCTTGCAATTTCTGCACTGATTCTGTTGGTTCTTCCAAAAAATAAATAAATAATTACATTGTCTGTGAAAGCTCTTAATTTTATTTCTTTTCTCTTTATCTGCAGGCTTTTTATCTCCTATCTCCTCTTTTATCTTCATAATCAGAATATCCAAAGCCACTATAAATAGTAATGGTGATAATGGACATCCTTGTCTTACTCCTTTTGTTATATCAAATTTTCCTATTGTGTCTCGTTAATCACCAATCTTACCGATTGGTCTTGGTATATCTTTTCAATCCATTTACAAAACACGCCTCCAAAATTGTTTTCTCTTAATATCCGTTGTAGAAATTTCCATGATATGTTATCAAATGTTTCCTCTGTGTCCAAGAAAATCATTGCTGATTTTTTCCCCTGGGCTTTTGTCATAATATTCTATTGGATCTAACAGTATTCTCACATTGTCTTTCATATTTCTGCCTGGTATAAACCCAGCTTGCGCTTCTTGAATTTTTTCTTGCAATACCTTTTTTAATCATCTTGCCAGCACTGTTGCAAAGATGTTATAATCCACATTCAATAAAGAAATTAGTCTGTAATTCTTCTCTCTTTTATCTTTTCCTTCTTTGGGTATCACTCCTATGTTTGATGCCCCCCATGTTTCTGGTTTCCCCTCTTCCATTAACTTTGCTATTGTAGCTTGTAATAGTCTTATTAATTCTTTTGAAAGTCTCTATAATATAATACTGTAAATCCATTCGGTCCTGGAGCTTTGTCTACTTTCAAATCTTCCAATTCCTTACATGTAATAGGTTCATTCAATTGTTTCTGAGCTTGGTCAGATATTTTCCATAATTTTGTATCCTTTAAATATTTCATCACATCTCTTACTTGTTGTTGAGGGGACTTATTTTCTTGAAATAAATTCAAAAAAATACTTCTCAAATGTCTGTTTAATTTTCTGCTGCTGAGTAAGCAGTTTCTTACCTTCTCTTATTTCTGCAATCACATTCCTTTCTTTCTTCTTTTTTATCCTGTAAGCCACCCACTTCCCAATTTTGTTTGCTTGTTCAAATTCTGTTTGTTTCATATATTTCATTTTTTTCTCTGTCTCTTCTGTTGTAAATAGTGCTATTTCCTTCTGTATTTTTTAAATATCCAATTGTATAGCTTCTTTACTGGATTTTCCTTAAATTCTTTTTCTTTATCTTGAAGTTTCTTCAATAAATTCTGGTATTTTTCATCTGTTTTCTTATTTTGTAATCATCATTGTTGGATAAAAAATCTTCTCATCACTGCTTTAGACATGTCCCAAACTGTTTTCATCTGAGTCTCTTGTCTTGTATTTTCTTTAAAATATCTATCCAATGTCTCTTTAGCTTTTTTTATAATGTCTTCATCATTCAATAAGCCATCATTAAGTTGCCATTGAAACTGTTTAATTTTGTTACCTGGGTGAGAGAAATTACTGTAAAAGGATTATGATAAAGGGGTTACCTTTTATCATAATATGATGGTATATCATTATATGATATACATGATATATTATATATTATATCATTATATGATTGTATAATTAAGCTCTCCTTTCTCTTTTAATAATGGAACTGAATTACTTAATAAAATATATTTTTTAAAAAAAGAAAGAAACTGTTCAATTTTATCTCTCATTTGTAACATCACCTGATAGTGATCTGATATTACTTTGGGTAAAATTTCTGTCTGTTGTACTTCTGCTAATAGAGTTTTTGACAATAACATCATATCAATACGGGACCAAGTTTGATGCGGATCTGAGAAGAATGTGAAATCTTTGGTATTTGGGTGATTATATCTCCAAGCATCCACTACAGACAAATCTTCACATAATTCAAAATTTTTTTGGGGTAGTTTACCTTTCTTTTATTTTTGCTCTTTCACGTTCACCATTGTTTTATCCAATATTTACATCTTGGACTCCGTTCCAATCTCTTGTTAAAATCCATTCTTCATATTCATAGGCTTTCAGGTTGTCTCTAGTTTTTTTTTATAAAATTCTGCTTTGTTCTCATTTGGTGCATAAATTCCTATTAACATATTTTTCCTCATTTTTTTTGAATCTCAGTTCCCAAAATTCTCCCTTCTTTGTCTTTGAAGATTTCTTTAGCTTGGATCTCTTTTTTTCACATAGATTGCTATTCCTCTTTTTTTCTTTGTGTATAAGGATGTAAAATATTCTCCTAACTTATTATTTCTCAAATATTTTTCATGGTTCACCTTTATGTGAGTTTCCTGTTGAACAATAATTTGAGCTTTTAATCTTTCTAGATGATGGAAGATGTGTCTTCTTTTCACCTGCGAGTTTATTCCATGCACGTTCCAGGAAATTAGCTTTTCTTTTTTCTATTTCCCTTTTTTATTCTTTTCTTCTATTTCTACCATTTGTGTCTTTTCTTCTGGCACTTGGTTAGAATCTTCAACTGGTGTTGCTCCTCTTGACTAACATTCCGGTTTCTTGCTTATCTCCTCTTCTGTCATCTTATCTGTCTTAAAATGTTCTTCTTAAAAGTCTTGTGCTTCTTCAACTGAGGTAATCTTTACTTGTTTTCATAGAAAAAGGAGATTCCCTCAGGTAATTCCCATCTATATCTTATGTCTCTCCTCTGAAGACTCTTAGTTAAGGAAAAATAGTCTCTTCTTTGACCCAATACACTCAGTGGTATATCTTTAAATATTTTGATTTCTACATCATCCACTATCAGTTTCCCTTTGTAACTTTGCTCCACGATTAAACCCTTAATTTTTTCTCTGATAAAATAAACCATCACGTCTCGTGGGAGCCCCCTTCTCTTTGCAATTGAGGATTCAATCCTGAATGTTTTATTAATCTCTATGTCAAATCTCCTTCTTCTCTGGCCTACATATGGAGCTATAATATCAATCACTCTTTGTTGTAAATTTTCATTTTTCTGCTCCTCCAAACCATTTAATCTCAAACTTCTATTGCGTTGTCTCATTTCCAGCTTCGTTATAGTCTCTCTGTCTTTTTTCTGCTCCTTTTTCATTTTTTCTACCAAATCTTCCAACTTTTGATTTTTTTCTCTTACTTCTTCAACTTTTGTGTCTATTGTTGTTACATCTGTTGCACGTTTCTGTAAGTTTTTATTTAAATTTTCTACTCCCTTCTTTAGATTCTGTTTAATTTCTGTTCTTGTGGTTTTTATCTTTGTTCTTGTCGTTTTTAATTCATTCATCATTTCTGTTTTCATCTTCTGGATTTCTTCCAAGAGTTTCATTGTCTCCATCATCTTAGAACCTATTGAAGCTCATTTTTCTAATATTACAGGGTGAAGTTGCTGTTGTACTGTCTTTTCTGGTCCTGTTGCCATAACCTTTAAGCCAGTCTCCCTTTATATTATTAACTCTTAGTCCTTAAACCATTTTAAAATTCCGTAGTTATAATATATCAATATCAATGTCATCTATCAATCAGTCACTCTTTATATCTATATATGTATAAATCTGATAATCTATATACCAAATATCAGATATCTATATATCAATGTGTTTCAATCTATAAATCGAACAATAAATATTAGCATTTCAATGTACATAACAGCATCTATAGATAGGAATACCAGTTTCCTCAAATATCAATAGGTATTACTTATCACCAAGTTTCACCAGTAATCTCAATTATTATTCAGTCTCAATTCATTCTAAGTTCCTTTGATCAGTGCCCCTTAGTTCATTATTCTTAAACCTTACATTAGTATTTACTGTGTTTTCCACCTTTGCTTCTCTTCAAGAAGCTAATCCCACTGATTTTCAGGTCTCATAGTTTCCCTTTCTTGTTACAGTCACCCAAAGTTTTGTTACCTTAGCAAAGGTTCATTTCATTTTTATAAGTCGTCCATATTTTTCTCTTCTAGAAGTTACCCTTGTTTTAAACACAAGTCAGTTAATCTCTATGGATTCCAAATCATAAAAGTTTAGGTTATATCACTATATCTGCTAGAGTTAACTCTTTAAAGCAATAATTCATTATCTTTAAAAACAGTTTTGTCTCCAAATCTTCTCTTCTCTTCCAGAAGCTAATCCATTATTATAATCCAAAGTTTGTTAAGTCTGTTAAGTGCCCTTTCAATTGCAGTTCAATTGCAGTTCTTCTTTTACTCCCATTAAGTCTCATATGAAATAGAGAGAGAGAGGAAAAAATCCATTTGTACATTTAAAAACCTTCGCTTCTCTTCCTATTCCCAAAATATGGTCCATTTAGTATAGTTCACTTAGAATCACTTGTAATCCATATTATTATAGTTCATTTATAAACCACAGTCAATATTCAGGAGAGAAAGCAAAAAATCTTCATAACTCTGATCTTCACCCCTTTCCCAGTCACTCACGGTTCTGGTTGCTTTATTTTCAGTTCCACCCTCCTCTTTTCTTCCTCCTTGTGCTCGTCACCATTTTCTCTCTCTGTCTTGTTCATCTGCTTAAAGTTCAAACATCCAAAACTCCCTTTCTGCTCTCATCAATGCAAAGAACAAACCTCAGAAACCCAATTTCAAAATATTTCTGAGTAGCCCTTCATCATTTCATAACTTTGCAGCTTCGCACTCTCGGAGGAAAACAGTCAAACCTCAGCATGAATGGGGAGGGAGAGAAATCCAGCTGTTCCTCTAGTTTCTGCTCTCAGCCGGAGACTCAGAGGGCTCCGTTTGTTTGGTATGAGCCTTCTTGTTCATATGTTTTTTAAAAACTTTGTATATAATTTGCTACTCACGGTTCAGCTGGGATTAACTGGGTATTCACTTCAAATCAGTTAGATTAAAAAGGTTATTTTGTCAGTGCCTCTCAGAGTTATCTAGCTGCTGATCTGGTGCCTTTGCTCTGTCGCTGTCCTGTCCGCGTTGGTGTCTCCCCCTTCTTCTTTCACCATTGCTGGGGCACTTCAGACTTGTGATCTGCTCCATTCTCCCTACCTCAAAGGGAGAAATTGGGGGGGGTCATAGGAACCCCAGATGTTATTTATGACCAGATTATTAGTGGCAGTCCAGAGCCAGCTGGCTTTGGCTGCCTGTCACACCGACATCTTAACCAGATATCCATCGAAAGGGACAATATTTATTGTAGCCTAGCATAGACAAGAAAGAGAGAGCCCACAAAAAGCTCAGTGCACTTATATAGGAAAGACTTATTAGTCAGACAATAGATGAGGGAAGTTGCTGGCCAATAAACATCAGAGACTTGGTGGGAAGAAGTCTCTTGTGGACAACTGCCCTTTCCAGTATAAACTATGTGTTCTTCTTTCAATCCTTGACTCATGTTCCTGAAGAACTTTGAAACTTGCTTTGTATGCTGACTATACTACTGGATACTCTCTTGAACTGACACCTTGAATTTATTGCTGATTTGGACTGCTGGAAAAAGAACAGTAATTGTTTGACTAATAAACTTCAGTAAACCTTACTGTGGCTGCTGTTATGGATTCTGTTTAAGGACTGCAAACCTTGGCTGGATTTCTAAACAGAACAATGCCACGCAGGATGTTCACTGGGACAAAAATCCCAGCTTCACATGCGTGCTTTAAAAGTAGTGACCTATGAGGAAAGGCATTAGAAAAGTGAATTTTGGTGGACAGATCTGTGAATCTGTTGCTGTTGTCTGCTTTCAAGTAATTTATGACTCATGGTGAACCTAATGTGAATCTATCACAAGTTTTATGGGGCTGACAGTATGTGACATGCCCAAGGTCATTCAGTGGGTTTCTGTGGCCAGACAGAGGGATCAAACCCTGGTCTCCAAGGTCATATTCCAATGCTCAAACCACTATACCACACTGGCTCTCAGATCTGTGAACATTGCACCCAAAAGATGGCTGTGAAAAAAATGTATGGATAATTTGGAAAGGACCTGAAATACAAAACTGTCTATATCATACTACATAATGCTGTGGTGCAATCACACTTAGAATACTGTACAGAGATCTGATCTTTGCACCTCAAAAAAGAAGCTGGAAATAGTGCAGAAAAAAAGTAATGCAGCAACTTTACTGTGACAAAAAGTGACAATATTGGGGGCCAGTTAGCTTCAGGAAGAAGTGAGTGACAAAGTGTATAAAATCAAACATGATGTAGAGGAACTGAACAGAAAAAAGTTTTCTTTCTTTTCTAATAATCCGAGAATGTCGGGTCACCCAATGAAGCTAAATGTTAAGATATTTAGAACAGATAAAAGGAAATCTTTGTGTGAAAAGCCTAATTTGAACTAAGAAGTTTGCTGCGCACTAGAATAGCTTTAAGAGGGATTAGATAAAATTATGGAGGATGAGGTTATCCATGGTTGCTAGTCAAAAAAGTTACAGTATGTCTTTGCAAGCAGGAGAGTACTGAGAGATGCTCATGTCTTGGTTGTTATGTACATGTCTTTGTTCTGGCCTTCTCATAGTCATCTAGTTAATCACTGTGTGAACAGAATGTTGAACTAAATATACTTTTGGTCTGATCCAACATGATTATTCTTGTGTTCTTAGGACCTTGAAAATCAAACTCTGTCTATACATTCACTAAACTAGATCAACTTAGTGTAGTGGGGAAGAAGTGTCATGCCTACTCATCATATCCCTTGACCTGAAATATTATGTAAATGGAAGATACACATGTATGGTTTCTACCATATCTTGGAGAAGCAATAAAAATTATACTCCAGAAATAAATCAATGCACATTGAGCCCAAATGCACAATGCTAGGAGGGTGGAATTTCATTGCCAAACCACAAGTTGACTATAAAAAAGCTTGCAAATGTGCATATAGCCTATCATCAACGCTCTGGGACCAACTTTATGATCCTCTGCATGTTTACTGAGAAGGAAGCCTCATATAATTGAAAGCCTACACCCTAGCTAAGCCTACATAGGGTTTGAATCCAATATAATCAAGACAGATAAGTCAGTCTTGAGATAGGGCTGATGAGCGCAACGTGCTTGCTGTCTCTGTGAGCAGTCTTGTTCCCTGGGTTCTTCATCTTCATCCCAAATTCTAACAACCTTTCCTTCCCAGCATGAAGTTCTGCATTACAATCTGGATATAAAATACTCTAAAATGTGATGCCTCCATAAATGGTGACCTTATCTTAATGAAAAGGCCTTTAAAAATAAATCCTTCTCAGGTGCTTTCTGTAGCATATAATTAGCAACGTAAAAGGAATTCACTCTGAAGTGTCCTGAAGCCCAAATGTGCCGTATCCACTGAACGGATGCTCCTTTGTCCACAGATATAATTGCTACTATGAATTCTGTAAATGCATTCACGCTGTTCCCTCTAGGGCTGTTCACAAAATTACAGATTTCTCACCTTGCCGCCATGTTATGTATGTTTCCAATTTAGGAGCATAATAAGTATTGTATTCTATCAATATGTATTCCTAAGAATCTTGGGCTTAGCTAGGAGGGGAGGGTGAGAAAGAAGAACAGAATGGCAACCAATCATCCACATACTCAATGATGGTGTTGGGGTGGTGGTGGTGTGAATGACAGGCCGGGGAAGGGGCAGGCAAAGGCAATGACATCCTCCCTCTTTTTTCCTGCTTGTAAATTACATAAAAAGCTATAAATATGGTACGAACACAAGGAATTAAAGGACTGGCATAGTTTTGTTTATGAACCAAGAGGATCCTAATGATACCATGAATAAAGAGGTGCCAAAAGTTGTAAAAACAAGCAAACTAATTATGCTGCCATTAAGAAATTGGAACTAATGTGGAGCTTGTTTTCCTCAGGGAAACAAAAAAAAAAAAAACAGCTGTAATGTTGTATCACAATAACCCCGACTAAAAACAAGATTTAGATGCAAAGTTAGAGCAAATTACAATGCAACGGGAGGATGACATTTAAAAAGAATGGTGTTGAGCTTAATATTCATAACATTCTCTGAGTCAATGAGGATGAATCATCAGTTCCTGAATCAATATGATTTATTGGTTGTGACTCATCACAGATAGAATGAATCTACTCTAGTTGGGAGTAACCAATGGGCAGTGATGTATGGAGGCTCAGCAGCACCTGGGGCAAGCACGGAAGTTGCATCTCTAGGTGCTGCTGTCACCGCTGCTGCCTCTGCTCTGGGCCAAGAAGGACCCCTGTGATGGCAGTGAGAGGGCACGGGAGGCAGCGGTGGGTGGGGGTGTCTGTCGGCACAGGGAAGGTGCAGGCGGCAGTGAGGAGTGTGGTGGAGGCATGGGGGGCAGTGGCAAGCACAGGGGCAGTGGTGAGTGTGAGAAAGGTAGTGGCAAGCACAGGAAGGCACAGGGTGGTGGCAGCGATTGTGAGGAGTGGCAGTGAGCATGGAGGGCAGCGGCAGGCATGGGAGCAGCAGCAAGTGCAGGAGAGTCAGGGAGGCAGTGGTGGGCACAGAGGGGTGTGGTAGGCAGGAGGGCCTTCCCTGGCATTGACACCCAGGGCACCTGCCCCAGTTGCCCCACCCTAGTTACACCTCTGCCAGTGGGATTCAATGGGGACCTTAATTTTATAAAATACAATTTATATTTTATATTTATAATTATATTATATTAAATTTATATTGCACAATATATTTTCATTCATTTCTCCTCACTGGGAGGAAAGAGGATGCTTATGTTAGAAAAGGGCAGGGGAGGGGGAGAATGGCCTACAGGCTGTGTGTGTGGCCCCTGTTTTCTAGTCCCACCAACTAGTCAGCAAACCTCCAGAACCTCCCCTCAAAATGTTTCTGCCCCCAAATCTATTCAAATCCATCACAAAATGTGAAGGTTTGCTCCCATCCTTTATCCCTCCAGTATGCCTAGACACTCCCCAAAGCCAAGAAATAAACTGAAAATCGGCCATAAATGAAACCAGAAATGACATCATGTTACTCTGAGTTTCAGCTCAGAGAAGTGGTATGTCCTGCTTGGGGTCAGTGGTGCATGTGAAAAATAGCCTCTGCCCAAGCACAGCTGCCCATCCTGTGCTAGAGAGAGAACCAGAGTCATAATACAGGATTCAAGAGGAAAAGGTTGCTAAAAAGGAAGATTTTGTAAACATGCACAGTGACACACTGGAGTTGGAATACAAGAGGAGAGGGAGGAGAAGGGAGGAAGAGTGTGTGCTTATGCTATAATGAAGGCTGGAAAGTTAAGAACCGAAGGGAAGATTCTGAAAAGTGACACACATGCAGGCACAGGTATGCACACAAACACTCAACACATTTCTCTTAGACTCTTTAGATTGAGGTAAGCAGCATTCTGGAAAAGGGTCACAGGATATCTTCTGAAAAGGAGAGCAATCACCAAGGTGACCCTAGTTTTTGGTGAGGAAAGTGGACTCATACCTCAGCCAGCAACATCTATCACACATATAACCAAAAAGAGAGGCTGGAATTCAGTTGGGCAATTATGAACAGGTAACCTAGAGTTATGCATTCATGATTGTTTTTGTGATCCCTATCTATTCACTAGTTCAGGGAATACACAGGTATTGTGAAAGTTCCCTAACCATCCCTGCAATCAATGGAGGCCTGTTCCCTGTTGATTGGGAAGCAGAAGAGGGATGCCCACTCATGAGAGCAATCTTAAGCACATGGAGAATTGGATGAGGGACCAAGCTTCTGTTTGTCACAATGGAGATGGCTCATGGGAGGGAATGGGAATGTCAGTCAGCTACTTTCTGAGTGACAGGGACTGGACCTCCATCATTTGCAGGAGCTGCTGTCTGGTAAGTAGGGACTAGGGAGGGGCCAGCCTGGGAGTCACAGTGTAGCTAATTTAACTGCAGTGGTTACGTATTCATAACTGGCCAAGTGAATTCAGTCCAGAATCAGTCACTTTTTTCACTTTGTGCTTCTCTTCAAGGGTTGGGCTGGTGAAATGAGGGCAGAAACTGTCACCATAATATAAGGAATGGTGTATTTAGCAAATATGCAGATTATATATGTGTGTGGGGGGAGGGTGGGCGTGAAGATGTGTACTGTGTGTTTTTTGCATACACACAACTGCCTGTCTACTGCTATTGCATGCATAGTGATCAAGCAGCATGATAGTGGAAGGAAATTCATATATCCCTATGCCCTTTCAAGATGTTTTTCAAAATCTTCTTTCTTCTTGCATTTTAATTGAACCCTTTCTCTTTCTGGATTTTCCCCCTTTCCTTCTTGCCATCTTTCCTGTATCATCCACCTAAAGTCAAATAGACAATGTCTCCCTGAGAATACTCTTTGATTAATTTTTGATCTAGAGTAGAATTTATGGGCCTCGGGCATGAAGAGATGTCAAAAGGTATGATGTGACAAAGAAAATCTCCAGAAAAAAACCCAGAGCTTTATGCAGAAAGCCTATCTATCTATCTATCTATCTATCTATCTATCTATCTATCTATCTATCTATCTATCTATCTATCCATCCATCCATCCATCCATCCGTCCATCCATCTACAATCTTATCTACCTGTCAGGTCATAACTTCTTTATTAACAACATGAGACAACTAAATACATGTGTAAACTAACTCTTTGGCCCTTTCCGCACTAGGCAATTAGAACGGGGCAGTGCGTCCTCTCACGGAAGTCGTCTGCACCTTGGAGCGGACTAGGAACAGACTACTTACTGGAGATCCGCACCTCAGTCTGCTCCAAAATGACCCCAAGTGGTCCTCCAGCGTGTTTTCTAAAGACCGCAAAAAACAGGTCTTTATTTTCCTGGAATGCGCCATTGTGTTCCTGCTCCCTTGTGCAGATTCGTAGGCTTGCACCAATGTAAGCCTGCAATCTGCGGAGGGCGGGCTTTAGGCGTGGTGAACTTCAGCAGTTGGTCGGGACCCATGACCACCTGGAAGCCACCGTTTTGGAAGATGGAAGTCACCATTTTGGAAGCCGGAAACTGCCATTTTGGAAACCGGAAGCTGCCATTTTGGAAGCTGGAGCAGTGCGGATCTACAGACCTCGCACTGCTCCGATTCGCCCTGGACCAAGGAGGAGCCCTGTGGAAGGGCTTCAGGGACAGTCTGCGTTGCTTCAGACACCAGAAGAAGTGGTAGGTAATGACACGGGGCGATTCCCTCGCCTTGTGCGGAAAGGGCCTTTGTCTACAATATGGTATTGTTCAAAATTGTCCCCACCAATGCTGATTGATTTACATCACTTTTAAACCCACTCATCAAATCTACTTTGAAAAAACTCAGGTACTCCCTGGTCCAGTGTCTGATAGCATCTTCCAAAGCACCATCCCTGAAGGTTTCCTTCTTTTGACTAAACAAGTGAAAGCCTGAGCGTGACAGATTAGGGTAATAAGGCAGATGTGATACCAATATGCAAGAACCTATGGGGTCATGCATCAACATGGTGTAAAAATTTCTGTGGTTTTTTCCTACAAGTGGCTTCTTGAAGGTTCTGGAATGATGTAATGTAGCAGTTGCTATTCATTGCTGTCCCATGCTTGAGGAAATCAAGCAAAATCACTTCCTTGTTATCTCAGAAGATATTCATCATAATCTTCTGTGCTAAGCACTGCCTTTTGAGATTATTTGCTCTGGGGAGGTGAAGTGCCATCACTCTGTGGACTGCTTCTTGTTCTCCAGGTCATGCAGGCATGCCCAGGTTTCATCACCAGTGCAAACACTCCTGAAAAATGTGTTCTTGTGGGCTTCAAATGTTATCAACTGTTCCAAACATACATACTGTTTTTTCTCTTTCAATTCAGCTGTTAATTGATGAGGAACTCACTTTCCTGTATCCAAGATTGTGGATGTTCTGCTCAACAGCACTGTAACCACAGCGAAGTTCCTCAACAATCTCTTGGATAGTCATATTCTGGTCTGTGCAAATCATGTCGTTTACTCTGTTTTGGTTTTCATCAGTGACTGCTGTCAAAGGCCTTCCACTACAAGATTTGTCTTCAACACTGATTTTGCCTTCTTTAAACTTTTTCATCCATCTTCACACATTACTGTCACCAATTGTCACCTCACCATACACATTTTTGAGCTTTCTATGGACATTGGCAGCAGTATATCCTTTGATCAAGAGCTCAGTTACTGTTCTCTGTTTCTGCTTTATATACATGGTTATAGAACATCTAGAAATACAGAAATTATGTCAGTCATTCAGTAAAAATTACTCTATCTGGTGGTGTAATAGCATTACATTTGGATTAATAGTTGCAGAGAAAATGGTGCACAGGTGTTATTTTCTGTACAATCCCTATCTGTCTGTCTGTCTGTCTGTCTGTCTGTCTGTCTGTCTGTCTGTCTGTCTAAAGCTCTAGTTCTAGCACTAGCCCTAACCTTCCATTGTGCCTATTGTATGGCAGTGAAGGACTTACTATGCCTCTTCTATTCAATCTTTAGTACACTGCCCAGCAGAGCCTTTTTGAGTGGTAAAGAGCCTATTGAGGTCAGGCTTAGAGAGACCAGGATTAAACCCTTGGTTGCTCACTGTGATAAATTTGCCATAAACTTTAAGGAGAAAGTCCTTTGTATCCCTTAAGAACTTGTTGCCACAGAATGTAGGGAGGTGTCCACTGCAATATCTGGTCAATTTCGTTGGGATCAATTTCATTTGATGCTGCCTGATGATGTGGACAGGATGCTTTAATCAGTGTGTCCCACCACATGTAGTCTTAACCCTTTCCTCTTAAGATCTCATAGACATGGGTAGATTGGATGTGTCCAAGTGGTGGCAAATACTTCATTACATGGGGGGAAGGTGCCTGCTGCATTGAAAGTGGTTGTAGTGTGTTCTCTCCTAAAGTGTCATTCTCTCAACCCAGAGGTATTACAGAACTACTTCCAATATCATTAATATCCCTTATTATGTCAAGACAATTGAACTTGTGGTACCTGGGCAGCTTCATATGTTCTTGGAGGAAACAGATTATCTGGACCCATTTCAGTCTGGTTTCAGGCCAGGATATGGTACAGAGATAGTCTTGGTTTCTCTGACTGATAGTCTACTCCTGGGGAAGACACAGGGGTGCTACCCTGTTGATCCTTCTGGATCTCTCAGCAGCTTTTGATAGAATTGATCATGGTATTTTACTGGACTGGATCTGGCCAATGAGAGAAGAAAGCACTATTTTACAGTGGTTCCACTCCTAGCTGTGATGTTGGTTCCACACAGTAGCATTGGGGGACTCCTGCTCAGCCCAATGGTCTTTCTGCTGTGGGATGCCACAGGATGCTGCTCATCATTTATATGAGGCCACTAGAAGAGTCATTAGAAGTTTTGGGGTTGGTTGCCATCAGTATGCTGATGGCACTCAGCTCTACTTCATCTTGTCATTGGAGTAGGCTGGGGCTGTGAAAGTGCTAGAAAAGTGGTTGGATACTATAATGGGATGGATGAGGGTACATAAACCCTTAGGACCCTGATACTTGAAGGAGCACTTATCTGTATATGTCTGAGAACTCAGATCTATCGGAGTGTCCCTCTTGTG
The DNA here is from genome assembly GCA_948472985.1 of Iguana delicatissima. Classification (NCBI taxonomy): domain Eukaryota; kingdom Metazoa; phylum Chordata; class Lepidosauria; order Squamata; family Iguanidae; genus Iguana; species Iguana delicatissima. The sequence continues at coordinate 342,423 of CAOKZL010000623.1, forward strand.
TGCCCCATCAGTAGGTGAAATACATTGTGCGAGGACAGGAGAGAAAGCCTTTTCTGCAATGGCACTCTGCTTAGCAGAATATTAGATTAGTTGCTCTTAAAGACACTCAGACTGAGTGGAATAAATGTATGAATGAAAGGTATAATGATATATCTTGAATCCTGCAGTTAGCTGGAGAAGAAATACAAAGCAGAAACCGTACTATAAAAGGTTAAGTATGAGAAAAGAGTAAGCACAAGTTATGCTTAGACACCCTGAAGGAACCAGAACTTGTCTGATCTTGGAAACTAAGCAGGGTCATCCCTGGTCAGTACTTAGATGAGAGACTGACAAGGAATACCACAGGCTGTAAGCTATTTTTCAGAGGAAGGATCTGGCAAACCACCTCTGAGTGTTTCTTATCTAAGAAACCCCTATGAATTTTCATAGAGTCACTGCATAAGTTGATAATATACACGCACAACCCAATATTTCACTATATTAATACCTTTAAAGATTGTTTTCAGAGCAGAAGCAGGCCACCAAAACATTCATGTTTAGGTGGGAAGGGCTGATATTTGAGAGACAAGAGTCATGGTCAAATTCAGAAGCAGGCATTTGGGTAAATGCATGATCAGCAGCAGAAACCCATTCATTTAAAGAAAATTACTCATTGCAATGTCACATAGTATGCATACTGATATTATCAAACTAGATGAAACAATAATCTACATATAAGTCACATGGTGTAGGTCTGAGAGACCAAGTCTGTTATAGAGAATAATTGCTTGTGGTCTGAGGTATGGAGGGGCCTGACCCTGCCTTCCCTAGATATTGCCCCTTTTGGGGAAGGCTCTATGCAAAAACAAAAGAGAGCCCCCCTCAAAAAAATCCCTTGAATACATATCATTTTTAATTCCTGAGTATTTCTCATCCTCTACCAACATTCTCTGTTTCCTCTGTAAGCCGTATAGGTCACAGTATCCACAAAAATGAATGCACATGCCTAGCATTAAGCATATTTATATTAGGGTTTGAAGCTGATACCTAGACATGTTTCACCCCAAAGGACTGTAGGCAGTGTGAAAGAGGATTTGCTATTTGCATTGTGTACTTCATCCCCCATTTCCTTCTGGCAAACAGGTTTGGGAGGTTTTGTTTTCAGGGCCTTGCAAAGCGTGTTTGGGTAGAGTCTATCCCTACAGTGGCAATTGGGGAAAAAAGTATATGGAAATATTTCACGGGAACTGAAGCTTTTTTCAGCACACTTCCTAGCAACTCTTGTCTGTCAGTAATGAGTAAACTTACTGTTGTGCTTAAATGTTGACATATGTTGAAATGCTTGTAATTGTGATGCCTAATGTTTCCCTGTGTGACCTCAGATGTTCTTCAGTGTTAAAAAAAATACTTAGCAAATGAAGTCAATTTATTATTCAGGAAGAGTTCGTATTACTACTTCTCTTTTGCTACATTCCTCTGGCTGGGTTGGGCATATCCTAAAAAGAGGCACACCATGGAGTTCCATAAATTCCTGAAATTAGGACTGCAGTGTGGATTTGCCATTGAAAAATGAGAATTAATGTAGGGAACACACAGTCAAGCCTAAAAGAATCACACTTACTACAATTTCAGCAGCCCAATCACTATTCCTGGATTTATTTAAAGGACAAAGTAACTATTTATGTGAGAAGGAAAAGGCTAGATCAAATTAATTTTTTTTATTAGTCCTTTCCAGGTATACTTGCTAGTCTTCACTTGGTATAACACTTGGTATAACATATGGTCAGGACTATGCTGACTAGCCTCCTGGGACCATAAGAGACTACAAAGTTGGTACAATCAAATCACAGTATATCAGAAAGTTCAGGCTCCAAAATGATATGGAACATTTTGAGGTTCTTTTTCTCTCATTTCTTTGAATTCTGAATGGCTTCTTTGGGACTCCCATTTTGTTATCTTGGTCATGTGAAATAAATATGCTAAAATATTAGTTCTTTCTTATTTTTTGACTGGAAGAAAACTAGGAATATCATAACAGGAAGATAATTAAACAATAAGCTACTGCCATCACCTTGCTTGGCTCAGATTTTATTCCACAGATTTTTATTGTAATGCTTCCTTAGACAATTTATTAAATAATTGAAAATAATCAAGCAACACTTGCTCCAAGAAAATGGCTGCACTTTCAGATTCTTCCTCAGGGCAAAAACATCAACATGGAAGGATACATAACAATACCTCATCAGTCAGTAAATAGTATATAGTATTATTCATTTGACAAGGAAGTTTATCTTGTCTTAGATCTTTTGATATGGGGTAGGTTAGAAAGATTCTAATACAAAAATACACATCAAAGCATTTCAAAGTCTAGGAGCATGCGGTTGAGAAAGCAGTGTACACTTATCAGATTTTACAGTATCTTGGTCCTCATTTATTTCGTGGAATACATATAGACCCTTCTGCAATGCCTTGTTTTATTATGTCAAGATTTGCAGTCCCAAATAAACATCTCTGGAGGTTTTATAATTTATTAACTTCTTGCTTCTGAAGGCACATTCCTTAAGGCAGCTTTTTGTACTTCTGTGAGCCTTTGGGCCAAATGCATAGTAGCTTTCCACACTGGAAAAGGTTGTGACTGGCATATTTTTGTGGTAGCTTCTCAACTATGATTGCAGAATAATTTCAGTATCATTTCTGAGTCAACTTTTTGCTAAAGGAGTTGTTAAGGTGAGATCCTGGACAAGAATGGCATGCATTTTGCTTCACTGAAGTTGGCCATAGAAGTTATGGCTTCTAGCTGTTCTTTCTTGAGTGGTTATTTATTTATTTATTTATTTAGGTAGGTTCTGATTTTGTTTTACTATGTTGGTTCCAGGGGAAATATAGTGCAATCAGTCACATTGTGGAGGACACTCTTGATATCTTTTGAGACTTTACTTCTTCATTCCCTTCCCCACTCCCATGATTGAGAACACATGGTCAACATATCACCAACAAGGAATCCCTCAGGTGTTTAAAATATTATGACCAAACTACATAGATAAAAATTTGCTTAGCCATGCCCAGTCATTAAATAGATCAGTGGTTCTCAACCTGTGGGTCCCCAGATGTTTGTGGACTTCACCTCCCAGAAGCCCTGAGCATTGACCATAGTGGCTGGGGCGTCTGGGAGCTGAAGTCCACAAACATCTGGGGACCCACAGGTTGAGAACCACTGATATAGATGAAAAACATTTCAGAGTCTGCATTTGGGTGATGTACTGTTCTGTATTCTGTCTCCTACTTCTCTCACCAAATAAATTATCTTCATTCAAAATAAATGTAAATATAAGAACAAGTTGTACTTGATAATTTAATCCTCCTTCACTGTGTCCTTGAAACTTCTCACAAAGCACTACAACCCTTTAGATTGACTTAATGCATTAAGTATCAAATCACAGAGAGATTTCAATAGTGTTTTTTTCCCCCAAAATTAGATGGGCATTGATTTTAACTGTTTTCTTCCTTTCCTTTATTAACATATTCCTCTGTATACAAAAATAATTTTGATGAAAGACAGATGTCTGATTGAGATGTTTGTTGTTAAATACTTGGCATTTTGTTCTTTGTTGTGTACTTGAAGAGGATAGAACTATTACATTCCATTACCACAGAAACTCAAGAATGTTAACAGGCATATTTAGTTTCCATTAGGATGAGGGGGAAAAAAGAGTTTAACTTCCTGACCCACTGATATATGCAGTCCAAATATCTCACTATAGAAATGATTCAGATGAAATATTCTGAGATATATTGAAAATATATGGCTAGCCAATTGGATTTGCTGTGATGGGCTTTTTTGATCCATGGCACTTATGTCATATACAGTGAGCTTGATCCCAAATTTATTACCCGGGCAGAACAGGATTTTGTTTTAGCAGGGGCTTATACCTTAGTAAATACCAAAGAGTTTGACCCAAATGTGATCCAATATTTATGAGATGGAAGGGGTACATCTTCCCTGCTGTACCGGTTATGAATACATGATGAATGTAATGAAAATGTTGCATTTCTATAGCAAAGGTCACAGGGTTCTTCCATAAATAGTGCAATACACTATAGAGCTGCTGTGTTATTAAGTTCGTGTGTCACATTATACCTGGTACATTACTATTCTTCTTCTTTTTTTCTAAAGCAAATGGAACCAATTGTTTCAGACTTCTTATTTTCCCCCTCTCCCCTGTCAGTCAGTCAGGATTCTGAAACAGATGAACTTGCATAATCAGGGAGGGAATGAATAGGCAAAGCAAATCTGTAGTCTCATGATGAGACTTGGTGGCACAGTCACCAAACGTCCTTCCAGGCTGTTCTCCCAAAGCAGGGACAGTTGGACCATTCAATCTCATCAGGTTGTGTTTGCCCTGTTTGCCCTGCCTACATGTCTGCATATTTATTTCCTGGTGGATGATGTGGAGATGATTCCTCAGACTGTACATATTATATATACAAACTTACAAATATCACCCCTCACCTACTTTTCATGTAACTGTGGCCACCCCAGCTCAAATTTTCTGGCTTACAGGCCTGGACATAGACTGTTTTGAAAAAATAGCTGGGTGCTTCATGAACCATCAAATAATTTTGTCCCCAGAGGGGACAGGGCTGTTTCATTACCAAGGTAAATTTGAAATAACCACTGCAATAGTTGTATACAGAGCAAACACTATGGTCCTTTCTGCACCTTACCTTTTTCCAGTGCTGAGGTGCAGGGATCATGCGAGTAGCCTCCGGGGAGAGAGTCTCGCGTCCCTGCTGCTTCAGCTCCTCATGAGCTGCCTGCTTGCGTGAGAGCCCTGCCTCTCCCTTCTGCAGTGCAGTCTAGGATCTTCCCAGGCTGTGCTGGGGCAGGAAGCGTGACCGGTGCGGCTCCCGAGGCTCCGCACACCAGGTAAGTGCGTGCGGGGCCTAGAAGCAAGGCACAATCACGCACCATTTTCAGCTTCCAGCCAAAAATGAAAAGGTGGGCATCGGCCCCTGCCGGCCCCTAGAGCATCGAGCGATTGTGAGTGCATTGTACAGATTGCTCCTCACAATCGCATGATGCTCCAGGCACCCTTTCGGATGGCAAATGCCATGCAGAAAGGGCCTCTGTTAAGTTTTTATATAATACTAGGTATCAATAGTGTCATTCCTGTACATGCAAGCAGCACAGAAATGGATTGCTTTTGTTATATTGGTTATGTTCTTGTCAGTGCTGATCCCATCTGAACTTTTGCAACTGCAGTTTCAATATTGGTTTCTCATACTGAATCTGCTCACCGTGAGCAGTTCTGCATGCTGAAAGAGCTTACTGGGGCTTTATATTTCATGATACTCTTTGCTGCAGTTTGTAATGAAACACTTGTTTTGATTTTTTTCCCCCGTCCGTAGTGACACTTACCCTTGTGGTTACTGAAATGGCAGCACAAAGTGGACCTGACTTTTGACAGGTGACAGGTTGGCTGAAGACTAAGGGGCAAAAAGCAAGCATCTGATATCAGTCAGAGTAACACTGCATCCCACATGTGGCTATAAATGTGAGTCTCAAATGAGAAAGAAACTGAGAACAGGTTTATTGGCAGGCATTTATTTCAAGTGGCACAGAAATCTGGTCTTAACATACTCAGCAAATGCATGGAGGCAGCAGTACAGATACATTTATATATATAACAAGGTTTCACTTTTATGTCTTGTATAATTCTTGATTGTTTTTCTGTCTCATTGCTAGTCACTTACACTAGGCCATAAGGAATCACAATAGGCTATCAAGAGGCTATAAATTTTTGTTATTGCAGAGGCAAATATGGCCCAGAACAAAACCAAAAAGCTCTCTGAGAACATTTTTTTCTGGAATGTTCTCCCTCAGATTTTTTTTCATATCTTTGGTCTGTGCATGCTTGGATCCAAGGGGACTCCCAAAAAATTATGATTAAAAAATAGATATGCATAAAAACACAGTAAGTTATATTATCAGGTTAAAACATCAACTAAATTAAAAGCAAATTCAAACACAATAGGAAAGCATGCAACAAATTCTTTCCGCTCCTTAAAATTCTCTTTCTTCAGCAACCAGTCAGTTACTGCAAACGTGCCTGAACAAAAAGTGTTCTTGCCTGCTATTGGAAGGACAACAGGGGAGAGCAGCTTGGGAGCAGCTACCGTAGGTGAAATTCAGAGAAAAGTGCTAACAGGGGCCAAACACATTATTTGATATGTTCAATTTATTCCAGCAACTACTACCCAGTAAAGTCACCTTTCAGTTGTGAGTGGAAATAAAGCTCTATAGAGATCTTCATTTTTAGTGGAGTATCTATGGAGAGACATGGATGAATGGCTTCAGTCTCACCCCCTCCAGTCCTGACCTCCACATATTGACAAGAATGGCTTATGAAGAAGCTGCAACCCCTTCCTCTCAGCACACTTATAGACGCCACGTGTTTGAAAACCTGGGGCTCTTGATTGCACTTGCTTTGCATTCATGCTCACTGGAATGTACAACTGCTGTGAAGCCCTTCCTGAGTGCAACAAAGAAGTTGAGAGGGGAGGGGATAAGGGACTTGCAAGGGGTGAGGAAAGTGCACCACACAGCCTGGACCCCAGAACAGGAGGGAAGGGGCTTGAGAGGGATGACACCCCCAGTGATAAAGAAAAATGGGATCACCAAGCCTCCTGTGTGGTTAAGCCCCCTCAGGAATTATCAAACAGAAGTGCACTAAATGACCACTCACAAGCATGTGTGTGTATGTTTGTATGGTAGCATTACCATACACCCTACTTTTCCAGGACATGTCCTCATTCTTAGAGCTAAAATTTTGTCTGAGAAGATTATGATCATGTCTGGGTATTCTTAAAAAGTCCACACTGGAGGAAGCAGGTGATCCGGTCATATTGCTCTGACAAGGAAGAGAAGACAGGCATGCCAAATTGACTCAGGACACCACCAACACTGTGATTGCTATTTGAGTGATTCACCAACTTTCAGGCCATTTCCGCACAGACTGTTATAGTGCTATTATTCCCCTTTCAACATCCCATGGAATCCTGGAGTTTGCAGTTTAGGGAGGGGACTTTGAGGCCCCTCTCTAAATTGCAAACCCCAGGATTCCACAGGATGTTGAAAGTGGAATAATAGCACTATAACAGTCAGAGTGCAAAATGGCCTCAGTTGAGGCACTGTCAGAAGATGCAGGGAAGGGGGAAAGAGAAGGCTCTGGCCTAGCCAAGCTTAAGGGTAGACTTGGATGAGAGCCTTTGACTAACCTGAGGAGTTTTGCCTCCTAATTCTGCACCTATCTTTTAAGCCATATGCAGTTGTTGAAAAGATAAGATTTATTGAGAGGTGTGCATTTGTGAAAGGTCCTTATTTCTCACTAGATTGGTTTTGCAGTCCCAACCTAGTAAGACATCCTGACACTGTCACTTAGCCCTTACTCCACCCTTTAAATACCACCTTTATGTTAAAGGGCCAGGGTCTTAAGTGTTCCCTCAGAACTAAAGAATTTATTTATGGTAGCATGTCCTTTTTAAAATTATTATTATCAGTGACTTTAGACATCCCAGGCCAACTCAGTAGTTATAAAACAAACTATATCTTTTATTGTAGCAACATTAGAAATAAAGAATAATGTTAAGGTTCATATAAAGCAGTGGTTCTCAACCTGTGGGTCCCCAGATGTTTTTGGACTTCAGCTCCCAGAAGCCCTGAGCATTGACCATAGTGGCTGGGGCTTCTGGGAGCTGAAGTCCACAAACATCTGGGGACCCACAGGTTGAGAACCACTGATATAAAGTATAGTATTGTTGCACTAACCAGTTCAAACTTCTGACAGTCTATGCCAATAATTCCCAGTCTTAGAAATCAGTTCTCAGTGTTTTTTCCTCAGCTGCTTAAACACAACCCAGCCACCCTCTGTGGCCAAGATCTCCCTGAAGGCTCTCTTTCTAACAGAATTATTGCCTTATATATAATTCCTCTCATCCATAAGCTGCTCGCATACATACCACTGTGTTGGGTTTCAGTCTTAAGGCACACCTCCTGTTGCCTAGCCACCCACCATCAAGTTGCACTTGCATTCCAAATAGCTCACTCCCAAAGTAACTTTGTCACAGATTTGCTTGAGCCACAATGGTATATTGGTCTGATTGTTGGACTATAACTGAAGATCAGGGTTTTAATCTGTGCTTAGTCATGGAAACCCACTGGATGACCTTGGGCAAATCACACAAATTCATTTTACAGTTAGTTAGATATTGGAAATTCAGTTATAATCAGATCAATTGTTCTATTTTTGTGTGTGTATGTGCCTTCAAGTTGCCTGTGGACTTCCAGTGACCCATGAATTACATAGAGTTTTCTTAGGGAAGGAACTGGTGAAATCAAGTTTGAGTATTCCTTCCCTAAAGGTTGTATTGTTAAATATCAGTAATTAACAAGCAAAAATTGTTGTTATTGAAATAACATGAAGATTAGGAATATTTCTAGTTATCATAGCCAATAAAGCACGGGTATTTAAACTGAGAGTTGTCATAGTGATTGGTGATCTGAAGTAGTCAGTCAATAAAAATACCCCTCTTTTTCTTTTCTTTGCTTTCAAAAATGTGTTAACCCTAATATGTGGTTGTGTGCAATCTATCCTATGCACATCTACTTGGAAGTAAGCTACACTGAACACATGGAGGGGATTTCTATAGACATACTGTGCTTATTATAGCGTTAGTACTTAAGGATGATTGAATGACAATGGATGAAAGAAGTAATTTGTCTTCTTCCTCCTCCTCTTCCTAAATATGCACTCATTTATTGTGATAACTATTGTGATTGCCTGACTGTAGATTCCAAATACAGGAGGAGGTAGATACTGCTGTCAGCGGCTCTAGGAAACATCTATGATATTCTGTTGTTTCATTGAGCCATGATTGGGCTTATCTCCTGGAACAGACATCTGGGGCAGGGGAGCTTGCAGCAAACATTTTTTACTTTGTGCACTAGAGGAAAATCTGAAGAAGAAAGGGTAATGCAGCATTGTGACTCAGAGGCATCTTTGAGTAAGTAGCATTTATAAAGCATCTTTTTCCTGTAAGTTTTAATTGCAAACTGTGAATACTTTGGAGTTAGTTTCTCTCAGTACTTAGTGACATTGATGGCATAGATCTGAATTATAGTACGAGGAAGGATGTAACACAGTCCCACTCCCTGCCAGTGCTAGAACTCATAGATAAAGTATCCCTGAGAAATGGCTGTTCAACTTCTGTTTAGAAATCTCTTACAATGGAGAGTCTACCACACTTCAAGACAATCCTCTTTTTTCCTTCCTTGCACAGTATATTTATATGTTGCTTAAACCCTTATTTTCTCTTAAATTTAAAACTCATTTTAGGTTCTGTAGTTATGGTGATAGTCTGATCAATCAACAGAGAAACATTTTTCATCTAGGAAAATTCCTAGTGCCACCAATAATAAAGAACCAAAGGGATTGAAAAAAAAAGTTTGAATGGTATGGAGGCTTTATATTAGGAAAGAACTCAGTTAGGGTTCACTTTTTTCTTCCTTTATTTTCCTGACCTGCTAACAGATTTTCCTCCGTTTCTAGTTAGGATGTGTGGGACTTCTGCCAGAAAGGGGGGGGAGTCCATCTTTTGCTGCTCTTTGGCTGGAGCAGGAAAAGGTCCTCACTTTTTCAAAACTGTGCTTCTGTATAATCTGTATTTTTCCATATCTGTTAAAAGAGTTATTTTAGAAAGTAACATAAACTTTCTTGATTATTTAACCTTTAGGCTAATTTAACAATGTAAGAGCAGCCATGTGGATTAGACTGAGGGATTGTCTAGCCCAGCATAATGTCCAACCAGTTGCCTATGGAAAGCCCATTGGCAGGACATGAGTATAACTGCATCCTTCATCTTGTACTCTCCAGCAACTGATACATATAAACATATTGTTTTGGATACTGGAGATGGAATGTAGTTGTTCTGACTAATAGCCACTGACAAACCCATTCTCCATTCACTTTTCCAATCTTCTTTTAAAGTCATCCAAGTTGGCATCTATCACTTCTTGTAGCACTGAATTCCACACTTCAGCTAGGCTCAGTGTACTTACCTTTATCTTCTACCTTTCAATTTCAGAGGATGACCTTGGATTCTACAATTATGAGAGATATATAATTTTATACATCTCTATTATATCTCCTCTTACTTGACTTTTCTGTAGCTGAACAGCCACAAATACAGAAATCTCTGCTCACAGGTGAATTGTTCCAGCTCTTTGGCCATTTTGGTTGCCCTTTTCTGAACCTCTTCTGTCACTACAATATCATTTTTAGTGGAGTGACCAGTATTATACACAATATTCCAAATATGGTCATGTCATGATTTGTACAAGGACAGTTTCTCAATATTTTTCTAATTATACCCAACTTGGAATTTACCTTGTGTTTACAGCAGCCACGCATTGGGTTGACATTTTCATAGAGACATCAACCATGACCCACAGATCCCTTAGACCATTTCTGCCAGCTCACATCCATCGCTGTTATGTGTGGACTTGGAATTATTTATTTATTTATTTCTATTTTGCCTCAATAGGCATCAATTTATACTTGTCCTCACTGAATTTTCATTTACTATTTTAAAACTCATTCTCGTAGTTTACAGACTTCTTTTGGAAGTCTTCACAATCACTCTAAATATTGTTATCAGCAAACATGATCACCTCAGTTGATGTTGTTGTGTGTCTTCAAGTCATTTCCAACTTACGGTGACACTAAAACAACCCTATCAAGGGATTTTCTGGAGTTGACATACCCATGGTCACTCTGCAGGTTTCCACAGCCAAGCAGGGAATCAAACCAGGGTTGCAGCCCAACACTCAAACCACTACAACATACTGGGTCTCATTATATACCCCTAATTCCAGGATTTGCATCAGGTCATTCTCTACACCTCAAACTTATTAGACTTATATGTTTTGTATTTTCTTTTGAGAAGAATTTGTGTGCAGTCCTTTGCCTTCTAACCTATTTCCATAGCTTTTGCTTTTAAAACTAGTGTTGTGGAAGGGTGGGTATGTTAGGACACCTTGTAGATTCTTGCATTCCCTTAATATGGTCTTACTTATTTTTCTACTTGCTTGATCTAGTCATTGTATTTTTTTTTCACTTAGTATGTATGGATGTATGCATGTGTATACACACACACACACACTAAGTGAAAAATATATTAAGTGTGCATGTGTGTGTGTGTGTGTACGTATACACACACACACACACACACACACACACACAATTAGTATTTTGCTGTTGCAACCGGAAATGTTGTCATTGTAGTCGTAAGGGAATGGTGCACACCATGGGACCTCATCCCTCCCAACAAGTTGCCCACCCCTACTCTACATATTCGTACAAAAACAAAGGCTGAACAGTACTTAATTTTTGATTTGTTGTGTGCCTTCAAGTCATTTCTGACTTATGGGAACCTTAAGATGAAGTTTTCTTGGCAGAATTTGTTCAGAGGGTGTTTGCCCTTCCCTTTTTCTGAGGCTGAGAGAGTGTGACTTGCTCAATATCATCCATGGGTTTCCATGGCCAAGTGGGGATTTGAAATCTGATCTCTCGGTGTTCTTGTCCAGCACTCCAACCACCATACCACACTGGCTCTTTGTGCTTAATTTACATTGCGATAAATTTATATGCAAAGCCCATTTAGCTCAATAGACTCTGTCCTTGAGCTATATACAGGATTGCATTTTTAGGCTGCAACCACTTGCAACTTCAATTAGGATGCTGTAAAGGCTGTTGACATCGATGGGATTTACTTCTGAGTGCCTCTGTACTGGATTGCCAGTTTTGCTCATGCCTCAAATGATGCTAACACCCTGATTCTATGAAAACTGTATTAGGCAGGAAGACTCCTGGTACTGGCTTTGCACTATGACTCCAGAGCTAATGTTGATTCTACTGTGAGCTGCACAATGTTGTGGGCAAGAGATGGAGCACTGTGCTTGTGAAATGACATTTTGACCAGAAAATAAAAGTGATCTCTTGTTGCATCTGGGATGAATCTAAAGGACACACGCGCGCGCACACATGCACGATTGATCTTGCTGATGCTATAAAGCACCATGAACCAAATAATCACAGAAGTTGTTGAGGCCATCAGACATCAGTGCTTTAAGAAGTACACTGTCTTGGATGTTTTTACAAGTTAAGTGTCTCAGAAGTACATAGAAAATGCTTAGAGAACACTTTTCTTGGTCATTGCACGACAGGATAGCTTACTTATATGATGCAGTATGATGAACTTGAAGTCTAGTAGTTTTAAGCCAGCAAAATATCGGAGAATCTTTGTATAAATCAAATAAACACTTTTCCTGTACTGATACATACACGAACACCACCTTGATGATGCCACACAAGGAATTAGATGTATAGATTGTACGCGAAGATTGTACGCGTATAGATTGTTGGCCACAGAAGCCTGCCTGGAGGTGTAAACAAAAACTAAGGAACCGATTTGTCAGTGGTGCAGAACAGTGCTAAAATCTGGAATAATTTGTACAGATGAAATACTAGAGATGGAATATTACTTTCTTGTTGCAGAGTGTTGCTTGGGAAAACGTGATTAACATCCAAAGTCTAAATTCTTGCATTCGTCTACCTATGTGTCCCATTGTTCTAGGTTTGCTGCCAGCAGTAGATAATATCATGCCTTACTGTGTTAGTGTAGCAGCTGCCATTGGTAAGTGAACCATTTTGAACATGAACATCACTTGGACAGCAAGTTTTGGGACTGAACTAAACAGAGGACATTAAAATACAGACTATTTGGTTTATTAAGAGTCACCATATTGTAACAAACTCTGTTAGTGGAAAAATGCTTTTAAACATTTGTCATGAATGAAGATAAGATTCTTGACTACATATCTGTCTATACGTGGAAATGACTTTCTTTAACACAACTGGAGTGTCCATAATTATATTCTATTATTATTTTTCCACCAAGTTGGTGTAATATTATCTGAAATTTTACCAATAATGATGCCCTTTGTTCTTAGTAGCTGATGATAACATGTCAGTAACACTGCATCTAGACATACTCAAATTATTTTACTTACTCCCTATAATTTTTTTTAAATAAAGAGAGCAAGAAGATGTGTTGTTTCATTGATTTCAAGAAAATGACACTAGTTTATGCTGCTGGTGGATGCAACTTCTTCCATTATTCCTGCATTTCAGTGTTCCAAATGTATATAATCAGGAAGGCAAATGCACTGATTTAATAGAACCTTTAACCACCCTGATCATTACAAGTTTATGATCTTTCGACAAAAGAGAATCTGAAATAGTAGTCCCCGACTTTTCCTTTTTAAAAAATCTTTCAGGAAGTATTGCCAAAACTAAAATCCAGCCTCTGTGGGTGGGACATCACTGTGAGAAAAATGGAAATGTAAAACTGCTGACTCGATGTAACACAAAATTATACACATTAAAATTTCATTCAAGTCAGAACTGGATTGTTTTCCAAGTGACTTGCTAAACAAATCCAGAAAAATTTTGAGAATCTTTTTGCTTTGTTTCTCTGACATTACCTCGGCTTGTAAAGTCCATTGGACAAAATGTGTATGACAGAGCAGAAAACATTGCTTTCAGCTTTCTTCATCTGGTCAAGAAGGATAATAATGATGACAATTTACCTCATAAGTAGTGCACAGGGAAGAACACCTTGTAGCCTGATCTAGTGCCAGTGTTCACAAGCAAAATCAGGTTTCCAATAATAGAGGGTGATTGCTTGAAAGGAAGCGGGGAAAAGGATAAGTAGGCAAGAGTGAAGGAGGAGACATAGGCCCTTTTCGCACCTTACCTTTCCCAGTGCTGGGGTGCGGGGATCGCGCGAACAGCCTCTTGCGAGAGGCTCTCACGTCCCCACTGTTTCAGCTCTGCAGCCGCTGCCTACTAGTGAGCAGGCAGCGTGAGGGCTCCCCCTCTTCCTTCTGCACTGCAGCCTGGGATTTTCCCAGGCTGTGCTGGGTCAGGAAGCATGAGCTCCGGAGGCTCCGCAAACACGGTAAGTACACACAGGGCCCTGGAGTGATGCATGATCGTGCACCATTTTAGGTTAGAAGCCAAAAATGAAATAGTGTGTGATCGGCGCCTGCTGGCCCCAGCACCATCACACAATTGAGAGGATGTCATGTGGATGGCTCCTCGCAATTGTGCGATGCTCCAGGGGCCTTTTCGCATTGTGAATGCTGTGTGAAAAGGGCCATAGACTTGGTTCTTATGCCTTCTTGTGTAACAGGATTAATAGAGATCTAAAATAGGTGCAATAGGAGTGAAGAAAATCCAGCTGATCCATCTTCTTTTCTCTGCCCCAATATTAGGCCAGTGTGTCAGTCATCAGTTAAGGTGAAAAGATTGTCTCCTTTTTTTTTTATCTCAAATTGCAAATATATGTTTGCCTATTCCTCCCAGCCCATACCATGTGTCATTTAATCAACATCGTGAGAATTTGCCGCTCTCTATCCTTGAGTTTCCTGTGACCATGTGAGACTTTCTAGTTTCGTTGCTTGGTTAGAGAACTTTCTGAAAAACAGAAATGAAACATCTTGTAAAGATTTTTCAATGATATGGGCAAACCATGGCCAATGAAACCAGTGAAAGTTAATAAGCTCAAAGGAATCAACACATGAACCATGCCAAAGAAAGCACCAGACTATTGGCCCTTGTCTCTCCCTCAACTTTCACAAACATTTTTATATTTGATCTGCATTTGAAACAATCTCATGACTTTCCCCCAAAACTCTTACCATACATAGCATAAAATAGCATCTTTTAGTTTAGAGTCCTACATATTTAAATCTTTCTGTTAGATCAATTTCTGTCATACTGCCAACAATATATCAATAAATACTGTCCCTTCCATTCGTTAACTGTGAGATTATTAAAGCAGCAATAGTCCTTCTGAGTATTTGAAAATTCTAAGCATTCAGTAATGAAATATTACCAGTCCTGATACCAATAAAAAATCATATTTAATGGGCTTGGGAAAGAAAACTAGTAGTTTTTGTCACTTCTACCAGTAGTCATAGAAAGTCTAGGAAAGAGAAATTTATACCACAGTTCTCCAGATTTGCAGCTTAAACAACAACAGCACAAAACAACAAATTTCAGCACAAAGGGCATCAATGAAATAGAAATAATAATGCTAATAATGGATATTTATTCCATTGACTTCCAGTGGACTTGAAATGGTAACACTAGGTTGTGAACATGGTTTTTGTTTTTGTAAATCCTAATGTCCTTTTTATATAACAGTATGTAAAAGTACACAGATTCAGAGAGCTGGAAGGGCCTTAGAGGTCATCTAGTTCAATTCCTTGCTCAAAGCATCAGCAATGCAGGCAGCAACTACAGCATCCGTGAGGGATGGCCATCCAGCTTCTGTTCAACTATTTCCAAAGAAGGGAGATCACAACTTCCTGAGGCATCCTGTTCTACTGTTGAACAGTGCTGTTAGGAAGTTTCTCCTAATGTTTAGTGACAAGCTTCTGCCCTGTAGTTTCTATCCCTTGGTTCTAGTCCTGCCCTCTGGAGCAAATGAGAGAAAGTTATGTTCCTTCTTTTGCATGACAACCCTTCGTATATTTGAAGACAATTTTCAAGCCCACATAATTTTTTCTTCTTCAGGCCAGACATGTTGAGCTCTTTCAATCATTTTTCATAAGATTTGATTTCCAGACCCTCACATTATTCTGGCCTGTCTCCTTTGGACATGCTCTAGTTTGTTGATACCTTAATTAAAAATATGGCACCCAGAACTGGACACGGGACTTCAGATGAGATATGTTCAACACAAAAGACAGCATAACTTTCACTTTGCATGATCTGGGCACTATGGTTCCCTCAACTGTGTTGGTATTT
The DNA here is from genome assembly GCA_948472985.1 of Iguana delicatissima. NCBI lineage: Eukaryota > Metazoa > Chordata > Lepidosauria > Squamata > Iguanidae > Iguana > Iguana delicatissima. The sequence goes on from CAOKZL010000623.1 coordinate 358,337, forward strand.
TTAAAACATCATTTTCTAAATTTATTTTTAATGCATATCTCCCACCTTTCTACAAATATGGGACCCAAGGTGTCTTATAGCATAGGGTTAAAGAAAATACAGCTAAAACAATACATAGTACGAAAGTTTTAAAAAATAAAAAATTAAATGAGCACACTGCTGACTCATTTTCAGATTAGGATCAAGCAAGATACCTAGGTCCTTTGATAAATAGTCATATTGTTGACTCATGTTCAGCTTACATACCCTCTGAGTGTCCCGACTTGGCAGGGACAGTCCCAATTAATCCTGCTATCCAACTTTTAAAGAGTTTCTCTCTCTTTCATTTTCTCCTTTTGCCCTCAGTTTATTTTCATTGCTGGAAACTGAGCTCAAAGTGAAAAAACAGTTCATACTCAATTGGAAGAGAGGAGGTAATGGGCTGAATGAAGAAAAACAAATTGAAACAGAATCCAGACAAGGCATAGGTGTTTACTATGAGAAGTCCTAATCTGGAGTTGGAGGTGTGTCAACCAATTCTGGACAGGGGCCCTTTCCATAACCTACCTTTTCATGAAATTGTCTGGTGGGGATCCTGACAGTGGGTCTGCCAGGAGGAAAGTGTGGTGGGAACACTCCTATCCACACTGGCTGACTCTCTGCAGAAGGGAGCAAAGGCCACACCTCTTCCTTCTGTAGCACAGCTGGGTACTTTCCTAGGCTGCACAGGGGCAAGAAGTGCAGCTATCATGCTTCTGTGACTTCTGCAGGACAGGTAAGTGTGGGATGGTGGTGTGATCATGTGTCATTGACGGGGGAAACCTGCCAATGATTTAATCTGCAGTTGCATTGCCTGGGGATGGGAGAAGGATGGGACTGCAACGACATCATACAGAAGCATTGTCACGGTCCTGTCCTTCTCCTGTCCCCACTGTGGGATGGAAGGGTGCTGTGGAAAGGGCCAGGATCACACTCCCCATGAAAGACTGTGTTTGCAGCTTGGGAGTCTCTTCAAATGTCACCTTATTATTAGCTTCAGCTGATATGCCAACTGCATCACTTCCTAGAATTTGACAGCCTAAAGATGGTAGCACATGTGCTGGAAACTTCAAGGTTAGACTTCCGCAATGTGCTATACATTGGGCCACCTTTATACAAAGTTCAGAAACTCCAGCTGGTCCAAAATATGGCAGCCAGATTGATTATAGGTACAGCGAGGAGAGACCATCTCACATCAATATTAAAATCACTCCACTGGCTGCCAATTAGTTTCTGGGCAAAGTACAAAGTGTTGGTTATTACCTTTAAAGCCCTACGTGGTTAAGGTCCAAGTTACCTACAGGATCTCTTCTTCCCATACATCCACCCCATACACTCGGATCCTCTGGGGACCATTTATTCAAACCAGACAGGACTAGACTGGCAACGGTCACCCAGAGGACCTTCATGTTGGCTACCCCTAGACTGTGGTATGACCTGGTGGAAGAGATCTGACAGCAAAATATGCCTGTTTGCATTCAGAAAAATACTAAAGACCTATCTATTCCAGTAGATCTACCCAGTCTATTTTTAATTATGATGTATTTTAATAATGTATTTTAGTTATGATATATTTGTATTTTAAATGGTATATTTAAACTTATGAAGCATTTTAATTGTATTTTCATCGATGCTGTACCCTGCTTCAAGCCTTAGGAACAGGTGGATTAGAAATATAGTAGCAGTAGTAGTAATAATAATAATAATAATAGTAATAGTAATAAGGTATCCTGCCTTTCCCAGTTGGTTGAGGCAAAAGCAGGTGGCCGTAACCTCTCCTAGCTTGTCAATTATTTCTTGTTAATAATTTCTGACATCTTATCCACACTCCAATGCTTCTCAGCCAAATGTGTCCTGGTTTTCTTCTGTGAAATATTAGAGGGCGTGCTCTTACATTCACATAAGACTCCTGGATCCCTTTTTCCCTACCCACTCATTATCCTGGCAATCCAAGGCCCTTTCCGCACTGGGAGTGGAGTGGATTGGGGCGGACTTTTTTTTTGTAGTTCCGCACCTCAATCCGCTCCGAAGCGAACGGAACTGGTGATGTGGCGTGTTTTTAAAAAACCTCTTTTCAGAGGTTTCTAAAAAGCACAGAGCGCGCAGCCCCGTGCAGCTCCGTCACTGTGCTCTGGTGCAGATTTGCAGGCGCGCACTGGTGCATGCCTGCAGATCTACCGGGGCGGGCTTTAGGCTGGGGAGCTTCTCCAGTTGGTGGAGAGCCTCCATCAGCCAGAAGCCGCCATTTTGGACGCCGAGGCTGCCATTTTGGATGCCGGAGGACTACGGAACAGTGAGATCGCGCTGCTCTGCATGGCGACGGACTTACCCAGCTGCCAGTAAGCTCCGTTTTAAAGTGTTTTCCCCTGTTTCCCCCTCTACGTGTGGAAAGGGCCCAAGTATTCCCCATCCTTTAAGTGAGTCTTTCACTTTTTAACCCTAAACGCAAAACCAATATATGAGAAGACATCTAGTAAAAATGTCTTCTTTGTACCTTTCACTTTAATGTGTCTTAACACCATCTAGTGAGTTGAAGTTTTAATTTACTGTTTTACTGCCCAGCAGCAATGGCAACTGTAATATATAACGTTAACATCTTTAAATACTCAAATCAAATCAATAAAAGCCAGTGCTGCCAAAATTGTTATCTTAACAAAACAATCAACACAAAAGCCCTTTTGGAGGGGTCTGTACTATTACTTACAGTAATTCATTACCATAATTATTTCTTATTAGCTTCACTTTCCTAACCCTCAAGCCATGAAATATTCTGTGCTAATAATATACTTCATGTTGCTCAGTGGTGCTATTTTCATTTTGCAAGTCCTCTCGAAGGATGCAAATCAGCTTTCTTTACAGTCAAGTGAAGATTTGTATTCATAGGAGCTGGGTTTGCAGGTGGAGGAGAAGGAAACAAAAAGACAAGATTCAAGTATCTAGTTGAATTAGGGCCACGTTTACTGAATTCAAGCAAAAACCTGTGGAGGGATACGAGTGTGGATATGGTTAACATTGGATTACCTTGGGATATTAAGTGGGTCCAGAGAAGGGACAGAACTATTCTCATCATGTCTCTGGGTGAACACCATTACTAGTGTAGGAAGACTTTTCCAAATGACCTTCCCTCCAAAAGCCTCACAACTTCTAGTAGGTGAGGAGGGTCAGCCTCCAAAGTAATTCATATTATGCTTATGGGTCTCATACATCTCAGCAGCAAGCTTCAGGACTCATCTCAATGGCGTTATGTTCTCTCACCATCTCTCACTTGAACATCCATGCATTTGAGTGATTAGTTCATACATCCACATCAATAAAATCCTTCCAAACAGCAAATTATGAAGTGCGGCTGTCCTTTTGCAGTGGGCAGGGAAGCAATATGTGTGTATATGCTTGTACACAAATGTATTCCCTCCTTTGCATTAGCATAGTGCCTCGTCAATGTGTACAAATGCATGTGAATCTCATCAAAACACCCAGAAAAATCCATATTTTAAACTATATGCGTAGTATGGAAAATTAATGAATATTATTTTTTTTAAAAAAATTAAAATGTACAATCATATCATAGCTGTTTTTCCCCCTACTGTTCACATTCATACCAGTAACGTGGATATTAGAAGACATGAATACAGTGAAATAACTGAAAAATACAATATTAAATATTAAGATTTCTTTTTACTGGAACAGTGGAGACATTCTCATGCACTGATAGATTTAAGAAAGAAGACCAGATAATTCACAAACTCCACATTCAAGGAGAAATTTGGGTACGGAATTTATTTCAAAAAATATATATCTTGCACTTTAGTGTATCTACAAGTTCCTTCAGTAACTTGCTGAGTCTTCTTATGAAATATACGTGCTTTACCTCTTAGAATCAAATATTTATAATATTATATAGCAGTTCTGGAGACAACACACACAAACTCACTCACATATACATACACACACTGAAATGGATGATCACAAAAAACAGAAGTAATTTTTCATGTGTGTCAGGCTTTTTTCAAATGGTGGGACTGAAGCAAACACATTTCAAATTGTTTGCCTTTTTTTTCATTGTGTGTGCCTGTAACTCATGGGAATACTTAGAGTACTTAGCAGATATCAATTAACATGTCTCTAAGAGGTTGTTTAGCTTGCTGTGTGGGGTTACATGAATCCAAATGAAGGGCCAAATTCTTCAAGAGAGCATTTTTGACCATGTATTTAAGTCACCAGAGCATATTTACATGTGCAACAGCATCTGGGTATGTCTAGATGGATGTATCCTGGGGTCTGCCTTCAGACACTTGTGCTGAATGCACAAAGGTAAAATATAGATAAAATTACAGTAGCCCATACAAGCATACTGCAGCTGGCCAGTAATTAATTAATTAATTAATTAATTAATTGCCATCTTCTTCCTGAATGGCACCTGATATTTATTTCTCCATCTCAGTATGCCCAGACAAAGAAAGTACTAAAAGTAGCCTTACTTATCAGAAGCATGGCTTTTTTTTTTCCTTTATTAGAATTTAAATTATATACAGATTCTCCTTGGTTTACAGTTGTTGCTAAATTAACACTTGAAAAAAAAATTCCATATAGATCAGAGACAAACATAAAAAGTAAATAAAGCAGTACAGCAGCTATGGCATTAATCTAAATCACTCTTTATAAGCTATAAGCTAAATCACTCTTTATAAGCCATAACCAAAGAATCTCCCCATTTTTGACCCAGATATGTAATTAAATCCTCCCATTCTTTCCTAAAATTATCTAAAGATTTATCATTTAATAACTTTGTTAGTTTATCTAGTTCCAGTATTTCATGAATATCCACAAACCACTTTTCTGTATTAAGAATTTCTTCCTTTTTCTAGTTTTTAGCATAGAGGATTCTCACCTTGGTTATTAAATTAAGTATCATTTTTTATGCTGTTTTTCTATGTAATTTCTCACCAAAAAAAAAAGCATGGTTTTTATTGAACTGCATGGCAGCTCTCAGAATAACTGTTTCTGTCATGCCCCTGTTTCAGGATCCAGACAAGACCCTTCCCAACAGTCACACTCCAGAGAAATGAGAGGAACAGTACTTACAGCAGCCAGCATTGGTGGAAAAGGGAGATCCCAGGAGCCTGAAGCATTTATATAACAAGGACTCATGAACTGGGCCAACAGTTGGTTAAGCCTCTGAACCTATGTAACAAGAGACTAGAATCGGAGGAGATTGTTGTAGCCAATCAATCCTACCAGTGGAAGTAGTCCAGCTTACTCCTGAATTCCTTGCTCCTGCTTCTAGAAAGCTTGACCTTTCCTCATGCATAGATTTTGCCATCAGACTTTCTGTCTCTGGACTTACAGTAAACTTGGACTTTCTTGCTAAATCTACTGTGAACTTGGACTGCAAAACAACTAAGACAAACTTGGCTTGCTAGCCCCTGATAACAGGCTAATTAGACAGCAGAAAGCCTTCACTGGCTGCTGGTACAGGGCAGTTTCCTCAAGAAGCTTTGCACAGAAGCATGAAAGGTCGCAAGAGCAATCAACTTGGCCTTGGAAAAAATGGTATCAGAAAAATTCAAGAACGGGATGCTTTTTCATCTGTGCAATTTTGTATTTTTCCTTATGTATTTTCTATCCCTCTTTTCTTTTTTGTTTCATTTTAATAAAAATAATTTATTTTAAAAAAAGAAAGAAAGAGATGGATATCAATGTCTACTAGTTGGTATGTCTATGTATGTCAGCTCTTGGAAAACATAATTACTATGTTGTTATTGTACTCCTGCTTATGTATTTCCTAAAGAGAAATGGCTGGCTCCCACAGGAATAGAATAGTGGATAAGCTAGACCTTTGATCTAACCCAGTATAGTTGTTATATTATAATACTTACCTGCAATTCTAAGACCCTCAGAGGAGGCCTGAGAGCATACTAGGAAAGAAACGTCAGAGCAGGGTAAGAGTGAGAAGAAAAAGGCTGCAGCATTAGTATCCGGAGCCAGTGATATCTTCTCAATGTTCAGGTTTCACATGGTACTGCTGACAGGAACTCAGCCATTCTCAATGGCCCTAATGGCTGCTTCCTCAAAACATGCCATTTCTTAGCACATGCTAAGGATCCTTGCTACTAACAAAGAAAACCACATTAAAATGCAGCCACAATGAATATGCTGCAACCTCATTTCATGAGCATTTTGAGAACTAATGGCCTAAAACAGCACATATGTAAGAGAGATTGTCTTCAAGGATGCCTGAGCTCTTAACATTCCTCATTGATACTTATCTTGTTTTTCTTAAACTTCTGGAAAAAGTAAGGGGAGAAGGAACAGACCTTAGTATTGTCTTGTTGCTGGTGCATGGGTAACTTAGAAAATTGTCAGGGTAAGTAGAAGAAGACAATCAGTGTAGTATAGTGGTTTAAACATTGGACTAGGACTCTGGGAAACCAGGATTGAATCTCTGCTGAGCCATGAAAAGCCACTGTGTGTTCTTGGACAAGTCAGATTCTCTCATCCTCAGAGGAAGGCAAAGGAAAACCCTTAGGGTTGCCATAAGTTGGAAACAACTTCAAGACACACAATAACAAGTAGAAGGAAGTATATTTCCCTGGCATCAGGACCTCACATTAAAAATCATGGGAAAAACTAGACCAGGAAGACACAAACCAAGCTTTTATAGCTTTTATAAAGGAAAACTAATTGGATATCTGGCTACCTAGAGCAAGGACCAGTTCCAGGTCTTAGGCAGACTTGTTGTTCCTGCAAAGTCAATGGATCAGGGACTACTGGATGCTTGGTGCAAGGGCTTTGGTCTTCCAGAACAGGAAGAATAATAGGAGTAGAAATAGTAATGTGAGAATGGGGGGTTGCCAATGTCATTGTCCACAATATCAAATTCCTTCAGGTCATTGTGCGTAATTCTTTGACAGTTGCTTATTTCTGAATACAAGTTGCTGGGGAACAACACCAGGAGAGGATACTTGCCCTAAAGTTCTTTGTGTGGGCTTTCTGTAAGTGTCTGAGTGTCCACTGGGGGAGATAGGTTTTTGGAATATGCTTTTAGTTTGATCTGACAGACATCATCTATTGGACTTATGTCCCTGATTGGGTCCCCATGAGGAAAAACAGAAAACACAGATAGAAGGCCTTTTGTTTCTTTTACTGTGGTGGTTCCTGACATCCAACTAGCAGCAGTGTAGCCGGTTGCACCCTGAAAAGTGGTTGACCTAGTCAGAGCAGCATAACGTAATATTTTATATTCACAAGTATGCATTTAGGGATTGATGGTCAACCATGGAATAAAGAGACTGGACACAAAGTTGGGATAACTAAGGACTACTTTATTTTGACCTGTTTTATTTAAATTGTGTTAGCCTGAAAGATAGAGGCGGGAGGGGGAGCAGCATGATATGGGTCCAGCTGATGCCAGGGTCACAATGTGACAACCTGCTCAGCCTATACATGGGTGATAACACCTCAGTCTCAAGGACAATCCAAACTGGTTTGGTTGTTCTCTAGTCCAGCATCTTGGAAGGTAACCCAGGGACTCCCACCCAAGCTGCAGGGCTCTGAAAGTGAAAGCCTTATTCGCAGATTAACCTCAAGTGTAGCCTCCTTCACCAACCCCCTGGGACACAGGGCCCTCCAGAACCCTACACTACACCAAAGGGGTGTCAATAGGTGGTTACTGAAGTTTTATTCTCCCCCATTGTCTGCCAAAGGACAATCTATTTAACAACACCACCCAGAGCCAATTTTCCCAGTTCCATCAAAGACAGCATGCGATTAACCAACAAACAAACAGCAAATCCACTACCTGAGAAAAGGAGGAAAAGTCCTATTTGGCCTCAAAGCAACCAGATTAATTCACATTGCACTGAGGGTGACAGGGTGGGTCAATGTCGAGCACCGAATGACATGTATAGGGGTTGAACTGCTTCACTGTCTCTTTTGCCCCATCACATGTGTTGATTTGGCACTTAGTGCCAATCAAACATAACGCTGTGGTCTCACTCTATGGAGACCATGAAAAGCTTACCTTCCCCTCAAGTGACATTCACTGTGTAAGTCCAGGTAAGTATTAGTATTAATCTCATAGTTCTGTAGTGATACACGCCATGTCTCCCAAATAAACATTCTAATGAATTGTTCTAGAAATGTTCACCATCTGCACCGTCTCACCATTAAACAATAGTAGGTGAACAATAATACAAGTGAAGAGTGTTTGATTGTCCATACCCCACTGCCAGCACAAAAGGCACACATATTCATATCTTTCTCAGCTGTACACAACAGTTCTTTGGACTGGAACTTCAACTGTGTGTAGTACCTGAGAAATTGAATGTGTGGGATATCAGAGTAGCCTGTGAAGTGGGAAAACACATTATTTGAACTGGAATATATTTCTAGATTGCTGTGTCAGGACATCATGAACTAGTTATAAGAGATCTGTAGGGACTTTTCTTTGGTGCTGAGATACAGATACACAGGCCAAAGTTTTAACGAATGGAGTGAAAATTATGATGGATAGCTTTGCTTGGAAAGAAACAGAATTGCAAGGCCTTACATATTTGAAGTAACAGTTTCTTTCTCCGTTTACCCATTTTTTTTTCCCTATACTTAGACTCTCAGAAAAATCTGGCACTTGTTTTTCAAAGTTGTAAATTGAATCCAAAATATGAAGACTCAGGCGAAGAAATCTGTAGCTGAATTCACAAATAAAAATGCAGGAGCAAATAACTATGATATATCCATGGTCCAAGAAATACTGAAGTCTAAGAAAATCACAACTGGTGAATAGCAATAATTCAAAGTGATGAATCACTCCTAGCACACATGTGGAGTTCTATGGAAACCCTAGCAAAGATAGACAAAGCTGTTTGTTACTGTTCCATGATTTTCTCCATAATGCCATTTCATTCCCACATTAATTCACAAAACCATTTCAATTTAATATTTACTTGGATATTACACATTACATTACACTATGTATTTCACTATATATACACTATAAAATACATTTTAAATGTATTTAAATGTATTCTAAAGTGCCAAAAACTGTGCTCCTTAGGTGGAGCTGATGCTGCATAGTTGGAACTCTGGTTGAGTTGGAGAAACACAAAATCTGGTGGATAGAAGAAGGAAAGTGAAGCATATTTGTAGGCCAAAACACACTGGGAATGCCCCTACCCCTGGCCCCTACTTGCCAGGAAGAAAATAATGTCAACAGTAGACCAACCTGGTCCCATCCATTGATCAGTTAGGAAACAACTTCCTTTCCCTTGATTTCCTCTTCCTTTGCATTCCTTTACCTGTTGGTATCATGTATACAAGGTGTGTTGTATCTTTTAATATCTTTATATAGTATTATCTCTTTATAGTAAATATAGTATTTCATATTTGTGTACAATAACTGTGGCCAATATTTAGGAATTTTGTAAGTGGGTGGTGCTGATGGAGGAGATGTTGTTGTTATTGTTGTTGATGATGATGATGATAGTCTGAGAGGATCAGGTTATTTTGTATAGGGATTTGCAAAGTTAAAATTTCAATGTTTTGCTAAATATCAAATTCTGAAACATCCCTAAATAGAAGCGTTGTAGCTTCTATGGCCAGCAAAGGAAAAAAGATTCAATTGCATACATGGTTCTTGTCATTACCCAGGTAAAGTTTTTATTAATTTTTATATTTTCCCCATTGAAGTACATGGAAATATAAAGAACATAATACCATTTTTTTTTCTTTTATGCCCTATGTTGAATGATGTATGGGAATATCCCATCTAGATATCTTGGTCCAAGTGAAAGTTCTACTACTACAAATGAGATGATTTGGGTAAACATTGTGAAATTAAATACCTATGAAATGGAGGCCATTCTGACTAGATGTTAAAAAGAAAATAACAATTAAAAAGGAGGAACATTCTCCAAGTCTGACTGCCATGTTTTACACTTTCCCAATTATTTCCACTGCCACCAGTTCTCACCACACATCCATCTACTGGCTTCTTTAATGGTAATTGACACATGAGGTAGGGCATGGCATTGCAAACATATCACAGTAATTATAGAGAGAACCTATGAATTATTTATTTTGAAAGCAAGCAGTATGTGGTTAGTTTTGCTATGAAAACCCAAAAGTAAATAGTACTTACAATGAATAGCTGGCAGTCATTAGTTATGGTACGCGAGCAGTAATTATACTCTTAGCACTGCTTTCTCCATGGGTTCATAAAATCAGGCAGATTCCTTGGGTGCTATTTTCACCTACACTGACACTTTGATTTAAAAAACAAAACAAAAAATGTATCACATTCCTCTGATTTGGTGAAATGACATTTGAATACAATAACATCCATGTACTTTAATGGTATGAAATTGCACCATTATTTCATAGTGAAACTTTCAGAATAGTTTGCTATTATCGAGTGAATTTAGTTTGCATCTTTTTTTCCTAATTTCTCTCTCTCTCCATTATTTCCACACCAGTTGAAAACGGGGGCTAGTAGCTTTTTAGGAGTTTCTTTGCTAAGAGGTGATTGCTCTGCAAATGTGGACTCAGGCCAAGGGATGTGCATGAGAAATACTTAGGATTCCTATTCCAAATGTTCCTTAACAACATTGGTTGGCTGGCTATTCTCCAGCTGTCTCAGTTTTGCAGGGTCAGTCCTGATCAATCCTGTATTGTCTGACTCTTTCAGCTGCTTTTAAAATGTCTCAGTTTCTTACTCCTCCTCCCACTTTGCCCCTTTGTGCTTAGCTTATTCTCACTGATGCAAGTGGAGTTTAAAGTGCAAAAGGAGTTTATGTTCAGTTAACTCAGCAGAGGCAAAAGGAGAAGAGGGAGCAAAATCTTGCCTTTCCCAATAGGCTCAGGCAGAGGCTAACTTCTGCAGCGTTTCTTAGCTTGTCTTTTCTTCCTGATTAATAATAACCTTTGCCATCTTGATCACACTCTGAAGTTGCTTGGCCACATGTGTCTCAGTTTTCATCTGTTTTCATCTCTTTAATACTAAGCAGGAAACAAATCCCACTATCCGTATCAATAAACCTGCAGTTAAACATCCATTAGTGTAGAAGGCTTGGTTAATACTAGTATGGCCCTTTCCGAACAAGGAAGTTAAAACAGGCCAAAGCAACCAGGCACGGAGGTCGTTCACACCTTGGATCGGACTAGGTCCAGACTACTTACCTTCGTTCCGCACCTTAGTCCAATCCAAAACGCCCCAAAGTGGTCCTCCAGTGCGCTAAGTGAAGACCGGAAAAATCCGGTCTTTCAATCTTCTGGAGCGCGCCATTGCGTTCCTGCTGACTTGTGCAGATGCGCAGGCTCACACCAATGCAAGCCTGCGATCAGCGGAGGGTGGGCTGTGGGCGTGGCCAGCGTCAGCGGTTGGTCTGGACCCACGAAGAAACAGGAAGCCGCCATTTTCAGTCGGAGCAGCGTGGATCTAAAGACCTCACACTGCACCGATTTGCCCTGGAATAATGGAGGAGCCCTGCAGAAGGGCTTAAGGGAAAGTCCGCATTACTTCGGACCCAGAAGACCCAGTAAGTAACGGCACAGAGTGATTCACTCACCTTGTGCAGAAAGGGCCTATGTCTACATTATGGAGCAGGGTGCCCTATAGCACTCCATGATGCTACTGCAGCATCTCTTTCAACTAAACAACTGGCTGAAATGAACATGCATCACACGTTAAAATGCCTCTATGAACTCACACAACCTCTCCCAGTTGTCCATGATGATGTTTCACATAAAAGCAAGCAGGATTATTTCTTCTAGTAACAACAACAACAACAACAGCAGAAAAAGAAAAATCATAGAATCATAGAATCATAGAATCATAGAAATGTAGAGTTGGAAGAGACCACAAGGGCCATCCAGTCCAACCCCCTGCCATGCAGGAAAACCCTCAAAGCACTCCCAACAAGTGGCCATCCAGCCTCCGCTTAAAAACCTCCAAAGAAGGAGACTCCACCACACTCTGTGGCAGCACATTCCACTGCCGGACAGCAGAAGAATCACTATCATCATCATCATCATCTTATCCTATTGGGCAGCTATGAATGTCTAACTACTATAGTTACAGAACTATGCAGGAAATTCTCCCCCCACCCCCATCAACCCCATTTACCAAGAAGCAGACACTGAGATTGATAGGGGTCTATTCCCCTGTCACTTAGGAAGCAACTAGCTGACTTCCCCCACTGACAAGCAATCTCTGTTCGAACAGACAGAAACAGAGTCTCTGTTGCAATTCCCTCCTCACGCCAGAGATTCCTTGCACAAGAGGGTGGTTGGAAATGTCAGTCAGCTGCTTCCCGAGTGACAAGGGAATGGACCCCTGTCAATCTCAGTGGTTGGCTCCTGGTAAGTGGGGATTGGGGGACTTTCACAGTTCCTAAGGCCTTTTCTGCACCTTAACGTCTTCCGGCGCTGGGGTGCAGGGATTGCACAAGCAGCCTCCGTGAGAGGTTCTCACATCCAGGGTCCTTCAGCTCTGCACGAGCTGCCAGCTTGTGTGAAAGCACTCCACTTCCTTCCGCAGTACAGCCTGGGACTTTCCCATGCTGCGCTGGGGCAGGAAGCACCACCAGCATGGCTCCAGAGGCTCCACATGCCAGGTAAGTGCACGCGGGGCCCAGGAGCAATGAGCGATTGCGCACCATTTTCAGCTTCTAGCCAAAAATGAAAAAGTGCACGATCGGCTCCTGCCGGCCCATGGAGCATCGCGCGATTGTGAGTGTATTGGGCAGATCGCTCTTCACAATCGTGCAATGCTCTAGGCCCTTTTTCACATAGAAAATGTCATGCGAAAAGGGCCTAAGAGTCCACTAAACTAGGGACTATCAAGAGATTGTGAATACTACACAGTTATGAATGCATAACTCCAGCTTATGCATTTGTAATTTCTCAGTAGGATTCCAGCCATCATTGTTGTCCTCCTCCTCCTTCTCCTCATCATCATCACCATCATCATCTACATTCTGTCCTTTTCCCCAGTTTGGGACTCAAAGTGGCTTACAACAGTTAAATATACTTAAAAATTAACAGCATATAAAAGTTAAAAAGCAATTAAACTATCTTAACATCTGAAACCAATTAAAACAAATTAAAACAACAACAACAAATAAAAGTACAAATTTACACAAACTATTTTTTTCTAGAAAAAAATCAGTGTGAAGAAATGCTGCACTCTGATGTCATTTGAATGCCTGCATGCTAATGTGGTTTGGATCAAATCAGTGAAATCATACATAAAATGGTTGCATTTTTTAAAAAAGAACCAGTTTGGGTAGGGGTTTGGGTGCTGGACGGAGAAATTGGATGCCTAGGGTTCAAATCTCTGCCCAGCCGAGTGGGTGACCTTGGGCAAGTCACATTCTCTCGATCTCAGAATAAGGCAAGGGCAAACCCCTTCTGAACAAACTCTGAACAAACCCCTTGGTAGGTCTGTCTTAGGGTCACCATAAGTCAGAAATGATTTGAAGGCACAGAGCAACAACAAAAGGGTCATTGTGGGTGAAAGTAGTTCATTAGGGATCTCCCTCATTCTGTAAGCCTGCTAGCTGATCCAATAAGCTTGACGTCCTCATCCTAAAAGCCAACTAGAGAGGGCTGCTTATTTAGTCAAGTGTTAATTTGCACAGCCACTCTGCTGATTTCCTGACTGCACAATGATGTTTTTGCAACTAGGGCCATTTCTGTACTACACTGTTGTAGTGCTATTATTCCACTTTCAACATCCGGTGGAAGCCTGGAGTTTGTAGTTTGCTGAGACCAAAGAGCTCTCTGGCTGAGAATTCTAAGCCTCCCCCCCAAACTGCAAACCCCAGGATTACACAGGTTGTTGAAAGTGAAATAACAGCACTATAACAGTGTAGTGTGGAAATAGCCTCAGTTACATGGCAATTTGTTTCATTGTTCTCACCTCTTCCCCCTACTTCATTCTCCCAAACCCACTGAGATTACCTTGTTCTACGAGGTGTGAAGTTTTTCATCATCTCAAAGAGTATAGGGTTCATCTTGTATTACATTGTCCTCTGAAGATAATGCAGTATGTTTATGCCTTTTTGGGCACATCTCTCACCAATAGCCTGTACCTGTATCTTTTTTTGTTTAGATATTACTGGCTAGAAGAGACTTTGATTTGTTCCAGAGTAGTCAGAAGAACATCTGTATGAAAACCCCAGCCTTGCACTTTATGTTTAATATCCCTGAATGTCTGCAAGAGGAGATATTGGCTTTATTTCTTGTTAATAATCTTCCAGTTTTTCACTGTAAATAGCACAGGCATTTTATGAGAATGGTATTTTTAACCCAAATGTTTGTCTTATTATCTATAACTCCCATAACTCCTTGAATTTGTGCAGCACAGTCAGTCCATAAATGGCTTTCTTTTGTAGTAATGAAATACGCACTTAAAATTTTAATACATCCCAAGAGTCAGTCCATAGTTGTACTATCAAATGAAAGTACTGTCTGTACACAAAAATCACCATGAGTGGATTAAAAGAAAGAAAGCAATTAAAACATACACACGTCAGCTAGCTGTCCAACACGTGGCTTTAGGCCAGTTTTAAAAACTTATTGCAGTTTTGAGGAGGGGCAGGGTTTTAACTGCTGTATTAACACACACACACAAGTTAACAAATAATTCATATTAGAAATATTGAATTGTCAAACATAGCCTTATTTTTACATGATAATATTCCTACTGTCATTTTTATTTTCAAGAACATGAGGCAGACCAATATGGTGTTGAGCAAAAATAGTATGCATTATTTTTTTAAGGGTCATAAGCTTAAGAGCAGAAACAGCATAGCTCATTTCAAAAATAAATATTTTTCTGTGAAGGTGACATCTTTTAAACTTCCCCCTCTTTGGAACAGCTTTTCATATACACAGCTCAGGAGCACCTGCTTTGTATTTGGTTGTTCCTAGATTTAATCCTTGACTTTTCAAGGTACAGCCAGAAATATGGATGAGTGAAACTCTAGAAGGCCATTGTTGGTCACTGTAGGGCAACCAGCTGCCCTCAAAATGTACTGGTTAGAACTCTTATCATTCTCAGCCAGCATGGCCAAAGCTTACAGCTTATGGAAATACTAAGCCAGAAAAAAACTAGGAATACCAGCTCGCCAGATGGAGGGCAAAGTAGTGAGCCCCCAACTCAAAATTCCAATGCTTAATAACAGTGAGTCACATGGCATCTTATCCATTTAGTAGGGGCTAGACATCCAATTTGCTATGCCTTCATATGGGAAATTGGGAGTACTTGGTCCTCCAGATGTTTTTGAACTACAGCTGCCATTTTCCCTGAAGACTGGCCATGATTGGTTGCACTTGAGAGGAGTTGGAATCCTACAACCCCTGGAACACCCTAGGTTCCCTTACCACTTCATTTTAAGTCTCCCTCATGATACCTTGAGAAAGCTTCTAGCTATCCCTTAGCTTGAACAGCTGAGCTCCAAACTGGAGCCACATAATTTTAAGTCTCCCTTGTTGTATCTTGAGAAGATTTTCAGCTGTTGTTCAGCTTGAACAAATGATCAATTCAACCTCTTCTATACTCTACGAAGCTCTGATTGGTAATACAAGTATTCTAATACACTCAGTCGGGTTGATGCTATAATGCCTTTTAACTGACCCATCACAATCTAAATTCATATTGTCATTGAAATGTGCTGTGGCTTGTATTACAGTATAGCTATTCATTTTGCTATCCACATTTCCAGTTAGCTGTTTACACGGAGTAATGGTGTCAAAGTAAGGGAGTAAAATCAGCATCTTCACTCCTGTTCATAAATAGCTCTGACTGCATTGTTCACAATGAAGTTGCAAAATTATTTTTATTTCAGTTGTGATGGGGTTAGAAGAAGTTAAACTCTTGTTTGCACCCACCCACTCATCCAGGATTTGGTTGGCTTTCTGGTCTGGCTCCTATTTATCTAGCTGCTAATAGTATTCACACAATTAACATCCCATCTAGTTTTGCCCTGATTTAACTCTTCTAATTGTTTCACACATTTCCTTGCATTTTTGTGTTCCCTTCAGGGAGAAGGAATCTTTATCCATTGCTGAGCTCTATTAATATAGGTCAGAAAAAGATGATACTAAATGTTCCAACTCCAAGCAGCAGCTTAGTTAACTTATCAGCAGATTTTTGGGGGAGCCTGAAATTGCAGGGAAAATGGTGATAAATAGTAAATCTGGGTCACAGGAAAGATTGACCAATTATATAGAAAGTGCAAATGCAAGTAAATTACACAGATATTACATTTAACTTTCTTAACTCCCACAAAATCATGCTTTTAGGCCTGGTTGTTTGAAGGAGTGTCATTTCCTCTGTGATTCTTTAAACAGTACAGCACCATTACCCTCTCTGTAGCTAGCTCTACAAGCTTCTGGAGAAGGTGAGGCTGTCTTTATGGGCCCCATAGATGCCTGGGAAGATGCCATGATGCAACCAGTGGAGGAGCCAAGAGGACATAAAAGGCTGGATCTCTTCCCAGCATTGGTCTCTTCTTCTGTGACTGTCCCACTGTTCTACCCTGTGGATCTGTGCAGGCTTTAGCTGGTTGTTTATGGGACCAGGTAAAAAATTTGGCTTTGCCACCTAATTGGAAAAGTTAGAAAAAAGGAGGCTGAGATTTTTCTCTGTCTTGCACTGTGGCCCACTTTGGTGGAAAATGTGGAAACTGGAAAGGAACAGCAGATAAATGAAAGCTTAGCTGAGCACCTTTATTAGTAGATCAGTCTCTAGATTGACAGCCAGGGCTGCATGGGGCCTGGGTATTAGGAAAGAAATTGGCCCTTGGGATCAGCTATGCCCACATTCCCCTTTAAAGCTCAGGATTCAACTGAGTAGCGTTGGTCCCCTTCGAAGGTTAGGCAGACCTCTGGCAGGTGGGAAGAAATATAGGATGGAGAGCTTGAGGTTGCCCTCTGGTCTCTTCCATAATCTGCATTATGGAAGGCCCCACTGCAACCAGAGGATTATAAATAGTTCTAATAAAGAGTGGGCCTAGGTTATACACTGTCAATGAGATCTTATTCCAGTAGATTCACAATTACAGTGCTCACAGAGGTTGACTTCCCAAAGTTTTTTAGTATTCTCCTTTACCATAAACTGCAGGGGCCACCAACCTTCTCTGTAGCATTTGGATAAGTGAGTGAGAGAGGGGTTGCTTTTCAGAGGAGGGACCAGGGAAGTCCAGCTGTATAAGTCAGCCAGAAGCAACCCTGTGTTTAAAAGATCCTAACATTTTAGATTAGAAGTCTGCTGCCTGAGCAGAATTCAATGCAGAGTCATAGACTGAAAAAAAGTTTGCCTGGACTATACTGCCATACTGCTTTCTTTTGAGGTGGCCCCCCACCTCTCCTTTAATATAAAACAGGTTGCAATGCTTCTTTGTTGCCTTGGATTTAAACATGCTAGATTTAAGGGAAAGTTAATTTAAACCATGAGAGACGAAACCCTTCAGAATATGGGACTTGTTTTATAGACAGACAGACAGACAGACAGACAGACAGATAGATATCATGGATCAAATGCATTTAAAGAAATTACTAAGGCCTAGGAAAAGATCTAAGGATTTGTGACGCTATACTAGTACAATATAGGCCCTTTCCGCAACTCACCTTTTTGCGGAGCTGAGGTAAGGGGATTGCTTGAGCAGCCTCTAGTGCAGTGGTTCTCAACCTGTGGGTCCCCAGATGTTTGTGGACTTCAGCTCCCAGAAGCCCCAGCCACTATGGTCAATGTTCAGGGCTTCTGGGAGCTGAAGTCAAGAAACATCTGGGGACCCACAGGTTGAGAACCACTGCTCTAGTGAGAGGCTCTCACGTCCTGGTTCCTTCAGTTCTGCAGCTGCTGCCTGCTCACGCGAGAGCCCCTCCGCTTCCTTCCGCAGTGCAGCCTGGGAGTTTTCCAGGCTGCGCTGGGGCAGGAAGTGCGAGTGCCATGGCTCCAGAGCTCTGCAGACATGGCAAGTGTGCGTGGGGCCTCGGAGCGATGTGCGATCGTGCACCATTTTCGGCTCATAGCCAAAAATGAAAAGTGCACGATCGGCACCTGCCAGACCCTGGAGCGTCACACGATTGCAAGTGCATCGTGTGGACTGCTCTTCTCAATCGCACGACGCTCGACGGGCCCTTTCGCATGGCAAATGCTGTGCAAAAAGGGTCATAATGATATAATATGACTAGTAGCCTACAAGGGATCCACTTTGGAATAGTGGTATGAGTGTTGAACTAATACCCTGGAGATAGATTTTGATTCCCTGCTCAGCCAAAGAAGCCCACTGAGTGATCTTGGGTGCATCACACACTCTCAGCTCCAGAAAACCTCGTGATAAGTTTGCCTTAGGGTCATGATAAGTCAGAAAGAACTTAAAGGCACACAACGACGTACAACTCTAACCAAGCTAGAAAACTGCTTGGAAAGAATAAGACATTGTGGCTTTGTAGCTAGGTGGAAAGCACATCTTGTGGGTCCTTCTTTTTCTCCCTTCCGCAGTTTGGATCGGCTTCACCAGTCATAACTACAGATTCAAAACTGTTGAACACAGTGTTTCTCTCCAATGCTTCCTGCTATAGCAGCATTGTTTTTACCTTCCCCTTGCTAAATCAGTATGAATCTTAGAAGCCATTTCGGCTTTTGCAATCCACTTCTGAGTTTGTGCAGAGAGGAATAATAACTCAGAACTCAATGGAGGGGAACTGGGCAGTTCCACTGATCCTTAAAACAGCAAAGCCAAATGCAGCATTTCAATGTCTTTTGAGCCATGCCACTATCTTTTTCATCATGCCAAAGCACCAAAAAACCTCTCTTTTCTCTACAACGTAGAGAGCTAAAATGTGAATGGGATACAGAAAGGGCAGGGAGAAAAAAAGAGGAATGTTGCACATAAAGACAGACTGGTTACTTTCTCCTACTGCCCCAACATACGAAGGGAGTCATCCTAATCCTGTATGGGAGATCTCTGTAGGGAACAAGTTTCTGCACAAGTAAATGATGCAGACTGAGATGTAGAGAAAGATACACATGCCCTTCCCAACATTCCCCCAGATCTGATTAAAATGAATTGGTGAATACAGGGATGTAGAGCCACACTGAAATCTGACTTGGATAACTTCTCCACCATAGTAGGATCACAGTTTGTTTTGAGGCTAATGTTTAATACATCCATTTATAACTGATTGGTCTCACATATATGTTACAGGTCAGTCTCTGTACTGGAGCCAGCTCCTATGGGATGTGGAAGAAGGGAATGGGCTGTTCTGGCTTAGATTAGAGTTAGGAATTACTATTGACCAGTAAACATATTCTGAGGTAGCCATATTGGTCATACAGCAAAATACCGCAAATTCCAAAATCCGCAAAACAGCAATACTTTTTTTGGGCTAACCAAAAAGTGTGAAATGCATCATGCAAGGTTGCAGTGGTCTACTGGCTTCTTCATCAGGCTATGGTATTAAAAATCATATAGGAGAAGGAAAAAAAGAATGATTGATGTTAGAATCAAAAGTCTACATTTTGTATTAAGAGGATGCTTTTGTTACTTATTACTTTTTTTGTTACTTTTTTCTGTTGCTAATGGAGCTGACAGTTTATTGCCTGCATTTTATGACTCTTTTTTCCCCAGTTTGCACCTGGCCTCTGCTTGCATTGGTATCTCGCCAGACCATTTTAACTGACAGCAAAAGAAACATTAAAAGCAAAAAAATGTGGGCCTGTGATTCTAATATTGTCATTATTTTCTTCTTCTATATGATTTTTAACACCTTTGCCTGATGAAGAAGCCAGCGTTTCAAAGCTTGACTGATGCATTTCATGCTTTTTTGTTGACCGGTAAGTTTATTTTAAGTTACAACTGAGCTGCAGGTTGTGGAACTTCATCCCATCAGAGCATTGATTGGTTCCTTTGCTACTTTCTTCCTGCTAGCAAAGACCTTTTTATTTAGCCGCATCTTTGGCTCTTCAACTATTGTGGTGGGTCCTTTAACAGGTATCACAGTGCTGTTGTTGTTCTAGTATAAATGTGCATTTTAAACTGTTTTAATGTTGTGCTTTTAATAACATTGTTTATTCAACTGCTTTTTAAAAAAATGGTAAAGTAAGATTTTTAGCTGAACTTTTTTTTAATTATTGAAAGACACTTTGGGTCTTGTGCCAAGAGAAAGGTGGGATATTAGATAGACAGAAAGGCAGGCAGATTTGTTGTTGTTACTGTGTGCCTTCAAGTTATTTCTGACTTATGGTGACCCCAAGTCAAACCTATCATGGAGTTTTCTGCAGTGATGTAGACTTGAGTTGATTGACTTGGGCCCTTTCTGCACTTTACCGTCTTCCAGCGCTGGGGTGCGGGGATAGCGCGAGCAGCCTCTGGTGAGAGGCTCTTGTGTCTGGGGTCCTTTGGTTCTGCACGTGCTGCCTGGTCATGTGAGAGCCCTGCCTCTTCCTTCCACAGTGCTGCCTGGGACCTTCCCAGGCTGCACTGGGGCAGGAAGCACGACTGGTGTGGCTCTGGAGGCTCCGCACGCCAAGTAAGTGTGTGCGGGGCCCGGGAGCAATACATGATCACATACCATTCTTGGCTTCTAGCCAAAATGAAAAGGAGTGTGATCGGTGCCTGCCCTACCCTGGAGCATCACGCAATTGTGAGTGTGTAGTATGGATCGCTCCTCACAATCGTGTGACACTCCAGGGGCCCTTTCGCCTGGAAAATGCCGTGCAAAAAGGGTCTTGGACTCAAGTCAGTCTTTAGTCACTTCAAAGGCCCTTTTCATTTTCGGCTAGAAGCCAAAAATGGTGCATGATTGT
Organism: Iguana delicatissima; assembly: GCA_948472985.1. Classification (NCBI taxonomy): domain Eukaryota; kingdom Metazoa; phylum Chordata; class Lepidosauria; order Squamata; family Iguanidae; genus Iguana; species Iguana delicatissima. The sequence goes on from CAOKZL010000623.1 coordinate 379,167, forward strand.
GCATTGCTCTCAGGCCCCGCGCACACTTGCCTGGTGTGCGGAGCTTCCGGAGCTGCGCCGATCACGCTTCCTGCCTCAGCACAGCCTGGGAAGGTCCCAGGCTACACTGCGGAAGGAAGAGGTGGGGCTCTCATGGGAGGAGGCAGCTTGTGCGGAGCCGAAGGATCATGGACGCGAGAGCCTCTCACCAGAGGCTGCTCGCACGATCTCCGCACTCCAGCACCGGAAGGCGGTAAGGTGCCGAAAGGGCCAATGACTTGACTAGGGCCCTTTTCACATGGTGTTTTTGAAGCGAAAGGGCCCCTTGAACATCGCGTAAATGTGAGGAGCGGTCTGCATGATGCACTCACATTTACACAATGCTCAAGGGCCTGATGTGGACAGTGCACACACCTTTTAATTTTCGGCTCAACGCTGAAAATGCTGCATGGTCGTGCATTGCTACAGGGCTCCGTGCACACTTAACTGGTGTGAAGTGCCTCAGGAGCCGGGCCGGTCGCACATCCTCTCCTCAGTGCAGCCTGGGAGGTCCCAGGCTGCACTGCAAATGGAGGAGGCGGGGTGCTCGCGTGAGGAGGAAGGAGCTGCGGAGCTGAAGAGCAGGGACGCAGCTGCGTTCCTTCCAAGCCTTCTCGCATGAGAACCCCAACCCAGCAACACGAAAAGTTAAAGTATGAAAATGGCCTGGGACTTGACTTGGCAAAAATTACACACAATGACTCAACTCGACTTGAGACTTGCATATTTTTAGTGACTGACTTGCTACACGTGCTTCAATAATATAACTAGGGATGGGCCAACCAAATCCGTGAATCCTCGAATCCTTGAATACTTGGGAAGGATTTGAGATTCGCAAATTTGAATCCTTGGGCCAAAACAGGCGATTTGAATCATTAAAATCTCTGCACGCTCTGGGGCTTGAGTGCCCCAGATCAGGCCCGTGTGGGTGCGTAGGGCCAGGAAGAGCCGCTTTCCTGCATGTCACGAGGCCTGAGATGGTGCGAGAGCCCTGGATGAAGCTCATTCTTGCTGCCTGCCCCTGTGGCTGCCTCCCTCTGCAAGATAATTATTCTCTTCTTCCTGTTCTTTTGACTTGAGACTAGGGTAGGGATTGAGACTGCACTAGAGGCTGATATTTGGTTGTGTTTGTTAAGTGCCTTCCTTGTTTTAGGACTTGAGACTGGACATCAGGGTAGAGAATTGAGACTGTGCTAGAGGCTGGTGTTTTGTGTTTTTATAGTGTCTTCCTTGTTGCAAGACTTGAGACTTGACTGGAAAGTACAGTGTTCTTAAGATTTCAAGGACAGCTGAAGAAGATTCCTTTGCATGGCACCCTTGCAAAACTCTTTCATATACAATTCTGGGGTTTGTAGTTGGACAAGGTGTCATAACCTTCTCTGCCAAAGTGTGCTGGTGCTACAAACCCCAGGATGCCATAAGGAGCTATGCAAAGAAAAATCCAGTTTGGGACTGGATTATCTCTGTACTGTAGTATGTGACCCTGTTTACACAGGCAGGAAAATGTGAGATTAATAATCCACATTTTCCTGCTTGTATAGAAAGGGCCTTCATGTCATTTTCAATCTGGTGAGATCCTATGGCAAAACTATGCCAATTGTCCTGGTCGGATTTCTTCAGAGGCAGGTTTGCCTTTGCCTAGGCTTTTGCTAAGGCTGAGAGAGTGTGTCTTTCCCAGGATTATCCTTGCCCTTTTTTGTGTCTATTTTGTTTTGTAATAGTCAACCCAGGAGTCAACCCCAATGTCTGGAGCTACTTCCAAGTTACATGTAATTCTTAATAAGAAGTATATGAGTATGTTTTTCTGAAAATGAAAACTATTATTTAATTTGTTTTTCGTTAAACAAAGATGTCAAATTCTGCTTCAAAACAATTTTCAGTAGAAGTGCTTTCTTTCCCTTGCTTTTTAAACCCTTTTGTAAAAAGGATTCAAAAGATCCGAGATTCGTGAAATTTGTGGATTCGCAGAACCTACGAGGGATTCAGATCTGGATTTGGAAAATTCTGGATTCATCCCATCTCTAAACATAACACTTTTGTCCAGAAACCTTACAACGTACTGGTAACATGACGATCTGCCTCAGGCTTAAAGTGTGGACACTTTAGGCAATGAGGTTGAGGTGAGGTTGAGGTCTGTCCCCACTACATATAGGAAGAGATTTCTAAAACTAGTCCAAAGAGCAGAAGGCAAGACTTGCCCCCAGAGCAAAGGGTGTGTACCTCAGAGAGGAACAGAAAATGTGTTAGGCAATGGGCTTGAGGAGGAAGGATCCTGCCTTCTAAAGCTCTTGAAGATTCAGTAATGGGGAATAAGAAGGATCTATTCCCCCACTTCTGAGAAAGCCTCCAGCTTTGCAAATGGGAAGTAAGAAGGATCCTATTCCCACTTCCGAAGCTGCAGATGGCAAAATCACAAAAGTAGAGGGCCAACTCTACTTAAATTGTTAAAACTGACTTTATTTGACTCTGTCTGGAAATTCTGAAATACAGGTTGGAGTATAAAGTTAGCTCCCAGACTTGAGCCTTGACTAGAGACTTGACTTGAAAGTATCTTGCAAGGACTTGAGACTCGACTTGAAACTTTGAAGGTAGAGACTTGAGACTTGACTTGAGACTTGGAGTAAAAGACTTAAATACATCACTGGTTTTCTTGGACTGAGAGTGTGTGATGCCTCTAGTGGGTTTTCAGTGGGTGTGATGCACCCAGTGGGTTTTCTTGCCCAAGCGGGGACTCAAATCTTGGCGTCCAGGGTCATAGTCCAGTGCTCAAACCACTACATATAAGTTTTCCTTCCATAACAACTTTTTTGCAGGCTTAGGGCCAATGGTCAAGATCATAAGAGTCCTACTAAGAAGCCCAACTTCTGAATTTCCCTTCGCGACTTCTGGCAGTGCTCTTCTTCCATCTCCTTTATGCTGCAACCCTTTTTTGTCTGCCTTCTTTGAACAAACAGTAAAAGAGAGGAGGATGAGATGGAGAAAGCATAGTAACCTCTACATGTTCTATCCTTTCCCTCTGGGAGCTGGTGCACACTGGAGACAGAAGGAAGAGCAAGCAAATTTATAGTGGTAACAGTACTGATATTGATGATGAGGTGAGCACATTCAGGATTCTGCCCCCCTACCCCATGCTGGGAGCATCATGGCCACATGCTCCTAAAACAGAGAATTTACATTTCTTTTATGCTACTCAAAGCATTAATCTGTGTGGCCCTGCTGTGTGAACAAGAGTCTCTGGCAAATCCCTAATCTCATCTGGTGTGACTGGCACAGTACCATGGAAGTTGACAACAGCATCTCTTGAAGACACATGCTGGTTGTTTACTAAGGAACATCTTGCTTTGTACCGCTTTTCCAGTCTATCTGATCCATGCATCCCTTCTTTCATCTGCAATATATTGAGCAAAATATCATTAAATTAATATTTAAAGAGTTTGCAAAGGATGGAATGTCATGTCATATCCGCCATCAACTTGGTCTTTGTCCTCTTTATTAATTAATCTTAATTTGTCTAAATTTGATTATACCATTTCAGTACAATTTGTTTCTGCTCACTTTCCTTCTTAAAATAATTGCAGAAAAGAAAAAGAATAGCTTATTCATTGCAGTATAGATTCTCAGCTCTCCTGCCACTTAACCATTTGCAAAGTTGGCTGCAATTTATAGACTGATATGTTGTGGGCAACATTATTTTCACAGTGAGAATTGCTTTATGCCACCTCAAGAGAATGCAGTTAATAATCCAGAGCTTAGTTGAGTAATTTCAACTGTGGAATAAATTCAGCACTGTAAACTTAACAGAGGAGACTTCCTTACAAGACTGTCTTCATAGTTCTTGTCATAAAATAATTACACATCACTTTAAGAGATCTTTTCATTTGGGTTTGTGTGAGGAAAGATAGATTTTTCACTTGTAAATTTAATTGCATCATTGTTGTGCAAATCTCTCATATGAATTCTGAGATTCATCATTTTGTCCCTAACAGTGGCTTAGGTGAAACATCCAGTTGCTTATTTCAGCTGTGTCAATTCCATTTGTGTTGCCATTTCTTCATTATTGTTTGGGACAAGCAAGGTTCATGGTGTTGCTGTATATTGCACGGTTAATTTACAGTCACATGGAAAACAAAAATAATAAAATCCAGGCACAGTAGCATCTATCCTCTTCAAAGTGGTGAGTATGACTGGGCTTAAAAGCAAACTCAAGGCAGCAAGGGTTCAGATTGGAGTTCCAGGCCTGGCAACATTTCAGACCTACACAGGAGGTCTGCTATGAACAGAAAGTCAGACAAAAACAAGACCTTGGACACCTACCAAATAGCTTTCAAGCTGGATGCTGACACAAGAGCATCAGATATTGCTTCCACAGCCTTCTGAGGTAAACTAAGGCCCTTTCCACACGGAGGATGGGGGAACGGGGCAGCGCACGCAGGGATGGATCTTACCTTAAAACGGGTTGCTCCGTCCCTGCGGGGAGCGCGCGTTCGCCGCTCCACACGCTGGCGAGTTTCGGTGGCGTTTGGCGGCGCCCAAAATGGCGGCCGGCGACTTCCGGCGGCGCTCTGCCAATCAGGGCAGCGCGCCAGCCGGAAGCCCGCCCCCGGGCAGCTCTGCAGGGACGCGCTAGTGCGTCCCTGCAGTTTCACACGGGGCGCTGCAACGGGTTAGCGCGCTCGCACTGGGGCTATTGGCTTTGCTTTAGAGGAGGACTGTGGTCCTGGAAGTTTCTAAGAAGTGTGATTCTCCTCTCAAAGAAGAAGGGAAAGATTATGCTTCCATGTACCTTGTTTTACAAAATGGAAATATTTCAATTCGTTACACTGCTGATGTAACACCGAGGTGTTTGTGGCCTGTGGCAGCATCCAAGGACTGGAACTAACAGTTGAACCCTCTAACTTTGCTAGTCCCCAGTGTCTTTTTAATATAGGAGAATGTTAGTGTAGCAGCTATGATTCTGGGGCCGAATCCTCAGAATCTGAGGATGACATCTACACAACTGAATGCTCTGGGATATTTTCCAGCTGATGAATCTGGCAATTCTCTTGAAGCTTTGGTCTCACTATGGAATAGTGTGATAGAAAGGGCCATCAATATAATTGCCCCTAATCATCCAGTCCAGTGCTATGGAGCCTACAATTCACCTAGGTTTACAGAAGACCTGTCGGCAATAAACAGGCCAGACAACAGCTAGAATGCCGGTGGTATAGATCACAGAAAGAATGCATCTTAAGTTGGTGAAGATTATTTGTTGTGCCTATATGAATCAGGTCTTTAATGGGAGGATGTTAGATCATTGAGGTGCCACCTTAAAGAAGGCCCTCTCCAACATCATCTGTAGCATTTCATCATCAGCAACATCATTATGAGAAGCTTATTGGGATGGGCCTCAAGGTGGCAAGGAGAAGAATACTTATATGAAGGTATCTATATGAGGCCACTGAGAGAGGTCATAAGGAAATTAGGGCAGAGATTTCAGTATGCTGATGACATCAGCGATGCTTCTCTTGTCATTCGAGTCATCTGAAGCTGCATAGCTGCTGCAATAGTGCTTGAATGATGTAATGGACCAGATAAGGGCCAATAAAATGAAGCTGTACCCTGATAAATTGGAGGCTCTATGAATAGGTGGTTCTCTGTTCTGGGAACTGCTCAAGTTACCTGCCCTAGGTGTGGTTGCACTGTCCCTGAAGGAATGGATGCATAGCCTAGGAACACCCTTAGACCCCTCTTTCTCACTGGAGAGCAAGGTGGATACTGTGGCTCAAACTACCTGGGGCCAGCTTTAAGTGGTATGCCATATTCAACCTTTCCTGGATAGGGATAATTTAGACATAGTGGTTCATGTAATGGTAACTTCTGAATTAGATTAATGCAATGCATTCTACATAATGCTGCCCTTGAAGATGTTTCAGAAACTGCAGCTGGTTCAAAATGCAGCAGCTAACTTGAACATCATACAAGAACCATGTAACACCAGTTTTAAAGGAATTGGCCTGGCTGCCATTATACTTCTGGTCTGAATTCAAGGTGCTGGTAATACTATTTAAAGCCCTAAATGGCTCGGGAATTCAACATTCATATATGCCCTTGCCCAAAGCTTAAGGTCTGCTGGAGGATCTTCTTCTGTGTCCTATCAGTCAGAACGATATGCTGTGGGAGGGTATTAAAGAGGACACCCTCCCCTTGGAGGCTTCATTGGTGACAACTTTGCTGTCACACAGGCACCAAATGAAAACACGGCAATTCAAAAACAAAACAGAACAAACCCTTGAGGGCCTAACTGGTTGTACAAAACTCCTTCCACATACATGGTTTTAATTTGTTTTAAATTATGTTAACTTTTTAATCTGTCTTTTTAACTTGATAAATTGTTTTCTAGCCTTTTAGAATAATTTTAATTATTCATATTGTTGTAAATCTCTTAGATTGGTTTTATAGTGTACCACACTGAGATCTCAGAATGGAGGGATGGATGTAAATACATTAATAAATAATAAATAACTTCCTTAAGCAAGAGAAGTGAAAATAGGCTGAACTGGGAAAAGGATGTGCTCAGTGATGTGACTGTACATCTTGTCCTAATACTGTCCCTTCGCTTATGTCTCCAGCCTCATTTCCTGAATGTGGGTCCCTGACGTTGGGGTCATGACAACATTTTATTTTTGCGTTAAGACACTTATCTGAAATAACCTTCATGTCAAGGTTTGTAAGGTTACTACATATATAATGTGTTTGGGGGGGAACCCTTCATAGACAGAACTTAGTAATTTATTTTGGCATGGGAACTATTTGGAATTATTATCTTCATATTATTTTATTACACACACACACACACACACACACATATATATATATATATAATGTAGGTCATATTTATTTACAAATATGTGGCACAAAGTTTTATTTAATTATTTAATTTACTTATGACTTATGGTATATTCGTTTGTAGTGCTGGATATCTGACACATGTAACCTGCTTCCCTAGCTTTGTTCATCATTTTTATGTACTAACATATTTGCTGGTCTATATTTTTAAGAAAAACAAACAAACACCCTGTACTAATATTAATACTCCCTGCACCAAATCCCTAGCAGATCCAATTCTCTTCTTGAAGAACTGATTGCCCAGAAGGAATGCATTCTGAAATCCAAGGGAGAGACTTATAAGTAGATATGCCTGCATTCCTACAACTGAAAACCAAGGAAGGTATTCTGTGGATTCCTACCTCCCACCCAGCAAGTAACAAGAAGAGTTTGTTTCAAGATTTCTCAGTAAGCTGAGCTCAATAAAGAAACCTAATGATGCCATATCAACAAGAAAGCTGGTATATTCAGTTGTATCACAATACTGATTCTTATACCTGTCTGTTGAACTTTAACAGGAGAACATATTACAAGTTTCTTGTTGCCTCCCTTAAAAACAAACAAACAAGCAAACCCAGGAATATTGCAGACAACTAGGTCAGGCAGCATCAATATATTCATCTTTGATGGATTCCTTACTACTTCTCAATGCAGTACTTCCATTTCCTTATTGGCATATGTGCTTCTTCTTGTGTTCTGAGAGCTTCAGTATGTTGATATATTTCTAATTTATGTATCTTCAAATTAATTTTCTGTATGGTTTCAGTTCTATAGACAATTTAATATTATTTCAAGGTTAACATCTTTTATGTTTTTTAGCTATATGTGGCATTTCTATTTATTCTCTGAGCTGCCTGGAGTCCCATTCTTCTTAGAAAGGTGGCATGCAAATAAAGCGGTTGATAGATTGATTAGTTAGTAGCTTTTGCATGAAATGAAACAGCACCTTAGAAATCTGTATGCTTCAAACATAGGGAGTTGTTTAATGTACATTAGTCTGAGACTTAAAAAATGAGAACAATATGTTCCATAGACATCGGTGATACTTGGGACTGAGGCACAGGGCTGCTTTGTTTAGGTTGTTTTTCGGTTTTTGCACAGCTCCCTCTTTGGGCTGAATAGATCACATGACCTGTTTACCATGCAGTGCAATTGGAATGTTACTTACTAGACTTGTAGCTTCAGGTATGGGAGTGGGTAACTTTAGAAGTGTTTCCAGAATGGACTCAGACATTTTCATTTTTGAAAAGGCTTCAGGCCAGTTCTAGAAATTAACAGAGGCCCCCTGAGCCAGCATAGGGTTCTGTGTCTACAGCTGTTTCCCTGACCCAGAGACCAGTGGCCATGCAAGGTGGGGCTCATTGCTAGAGCTCAAGCTTGTAAACACGGAAGTTCTCCTATAGGGGTTAATGTTCTACAGACCTCTTATTTCAGATAGTGGAGCACCTTTGGCTCTCCAGATGTTATTGAATCCCAGCATTCAGAAGTCCAGCTTGCCTAGCCAATTTTAAGGGGTTATGAGATTAACCCCAAACATCTAGAGGGCCAGTAGTCCTCCATCTCTGTCATAGCTTAGTCGAGCACTGCCTGTACGTAGAGAGGATCAACACTACCAGCATCTTTATGCATGTCCATGGATCAATGAAGAAGCTAAAACTAGGAGGAATGAGATTGTGCAGCATCACAACCAATTTTAATGTGAGGCAGAGAATATTGCCAGTATGGCTTGTATAGTACACCATTTGGGGACATTTCCAAATGCTCTGTTTTAATGAAATAAACACATATCTCATTTAGTTTTTTTTATGATTTTATATCATTTTAATGTTTTCAATTGTTTAAAATATTTTAATATTTTGATTTATTGTTGGAAGCTGCCTTGCTATTCTGGGAGAAAGGCAGCCTGTACTAAACTATATACATACAAGCATACAATATCGTGAACCTCTCACAGCATTCAGTCTGCAATATTATGACACTAGGAAATGTGATTTAAAAGAGAAGTCACCTACCTATAATGCTTTCTATGTGGGTTTATATGGTTGCATGATTGTTTAGGATTTTTATTTATATGTCCAGGAGACAGGCAAGGTGTAATATACATACATATAGTACACTCTAGAACCATTTCAGTCCAGCAGGCCAGTGAAAATCCTCCTGCCATGCAGAAACCTTATTCTTACTATGTCTACTACCTAACTCTTTAAGACCCTTTCCGCATGTGTAAAAATAAACGAGCAAAAACAGGACTCACCGGCTTTCTTCTCCGGCCTGGTGAATCCGTTGGGACGAGGAGGAGTGCGGGCTCGTCGCTCCTCACTCCTCCGGCGTCCAAAATGGTGGCTTCCGGTTGGTGGAGGCTCTCCACCAACTGGAAAAGCTCTCCAGCATAAAGCCCGCCCCCGGCAGATCTGCAGGCGTGCACTTGTGCACGCCTGCAAATCTGCACCAGAGCGCTGGGACGGAGCAGCACAGAGTCGCGTGCTCCATGCTTTTTAAAAACTTCTGAAACGAGGCTTTTAAAACACATGCTGTGCGACCAGTTCCAGTCACTCTGGAGTGGACTGAGGTGCGAAACTACAAAAAGTAGCCTGCCCCAGTCCACTCTACAGTGCAGAAGACCTCCGTTGGAGGTCGCTCTGCACCGTTTTAATAGCCCGGTGTGGAAAGGGCCTAAGAGAATTGCAAAAGAAATTAAAATGTTATCAGTAAAGGCAACTGGCTTTCCTGAGGGTATTTAGGAGGGTACTTAGTACTGAGAATAGCAACTGTGGGACTATCTTTTGCACTAAAATCATTGGCATCTCTGTATTGCTCCATATAAAGCCTATGTTTTTCTCAGTCCAGAATCTATTGTGTGGTTGAATGTATAGATGAAATTATTAACATGATGGGCTACCCATTAAATTCAATACAAATGTTAGCTCCAGATGCAGAAAAGAATTTGCATGAAGATATATTTGATGTACGTATTGTTTAAATATGTCCTAGATCCAGCAGCACACACTGGCAGAGTATATATCTCTGACAACATAGTTAACATCACTACAGACAGGATAGACTCAGCTCTCTGATCCCCATTCCTTATGTAATGCATAATAGATGTCATGGAATATCCATATATGACTCTGTTCTTCCAGCCACTCATTAGGCATGGAGCTGAGCCCTGGGATAGTCTTATATACCAGGCAGAGTGGTAGGAGCCTCTACTCAAGTATAAGCCTGTGCCTTCCTCACTAGTACTTAAGGACTGTTTTTGCGCACATGGAGTGATAATATTGCATTGGCATGTACAGGATACCTCTTTGCACAATGCCATTCACAAGCTGTTGTAACCATGTGGCCCCCTAGCTAAGACCTGTTAGTACTGTGCAGAAGAAGGCAATTTTATACCACCCCTGAAGCCTTTTACCTTGAAAACACTGTGATGAAATAATCCCAAAAGAAACAAGAGTAGTGCCAGAAGAAGAGACTCCCAGGTCTGAACGCACTCAGCAAGGTACTGAGGAAGAGCAGAGGACGAGTACAAGCAGTGCTGTGGCTAATTATACAACTGGAGTCAAGACAAAAGGATGTTCAGCTGTTGATGCATTCAGAGGTGAAAGGAAAGTCCGAAGGTGCAGAAGACATATAATAGGAACATGGAATTTGAGAACAATGAATTAAGAGAAGCTAGACATAGTAAAACAAGCAATGGAATGTATAAAAATTACAATACTTGGGGTAAGTGCATAAAATGGTCAAGAATGGGAATTGTACAGGGTTTTACTCAGGAAATGAAAATCTAAGAAGAAATGGGGTGGTAGTAATAATGAGGAAGGATGTAGCAAAAGCAGTCAAGGGATATAATGCAAAGTCTGACAAAAAAAAATCAATAAAACTTCAATGAAAACTGGTAAGTATGGAAGGAAATAGAGAAATATGGTAAACTGGAAAGCTGGGGAGACTCTAATATTGTATTGATACCTAAAGAAGGTAAAGACAAAAGCGAAGTTAACAATTACAGATCAATCTCCTTGCTGAATATAGATTATAAAATATTTGCGTCAGTGTTGGCAAAACGCTTGAGGTATGCACTGCAGGATAAGATTCAAGAGAGCCAAACAGGCTTTCTCCCAGGTAGAAATATGAGAGATAACGTTAGAACAATCACAAATGTGATTGAATTTTATGACAAAAACCTGGGGAAGAAAGCAGCACTTATTTTTCTGGATGCTGAAAAAGCTTTTGATAATGTTTCTTGGGACTTTATGTTAAGGTTCTGAAAGAATATGAACTGAGAGAAGATTTTTGCAAATAGATGGAGACGATTTACCAAGACCAATCAGCGAGATTAATTATAAATGGAGATACCACAACAAGCTTTACAATAAATAAAGGGGTACGACAGGTGTGTCCGTTATCACTATTATTATTCATAGCTGTTTTGGAGGTTCTGCGGATAACAATAATTGAAGAGCCACAGATAAGAGGTTTGAAATTAAGGAAAAAAGAACTGAAACTAAAAGCGTTTGCAGATGATGTAATTATAGTTTTGGAGGATTCACAAGAATCAATTGAGATGCTGATGGAAAATTTACAAAGATATGGACTAAAAGCGGGTTATAAGATAAATAGAGAAAAAACAATGATGATGACTCTTAATATGACAAAAAAAAGAGCAAGCAGAATTGGAGAGAAGATCCAGATATCAACTGACCTAGAAAACAAAATATCTGGGGATCACTATGAGAAAAAAGAATCAAGAACTATTTGAAAACAATTATTCAAGAACATGGAAAGAAATTAAATGTGATATGGAGAAATGGAAAATTTTAAATTTATCCTTCTTGGGTAGATAAATGCTTTTAAAATGTCTTTACTACCAAAGCTTATGTTCCTCTTTCAAAACTTACCCATAATAGGGAAAGAGAAGATATTTAAAGAATGGGAAAAGGCCCTACAAAAATTTATTTGGCAAGGGAAAAAAACCAAGAATTAGATTTAAAATACTTAAAGATGCAAAAGAGAGGAGGACTTGACTTACCATCATTAAAAATCTATTACCACACATGTTGTTTAGACTGGATCAAAGGCTGGACTCAATTAGAAAGCACAACCACTAAAGAGAAGAAATAAACAATAGATTTGGATGGCATGGATATCTATGTTATGATAGACCTACAGTGAATAAAGAGTTTAAAAATCATTGCATTTGAAAGACGTTGTTGAAGGTTTGGTCACAAATAAAGCAAAAATCTTATACAAAACTACCAGTATGGACTTCACCACAAGAAGCTTTTAAAATCGCCCCAACAAAACAAGGAAATTTACTAAGATATCAAGAGTTATTGAAATGGGAAGGTGACAAACCAAGAATGTGTACAGAAGAAGAATTAAAGGTTGAAGGGCATGAACTAAATTTGTTTCCATGGAGACAACTCAGAGAAAGATTTAGAATGGACTAAAAACTATATGGATTTGAGAGAAAAGAGAATGAATTAGAAGTACTGATGAAAGATAATCAAAAGAAAAAAAATTCCAAATTTTAGAAATTATTGTTGAAAAGAGAAATGGAATCAGAAGTCGTCAAAGATACAATGGTTAGATGGGCACAGAATTTGGGACACTCAGTTGAATTGGAAACTTGGGAAAGAGTGTGGAAAATAGATATAAAATTTACACCAAACTTAAATTTAAGAGAAAACTTTTACAAAATGTTTTACAGATGGTACATGGCTCCAGAAAGATTACAAAAAATAATGAAAAATGGGAATTCAAATTGTTGGAAGTGTGATGAAAAGACAGGGTCTTTTTTCCTTATGTGGTGGACTAGTAAGATAGCAAAAATTTTTTGGAAGGGGTACATAATGAAATCCAAAGCATTTGTAAGCTGAATTTTGGAATGAAACCGCAGTTTTATTTGTTAAATATGTTAAGGCAACAAAGGGAAATAAGAAATCATCAGAAGGTATTATTATATCTAATAACTGTGGCAAGGTTGACATATGCGCAGCACTGAAAAAAAAAGAAACATATTGATATAGAAGAATGGAAGTTAAAAGTTCTGGATATGATAGAGATGGAAAAGTTAGCATTTTCTTTGAAGAATAAATCTATCTAGAACTTTGAGAAAGAATGGAAAAGAGTATTGGATTGGATAAGAATATAAATGTGTGAGAAATCAAAGAAGAAATAATGTAACTGTTCTTCTCTTTGTAGGATGGAAATTATGTTTGTAATGGAATGGAAATAAGCAATTTCAACTGGAAAATTTACGTATGGAAGTGAGAGGGTTTTTTTTTATTATTTTCGAGATAAACTTTCAATAAAAATTATACAAAAAAAAAGAAAAAAGAAAACTCGTAAGTATGACCATAATCCAGCTTTATGCTTCAACCACAGAGGCATAAGAGGAAGAAATTGAAAGATTCCATACTAGAATCTAGGACAAAATTGATCACACCCAAACGGAACATGTTGGCAATCATAGGTGAATGGAATGCAAAAATAGGAAAAAGGACAGAACCAAACATTTTAGGAAAATTTGGGCTAGAAGCAAGAAAATTGTTTATTACAAACACATTTTTCGGGACACCTGAGAGGCAACTGTATACATGGACATCACCTGATGGTCAAGATAGAAATCAGACAGACTAACACAACTGGAGAAGCTCTATTTTCTCTGCAAGAACACTAAATCAATTATTTTGCCAAAATACAACCTGAAAAACATGCCTGTAGAATTTGAAGATAATATAAAAAAATAGATTAAGCCTAATTAATTAGGAGCCAGAAGAACTCTGGATGGAAATAAGAGATATTGTGTGGGAAGAATGCAAATAGACAGTATCTCTAGCTGAAAATAAAAAGAAGCCTCAATAGATGACAGATAAAACTCTTCAAGAAGTTGAGGACAGAGGGGAAGCAAAAGAAAAAGGGGTCAGAAGTAGGGTCACAGCCTTGGATGCAACTGTTCAACAACTTGTGCTCAGTGACAAAGAACTGCTATAATAATCGGTGTAGAAAAATAGAAGACTACAGCAAGAAAAATAAAAGAAGAGACCTCTTCCACAAGATCTGAGAATTTGGAGGTAAGTTTAAACCAAGAGTGGGAATGCTCTATGATGCACAGGAGAATACACTTGATGAAGAAGAAGAAATAAAGAGGCAATGGAAACAAAACACTGAAGAACTATATGAAAAGGAAGAAAGGATGACAGGTTCAAGGAAACATTTGAAGATGAACTGACAATTTTGGAAAGTGAAGTGGAAGCTGTATTCAAAGCAATTGGGAGAAATAAATCATCTAGGACAGATGGCATATCAGTAGAACTTTAAGCAACAGAGACAGAATTCACTCAAGTTCTAACTAAAATCTGTCAAAAATATAGAAACCAAAAGAATGCCCCACAGATTAGAAATTCCAGTCCTCAAGAAAGGAGCAACGAGGGATTGCAGTAGCTACCAGATCATAGCATTAATCTCCCATGCAAGCAAGTAATACTCAAAATTCTACAACAAAGACTGTTACCATAAAGTTAGTGAGGAATGCCAGATGTCCAGGCTGGCTTTAGAAGAGGAAGATGAATGAGGGATCAGAATGCAAACATACGTTGGATAAGAGAGTGCAAGAAAGAATTTTAGAAGAAAATCAACTAGTGCTTTGTAGATTATAGCAAAGCCTTTGATTGTGTAGATCATGAAAGCTATGGATCACTCTTAAACAAATGGATGTGCTACTATATTTGATTATTCTGATGCATAATTTGTACTCAGGATAAGAGGCCACCATTAGAACAGAATATGGAGAAACTGGGTGGTTTCCAGTTGGCAAGAGGGTCAGGTAAGGCAGCCTTTTATCACCTTATCTAACATGTATGATGAACCTGTCATATGCAAAGCTGGGTTAGACTCTGAGGAAGGAGATGTGAAAACTGGAGGAATGAATTCTATCAATTTAAGATATGTAGATGACACCATACTACAAGTAGTAAATAGCAAGGACTTGGAATGACTACTGAGGAAAGTCAAGGAAGAAAGTGCTAACACAGGTTTACAACTGAATAAGGGAAAAAATGACTATAGATGATTCACCTAACTTTAAAGTAGACAATAAAGACATTGAGGTAGAGAAAGATTTCCTATACTTTGGTTCAGACATTAATAGGAATGGAGACAGCGATCAAAAAATCAGAAGACTAGGATTTAGAAAGGCAGCTGTGAATGAACTAGACAAGATCCTGAAGTGTAAAGATATATCATTGAATACTAAAGTTAGGATTGTCAATGCCATTGTTTTTTCCAGTTTCTATGTATGGTTGTGAAAGATGGACAGTGAAGGGAAAAAAATCAACTCATGTGAAATGTAGTGCTGGAGGAGAGTTCTACAAATACCCTGTTGTCATAAAAAGACAACAGTTGGTCCTAGAGCAAATCAGGCTTGAACTTTCCCTAGAAGCCAAGATCACTAAACTGGGACTGTGGCCATATCATAGGGAGGTATGACTTACTGGAAAAGACAATAAAGCTTGTTAAGATAGAGGACAGTAGGAACAGAGAAAGCCCCTGTTACAGAAGATTAGACTGGGGCCTTTTCCGCACCTTACCTCTTTCTGGCATGGGGGCGTGGGGATCACGCAAGCAGCCTCTTGTGAGAGGCTTTAGCGTCCCCGCTGCTTTGGCTCTGCAGGAGCTGCTGGCCAGCCAGCAGGCAGCATGATGGCTCCGCCTCTTCCTTCCCCAGCACAGCTGGGTATTTTCCCAGGCTGCTCCGGAGAAGGAAGCACAATGGCCGCATCTCCAGAGCTCTGCACGCAAGGTAAGTGTGCGTGGAGCCCTGGAGCGATGCGTGATCATGCACCATTTTCAGCTACAAGCTGAAAATGAAATAGTGTGCAGTCGGTGCCTGCCGGCCCTGGAAGCATCACATGATTGCGAAGACGCCATCTGAAACGCTCTTCACAATCGCGCGATGCTCCGGAGGCCCTTTCGCATGGCAAATGCCATGTGAAAAAGGCCTCAGTCAAGGAAGCCAAGGCTCTGAACTTGAAGATTTGAGCAGGGCTGTTGATAAAAGGACTCAAAGGTCTCTCATTAATAGGGTCACTATAAGTCAAAGCTGACTTGACAGCAGTTAACAACAACAACAACAACTAAGGGTCACCAGCAGGATTTGGTCTGTGCATTACATGCATACCCTCTTCTTCCTCCAATGGTTTGCTGAAATTCATCCTTTATTTTACCTTAAATGTTTCAGAGCAGATTCTGTAGCCAGAGCAATGCCATGCGCATCATATATTCCAAAAATGTAGTCCTAGCGCCTTATTAAGGAAAAGCATGCACATTAAAAAAAAAGAAAAGACAATAGATGCCATGAGGTCTGATCACAAACTTCTTCCAAAAAGATACATTTGATTTGAAAGAGGCATGAGAAAACAAGATCTCAGAAAAGTTCACATCCTGGGATGTGTCCAGTTAGTACAGTAGCAATTGCCTTGCTTGGTTTGTTTTCTGTTTCCAGCAAATATTTATGATGGCCTTTTTATTCATTCAGCCTAGTGAGCTTCCTTCCAGTTTTATTCCCTGAGTCTGCCTCTTAGATAGAAACCATCAATGTAGAGTTTTGTTGAACATTTTCTGAAAATTGAAGTGTGTGATGTGCATATTGCTTTTGTCCAGTATGACAGCAATATCCTCCTGAGAATCCCAATGAATTACTGAACCTTTACTTCCCTTTCCTCTCCGTAGGTCTTTCTTCTTCTTCTTTTTAATAATGGCATTATGCTGGCTACTCTCCAGTCCTCACAGATTTCTCTTCATCTGTTTTGAAGTATATGGATGTATTTGCCAAATTGTTTTCAGTTTCTCTTTATACTTACTTAACCCTTCTTGGACAGAAATTGGTGTGGTCATAGCCTTATCCATGTTAAGAGCCATTTACCTTTGGATAACCATCTGTAGTGCAGGCTTTCCATTGCATTTTGTAGCCATCCATCTCCATAAATCTGATTTCTGATGTAGTCAAATCTCTGCTCTAATCTTTTAAAAGGACATGGCAAACAATTATTCAGTGTGCCTCCTTTATCTTCCTCCTTTCTATGGGTTAGAAAGTGACATTAATACATGCATCAGTTGTCTGCCCTGGAGCAGGAATTAACTTTCCATTTAATGGCCATGATCCAAATGACAATTCTACTAAAAAGAAGCCAAGAAGTGTTCTTCACTTCAAGGTGAATGCTTCATCTTCTATTTATATTAACTCATTTTATTTACTGAAGCTTTAATCTTTATGGAAGGTCTTTGCCAAGGGTGTTAAATATATAAACAATTAGCAAAAGAGATGTGATATGTGAATACCCACTAACCTCTGGATAACAGGACTAGGAAATGTAATTTTTTCCCCCAGAAGATTTTCTTAAGTTTAATTATGTTGTTCAGTGTTCCAGCAATGGAAACTCAGAAAGTGGGGGAGGGGGTGAAGATAACTAACAGAGTTTAAATTCTTTTCTTATGGCCTTTTTGCACTACACTATTATAGTGCTATTATTCCACTGTCAACATCCTACGGAATCCTGGGATTTACAGTTTAGGAAATGTCATTTAGAATTCTCAGCCAGAGAGCTCTTTGGCCTCAGTAAACTACAAACTCCAGAATTCCACAGGATGTTGAAAGTGGAATCATAGCACTACAACATTGTCTGTCAATGGGACTTCTTCCCTTAAACCCATGTAGTTTTTATTGGGTTCTGGGAGGACTGACCAATAAATGGCCAAAGGGAAGAGTGTACAGTTTTTCCTTCGGTCACAGACAGAAGGCTATATTGTGCTCCACTGAAGCTCAACTGGCATTTGGGCTCTGACTGCCTTTCCCTCACTCCCACCTAACTTTGTTGCATCTATTATTTAGATGTTCTGTTTAGACATGTTTCCTTTGTTGTTGCTTTTGTTACAACATTGGGAAGTATAGAATGGGACAAGATCCAGCTTTGGTGGTATACGATACCTGGGACCTATTCAGGCCCAGATAAATGGGGTCCCCTAAGGAACTTTGGTGACACAGGCCCAGCTTGAGGAATCTGAAAGCTCAGTTGTGCCCACTGGTTGCATAGAACTACAAAGTGGCCATGCAACAGTGTGGAGTCTGTGGCTGTGGCTTTTAGACTCCCTAAGCTTTGGTTACTTCTCTGTAATCACGTCAGAGAAATGGCTGATTGGACAACAACTGGATTGTCTGATTGCTGGATCTATTCCTCATGCCAAGCTAAGTCTAAAACAACAGTAATCAATAAAGTTGTGGCCTCTTTTCACCAAACTAAGGCCCTGCTAGTGTGTTTGTGCACTTCTTCTGCCCAAGCCCCTCTCTTACCCTGCAAATGTGATAGGATCAAGAGCTGCTGGTTCTTATGATTAGAAATGAAGAAAATTGCCAGTGAGTACCAAAAATCCGTTATCATATGTAATTTATTGGCTGGACAACTTTTATCTTCAACTGTCCCCCTTTCCAAAGACAGTGCAGAAGATAACCTGAAACAAGGTTTCCAGAATTAATAAAGTAAGGCATGTCTTGAATTGAAATGTTAGCTAAAGACCCAAATGCCCTATTCTTTGTACTTCTATTTGCTATTTGTGGTAGGAAAGAGCTGCACTCTGCTTTCTGTTATGTTTCAGTGTTACCAGTTGAGATGGCTAGAAGATAATATTATAGCACAGTGCTCAGTTGGGATCAGGTGACACAAGGCACCAATGCAGTTTGTCTAGCCAGGTAAGAATTTTTGTTAGAGCTGCTATCTGGCTGCTTCTTGTTCAGTCACAAGTCATCAAGCATCAATCCTGACAAAAACCTTGATCAGGAATTCTGAAATATTCTTTTGTAATATATGAAATTAGCAGTAATTGTGCAAGACTGTATACTACTCCTTCACAAGAGCTGCCAAATATAACTTTAAACTTGGTATCTTGTCACTGATATCACAAAGAAATTAACTACCATATCTTATGTCGTAAAAACTGGGACTTTATTTTTCCAACAAATGCAAAGGTGTGCTAAATTTGCTTGCATTATTCAGAGGAAAAATGTTCTAAGAAAGAGGTCTTGACCCTTTAAAATTGTATGTTGAAAAGAAAAGAAGGAGAAAAGGACTTGCTTTGAAGAAGAAATATAGACTACCACTTTTTAACAATTATTTAACAATGCCTGGCATTTCATTCTGTCTCTAATTCCCCCTAAGAAGAAGTGTGTTTGATTTGTTCCTATTACATTTGTGGACAGTATAGGAAAAATGTCAAATTTACAAAAGATAAAATTCATTTGGTTGGATATACAATCATTCATCTTAATTATGTTGGACATGTTCACCATTATATAATCAACTTCCCAGGAGTACAAAAACACCCAGGCTATCTCGTATAAGAACATTTCACTGAAAGAGACTGGCTGGTGCAGCCCTCCAAAATAGCTAATGGTATATTCAAACCATCATGAAAAATAAAGAATAATGGCCTGTATACATCAAGAGCAGGAAAATAACATGCCATCATGTCCAATAACCACAGCTCTTAACAACATTTTTCTTGAAGGCTTTGCAAGTAGCGCAGAATTTAGGAGACATCTACACAAAGATGTACAGCTTAGTTGAAGGCAGATGATCATGGACCTGCTTTTTCACCATTGAAGAGTATTGGAGTTTGTCACCGAGTAATGGAGAAGATGAATTGTGGTACTGTATCCACTTATTTCTAATGACGGGCAAACTTTCCTTCATCTCGAAAGGAAATCTGAGGCTTTCCTGGTAAAGGAAAGGGTGGGGGAAATAAATGGTTTCAGTTTGATCCCTGACGTGAAACCCAGTATTTCCTTCATCCATTTCCCTTTTCTTATGCATAATTTGTTATGGCGTAGTGGGTAGGAATGGTATGAGGAAAGCCTCTCCTATGCCCTCTTAATGTCACTGTTTCACTATAACTAGAATGAAATAGATGGGTTCCAGGTGTAAAGAGCAAATGTCATAATCTATTTTATGGTTATGCAATACCTTTAAATCTATAAGCCTGTCTTGAGTTTTAAGATCCTCAAAAGAGGACTTTCCCTCAGGCCTACCACCATCACAAGCCCAGTTGGTGAGAACATAGGAGAGACCCACAGTGGCTGCTCCCAAGCTCCACAGGTCATTCAGTTAGTCTCTTGTCTGCTCTTTTTTTTCCCCCTTTTAAAGCAGTAATAGAACTATTTACTTTTAAATAAAAAGATTTTTGTACTGTACATGAAAGCAATATAGAAACAGACAACTAAATTGAAGAGTAGGTGGAGGAAAAGGAGAAATAACAAAGGCTGTCATTTGAATCTGTGGTAAATAATCTGTCAAGCATGATGTCAAGGAAATGGAAAACTGAGCTTCTACTATGGGAGAAAAACTAGATAAGTTCTCATACACATATCTCTTTATTTAAATCTGTGAATTTGTATCATCATCTCAGTTAAGTGGAGTATTACCATCAAATGTTATGCTTTTGAACTTCAAATGGTAACAGGACTTAGCCATTATCTTGAGTGCCATCTGTGCAGCATTACATGTGTGAAACTCCAGTGTTGGGGTGTTTTCCTCATTTATTTGCAATAAGGGAGTTTGACTTGTAGCCTTCCAGATGTTGTCAGATTGCAACATTTCTATCAGACAAATCCAGCATGCTGTTGTTGTTGTTGTGTACCTTCAATTCTTTTCTGAATCATGAAGACCCAAGGCAAACCTATCGCAGGATTTTCTGGGGCTGAGAGTGTGTGACAAGCTCAAAGTCACCCAATGGGTTTCAGTGGCTGAGTGGGAAATCAAACTCTGGTCTCCAGGGTTGTAGCCTAACACTCAAACTAACACCATGCTGGCTCTCCATATCCAGGATAGCTTGTGGTAAAGGAGCTTGAGAGGTAAGATCCAAAAACATCTGGAGGCCCACAAGTTGAGCATTCCTGGTTTACTGCTTCCTTTGCTTTGCAAAGAGGTGTATAAAGAAAGCCTCACAGGCTGTAGGAGTTCATAGGGTCATTAGACTGCCAGTTCTTTGAGCAGGGCATGTGTTTAGAAAGGCTTCCTTTCCATGGCATGGATCCAGGCTTAGTCATGTGTGGAACAGACACATTAGCATGAGCTGGACTTAGATCACTGTTTGTGTGTGTGGTGTGGGGGTACTGTCATACCTCTGCTTCTCATGTAACACAGGGGGCTTCTCTGATTGCCCTTTTAGCTAGAAGTAAAGTTGAATTTAGGTGGTAAATTCAGTTACCCACACTTAAAATAAAGGGGTAAAGATCCTGTCACTGGGTCAATTAAGGTCACAACTTTGTATAATGTTCAACATAACAAGAAAAACGTAAGAATTACTCATAATATGTGTGAACTATGTTGAGGGCAGTGGTGGAGAACTGTAGGGGGTTTGGCCTACAATACTCATCACCCTCATCCAGGATGACTAATGACAAGGAAAAATGGAAGCTGTATTCCAAATTATCTGGACACTTAGGCCATTTCCACACCGTATCTCTTTTTGGTGTCCTCCCATTGTAGTCCTGGCAGTGTCTTTCCCAGGAAGGAAGCATGATGCAAACACTTCCCTCTGCACCTATGGAAGGGAGTGTGAGTAACATGATCCTTTCTTCTGTAGTGCAGCTGGCCTCTTTTTCATGCTGTACCGGGGAAGGAAGCATGTGATTGAGCTTCCACCCCTTCCTCATGGCCAGCAGTGATGGGAGCATCGTGTGATCACGGGTGCTTAATTTTTTTTTTCATTAAGTGAATACCCCATGATCACGGTTGGTGGGAGTGCATTGGCAGTGGGACCATGATGAGATCATGTGAAAGCACAACTCACAGACCGCTGCCAATGCATCCCCATTGCGTAATAGCAACAGCATGTGGAAATGGCCTTAGAGGTTCCTTACCTATGGTCTAAGTCAAGTAAGACCCTATGGCCTCCTTGCTATCTAAGTAAATTTGATGTGACCTTGAGATGGAAGACATGTCTTGCAATCATGCTCTCTGTCAGGATGGTCAGCTTTTCTTTCAACACTTCCCTCCCAACTGACTACCACTAGCCAGGGAAGTGAAAACTTCCTTTATGCATTTGTGCTAACACTTTTCTTTTACAACTATATCCAGCACATATACCACTGCTGCTCTGTGATTCCCTTTTCCCTGTCAACCATGTGGTTCTACTTCTGCAACCTCAGGACTACCTTTGTTCCCCTACAATACTTTCTTTCACTTAGAAACTTTGAACTATGTGATGAGTTCCTGCTATATAATTGCACACTTCTATTGTATTGCTCCCACCACAAATGCAGTTGTATCTGGACATGTTACACTAGTTAGCATAGCCACTCAAGAGAAGTGTGGGTGAACGAAACAATGCCTTTATCATTAACAGAAGTGAAATAAAAGGCTTAAGATTACTCATTGTACAGAAGCATATGGTTTTAGGTAAGCATGGTTTCATATATTACTGTTACTCAAATAAACAATTATGTGCCTAAGCACATAACTCCATCCTCATAAAAGCAATAAACAATACTGATCATGGTCTCTGTAATTTTCACACTCTACTAAGTCCACATTCCCTCAGAAATGTGCTGTGACAAATTTGCTAATTACTTTGTGAAGAAAATTGTCCAGATGCATTTGAACTTGGGCTTCACATTGAAGATAAAGTTTGGGAAGGTAACTGAGGCATGTACTTGACCAGTTTTGAAGGATGAGTTGCTTGTAGAAGTGAGGCCAACCATTTGTCTGTTAGACCCGCATTCATCCTGGCTGATTAGAACTGCCAGGCAGAGCTAGCCAATAGGGTAGTGGAGGTTGTAAATACTTCTTTGAAAGACAGCTGGTTCCTCTAAAAGAAGCACCATTGATGAAGACTTTTGCTGAAGAAGCCTTCAGTGGATCCCATCTCCCCAGAAAACTAACAGCCAATCTGTGATCTCCTCTTCATAATTAAGGTCATAGAATAAGTAGTGGTGATACAACTCTAAGGTTTCTTGAGTACAATGGATGACCTGCATCCAGTCTTGATTCAGGACTAGTTATGAGACAGAAGCAGCCCTGGTTGCCTTAATGGATGAGCTGTACGGAAAACTCGACAGAGGGATTATGTCCTTGATGGTCCTCCTGGATCTCTCAATGGCATTTGATCCCATCAGTCATGGTATCTTTCTGGCCTGTTTAGTTGATCTTGCCATGCTCTGCTTCCATAATATGGACTGTGACTCAGAGTCTGAAGCAGGGGACATGCCAGAACATGCTGTACAGGAAGAGGTTACAGTGCCACAAACAGAACAGGGGACAATGCCAGTTCCAGCAGAGAGTCATGCCCCTTCAGACACAGGAAATAACTTACCAGCACCCACCTTTGCTGAGTGCAGACAACAAAGAGAAAACCTACATTGATCTCAGAGGATTTATAACCACCAACAATTACTCAGGCAACAGCTTTGTTAGGTTGCTGACCTGTATAGCTGCTGCCCTTTCCCTCCAGGAGCTTATCTGACTTTCTGCCCTGCTTGATATCTTGCTTAACTCTGTGCCTGACTGACTATGGACTTGCTTGCCATAGAATTCTGTTGTACTCTATTTATGACCTTGTGCTTACTACCTAAAGGAAAGTAATGAGTCCGGACTAATTCAGTTTGTTTTGTTTGAGTTATCAGCTGAGCCAGTCTGACTGAGATAGGAGAGATGTAGTACTTGGGAGCATTGCTCAGCAATGGTTTTTTGTCTGAATGTTCCCAGAAGGTAATGCTGGGGGATAGTTGTTCAGCCCTTTTGGCCATTAGGCTGTGAGGTTCCATAGGGCTCAGTACTGTCCCCTATGTTTTTTAATGTATGTATGAAGCTGCTGGGGAAGGTCATCTGGAGTTTTGGCACTGGGTATCACCCAACTCTTTCTTTTGTAAGTAATGCCAATAGGACTTGGGGGTGCTCTTGAATCTAGTACTGCTTCTGGAATGCTAGCTGGCTGCAGTGCCTGAGGTGCTTTTGCCCAGCTTTAGCTGGTGCACCATCTGTACTCTTTTGTGAGGAAGACAGATCTGATTTTGTCTGCCCATCTGCTTTTTAGAAAGAGTTCACCTGCCCCATACCATTCCCCCAAATACAGACTAATTTGGCTGGCTTTCTTTATGTGTAACTCTCCACAGAGCTGACAAATCCCACCTGTCAATGAGTCTGTGTTCTTTTCACCTCCTTCTGCTAAGAAGACCTTCAACATTATACAAGCACTATGATTCCATTTAAACTGTCTTGCTTCCATCCTGTTGGATTTATAGCTCAGAGAAGGCACTTTTTTTTTTTTTTGGAATTCTTACTCAGAGGCCCTTTGTGGCTGATGAACCCCAGGATTCCTAGGGATGAACTCTTGGGAGTTAAGTGGAATCATGGGGCTATAATTGTGTAGCGTGAAAGTATCCTAGGAGAAGGCACCTCTCTTTCAACAGACAGCTCCTCCAGCCCACATGTCCCTTTCTTGCACAAGGCAGTGGCCTTCCCTTCTCCTTTATCCCATAACCAATGATTTTCCTCCAGCCTTCCAGCCTGAAGAACAAGGAGGTCCCACTGGTCCTCTTGTTGTGGAGAGATTTAAAACAACAACAACACCCTAACATTTAGGTATCACAGTATGACAGGGTTTGTAAAAGCCTGAATAGGATGCTAGCTTAGCACAACCTCTGAGACAGTCCAGTCATTTGCATGACAGCATTTATATCTGCACAAAAGCCACAAAAGGATTCTAGGCCTTGTGTTTACCTGAACAGAAGAAATCACCTGTTCCTGAGACATTAAATGCTCTTTCAGAAGAGAAAAAAGAATGGAGATCCATTTTAATTCTTATTCTGCAAGACTTGATTTGCCCTTGACAAAAGTTATTTAAGCTTCCTAAGACATTTCCAGCAGCCAAGTATGTATGGCTACATCTGATCAAATGTGAGATGGTTCTTTGAGCCCAAGTTCTCCCCATTGTAAAATAATTTTAAAAAAAACCCTATACTTACTTAGCTGTTCTTCACAAAAACGTTGAGAAGAATAATGTATTAATATTTGTACTGTGCCTTGGAGACATATACTGTTAATAGAGGAATACTGGAACAATGGACATGGTCATTTTTTAAATTATTCATACCACATAACCTGCAAAACAAAGTACAATGCATTGTGTCTAAGAGTAAAACATAATTAAAAAGGTTTAAATGCTGAAGTAAGAGAGGCAGAAAGGGAGCTGTTCAAGGTTATCTGGGGGATATAACTAGGAATGATGGGATTAATCAGAGTAAAAGAAAGCCTTGATGGTCCATGCAAGGCTTTCTTTTTCTTTCTTTTTTTATGTAACCTATTCAAAAGTGGTTATCAGAAGAGATTACAGAAAGCCTGGAGTTTGTGTTTAAAAATAGACAGGACAAAGCAAGCAGGGCTGTACTGTGGAAAATATGTCAGTACTTTCTGTGCTGACTATGGAAAATTCACTGTTCAAGTAGAAGAGTTGATACAGAATACATTCAAGTGGCCTAGTTTTTATTTAGCCCCAGTGGCCTAAAGCCAACTTCAGGCTAACCACTAACCTGACAGAACTTTCTCCTATCCTACTGAATTCCCAGGTGCTGTCCCCAATTTTTCTCTGGTGGATTTTCCAGTGCCATGAAGCTGATTTTAAGGGTGAAAATGAAGTTGCCAGGAGTATTGCCCTTCTCACAGTCTGACTGAAAGAAGCTGCTCCTATCAGCAGAATGTCTATAGTGAATACTGGCATGCAGCTGTAAACCTCAAACTAGGGCCGTTTCTGTACTACACTTTCTAGTGCTATTATTCCATTTCCAACAGCCTATGGAATCCCGGGTTTTGCAGTTTAGGGAGGGGCCTTTAGAATTCTCAGCCAGAGAGCGCTTTGGCCTCAGTAAACTACAAGCCCCAGAATTCCACAGGATGTTGAAAGTAGAATAATAGTTCTAGAACAGTGTAGGGTGGAAATGGCCAAAATAAAAAATATGTGATGTCACTAAAAGTGGCATTATCATGGAGCTGGAAGGTAAGAAACACTTAAAAAAAAACCAAGGGGATAGATAACCTTATCTTTGACAATGATCAAATTTTCTTCTCCCTCCTGTCTTCCTCTCCTTAAAGACTTAGTCGTAGTAAATTAGGTAATTCCATACCAGAGTTTTGCAGGAAGGAAACTGAAGGCAAAGCTGCCTGTATTATAATGCTTTTTCATAAAATTACTATGTGTGTTTGTGTCTGGAAACCTGTGTTACATTCTCCCGCTTTCTGAAAGAGTATTGGAAAATTGGAAAAAGTGCAAAAAGCTCAAGCACTAGTGGGTTAAAGCATTTTTCCTACAAGGAAAACATCACTTTTTCACTTCACCATACTCAGAATCCCATGGCTAACACAGTCATTGGCTAAGGTGGTCAGGATATTCTGGATGCTGAAGTCCAAGCAAGTATTTTTACCAAACTAAAGTACTATTTGGTTTAGGGAAAAGAGTGGATGGGGAAGGATGGAAGTGTTTTTTAAAAAATCTCTATCATGCTAGTGATAATGGAGCAAATCATAAAGACAGTATGTTTTCCTTACTTTATGACAGTAGAACTCAGAGTCAATGAAATTGACTAGCAGGAGATTCTGGACAGTTAAAGGGAAGTATTTCAACAAAGGCATAAGTAACTTAATGCTCTTAAATGCAATGGTGCACACTTGTTTAGAGAGCTTTACAGGTAATTAGACAGATTCGTGGATATTAGGTCAGGCAATGCTTAGCCATGTAGAGGAGCTCCAGGTTTGAGACACTAGAATAGGGGCAAGGAGAGCCAGTATGGAATAGGATATGAGTGCTGGACTAGGATTCTGGGAGACCAAGGTCTGAGTCTCCACTTGGCCATTGAAACCCACCAGGGGATCTTGGGCAAATCATATTTTCTGGGCTACAGAAAAGGATAACAGCAACCCCCCTCTGTACTTATCTTGCCAAGTCAACCCTACAATAAGGTTGCCATAAGCTGGAGTTGACTTGAAGGGCACTGAACAAAAACAAAAGATGGGTTCAAACAGGATAGGAGTACTTTTGCCTCAGTGTCCTGTATACAGCCGGTGATTGTGAGAACAGTGTGTTCAATTAGGTGGATCTTGAGTGTGATCCCATATGGTTTTGCTGATAACTTCTAAAATGGAAGGCTGATGGTACATTGAAAGGTGATAGATAAATGCCTTAAAGAAAGAAAAAATAATAGTATTTGCAGATCTTCACTTTGATGGAAACAACAACTACAACAACAACAAAAATGGAACAGCAGATTTCTGGGATCCAATGAAGTGGCAGTTGGATTTGGATGCAGGGCATTTATGATTATGATTATTGTTAACCTAGATCTAGCTTTTCTACACAGAATACAAGGTAGCATAGACAATCTCCTATCCAGGCACTGACCATTTTGATTTTGTATTTCTTGCCTGAGAAAAGCATACCCAAATACACATTATTATTTTTTATTATTATTATTATTATTATTATTATTATTATTATTATTCAGCTTATCTATTTATTGAAATATGAAAAAAATACACAAGGAAGGTGGATTAGCAGGAGCTGGGCCTTGCAGAAATATTTCAATACCAGTTTCTTTTAGTTTACTTTTTTAGTGCCACAGTTACAAACACAAACACACCTCTATATATATACCTATACACATACATACACAGAGCACCTCCACAAGTACTGAATATGCATAAAAAGTGATCACACTGCCAATTAAACCCATATCAGGTTCCAACACAACAAAATATGGAAAAGCCAAAGAAGATGAATTTGAGTGCAAACTGGCCCTTCTAGTATGTAATACTGGGAAACAGATGTAGGAAGCCCATATATGATACTGCTGCCTGCTTTGAGTTAAAATAACACTCAGAGCTGCTATAAATTTGGTGAATATGCAGCATAAATTGAATATGCCAGGCAATGTTCATTATATTTTTTGTTTAAAGTATGCATGAGCCTGAACTGCATAATCTAGTGTCAGGTCACAAATTTTGCGACATGAAACATGACAAAATCACATAGCTTATCATTTAAATTATGCACAAACCAATCACCATGGCATAGTTTTCTTTGTGTACCAAGTCTTCTAATTTTCCACCCTACAGAAATAATGACACTCTTCTTCTGTTTTTATTTCTGTCATCTAGCAATGTTATAGACCATGCAAGGATTATCTTCATGATCTTGGCTTTTGTCTAGATTCGATGACTGAATTTATTGGATATGTTCAAATGATGACGATTTGAAAACAACAACAAAAGACTTTCAAAAGTAGGGATGTATACATCTGTAAAGTCTACCTTTTCAAAAATTTCTCCCCTTTTCATATCCACATCCAATCTATGACTGGTTTAGTTGTCTCCCTGGTATTTTTACAAGGTGAAAACCATCTCTTAGTAATAGTAGTAATAGAGGTCCACCACCATCCCATCCTAACGTTAAGTGCAGGTTTTGACTGGTTGCTTTGGGACTGGGTGAGAATTTTTGGACCCTTCTTGTCCAATTGAATTTTTTTGGAAAGGGTGATTGTTGGTGAGCAGGGATTTTGTGACTCGTCTAGGGTAGAAAGGTACCTGTGCGTGAGAAGGGGAACAACCTTTAAGACCAAGCTGGAGCAGGTTCCCAATAAAGTCCTGGAGGGTGGGGAGACTAGACTTAGGATGATCTTCCTTCCTCCTTATCAGGAATAATCATCTGGCTGGTGTCAGTCTGTTGAGATATAGGGTGGCATTAGGGTTTATGGTGCTCACTCTTTGCAGCTGATAAGGAGGTGATGGCTGTAGCCTTAACTGAATTACAGTCTTAGCAGGGCTCACAGAATGCTATATAGTTTATTATTGGTCTAAGGGCCTTTCCTCACTACACTGTTATAGTGCTATAAAATCCTATTTGCAGTTTAGGGAAGGCCATTTAGAATTTCAGTGAGAAAGCTCTTTGGCCTCAGTAAACTACAAACCCCAGAACTCCACACTATACCATAACAGTGTACACTACACCGTACCAGTGTACTGTGGAAATGACCACAGAGTCAGAGTCCTGAGCCTTACTCACAAAGAAGAAACATGGTTCAGATCAGAGTCCTAATAACTATCCAGGAAGGTGTGGGACAGCCATATAAAGCAGCTCAGTAGGAGCCTAGTGATTACTGAAATAATCTCTTTCTTCCTGTGTTCCACGCTAGGTAATTCCTTTGCCAACCTGAACAGCCTTCTTCTTGACAAATAGGACTGCACTGAGTATTAATTCAGAGTTTGGTCCACATGGGAGGGCTAGCAGGAATAAGACATCCCAATGGGTAGCAGTTCCAACCACCTCCAGCCCCACTTTGGTACTTCTCTGTTACAGAAAAAGCATACACAAAGAATGAGTATGAAAGAGATGCTCCCTTGCTTCTTTTTGAAACATGGAAAGCAACCCTGAGATGTTATCTATCTACAGCTAGTATTCATTAATGAAATGTCAATTACTCTTCAGTGACCTATAATAACTGCAACTTCCAGCATTTTGGAGGTTGAATGGACTATTCTGTTTTGGTCAAAAGTCATCTAGAATACTGTGTCCAGTTCTGGGCCCCACAGCTTGAGAGGGACACTGATAAAGCGTAACACATTCAGATTACAAGAAGAGGGATTCTCCCTAAACTTTAGGAAGAAGTTCTTCATGGTAAGAACTGTTGGAGAGTGAGCTGAATCTGTGTATAAGTTGTGTGGACTCTCCTTCTTTAGAAGTACTTAAACGAGATTGGATGACAATTTCTTGGGACTGCTTTAGCTTTGTATTCCAGAATGACAAAAATTGGCCTAGATGGACACTGTGGTTCTTTCCTACTCTAGGATTCTATGGGCACATGATTAAACGATAGGATTTTTAACTGGTTTGTGTATGTCTGCATGCATAGGTACACATGTGTGGACATTCTGGCAGACTGAAACAATGTTCCTGAACCTTAATCAATGACTGTATTGTCACCTATAACATTACCACAACTAAACTAGCATCCCATTCAATTCTATCATGTTTGTCTTTTCTTCACAAACATTCTGGGAAGATTTGTGCCAACAGTTTATATCCTGGATTCCTTAAATAGCCCTTATGATAGAACATTATAGGACTATCATCTATTCTGCTTCCATCAATGATTGGGTACACAAATATCAAATTTTACTAGCACTGGGCCTCTGTACACCTGACCCAGCTGGACAGAGGATGGAACTGTTTGACTATACTAGCTCAGTCTCCATAGCGAATTATTGGCTGTACAGGCTTGAAAGAAATGTGTCCTTCCCCCAATGGACCTTTAAGTAAATTAAAGTGTTTTGAATCTTTATGGGAGTGAGAGTATATTGTGATTCTTATCAGTAACTTCTCCTACTTCATTGATTATATTCTGAACTGGTTTCTTTTGCATACTATTGCATAATACAAAATGAACCTCTTTGCATTTAAGGCATAACCACATATTGCTAAGCTCTTGAATAATTAAGTAAAATGTTTTCCACAAATCCTTATTTCTTCCTCTCTTAACCTTCTCTTTGTTTCCTTCTTTCTTTCTGCATGCTTCCCATTCTGTTTTTTTTTTTTAATCCACTTCCTTCTTCAGTCAGTTTGGTCACAGACTTTGAGGGGTTTGAGAAGGTTGGAACTGGAGCAAAAGATAAAGTTATCAAAATTCATGTCCTATTACCTCCTCAGAAGTAAGTCTTAACTTAATTAAGTAAGACTTTCTTCCAGGTAAGTAGGATAGGATTTCTCCTTTGAATTCCAATAAGCCCATTTTCCCCAGATGATTTGACAGAAAAATACTTAGGTCTCTGAGGTATATTCCTTCCTTTCCACATTCCAGCCCGTCCAGGTTTTAGAGCCAAGATTAATTCATTCAGAACAAATTAGTATAAATATCAGTGTGTTTCATTAGCATAACAATACAAGGTTAAGATATTGAAATGCATAAGTATCAAGCTAAGACGCGTCAGAGAATAATGGGATTATTAGATATGTGTTTATAATCTAGAGATGCCAAAAACTGCATTTGGTATGCTAGGCTCCTCTACTCAAAACATGTGTTGTACTACTTATCATCGACTGGGAGTAGAGAGGCAGAAAGATTTAGGTGCACAGAAAAATGTTCTGCATCTGCTCAGAAATATTCAAATGATTTTTGATTAGGATTTATCCAACCTTGTTTCAGTGACTGGTCTTTGTAACCATCCTCTTATTACTGCAATTGAACTGAAATAAGTATTTATTATTCTTAAACAAACAAGACATTTGTAGTTATTGGTAAGAGTGGGGAAAAAAGAGGAATGCAGATGAGTGACAAACTAAATTGCAGAGGTTGCAAGATGAGATCCCATGCTTCAGAACAGTGTTTTATAATGCAACAGTTCCAGATGTGTTGGACTCCCCCATCCCCAGGCCACACTATTATGGACTTTGCAGTCTGTGTTTGAAAAAAAAAAAAACCAGGTTGGAACAGACAACTTTAAAATAACTATTTTGAAGTCACACAATGTGCTCCTCTAAACGCAGCAGTGGCAACATCCATTCCATTTTCTGTAAGTCCTGTGGTCTGGCCCCACACCAACGTTTTGATTTGTGAGTTCATTAATGATAAATCAACCAAGTGAATGGTCTCAACTATTAGTTTTTATGACAGTGAATTAATCTTCCATTTTCTAGCATTTAACTTTATCAAATTAATTTTCAAAGCTAATGTTCCAAGTTCACACTGATATAACCTTTCCCCATCACTCTTTTTTTTTAGAATATGTAAATCTCTTATTCTTCATCAAAACATAAGTTTATGTTCATGGAAATATTGTTGATGGAGCCCTGGTGGTGCAGTGGTTAAATGCCAGTACTGCAACCACAAGGTTGTGAGTTCGATCCTGCCAGGCTCCAAGGTTGACTCAGCCTTCCATCCTTTCGCAGGTCGGTAAAATGAGTACCCAGCTTGTTGGGGGCAATTAGCTAAAATACATTGTAAACCGCTTAGATAACACTAGTTGATAGGCGGTATAGAAATAAATGCTATTGCTATAAATAGCCTCGTCTTCTCCCCCTCCCTTTTTTTGCATCTTCAAGAGTTTAGTTTTGAAGAACCATTCTTATATAACCACTGTCGCTCAAAAGTGTCAATAATCCAGGTTAGTTGTAAAGAAATGGAAGCAATGTGGTTTAATAGAATTGAGCCAGCAGAATGTTAAAATGTCTTACCTCCACATCATCACTGAGAATGTTGTTATTTTTTTTGCATGCATAGTATGTATGGATCATGTATCATGTCTTGCCAATTCAGTGGTGTAAGCTTTGCTGGTAGCAATTTTCATTGTGACTGGCCACCTATGAATAGTGACAAGAAACTTACTTTAACCAGCTTCACATTTCCTGGGAACTGTCCAAAGAAAGAGAGAAAGAAATTTATTATGCATGAGCCAACCACACATCCCCTTCCCCACGCAATCACCTTATTATTACATTCAAATGTGGCAGACACTTGGTGACTCAGTTGAAGATATTTCTCAGAGAAGATATTTCTCATTATCCATGATAATTTTGACAATCCAAAGTTAAATGAATCTATAGTTTGTGTGCTGCATTATTCCAGCATATACTTGGCAACTCTACTGCTAAATTCAGAGTTCTGACACATTTTGATATTCCCTAACTGTACCTCCCTATCAACATGGAGAATAATTTCATGAATGTTTCCCTTTACAAATGTTTCCTTGCTTGGCATGACAATTTGCAAGTGGTTTGAACAAACTTACCTTTGAAATAAAACTTTATCAGTTTTAGAGGTAAGATAGTTTGTATAGGCCCAATAAATAAGCTCAAATTCTTCAGTATTAACTAAGGGTGATACTATACTGCTACTTGATCTTTCAAAAGATGAAATACCTTGTGATGAGCAACAGGATTTCTGGTTTAATTCAGAAATCTTTGTAAGGACAACTTTACCAGATATGAATAAAAGTCTGTGGCCCTTTTCGCACCTTACCTGGTACTGCTGATGTCACGTGGGAATCATGCGAGAAGCCTCTTCCGAAAGACACTTGCATCCTCTTTGCTTCCCCTCCGCACCAGCTCCGTGCTGGCCAGAAGGAAGCGTGAGCACTCTGTCCTTTCCTTCTGCAGTGCAGCCAGGTACTTTCCCAGACGTGGCCATACATCTGGAGTCTCCGCATGCAAGGTAAGTGCGTGTGGGGCCCAGGAGCAATGTGCAATCATGCATCATTTTCGACAATGAGCTGAAAGTGATATAATGTGTGATCTCTGCCTACTGGCCTTGGGAGCATCATGTCATTGCAAGGACATCATATGAAACAGTCCTCGCAATCTTGCGAAGCTCCCGAGGCCATTTTGAAACAGGACTGGTAGACATATTTACAAGCTGTAGAAAAGCTAAGTGAGTATAATCACTCCTATCTGAAGAGATCCCTCTCATGTACAATTGTATATATGGAGAAATGTTATTTAGGGGATCTCCAGATGTTTCAGTGAATACACATGGGACAGATAGGCCTTTCTCTCCCTTCTCCATCATGTATACTTATTATCTTTTCTTTTGCTCACTAGAAAAGTGTTAAATGTGCTTTCTGAAATTCCTGACATTTTGAGGAATATAAATTAAAAAGGAATACTTTGAAATACACATTTCTGTCTAATGAGCATCACTCATAACATATATATTGGCTGAGATTTTAATTAGCACTTGTAGCCATAAGCACCACCAGGTTTAATTCTGTTCCCTGCCTGGTCTTATGAGTTTGCAGACCCCTATGGCCATTTAGTGGTAAGGGACGATAGGGACAATCCAGGCAGCAGGACACCAGCAGGTGAACATGTAGATCTTGGGCTCCATCCTCCTGGATCTCCTAGAGGCCCTTTACGACCCCTAAGAAGTCAGAGAAGATGACTTTTTGTGTGCCCAGTTGTAGAATCACATCTGAATGGTGCCGAGATGCTTATCTTCCATCCTGGTCATAGGAGTCAACTTAGCACCACGAGACTCAGGGAAGGGTTCCGAGGATCAATATGGATGACAAAGCTGAATTCTTCTGTCTGGACTGACCATGAAAATACATACCCAAATGTAAGTCATTAACAGGGTGCAAGCCATTGCATTTGGTATTCTGCTAAATTTGTCTGCTCAGTTCTGTGAGTTAAATAAGGCAGCGATCTATACGGAGTATTTCCTTTCAAAGAGGATAAGAGGAAGCTGCTGTACAGGAACTGGATGTTCTCAATAAGTTTGTGATCTGGATGTTGGAAGCTTTTAGACAGTATTTTCATGGGAAACACCGAAGGGCACAAATCTGGCACAAGAATTATTGGCCTGTAAATGCAGAAAATAAAATTGCTTAACGTTAACATACTCATTTCTAATGAATAATAATAGTTTTTTTAAAAATTGTTTTCCATCTGGATCAACAAGCTGTTATGTCAAGTCACAGCCTAAGGTATAACTAGTTAGAGCCAAGATTAAACCTTTGAAATGAGGACTTTACAATGGAAAGGCTGACATACTGTTATCTCTAAATCTCAGGAGAAAAAATGGGAGATTTTTTTTAAAAAAATCAGCTAGTTTTTTCTTTCTTTTTGAAGTTCTGTGGCTGTTGGGGCTGGATATTCACTGATATTTTAATCAGAAACAGGTCAGGTTTGCATATCGAATCCCCAAGAGAGGCTTGGTACTGGTCACAAATGCTGCACATATAGATAGCTTTGTGGGCAGAAATTTTCTCCACATGAATTTGCAATGATAATTCTAGGAAGAAGGAAGTGGGAGGGGGAGGAATTAAAGTGGCTTCTGAAATTTAACCTAAAGCAAAACTCCAAGCAAATTTAAACTGAGGAATTCATCAGATGAAACAAGTCCAAATCTGTTCTGTAAGATTTTTGATTTAAGCAACTAGCATTTCTTCCCTTTTCCAAACTGAAATTCTTTTGCTTCTTGGGGTTTTGGAAGGAAATTAAAGAGATTAATAAATTCTCTGTATAAAGAAAGGTTTCATTCATCCATTAAGAGAATGTAGTAAGAGAACTATGTTGCAGAATTGCTTTGCAGTGTATTTATGCCTAGTTACTCAGAAGAAAGCTCTACTAAATACCAAGGGAATCTCCTCCCTGAAATACAAAGGTGACACCAAGAACCTGCTACTTCGAGAGAGAGTGCGGCATTATATTAATAAGCAAGAGTGAAGCACCACCAACATATGGTGTTAATTATGAAGTTTATTCCAAATCACACATTTCTACATTGGGAATATGTCTGGTATCTGTGGAATTTTGGACAATTTGTTACGGTCCTGCATATCCCCCAAGATTGATATGATTTAATTGGCAATATATATTTGCTTGGCACTACGTCTAATTGGCATTGATATAAAATGGAAACCTCAGGTAACTGGAAGGTCAAGGTGGAAAGAGGAAAAGTGCGGACTGTAAACATGAGATGGTAAGACAGGTAAGCCACACTCCCTCCCAGGAGAAACTGAAGTCATTGTCAGACAGATTGCCAGGCACCTCTAGAGATAATAGGCTTATGTAAAGAGCTGGACATCTTGGAGCAGAAAAGGGAAGTTCCCACCAAACTGTGATTGTTCTCACCCTGATCCCTCACACCTGGCTGTTTCCCTGCTTCGTCTTTCCAACCTCTTCACAATACAGAGATGTTACAACAGCCATTATCCCTTTGTCATCTAAACACTAAGACCATTAACTTTGTCCAGACCTCATTGTTTGTGTTACAACTCCCATTGTCCACTTGGCTGGGAGAGCAATTCACACTCATATCCACACAGTAGATTTTTGGTATAAAAATCCTAAGTTTTGAGTGGTTCGGTGCAATGTCTCGACTTACTGAATACCACACTATCTGTTTGCTTCCTGAATGAGAACTGTCCTTGTGTGCCTACTTAAGACATATCACTGCTTTTCCTCACTTCTCGCTAGACCTGTAGTTATCACCTGAACCCTAATATTCCTCTATCCACAAGTTTCCTCCCTTTATCTTAGGTTAGTCCTTGTGTGAGTGTGTGTCTGGATCTTTTGTGTGCATGTGTGAATTTCTTAATAAAACATATTTTTAGTTTGCATTTTGAACTCTCTGGCTGGTTCTTTCCTTCATGATCCTGTAAACATTGGTGGAAAGATCTTGTTAAGTTGCCACCCTCTCCCAGGCCTCCTAATTTTGAGCTAATTAATTCCGTATTGTTACATGGAAGTACTGGCATCACTGCCCCTGAGTTACCCACATTTTGGGGTTACAAGATTTACGTTCGTTAGTTGGTAGCATTCACAGATACTGTGCTACATCTGGGGTGCACATATTTTCTGATAAATGCAGAAGCTGAATTGCTCTTATACTGTTGTGCTGATGAGACTTTTAAACTTTGATATTTCTTGCTGGAATTGCAGTTCTGCTATAGCAGAAGGCATTTCCCACTGATATAGAAAACATTGATTTTTAACAGGGGAATACACCTTTAAAAATCCTCATACAATCCTCTTATTAATAGACACATTCATTTTTAGCTGAGGTTCTCTTGTTATTTATGGTGCCCAAAGAACATATGTCAATGTTCTTTTCATTAGAACTGTAGAAGGAATTTCCTTTTGCACATTTCTTCCCTGTGCAAAGTAAAGTTCTTCAATCAGAATAGTTGTGTTTCCTGTTAACTGCCACATTTTCTATTATTAGGTCCAATCTTGTTATTAAAAGCAAAAACAAATCTTCAGATCCATTTGCTATTATTATTTTCTTTCCTTTTGTACCTACGTATAAAGTATTCAGTTTTATGCAGACTTTCATTTAAAACCAGGGATAGATCATTAGCTTTTACTCTGTATTCCTAATCATAGTCATATTTGGCACACTTTAACTGGTTACAAGTTGTAGAACATAAGTACCCAAATAAATGTCTCCAACCCTCTAGTGTTTAAGATTCATTTTGATTACTCACGGAGAACCATGGACAAAGGGTAAAGGAAATGGAGTCAGAATGAAAGTGAATGTGTACATATACAATGTAATATTAGGAGGAAAGAAAGGAGAACATTGCTGCAGAAGCAAAATCAGAGGTGATCTGAAAATGTGTACATTATTTTTCTGAGCTAACAGAAGCATTGGTGCCTACCTGCAAAGCATTACATGACTTAAGAACTGAGTCCTTGAAGAAACCTTTGCTGCTTCGTTGATCTATCTATACATCATTCATCTGCTAATGCCCTTCTCCAAGCACCCTTCCTGTGGCAACCAGAAACAGGATGTTTTTGAATGTGGCACTCCATGTCTTGAAGTTTCACATCCGGGAATTTTTCCTGGTGTCTATGCTGTTAAGACCTCTTATTGGACTGTAAAAGATTTTTAGTTTTGATTTTTAAAAACCTAATAGTGGTGGGTGTCCTTTTTTTGTATTGGTGTGGGTTATTTTAAAACTTATTTTAGCAGTGTACCAGCCCCAAACATTTTCAGAAACATGCTTAATGAATATATCAAGTTAGGCCCACTGCACAGCTTGCTTCCTCAAGTAAATCCCACATTGTAGAAGCAGACTGCCTTTTATACTTCCCTTTCTCCCCTTTCAGCATCCTGCACTCCTCCCTAAATCTGATCCATATAGTCCATAGATCCAGAACATATTTGGGAATTGTATATAGGTTTTCAAGGGAGAAGAAAATCTGTTCCTCAGTCATGCAGTTCCACTGGTAGAGGGATACTGCTGCATGTTACCCACTGTTTCAGAGAAGCCTTTTATTGGCTTACGGATAATCACTGGAATACTTTTTCCAGAAGGTCTGCTTAACTGTGTAGCTTTGCCATGCATTTTTTTAAAAATAAATCAAAAGAACTACCTCCTCCTCCACCTTCTCCTCTTTTCAAAAATTACATCTTCACATCGTCTGATAACCAGAATGTTCTGGGCAGTGTATGGTGCTTTAAAAATATAAAACTTAAACATGAAATAATGTGATGGCACATAATGAAACTATAAGAAATTCACCACAAAATAAAACAACAAGAACAACAGGATATAAAATATAAAGTAAAGCCAGAAATAACATTAAGAAGTATTAAGATTTAAAATTAACAAACCATAATTTTTAAAATACCTTGGAAATTTTTTTTAAAGAAATTTTTTCACGTGGCACCACAATGTAGGCACTATTTAACCTTTTTGGGCAAATGCATGCCACAGACCAATAGTGAGAAGTCCCTCATTGTGTCGGGATCATGAAAATACACCTTCAGCAAATCCCTGGGGTTCCCTCTCTTATTTCTGTGAGTTTGCAAATCTTGATCCAGACAGACGGCATACTTTCATAGAAGCAGACTTTTGTGTACAGCCCCTAGCTATGGGTGCAGTAAAAAACATGTAACACCAATATCTATCTATCTATCTATCTATCTATCTATCTATCTATCTAGATATAGATATAGATATAGGATCTGGATAGACTTGTCAGCAGAATCAGGTATTAGTGCATTCTGTAATGAATGTGTAACTGTAACTAAGTAACTGCAATGGAGGCACTTCCTTCCTCAGTGCAGCATGGGAAAGAGCCTGGCTGTGCTGCAGAATGCAGGCGTGTGTTGCTTGCACTCTTTTCTGTAGGGAGCTTGCTGGGTTCAGAGTCTCCTTCTTTGGACGTTTTTAAGCAGAGGCTGGATGGCCATCTGTTGGGAATCCTTTGAGGGGTGTTCCTGCATAGCAGGGGGTTGGACTCAATGGCCCCCGGGGTCTCTTCCAACTCTATGATTCCATGATTCTATGAAAGGAAAGATTGTTCATCAAAGACTACTTGGTTTGCATGATGGTTTTATAATGTGTTGCCAATGTTTCAGGATCTTCGGCTGCAATAGATTGTAGTGTAAATTTATGTAGATGGGCCTCACCTTGTAGGATTTTTCCAGAGTCACAGGTGTTTAACCAGGGGAAAACACACTATTTCCCTCAAGTTGGCTCCTCTTTGGCTGAGGACCCTTTGTTTTTGTGAGTTTGCATAGCTTGAGGTCTCCTTGGGCTACATGACTGGGGATTTTTCTGGCCTGACCTACTTCTCGGTCGTTCAACCATTTTTGCCTACGTGCCCATCTGGGGAACCTCCCTGGCATGGTGAGCATATTTGATATCAGAATTGTAGTCCCCAGGATAGGGTGTGCAAGTGGGGTAACAAAGCAGAGAGGACACGAGTGCCTCCCAAACAAAGCTTTTCTCATGACCCCCGCACAATGCCAGCAGCACCAGGTAAGGTGTAAAAAGGGCCAGAGTAGTTAAAGTGCTAGAACTGTGTAGGG
Organism: Iguana delicatissima; assembly: GCA_948472985.1. Lineage (NCBI taxonomy): Eukaryota > Metazoa > Chordata > Lepidosauria > Squamata > Iguanidae > Iguana > Iguana delicatissima. The sequence continues at coordinate 418,399 of CAOKZL010000623.1, forward strand.
TGAAAGGGTCCATAATGATCTCAGCCATTTGATTTATACACCATTTTGTGCAATGAAGATTCTTACTGGAGCAAGAGAATGTGCTTCTGGAGAATTGCTTTTGAATTGACTCTCCCTCCCATGTTATGCTCATGGTCTTCCACTAGATTCACTTTCCTGCTGTGAATGTGGAGCTGGAACAGAAGAAAGGGCCTGAGAAAACTCTCTCTCTCTCTCTCTCTCTCTGTATGTATGTATGGTCTCATCACTGCCATCATACTGGTGAGCTGCCTTGGGTCCCACTCTATTTCACTAAGCAAGCAAGTAAGTAAGTAAGTAAATGCTACATACAAAAAGGTTAGGCCCTTGAACGTCGCGTGAATGGGAGCGTCGCTCCATATGACGCACTCCCGCTCACACGACACTCACGAGGCTAAAGCAGGGTGCATGCGCATTTTTTATTTTCGGCTGTAAGCCGAAAATACTGCATGCTCGCACAATGCTCGCAGCGCCCTCACGCATTTACCTGTGTGAGGTGCTTTGGCGAGCCGGGCAGGTTGCGCTTCCTTCCCCCAGCACAGCCTACAGCTCCCAGACTGTGCTGTGGAAGGAAGGGGCGGGGAGCGAGAGCGATGGTCGCGCTAGCAGGAAGCAACCTGCGGTAGGAAGGAGCGGGGAAGCGGCAGCATTCCAAATGAGGCTTCTCGCGTGAGCCGCCCTCCCCCGTCACACAAACGGGCAAGGTGCAAAAAGGGCTGTAGATTTTGGACACTCTGAAATTGTACTGTCCATGCTCCCGCCTCAGGAACTCTAAACAGCCATTTTACTTTCAAATTTACTTTACTTTACTTGTTAATTTATAAATCCAGTGGACTTGCAAAAAAGTTGTTTGAGGGATGTTTCACTGATATGCCTTCTTTGAAGAATGATATGCTTTTGAGGAAAATATATGGGGTTGCAATAAGTCCATTGTCTGATTTATTCCCCCCACCCCCAGTCCTGTGCTTTTTACTCAAAGTTGATCTTTGAGTTACTGGTTCTTCAGAGTCAGGAGAAGGTCAGTATCATAAAAGCAAAATGTAATAGATATAATAGTTTTTCTTTCTTTCTTTTTTTTTAAACAATCTATGCATTGTTTTTGGGACTCATTGCTGGGGGAACAAGGGATGGGTATGGGCAGACTGCTATGTCATTCTCATATTAATTTGATGTTTTTTTAAAAAAAAAATGCTACCCTCTCATGGCAAATTTATTTTTAACATTGTCTTAGGCATATTTTGTACCACAGACTATTGACTTGCAGTGTTAAATAGGAAAAAAACATCTGTTTAAAATTCCTATTTAAATAGGAAGAAAAAGTTCATATTTAAAGTATTTCTGGGATATGAGAAAATAGAGTTGTTCTTAAAATATAACCTGAATAATACCCAACTTTTGGGGGAGGGGCTTGGAACTATCACTGGAATCCTGTTAGTCCCAGCTAGAGTAAACCCATTCAGCGAATTGTTAAATAAGTCAACACATAGGTAAATTCATTGCTTTAATGCATCTACTGTAGATAGGATTAGGAAGAGAATTCAGGTTTATAATTGTAAATTTTGTTGTAAAGAAGTTCCTCAAAAATCATTCCTCTTAAAAGGCCCATCCATGAAACCAACTTCTTTGTTTATATTGAACTTTGCAAATGTTAATATCTTTTAGTAAACTGTTAGTATAACATTCAGGACAAAGAAGCAAAATGGAAAGAAGAGTCTCAGTGGTTTTCAACAAGTGATTAACAGCCACTGAAATTAGTCCCAGTCAGTTATTCCCAGACAGCGGCTTCCATGTCAATGGGGTAGTGAATCATTTTGGGATTTTTAAAGGAGCTTTCCAATGCATTTTAGAAATATGGGTTGGCAGCTTGGGTAGCCTTTAAAGTACCATCCCCCTCTACTCCAAAAAAGCTCAGAATAGATTTGCTGCCTCTCTTATATGGAAGGTTGTGAATGGTCCCAGACAGCATCCCTTCCCCAGCAAATGGCTGATCAACATGATTGCTTGTTTTCTAAAAGAGCTACGCTTGCTCTGTGTCCATTTTTTCCCAATAAGATCTAGTTCCCATGGACTTGTTAAGAACCTAAAGACAAGATTTTTTTAAAAAAAATCCCCAATAATATAGTATGTTCTGGGAGAGAAAGCATGTTTTATGGGAGTGAAATAAAAATAAAAATTTATAATGAATGTGGAACTCAGTATGTAGGTTGTAATGTGATTACAAAGCTTGCTGCTGGTGCACACCATTTAGCATAACTGTCAGTCATGGTTAAACTGAGATTCACAAATTGAAGAGTGGTTCTGCCCAGGTCAGGCACGCACAGGGAAGACTACACAAAGCTGAGCTCATTATGAGCTCCATTTTTCAATATCTCATTTCTTCAAACATAAATTCATTTCATGCAGTTTTACTTCTCCATAGCAGATGAATGAATTCACTGCACAAAATATTGATCACAATACACTTTAGAGTATGTGCTGCCACTGTAACACTTTGTTGACTTTAGGTTGTTTTGCACCTTCCTGTCATTTCTAACTCATGATGACCCTAAGTGAAACTATTACAAGATTTGTTCAGAGAAGGTTTGCCTTTGGCTTCCTCTGAGGCTGAGCGGGTGGTATTTTGCCCAAGATCACACAGTCAGCTTCCATGGCTGAGCAGGGATTCAACTCTTGGTCTCCAGAGTCATAGTCCAATGCTCAAATCACTACACCATGCCGGCTCACTAACTATATACTACGTGATAATTTGTGTATGCATTTTTGATCATGAATAGGACTGACCTAGTTTGGTCTGAAATACATAAGAGGTACCGTGATTGCTGTTTGTTGTTATGGATCTTCAAGTCAACTCTGACATATGGGGAACCTTTCATAGGATGTCTTGGCAAGATTTATTCAGGGAACGTTTGCCATTGCCTTCCTCTAAGGCAGAGGCAATATCAAGGTCACCCAATGGGTTTATGTCAGTGACCATGGATTGGAACCCTGGTTTCCTAATATCCTAGTCTACAGGCCTTTCTGCCCTACACTGTTATAGTGCGTTTATTTCACTTTCAGCATCCTGTGGAATTCTGGGGTTTGTAGTTTACTGAGGCCAAAGAGCTCTCTGGCTGAATGCCCCTCCCTAACATGCAAACCCCAGAATTCCATAGGATTTTGAAAGTGGAATAATAGCACTATAACAATATAGGGCGGAAAGGCCCTTTCACTCACACTTTTACACCACACTGGCTGCTGGCATGCAATCTACCTAAGGATGTCCAATCTTCTCAATGGGCAACACCAAGTTTCTGATGACTTTCATCGAAGACCTGGATCCCTGCTTATTGAGAATCACTTGTGCATATCACATAGGGAGATGAAAGAGAGCATAGAAGATTCTCCTCTTAATGTGCAGCCAGTAGCTGGCTATCCAGCTTACTGCCTAGCCCTATTTGAGCTATTGTTTTGGATGGGATCCAGTCACTTTGCCAGCTGGTTCGGGGAAGTGGGGGATCTGTTTGTCTTCAAAGCCTTAAGAGGCCTGTTTATAAGTTTAGTATTTTCATTGCTGACCTTCCTAAAATATTATTGATACTTTGGCATAGACTGAAGTTCATAGTATTTCATAGCAATATTGCTAGTCTTTTTTTTTAAAAAAAATACAGTAGTCCCTTCACTTTTGTGAGGGTTCAGGGCATAGAATCCTCACAAAAGTGGAAAAAATATGCTCCCCTATGCTCCCCCTTTCCTACTCCCTTGCCTTTTACCCTGGTGTGCAAGCCTGCCTTTTCTGGGCAAAAGGCAAGGGAATCAGGGGAAGTTCTGGAGGGGAGAAGAAAGGAATGTATATGCTTCCCCCTTCCCTTGCCTTTTGTCTGGGCACACTTGCCTTTCTTTTCTGTAGTCAGCAAAAGGCAAGGGAGTGGGAGGAGGTATGTGCATGGCTTATGAATAAGCAAATTCATGAAAATCAAACCCACAAATGTGGGGGTAGGACTGGACATTTGATTTTCTGTGAAAGCTTCACGCAAAGACTTTGAAGACTGATTAGGCCATATCCATAGCTCGGTGATAGATATTGGACACCCCATTTCCTATTGTAGAATCTCATGAAAAAGTTGTAGTCCATGCAAGTAAATATCTCAGCCCATCTCAGAAAGTGAAATTTTGTCACTTGTACAACTATAAAAGTCACAGGTCCCCTGTCCACTTTTTCACACAGCCAGTTAGTGGCTGAAAGAAGGGTTCTTGCTGATGGTTTGAGCCACAGTGGGTCCTGAAAGCTTGTTTCATCCATCAATATTATTCCAACATGCTCACTCAGAAGGTGGTATTAGGCAAAATTTGAGCTGCTCAAAAGAGTGGATATTTGCCTTATTTATTTATTTATTTATTTATTTATTCATTCATTTATTTGTTTGTTTATTTTCTGTCTGGGATGGGATCCAAGGTGGCTTAAAATGCCTTAGCAAATACTGTTGAGTAATAACCAATAAAAGCTATGACCATTTAGAATCTGTTTCAGCCTAGGCATAATTAATATCTTCCACTCTGACCTCTACGTTTCTGATACAGTCAAGGATACAGAATAATGTGAATGCAGGCAAGTAACAAAATTCTCATGACAACACTAAAAGGATATTTCATCTTCCCAAGGAATGACTGACTATGTGACATGCTGAAAAAAATTATTCATGTTCGAATGCCCAGAAATCATTAAAGACACTAAGCTCTGAGGTTTGCTTCTTTTATAATGTAGGGGTAATAGATCAAAAGACTGTGAACAAATATGTTTGCAGTGCTAGCCATGCAAAGAATTGCCCTGTGTATTCTCTACGTAAAAGCTTGTAGTTTTCTTTGCATCGGGAATTATGGAAATTATCAATAAACAGACATGTTAGATCACATACCCACAAATATAAGAATTTACAATTAGAAGCTTGGCTCAAAACAGGGGTTGGAATCATGCAGGGATGAGAATCAACTGTTGTTGAGACTACAACTCCCAACAGTCTTTGACAGCATTAGCTATGATAATGAATACACAGGCTGTTGCAGTGCTCCATCTAGAAGACTCCATAATTTCCCCCTTTGGATTGAAAATATCTGTGTATCATTACAAAGAAGTATTCTATAATTATTTGATCACAGACAGTAAAGGCAAATATCCTTCTAGTGGAAATATTTTGGATGTGTTACTGCAGCTTCTAGGCCACCTTGGTGGTAGCATAAAGATATCTTTTTGATATCAATAATTTGGCTCTCTTCTACCACCCCCTCCATGTGTTTGTGAGGCCCCCAGACAAGCATGAAACTAGGCTCGGAGGCTGATTGCTGCAATATTCCTAAACAATACAGGCAAGCCAGAAGTAGCCAGATCACTGCTTCAGGAGACCTCCCGGCAAACACCCTATTATGTATGTGGGCTACCTACCAAGGACTCCCTGCCCTGAGCAGGTAACTTGATTAGCTGAACTATCAACTGTCCAGCATCGAGCATTTGCATACTGGCTGCTCCTTTTTCAATTCAGACCTAACTCAATCATGTTAAATTTTGACCTTTCCGAGGCTTTGTCTCGCACCCGAAATCCATTGTTTTCACCAAGTATGGCATAGCCTGCAGTCACATTTCTCCCTATAAAAAACCCTGATTCCGAGACCCTCCTCGGATAGCTCCCCAGTTCCAGACCACCTTGCTGCCTCTTTGCTTGGCGAGCCTCCCCTCAGCTCCACATGCTGAGCCACATCGAATCCCCGCATCACTCTCTATTCTCCCAGACTTCAGGACAGGTTTCATATCACCCAAACCAACTATTCTCTTCCAACTCTACATTTCTATGATTCTATAGTGCTTTGAGGGTTTTCCTGCATGGCAGGGGGTTGGACTGGATGGCCCTTGTGGTCTCTTCCAACTCTACATTTCTATGATTCTATGATTCTATGATTCTATTCCTCTGAAAAATCCCTCTATCCCACTCCCACCTTTATTTTCTATAGTTATCTGAGTGAGTGAGTTGCATACACTGTTTGGCTGTATTTTAATAAAGATCTCATTTATTCTTTCAAAGCGGTTTGCTTCTTGACTGGCCTGACCCCACAGACATAGGGTTCAAGATCCTGCTAAGTTATCCTGCCTCTTGTAACTCTAAAGCAGTGTTCAGAGCTAATTTTCCCCACCTATAGTTGAGCACATTTTGGTGTCCCTCACGGGACCCCCAGTAAACAGGGTAACAGGTAGTTTAAGAACTCCTTATGCTCCTGCTTTTGGCTTGGTATAATCAAGATACCACTTTCCGAATGAATACATTTGATGTTTCAAGAATTTTCAGCCAGTGTTTCAGAATTTTCTTCATTTGCAGGTGTATAACAATTCCAAGCTACATACTTAATTTTACCACACATTAAGCCAAATTGTGTGTTGGAGGGGATAGAAGAATAGTTGCAAAAGTTGTAGTTGAGATGTACCTTATAAATGGAAGGAGTCATTTCAACATCTATATATTATTTTTTCAGTGTCTGAACTCATCAGGTTTCTTTTTCTTTCTAGATTTAGTTCCAGGAGTAATTTTAATACCTAGAATTTGATCTGGACTCTGTTTGTTGAGTTGCTGCCTGGTAAAGCAGCCTACCCTTTCTGCATGGTCACACCTTGTAGCCCATTAAATCTTTTTTCTATTCTTCCATCTCTTCTTCCAGGCAGGCCAACAGGTTAACTGGAAAGTGAGGTGAAGAAATCATCACTTTGGCCAATAGATATTACTTCATTCTTTCAGTTCACATTCCTGATAAATAGTGACTACTTTCCCCCAAACTCTTTAAACTGAGTCCACCCTGATCACTAGACCAGTGATGGGAAACCTGTGTTCCTCCAGATATTGTTGAGCAACCAGTTTTCATCAGCCAGGATGACTTATAGACAGAAATTATGAATACAAAACCACCCTGTAGCACCTTTCAGACCAAGAGAAAGAAGACTAACTAATTGGGAACTTGTCAGTTAAGATGCTATTGAGAGATCGGGTACATAGACTCTTTGAGAAATTCAATGTTTTCTGTCTAAAGAGCAGTTAGCTTCACATGGGACAGGGACAGCTGGATCTCAAGAGAAGTTACTTTTATTTTGCTAATGGAGTTGAAACTTTATTGCCTGTCTTTTATTGCTCTTTGTCCCTAATCTTCACATAGCCAATAAAGGGAGTAGCCTCTGCCTGTGCTGAAATCCCTCTTAATTGGTGACTTCTCAGACAGGACATAAGCATATGAGTCTAACATTGTCACCATTTTTCTACTGTATGATTTTTTAAAATCTTTGCCCAATGAAAAAGTCAGTGAAATTTTGAAAGCTTGCACAATCTATTTTGTGTTTTGGAGTTGGCCCAATAAAGGTTGTGCTGCTTGTGGATTTTGGACCTTGAACTAGATGTCTTAGAAGTTTTGTTTACCCAAAGCGCCCAACAAAAAAAAAACCCAACAACATGGCTGTTACTTAATTTAATGAAGTTGTTCAGTGGGTCACCACTGATGGAAGGCCACAGCCTAAAGTGAATACTTTGCAACAGAACCTGGAGGAGATTTTTAAGCAGGGTTATGATCCTTTGCCTTGCTTACTTTACAGCTGGTAAGGACATCCCACAGGATGGAAAGCAGATGAAAATCCTCTCCGTCTCCTCAATATTCCAGTCTGCTAGTAGTATTGTTAGCATTTAAAAGTTCACTAAATGGATTTTATTACTTCTATGAAAGTTGTGTGTGAAGGGTATACAAACAGATACACCAGGAGGGAGAGTATAAAAGCAATTAAGCTTAAGAATGTTAACAACTATTTATTAAGCATTTTGTACAGTTTTAGCCCAGCTGTCTACATGTATTCTCATGTTTTTTATTGTCCTTAGAAACCCACTCTATATGTTTTTGCTGCCTGAATTTTTCTTTTATATACTGGCACAGTCGTCTAGTGGGGCTCTGGCAATCCTCCATGCACTCTCCACCGTCATTGTAGTTGCTAGGAAAGGCCTTGCTCATTCTCGTAGGAACGCAAGACTGTTTCAGACAAAACAGGTTGTTTGATTTATGGCAGATGGTGACAGGTCTATTGTTTCTTTCACTGTTGATGTTACTGTTATGTTACTGTGTGGAAACATCACTTCTCCAACATGAATTGCCATCTTGGGAGAACACAGGCCCTCCACCCCATTCTGTATCTCATAATATTGCAATCTTTCTTGGTTATGTCTGAAGTGAAGAAGAAAAAAGTATTACAGGCATATTAACTGATAGCACAATTGTTTTGACATATGGGATTGCCTGGCCTAATTCATGTGGTTTCACTTCGGACAATGACTAAATTTATGTGTCCTTCAATTTTCATCACTGCTACACCCCCCCCCCTATCCATCCTTTTTCCCATAGGCATGAAAAGTGTCAGTTGATATTTGCCATGTTCACAAGGCTGGGTTGCTCTATTGTATGCAGAAATGGAATTTGAAGTGAGGACACTGAACTGTGAAATTGGGCTGAGGTGTCAGTGCACAAAGTATAGCAAATGTGGAAAGCAATGATTGACCAGTGCTGGACAACCCAAGATGCCTATATTGTTAATCCTTGTTTTCCCTGCATTGCTTCATGCTATATGAGCCCTTCTAGTCCATGTGACTATGTTCCTCTTCATCTCTTGTAATACGCGAAGAAAAAAAAATCAGAAATGTATGTCTAAATTAAAAGCCTTCACCATCGTGGTACTATAGAAAGAGAAAGATTAATAGGCATGGAGAGCTTTATGGTGAAATACATTGTGGTGCCTTGTGGGTAGGAACAGTCTGAGAAGAACAACTATAGTTTAGGGATCAACAAATAACCCTGAGGAGGATGCCCCTCTGGGCCCCTGCCTGCCAAGCTAGATGCAAGAAGGATTTGAGGAAAGAATGAAAGTGTCATGTTTATTTGGAGGAAGACTTCTTGAAGAAAGAGAAGAGGAGTGCTAGGAGAATAAGCCCCAAACAGATCCAGAGGAGGCTGTTGTGTCAGAAGCAGAGCATGATGCACTTCAGGCAGCATCCACAGATCTGGAGGAGGAAATGGGACCTCTGCATCTGATCACACTCTAACAACTGAAATACCAGGATCAGAGATGCCAGAAACTCTCTTCCCCACCTTAAATAAACTATGCTGCTTAATGAAGCCAGCAAGGCTAATTTACAGCTGGCTATACGTTAGCTCAGTCAAGGTCATTCTGGTGCTGTGAACAATAGCTCCAAAGCCTCCTGTGGATTGTGGCCATTTCCACACTAGGCTGTTATAGTACTATTATCCCACTTTTCACATCCTATGGTATCCTGGGGCTTGCAGTTTAGGGAGGGGTATTTAGAATTCTCAGCCAGAGATCTCATTGGCCTCAGTAAAACTACAAACCCCAGAATTCCACAGGATGTTGGAAGTGGAATAACAGCACTATAACTGTGTAGGGCAGAAATGGCCTGTGTGTGAGTTCCTCAGCTTCCTGCAACTCTGACCCTTGGCTTGAATTTGGACTAATCTCTCTGGCAACTCTCTTTTTGGTTTTGGTTTTGGCTCAGGACTGTTTGCTTTGTTTGGACTGCAGTTCTGCTTCTATGGACACCAGAAGCACCTTGGGACTGCCCCGGCTTTCCCCTGGTTAGCTTATGTAGGAGTGTCTTCTTGGATGCATGCCCACTTTAAAACAGGACAGAAAACCACACAGGCAGAATGTGTGGGCTTTGGAGAAGAGTGTTGGGCTGCTGTCTATCATCTGCAATGGATCTCCTGTAAAACAAGTAGATGACTGGTAGCCTAGAGGATGTATGTTTTACTGCCAAGGAAACAACTCTCCCTAGTGTAATGGTGTTTGATGGGGTGGTTCAGTAAGACAGATTGTAAGACGCTACTGTGCAGTACTTAATGGGCTGGAGGACAAAATGCTCAGGGAACATGTAGCAATCCAGGTATGGTTGGATTGCAGCTCTCATTATCCAAAGACAGCATAATCATTCTGGATGACACCTCTCATGATCAGAGCTTGAGAAATTTATTTTTCTGGCTGATGATTCTAGCTGTTGTAGTCTAAAACGTAGATTTTCCAGGTTTTAGGCAGGGTGGTGATCTGTTTAGCAGTTACTTATTTATGTGATGATGATAGTGACACTGCCTATAGCAGGACTTCTGCTGCCTCTTATTCTTTTTATTCTTCCATCAGTACTTTTGCATCCATCAGTTCTTCCATTGGCTAACCCAAGCTGGACGTATGCAAGTCTCATATTGAACAGCACAAAAATCATCTCACTTTTTGGGGACAGAGTGAATTTTTTTTGAAAGACCTACAATTTATATATGACTGAGTGAAAAATCAACCACAGAAATTAGTAGAAAGTTGAAGCACAGAGGTTAATGTGAAAGCCAGTAGCATGGACCCACTGCAAAACAGCAAACACTGTATTGGGCTGCATGTCTTCATAGGAAGATTAGCTGTAGCAAGTGTTTCTATTTCTATTTTATTGTGTTTTCATATATGTTTTTTAAAATGTTGATGATTTATGTTTTTAATTTTTTATATGCACACACACATACATAAAGCCACCTTGAATCCCACATGTGCATGCATGCATGCATGCATGCATGCATGCATAAATAAATCTGTCTATCTTTAGGTAAGCTGGGATACCATGGAGTATTACTTATCCATCTAGTGTTCCTCCATTAGGGAAAAAGAGACCTTTCATAAAGGAGATGCTTTTGTAAGTTGAGTAGAAAGATTGATTTCCCACCATCCACAAAGCTCCCAACTACTGTTGTAGCTCCATCCTTCCACAAAGCTCCAAAGGAAATTGTCACTCCCTGGAGCACCTTTATGGGGTACAGGTTGCTGCAGAGGAAAGAAAGAGTTCCCATTCCATCATTCCATGAATAGATGCATCTGCTGAATCAAGGAGACTTCATTCAGCAGAGGTATACAGAATGGTGGGATATTAAACAAACAAGCAAGCAATGAACAAACCTAGGTTCGTATCTGGCTATTTCAGAGTTTATAAGAAAAAGATTTTGAAAAAATAATTATAGCATCCCAAGAGACCAGGACTCCAGTCCCATTAGTCACAATGGCATCTGCTGAATTTAATCCCCTTCCTTTTCCCTTTTGTGTCATGTTTTAATTAGATTGTAAGCCTGAGGACAGGGAACTGTGGTATTGTACCCTTCTTTGTAAAGTGCCATGTACAGTGATGGTACTGTATAAATAAATGGTGGTGGTAGTGGTGGTTATATCCAGGTGACAACAAGGACATGCTACCAAATGTTTCCTGAGCTTAGGTGATGCTCACTCAAACCTAATGGATTTGTCTTATTGCAGATCTATTCATTGTGTAAATAAAAGTTGTGACTTTCTACCCAAATTAACTGTCTTGTGACTATTTTTTTTGGGTTGTGGGAGGAACTGCCACCCCATGAGAACTGCAGAAATTCCTGTAGAAATCATCCTTAAATTTTCTACATGACCTTTCATAGTCAAACATGTCATTAAATATATCAGTGATCATTATTAACACTGGAAGTCTGAAGTTTTCAGTAACCGAGCTAATGTATACCAGTCATGCTTTTAGCCTGGCATCATTCATAACAGTTTAATGTACTGTCTGAAATAACAGCTTTGGGATACAGAGTACATTAGGATTAAAAGGCCTTTTCCATATTGTGGTTCTAGAGGACACTTATTAACATTGCCAAAAGCGGATAACCTGTTAAATCACCTTATCCCTTCCACATCAACAATTTTAAAGTGGAAATTATTGTCACTGACAGTGGAGCTACTGGACTGTGTGTTGTAGATAAATGATGACTGCCACGGATACAATCTTTGCTTAGGGTGGCCATATTGATGAATTCCTATGAGGATATTTCTCTTAAGGAAAGTTTGGAACTAAGCAGAATTGATTCAGACTTTTTTTTAAAAAAAAAAGAACACCAGGTCCGTAGGTTCTTATTAAATGAATCCCCACTTTTCCACAGCCCCAGAAAATGTGGCTTCATGCCCAACATTTTCCAGTTCTGAATTAACCATTGCTGCTGGAGGGAATGGTTAATGACTATAATTATGGTGGCGTCTGAATGATATGCTACAACCTTGAGAGCGATCCAGACAGTAAGTGATTTACTGTGATTGTGGTCAGAAGACTGCACCCTTAACCTTGAGACTTTCTACAGGGCTTAAAGAATGGTCCATATGTATGGTCCATATGTATGACAATTAACAAAAAAATGAAATATTAACCAAGGTGATTTCCTTATTGCTGGCTGTACATACATTTAAATTCCTAGCTTAATGTCATTTCCTTCCATGCACCCTTTAAATATTTGGAATATAATCTATAATTAGAAAGGAATCTGAACATGGTTCTCCAATATTTTCTGCTATATTTTCAATATTTTCTGGTATATCTTAAAGACAATCCCAGCCGTTAACTCATTTAGAATCTGAATGTATAATCAGCAAGGAATCAGTAAAGCTATTGATGCAAGCTTTTATATTTCACAGAAGTGCGCTGCAGGACTCACCCAGTGGTGCCATTTGCGGGGTGGAGTGTGGGCGGCAGGAGGATGGAGGTCCTTCCAGCCTCTTGCAAGCTGGAGAGGCAGGCAATTTCCGGGATGGAGGGCCATGAGGGGTGGCCCTGATGCCTGTGAGGCAGAGGCCAATTGGAGCATACCCTTTGTGCTCTGGTTGGCTGCCATGGTCTGGTGGGCAGCCATAGGGGTTCGTCTCCCCTGCGGCCGCCTAGGAGGCCAGCACTCTGGGTTCCACACTGCTTCCCATCCACCCTCCCTTTGTAGTTTGCTATGGCTGTTTACTTGTTGTGTTTGCTATTGTGTATTGGTCATGGTTTTGTTCTGTTGCTTCTCTGTCACAACTTAGTGGTGGTCACATGGGTCTTGGAGCCAGGTGGGTTGGGGCCAATGTCCTTTGGGCAAGGTTCATTGGCCCCTTGCAGTTTGAAAGGGGGTGCAAGGCAGCAGCAGGCATGTCCAGCTCAGGAGGACATGCCTTGCTTGCACCTCCTGGTTACAGGAGGTTCTAGCGGTGGGATCCCTGGCGGCCATTAGTGAGTCTGGCACTGGGTCGGAAGCTTGGGTACATTGGTCAGCAGCGGGCTGATTGATGCTAGGATCCAGACCCATGTTTTGGCCAACCCATTGTATGCTGTAGCCAATAAAGTTGTGGCCTTTGTTACCCAATTTTGGTGTGTTGTTTGTATTCTAAGCCCCAGCGCCCCTACCCACGTCTTAGATGAGGAAAACCAATGCATAGTCTCATATGATATCACAAGCTATTGTCTGTCCAGTGTATGTTAAGAGAATCAATTTTAAAATGCAGTTTGTTCTCTTTATCCTCTATCTCTGCAAACTCCATTTTTGGCAGTCCAAAAGCTAAATAGTTTTCTGTAGCTTTAGTTTACATGGAGTAATGTACTCACAAAAATTTGAACAGTTATGGATGGAAGAAATCTGATTAGAATCATACAATCAAAGAAATGTAGAGTTGGAAGAGACCACAGGGACCATCCAGTCCAACCCCCTGCCATGCAGAAACACCCTCAAAGCACTCCTGACAGATGGCCATCCAGCTTCTGCTTAAAAACTTCCAAAGAAGGAGACTCCACTGCACTCCGAGGCAGCATATTCCACTGCCGGACAGCCCTGACTGTCAGGAAGTTCTTCCTGAGGTTCAGGTAGAATCTCCTTTCCTGCAGCTTGAATCCATTGCTCCTTGTCCTAGTCTCTGGAGCAGCAGAAAACAAGCCCACTCCCTCCTGTACATGGCATCCCTTCAAATATTTAAACATGGCTATCATGTCCCCTCTTAACCTTCTCTTCTGCAGACTAAACATACCCAGCTCTCTAAGTCTATCCTCATAGGGCATGGCTTCCAGGCCCCTCACCATTTTGGTCACCCTCCTCTGGACCTGCTCCAACTTGACCATGTCCTTCTTGAATTGGGATGCCCAGAACTGGACACAGTATTCAAGATGAGGTCTAACCAAAGCAGAGTAGGGTGGTACCAGTACCTCCCTCGATCTAGACACCATACTCCTATTGATGCAGCCAAGAATTGCATTGGCTTTCTTGGCTGTCGCATCACACTGCTGACTCATGTTCAGCTTGTGGTCTATTAAGACTCCTAGATCCCTTTCACATGTACTGCTGATTGTGCAGTGAAATCTGATTGTGCAGTGAAATCTATCCTTTGTCTAAGATACACTGTGAACATAGAATATACCCCACATTTTTCTGATAAAAGGACTTAGCTTAACCTATGGAAGGTATGGGTAAAGATAAAGATTGACAAATCTATCACTTCCATTCCTCCTTCTGTTCAAATTCTTTTACTTTAGAGTAAATGAAGAAAATTGTGGTGTCAGTAAAAGCAGAGTGGGAAAAAACTCCAAATTTAGTGGGTAAAGAGATTCCCAGCATGAAGAAGACAATGCCCCTTTCCTCACGGGGGGGGGGCTGAAACGGAGCCGCGCACGCAGGGGCAGAGCTTACCCGCTGCCGAATTTTGGCGGCGCTTGGCGGCGTTTGGTGGCACTCGGCGGTGCCCAGAATGGCAGCTGGCAGCTTCCAGCGGTGCTCCGCCAATCAGGACAGCACACCAGCCGGAAGCCCACCCCCGGGCAGATCTGCAGGGACACGCTACCGCGTCTCTGCAGTTCTTCACTGGGGGCTGCCACGGGGCAGTGCGGGTGAGTTTTATAAAAACCACTTGCGAAGGTGGTTTTTATAAAACTCACAGCGCCACCCCTGCGGCTGCGCTAGAGCAGTTTGAGGTCTAGAACCTCACTTTTTTTAACTGCTCTAGCACCCCCCCCGGTGAAGAAGACCTCCAAGAGAGGTCACCCTAGCGTGGGCAATATGACCGTGTGGAAATGGCCAGTGTTCTAGCCAGGAACCTCAGAGTCCTGCTGGATGATTGCCTATCTCTGAGCACCTTTATTAGGGTGACAGCAAAGTCATGTAATTTCCATCTATTGAACATCCACAGGATCCAGAGGTTTTTGACTGCTTGTCTGGGACTCGGGTACCTCATGCCTGGATTATGGTAGCAGCCTACTGCCAGATTTGCCTTCCCTTCTCCCTTTTTCATCTAGTTTTAATTTAGAACAATCCCATAATCCAGGCATGAGGTACCCAGGTCCCAGACAAGCAATCAAGACAAGCAATCAAGACAAGCAATCTGGATCCTCTGGATGTTCAAAAGATGGAAATTACATGCCTTTGCTAGGACCTGTTTCAGACATTTCGTGCTGGTGTTTAAGCTTTTGTATTCTAACCTCCCTCAATACCTTGCAGTTCAGCAAGTATGGTGTGTTCCACCCAGGAATTTAAGATCTACAGGCAACGGATTACTGTCTGTTTCACCAATGCACACAGCTCTGTCAAGGCTGTGACAGATCTGGCTCCACATTTTTGTATCTAGCTCCACATTTTTGGAATGGCCTTGCTTTGGACCTCTGTCTGGAGGAGGTCCAACACTTTCATAAAGGGTTGAAGGTCTTCCTCTTTAATTCACTCTCTTCAGTCACTGATTTGTGTCCAAAGTACTGAGATGTGACTGGTGGGATGTTGGGGATTTCATTCTATGTGTTGCTATAGTGTTATGTTTATTGACCTTGTCCCTTGTTGTACATGTTTCGGGGTTCGGTATCATCAGTATGCGGATGACACCCAACTTTATTATTCCTTTCCACCACAAGCCAAGGAAGCTGTCTTGGTCCTAAACCAGTGCTTGACATCAGTAATGGACTGGATGAGGGCAAACAAATTGAAACTTAATCCAGACAAGACAGAGGTGCTTCTGGTCAGTAGAATGGCAGATCAGGGAATAAGGATCCATCCTGTGTTAGATGGGGTCACACTCTCCCTGAAGACACAGGTTTGCAGCTTGGGAGTGCTCCTGGATTCAACTCTGAGCCTGGAGGCCCAGGTCTCAGCAGTGGCCAAGAGTGCATTTGCACAATTAAGGCTTGTGTGCCAGTTGCGCCTGTTCCTTGAAATTTCAGACCTGGCCATGGTGACACATGCCTTGGTTACATCCCAGCTGGATTACTGTAATGTGCTCTACATGGGGCTGCCTTTGGAGAGTGCTCAGGAACTTCAGCTGGTCCAAAGAGCTGCAGCCAGGTTGTTAACTGGAGCTGGTTACAGGGAGCATACAACACCCCTGCTGCAACAGCTCCACTGGCTGACGATCTGTTTCCAGGCAGAATTCAAAGTGCTGGTGATGACCTTTAAAGTACTACATGGCTCAGGTCCAAGCTATTTGAAGAACTATATCCTCTCCTATGAACCAGCCCAGGTGCTGAGATCTGTGGGAGAGGCCCTTCTCTCAGTCCCACCACCCTCACAGGTGCATTTGGTGGGAACACAGGAGAGGACCTTCTCAGTGGCTGCTCCTAGGCTCTGGAACCCCCTGCCTAAAGAGGTTAGACTGGCACCCTCCCTGCCTACCTTCAAGAAACAGCTAAAAACATTCTTTTACCAGGAGGCATTTTGTATGGAATTTCTATCAGTGCTGTCATTTTGTTATTTAATTGATATTTTAATGCTGTTTTTATGTATTTTAACACATTTTAATTATTATTGTGGCTTAATTTTTGTTTTAACTTTTGTACATGACAGTTTTTAATGGCTGTAAGCTGCTTTGAGTCCCCTCGGGGAGAAAAGTAGGATAAAAATAAAGATGATGGTGATAATAACAACAACAACAACAACAACAACAGCAACAGCAAAAATATGTTGATGGTCTACCCTTTGTCATGGACATCATCATCATCATCATCATCAGATACAGAACCATTCCAAGAAGACAAGGCAGCCGTAATTCAATGCCACAGAAATATTTGAAAACACAGAGTTTCAAACCTAGACTTTTAAAATATTAAAAACTCAAAGCCCCCTGCCAAGATTGGCAAATATCTGCTTCAGTTTCTCCCACATTTTTTTTAAAAGCTCAAGTTTTTTATAAAATTTTCATGAACAAATTTACAAATATTGGAATGCTCTTTACAAAATAACAGCAAAACAAACAAATTTCCAACCTCACTATAGTTGCAAAACCTATCCACTTTGATTGTTATATGATTTTAAATATTAGTGTCTGTATCAGTTTGTTCATGGTACTTTTCAAATGCAGGTTTATTCATTGACAGCAAAGAAAGAGTTTATTAGCATTTCTAGCTATAGCATGATAGCATGGCTTAAGAGACCCATTTTCTCTTATTTCTAGTCTTTGGTGATATCAGTTTCGGGCAGTAGAAATTTACAAGACAGCCAGAGAGATTTCCATATATTTTATTTTTATGTTTATAATATTTATCAGCTACTCTTCTATTTTTTTTTTAAACATGTAGCAATATCAGTCAGCAAAATCTAAAATCAACCAAATTCAGAAACAAGTTGGGAAAGGCATAAAGCATTAGGGTCTTTGAAGGATAAACAGAACTGAACCAGTGTTCTAAATGTTACAGGAACTGGCATTCACTGAGCCTGCTTGGGGAGAGAACTAGGATATCAACAATGAAATAGAAAACTTCCCTGGCACCATTCAACTAAACTCTGGAGGGAAACTTCAGTACAGATCTTCATTCTTGGGTAGGTTGATATGGGAGAAGGTGGTCCTGTAAGTAAAGATGTAAAGTATAGTAAGAATCTGCAAGCTACTTTTGTTCTGCTTTGGTCTGCTTCTCCTTCAACAAGACCATGAAAAATTTGCCTTAGCTAATGAAATACAACTCCACTTGAAGGTAAAGTATAACTGCCCCTGCCCCACTACATGTGTATGTATGTGTACATGACTTCAAGTCACCTGTAAATTTATGGTGATCCCATTAATTTAATAGGTTTTTCTTAGGCAAGGAATACTCAGAGGTGGTTTTCCCAATTGTTCCCCTGAAATATAGCTTACAGCACCTGGTATTCATTGGTGGTCTCTCCTCCAAGTACTAACTAGGTCTGACCCTGCTCAGTTTCTAAAATCAGATAGGATCTGGTACCTTTAGGATATTTAGGCCATCCACTGTGCAAACCAAAATAATAACAACCAACCAATGAAATTACTGCATCATACAAGTTCCATAAACTCTCCAAACTGACTACAGTGTGATTCAAAATCTGGAATGATTTATGAGACCACTTGAATGAAAACTCAGAAGCCAGCTTGTGACTTATCATCCATTTTTATCACACCATGGGGATGTGGTATGTATAGTGCCATGTGTCATGAATGATGCATCATTCACTGGCTATTGTCACATATGTTTTGTTCCCAAACTGAGCAGATTGATATGGAGTAATAAATAGGCTAGAGTAAGCAATATCAAAGCACATACAATAGTGGCAAATAGACACCACCAGAGTGGTTGTTTAGTTGTGCTAGATGTGCAGATTGTGCAGATGAAAAAACAAAACAAAGCAATTCATAATCTCATTTTTAATTATAATCATATGACAACTGTGGGACATCAGAATAAATTTCATTGCATGGAGCAAATGACAAACACGCTGGATTCATGTTATGGTCTAGGTAATTATCAGTTCAGCATCACTATTCTAGATATGAAAATTGCCTTCTGAATAAAGATACACACACACACACACACATACTAGTTGATTAGTTAAAATATAACTTTAGGTTTATTCTACCAATAAAGCTTACTGTTGCCATAGTTACTTTTGTTTCAAATAATGACAGACTCGGTCTTGTCACTTCTGCGTCACCGCTAGCATTTAACCAGTGAAATAATCATCGTAATGAAGATAAATGACTGGGAAATAAAGAAAAACTGGTCTGGAATTTTGTTGGACATGGGCATTACTTTCTATGGTTGTTGTAGAAGGAAGCATCCAGCACCTTCTTCATGCAATGGCTCCTTTCTTGCACAATTCACCTCCTTGCTATCATTTTACCATCCCCATGGCTGTTCAGTTACCAAGCTAAGTATTCTACACCAGCTATTTATTTAAATATAACTAAATGCACTTAACTAAGTATACTTTAAAAAGAATGACAATTGTGGCAATAGTATCGCAATCATGACTAAGTCGTGATTGTGAATATGGAAGAGATAAAACGAGTAAATATAGGTAACTGTTCCGTATTCATGACTGCTACTTTCTCATGATTTTGACAATATTGCCATGGTCGTAACTCTCCTTACCATAACCTCTTTTACTGGGCATCAGCTGTATGGCGAGAAGGAAGACCATTCTGACTTAAGGATGGGTGAATGACATTCCCATCAGGTTTAGGGAGATTTACCAGGAGAAGTTACTTAGCAAGTTAAGTATACTTAACTAAACAGCTGATGAGGAATACTGGCCCTGGTCTGCAGCCAGATACACGAAACCATGGTGTCTTCTCAGACTATATGGGGAGAAAGGAGAGAGTTTGTATGAGGGGGAAGGAAATGGAGCAATGTTTCCACTTGGTGAGTACTCTGCCACATCCCAACAATAAGAAGGAGAAGGAGGAGGAGGAGGAGGAGGAGTAGGAGTAGGAGTAAAACAATGTGAAGAGAAAATATAAAAAAGTGAAGGTAAAATCGGAAGAGTGATTGGGACCAATATTGGTTTAATTTCAGTATGAAGTCAAGACATAGCTTTTTAATTAAAGTGTTTGGGGCTTAATTTACTTGATTGTTGTGTTCTTGTGTGCCTTAAAGTAGTTTTTGACTTACAGCAACCCTATGGTGAACCTATCATGTTTTTGTTTTTTCCTGGAGCTGAAAGAGTGTGGCACACCCAAGATAACCCATAGGTTTCCATGACTGGTCTCTCTGGGTTGTACTCCAGTGCTCAAACCACCCCCCCACAATGGCTCTGTAATTTACCTACATGGTTCTTAATAGATACAGTCTTTTAGTTTTTATCTTTTTTGTCACATTAGTATGTTTTTTCTCCTGTTTAAATGATATTATTGGTTTACTTGGAATTTTATTTTAAAGGGTAAGAAATCCATTAAAAGCCAGACTAAACAAATGGCCTGGCTAAATCTAGACAATAATGTGGCGAATCACACCCCCTGGATAAGGGGATTTCAGAACTATGTTGCTGCCACAGAAAAAGACCCCATTCCATGTGCCCACTAACTTAGTGTCTCTTGTGGTGGTACAACATATGAACAGGATCTGTACTAAAGATCACTGTTTTTAGGTAGGGTCATATAGAAGAGAGTGTTTGTTCCGATATCCTGAACCCAAAACAACAACAACATAGACAAACATTTGTCAATATTCCACTTTCAACATAGTTTGTCGCAGAAGAAGGAAAGTTTATGGCTTTATAACTAAGAAAGAAATCCCTTGAACTGGGTCTGGAAACAAATTAGAAACTCACATCGTTGGTATAAGACTGGCATTCTACAATCTGCAGTGTATATGCCAGTTCACACCAGCTGCAACCTGTGAACAATGCTCACAGCATCCCCACATGGAAGTGTGTTGCAGAACTCTAAACAAGTGATTAAGACATGCTTTTCTTGTGTGAGTCCTGACCCGAGGAAGAACCTTCAGCATGAACCCAGAAGCATCTCCACCTCGGGAGGAGTACAACTCCATCAAGAATAGGCTGTAGCTCCAATCCCAGTTGGATTGTTGAATGATTAAAAGAATCTCTGACTTGCCTGGAGACCATCTTGATTTATTATCTCACATACAATCCATAACTGTATCCAAACAGTGGTTTAGAATTTCCAAAGTCTCCTTGGTTTGATTGGGAGGGAGGGAGGGGGGAGGGGGGAGGGAGGGAGGAGTTGGGTGTCATCAGAATAATGGCATTATACCAAACTGAAGGTGCATTCAAGGAATTCAAAAAGCCATTTTTATACTTTCATAGCTGATTAAAAAAAAAAAGACCAGGATTGAGAGACAGGAGTCACGTTTGTGTATAAAGTGATTCAGTAAACATCTTCAGATACTGGCCTTTCTTTCTTTCTTTCTTTCTTTCTTTCTTTCTTTCTTTCTTTCTTTCTTTCTTTCTTTCTTTCTTTCTTTCTAAACAGTGGTTCTCAACCTGTGGGTCACCAGATGTTTTCGGACTTCAGCTCCCAGAAGCCCTGAGCATTGACCATAGTGGCTGGGGCTTCTGGGAGCTGAAGTCCGAAAACATCTGGGGACCCACAGGTTGAGAACCACTGTTCTAGAAGCAGTCCATCACACTTTACGGTGCGCTGTTCCAAAGGGCCTTCATGGGCGGGGAATTTTCAGAGGGCACAGGAAGGATAAGGCGAAATAACCCTGTGTTCACCTACTAGCATCATACATGGTGTTTTGGATCCCAATCACAGCCCACTATGTGCAAGTAAAGTTAAGAGGCATTTATTATTTAACTGAATCTGTCCAAATAGCTGCAGTAGAGCTGTGCAGGTAGAAAGCACCATTAGAGAGTGCAATTAAAGAACACTTTCTGCAAAACTCTTATTTCTTCTGTGAGATAATGGCAAACAAAAGATTGGATTAACCTCCGTAAGCAAGCACTGACAGAGCTTCCTCTAAAGAAATGTTTGACCCCTTGCAATGAATGCATCTAGGCTTTGTCAGATGACATATTGAAATGGGAAAGGAACAAGCAGGACATTCTGATCTATAGGGCTTTTAAATTTTAAAAACTGCAAAATGCTCTCAGGGATTTAAGAAGGTCAAAAGGAAAAAGAAATCTAATCTTGGCAAAGGAAAGGGGAAGGGAGAATCATCACAATTATGTTACTTTTCTCAGTGTTGTAAGAAGTACATTATGTTTCTCAGTGTTGTAAGAAGTAGATTATGTTTCTAATTCAACACATTTCCAAGTCTTTATTTCTAAGTCTAAGTCTTAATTTCTAAGAATTAACATTACTAGATTAAAACCAATTTGTTTTGCTTCAGAACAGACCATCATTGACAAAATCATGATTCCTTATAGCTAAGGAATGTCATCAACATTAAGATCTATATGTCTGTGCCTGTGTGATTTGTAAGTGCATCTGAATGGTTATTCATTGCTTTATCAGATCTTGGTCCCCATGGATAACAAAACTGTTGTGTGTACTTTATGAAGACAACAAAAAACCAGTGTAGTGCAAATCTGGCAAATGTGACTTGGGAATACCTTGTTCCAATGTCTCAACCATGAAGTCAGTTAGTAGCCTTTGGTAAGCCAATATTGCTATCATCTGAAAAGGTCCAGATGTATTCCTTGGAATAGGCCAGCATTGCTTTGGAGGATGCTCTGACACAGTACAACTAGGGATAACAATAGATGTTAGGATTGGGGTGAGGTTGGAGCCCTTTTTACTTCTTCCTCCATGAAATTACTAAATGCACAGAATAGGTAGGTATAATATCTATAGGTTGTTGTGGGTTTTCTGGGTTTTGAGGCCTTGTTTTATTAGGATTTTCTCCTGGTGTTTTTCCTGCATCTGTGGCTGCCATCTACAAAGGATGTCCTTGTTAGAACTGAGGCTTTTGATTCCACATACATCTTTTATATCTTAATTCCTAGAATATTGCAAAAGGTAGATTTAAAACAAAAATGAAGAAAGTTGGCAAAGTTTTAAAGAACAGCTGTTGTATTCAGATGGTGCAGCATCTGAAGATGGAATGCATGTTTAATTTGATTCTTGTAGACTAGAAAAATGTTGATTAGAAAAAAAGAAATCCTAACAAGGTTAATAGTGAAATAGCTTGGGACAGATTCAGTTCAGATATACCAAGTAGACACATGTGCACATTTTACATGAAACTATTAACTGTTATTGCTTACTAGTTTTTAACATCTTTAAAATCTTCATTTCTCTTATGGAGAGATGGGACATACTCTTTGGAAATTTGACCAGAAACTTGACATTTCTACTGTCCGCTGAAGTGCAGAAGATCTGGCACTGAGCAAGTCTTTTCTGCATGTTACCTTATCGCTGAGGTGGGGGGTGCCATTCGCGCAAGCAGGTTCTTGCACAAGGCACTCTCTTCGCTGCTCTTTCGTCCCACAGCTGGCTTCCTGGTCACGCGACTGCCCCTTCCTTCCTTCCGCAGTGCAGCCTGGGAGCTGTAGGCTGCGCTGGGGGGAAGCGCGAGCGGCACACCTGGAACAACGTACCGCAGTGCAGGTAAGTGTGTGCGGACCCCAGGAGCCTTGCGTGACCGCGCACCATTTTCGGCTTGAAGCCGAAAATGAAAAGGAGAGTGTGCAGTTCGCGTTAGGCTCCTGAGCGTCTCGTAAATGGGAGTGCGTCGTACAGACCGCCACTCCCATTTACGCAACGCTCAAGAGGCCCTCTTGCAAAAGAAACTGCATGCGAAAAGGCCCTTAGTCTGATCCAGGAGCCTGGTTCTATATTCTTTACATAGATAGATAGACATACATACAGACAAATAGATATTTTCCATGCCTAGTTTGGAACAATACTGAGTTTTTTAAAAAAAAAACATGCAGAGACAAACATATGTGTTTTGGGTATACAGCTATGTCACTTGTAATTATACATACCATACTTCTCAAATTCTGGAAAACAAAACATTATATTGATTTATCCAACACTATGAATAAATATGTAGCTGACAATTTACTTAAATGCCAGTGAACAGTATTATCATACACTGGAGCTTTGATGAATTCTCCTTTAGATGATTATTTAAAAAAAAAAGAAGGAAGGAAGGAAGGAAGGAAGGAAGGAAGGAAGGAAGGAAGGAAAGAAAGAAAGAAAGAAAGAAAGAAAGAAAGAAAGAAAGAAAGAAAGAAAGAAAGAAAAACTTTCCCTCCTGAGACCATAATATAACTGTGCTGTTCTGTTAGACACTTGGAAATCATTCCAAATGACAAATATGGAAGAATTTATTAAGGAACTTAATTACATCCAATGTATGCTGTTCACTCCACATGATAATGATGATAACAATGACTATTATTTGTTCAGTCGTACATTAAATTCTCTTCCTTGATTCCTTGAGTACCTTGTTTTCCAGTATTCATCACTGGTCTCTCAGTGATACCCTCCCGAGGTTAACTTCAGATTGCACACCATATTTGTACATATGACATATTTACCCAGCATTGCCCAAGATTTTATTTTTTCATAGATAATACTTGTTAGAAATACCATAGGAATTACCTTACCTTACCTTACCTTAGGAATTAGACATGGTTGAAATACACAGATTTGAGATCCTGCGTCTGTAATTCCTCAAGCTGCTTTGTCAAGTATCTGTAACTTTTCCCCATAGTTCCAAAGAGCTTGCTAACTGAGAATTTGAATGGCCCCTCCCTGAACTGCCAACCCCAGATTACATATAATCTTCATAGGAAGCCAATCACCTGCCTGACACAGACAAACTCACAAACTGACTTTTATATGTTAGACTAGGGTATATACTTGGTGTTGCCTGGGATTTTATTTTCTCATAGGTAATACTTGTTAGAAAGATTTGAGATCCTGTGTCTCTAATTCCTCAGACGGTCTTGTCCAGTACCTGTAACTTTCCCCCATATTCCCCAGTCCAATTTATAGTCAGAGTTATTAACATAGAGATGTTGGGTTTCTAAGAGAATACATTGCCCTCCTCCTTCTTGCTGCTAGGCCTCATCTCCATAGCAACTGGCCAGGCCCAGGAGCTCACTGGCTGAGAATTCTAAAGGCCCCTCCCTAAACTGCCAACCCCAGGATTCCATAGAATCTTCACAGCCAGCCAATCATATGAGGTCTTCTTGCCTGACACAGCCAATCGTATGAGGTCTTTGTCTGCCTGACAGAGACAAACTCACAAACTTTGACTTTTATATATTAGATATACACATATGGGCAGCTTTCAAATGCTCATTATATTTAAATGAAAGTGCTATTTTTATTTCCAGAAGTTTTTTTTAAAAAAAATATTATTTTGTGGTTGTTTCCAGTCACCATTTTGTTACATTACAAGAACCGATTTGTAACGAGTAGGTCAAATCTGTCAAGGGTATTTCATCATGGGCTTTATTTTTGGCACTTAATGCTTTCAACAATATTTGCTACAGAGTTTTGTGCCCCATTTATCATTTTGCAAATTGCTTATAAGTAGTTGCAAATTTTCAGATTAAATGCATGTCCTCCTTGAACAGTTTAAGGTACTTTCATAAGGAGTGTTCTAAATGAAATGAAACTCAAGCTGCACCGATCCCAACAACAAGATGATGTGGCTGCTACTGTGTAAGGGTGTTACGCAATAGCTTACTGGCCTTTCATTAAAGAAGGCTGGGCTTTGCCTGTAAAAGTGTTTCATTTAGTCATTTGGTATCTTTTTTTTTTTTGGAACATTTAGTGACATATGATATGTAAAACCTGCTTGAGGTCCTGAGGAGGTTGTGCTGGGGAGAATAGACAGTACTGACCATTGTAAGAGGTGTAATACAGTTTCCTGTGGCCTAGATCCAGCAAACATGCTGGAAAAAGAGTAAGTTTCTGCTATCGTAGAGGAGAATCCCTTGTCCCCTCTTTACTTCCAGCCTTTCTTACAAACACCACTCCATTCTCCTGGGTACTGGCTAGGCATGAAGCTGACCTTGCATTCATTCTACCTGTTCTTCTACATGCAACAAAGAAGGCACGACCTCCACCCCCAAAATAAGGTTATTCCTCCCTCAACAGATACTCAAGTGAACCCCGGCACAGGACCAGGTCCAATCAGAGATGAGGAGAACAAAAGCACTCCTGGAAGGCCGTGGTTGCTCTTGTGCACTGGGGGTGCAATGCACAATATCTTTGTACAATTTCATTCATAGTATATACATCAGAGTCCCTGCAGGTTACATCGCTACACATCGCCAATAGGAACTATTCTTATAACTCCAGTTTTAAAATTATGTGAGAAGGAGACTTTGGGAATTTCATGAAGAAGCATGACTCATTAAAAAATGCAAAGCAATAATGCTTGTTAAAACTAAACATAGTAGAAAAATATTTATGGGTGGGTTGACTCAATCAAGAATAACATCTAAATGTGGGCCAATGAATTAAACGAATATCTGAAAGATAACAAAGTTGGCTCCAAGAAAGGTTATCTGGGGAGACCAGTCTATAAAATAGTCCACTATCTATCACAACAAGTTGTTAATAGGGACACAGAAAGAACAGCCTCTGAAGAGTCCAGAAAGGGTCCTATGGGAAATAAGAATGCTTGAGGTTCTGCTGTCCTCAGCTAGACAAGCATTGAAAGGCTAAAAGCAACACTCTGCATTGATCTTGGAGACATTTTGAAAGCCATCAAGAGCAACAGAATGCCTCCTTTAGTCCAAAAGTCTGGCTGCCACATTCTGCGCCTGATACGATTCTGGATTGTCTTCAAAGGCAGCAAAACATGATGTATATTGCAGCAATCTACACTAGAGGTTGTCAGAACATAGACAACTACAGGCAGGCTATCCCTGTTGAGACAGAATCACAGCTGAGTCACCAGTTGAAATTAGTAGAAGGCATTCTATGACACAAGGGACACTTGTGTTTGCAGTGTCAATGCTGGTAACAAGAGTATCCCTGAGCTCTTTGCCCATTCTTTCATGGAGGTGATGACCCTATCTAGAATGTGTTGCAACCAACCCATCTGGACTGAGAAAGTACCTAATAAAAATAGCCCTGTTTGGTCATTCTGTAACAGGTTATAATAAACAGGGAAGGAAGAATGGATACGCTAGAGTTTTCCCCCTTTACCACATGTGTTCTTCTCCTAATATGCAGAAGATAGACTACTCCATGCATTGAGGCTCTCCATATGATTCAGAACACTAATTTTCTAGTGTTGCAGACAGTGTGGACATAGAGAAATTTATGCACAGAGGAATCTTTCCTATTCAGAAAGTCTACAAGTAAACTGAGTGACTAAAATAGTAGAAAAGACAAGTCTGTCATGTTTCTCCCCATGTATTTATTATACTAAGTTACAGACTCTAGTGTTAGTGTCCTTTATTTTATCTAGATTGAGCATTACATAATTTAAGAAGGAATTATATTTCCCTGTAAGCCAGAAAGTCCTTTTCTAAAAAAAAAAAAACAAATTGTTTTGAGATCTCAGTGAGTTAAAGGCAAACTTTTAAAAGCATTTTAAGAATCAGAGGAAATGAACAGTTTCACTGTAATGAGAGAGGGTTAATATAATTAGGAAGAAGAGAGAGAGAGATGTTTAAATTTTGGTAAATAATGTATTTGTCCTTGAAGTATAGGAAGCTTTAAAGTGAACCAGTGAGTTCCTTTTCTATTTTTTTTTTTTAAAAAACTTCTTGAACAATGAATATGTGTCACCAAGTTTTAGTTCATAAAAAATTCAGCACAGGTGAAACAAGAAGCAAAATATTGATAAAAAGAATCCAAGAATTATGAAGAAGAAAGATGTGAGTAATTGCTGTCTTAAAAAAGAAGAGATGGAAAAGGTGATACACTGCACATTGTAATTCATAGCTCAACTTTATTTAATTTACTAATGCACAGCAATTATTTTGTCTATTCAGAATGACTGCGTTGCGTTGCATGATCATTTTCTCTCTCATCTGTTCTGACTCAAGAATGTAAATGCAATTTTGTAAAATAAAGTGTATTTCTGACTAGTGCAAAACTGAACCATGAAGTGCTTCACTCATTGTGCTCGGCTTCATGACCTTGCTGAAGGTCAGAATCTATTCTCACATTCTTACTGTTTGTGTCCAAAGAACGTGATAAGTAGCAGTCCATTTTTACTAGATAGTAGACTATCTACAGCTTTCTTTATGAGGCTCAGCATTGGTGGCTAAGGTTAATGATTTTACAAAAAAAAAAAAAAAAAAAGAGGAAATAAAGAGGAGATGCAAACCAAATCCAATTATAGAACTCATTTTAGGATAGGCTCTAGATGGAACAAGGAAAAAAAGACTACCAAAAAGTCTGTAACACAAGGTGGCCAAGTCTTTGGAATGGGAGCAATATTCAAACAGATCACCTCCCACATACAAGCCTCTCTGTTGAGTTTGCACATTGATCTGTATGCAGAGAATACTGCAGCACTTAAAAATAACCATGGCTTTGCAGTAGCAAATAATTTATTTTTTCCCTCTCGTTGCTGAAATAGAAATGAAATCAATTCCCTCAACAATTTTAAGCTGTGAACCTTTTTTTTCTTCCCTTTTAGTGGGAGGATTCATAAACAGACTCCTGGAGATACTCAGGGAGAGTAACTTTTGCTTAGTGACTGCTATTTTCTTTTGATGCCCTGCCTAGGCTGCCCCCGTTTCCTGAGATAGGGTGGACAGCGACTGGAGATATGGACTTCTCAGTTGTGGTACCTCTGTCCATTTCCCCTTATTTAGTACTCTCCTGCTTGGCTTTAAAAGCCCTTTTTTAAAAAAATAGCATTGACTGAGATACATTTAATAGGCTGCAGGACCATTTGAGTATATCTATTTTCTCTTACTTTTTAAAAAAATGTGTTTTGAAAGATTTGGTAATTACTGACTTAAAACTGTTTTAGATTTTTTAATGTGTATTGTGCTTTAATAATGTCATAAACCATCTTGAAAATTAAGACTGAGATGAAATATAGATATGTTAAATAAGTACAAATAGCACCCAGGGAAGCCCTGTGTCTTGACAACCCTGGGAATGACAATCACAGGTGCTTCCTTTCCTCTGCATTAGTAGCAACTCATCTTTTCCTCCACAATTCTTTTCTGAGCCCCTTTTCCTCCCTTCTTTCCTCTGTTTTAAAGGTCTGCAGTTCACTGAAGAGGAAAATGCTATTTGTTTGCCTTGGGAAAAATATCTTCAGGAACACAGTGGAGACCCAAACAGAAAACAATGTTAGGATTTGACCATTACATTAGGTTTGCAATTGTTAAAAGAACTAATCAGCTATGAAAATTTCAGCCTTTGGGCTGCTCACAAGGTAGTGTGATACTGAGTAGATTACTCTAGAAGAGTTAGCTTGAGGCTTGCACTGTATAGAAAAATCACAAGAAGTGGAATGTCTTAATAACATGCATTTCATGGCATTGTAGATTATCATAATTAAACCTTACAAATCACAAATGAGCGAACATTTGTGGGGAGAATACTTTATTTCTGATTCTCTTTGAGTCTGTGACTTCCCTGATCATAAAATGTTAGTATAAATTTAGGACTCATTTCACTTTAAACAGTAAATCAGTCAGCATCTATTCCCCAGTTGTTACTATTTTCATTTAAGATATTACATGGTATCTGCCTATCTGCCTATCTTTGTGCAATTTGAAATGCAGTAGAGAAGACTGCAGAAATTGCTCTTATGTTAGTTTGGCCAAACTTTTCCCAGCATTGCTTATTTTCTTGTAACAGAAATATGCAATCATGACAACATTATTCATAATCCTCTTGTTTTAATGGTTCATAAGAAATTCCACTTGAAAGGGAACTGCATGGGTACACATGTGGCTAGCCATTTGTCTGCTAACCTAGTTACAGTCCTGGTCTTTAAGCAGGCCTTTTAAAAACACCTGAAGCTTGTTTACCATGGGGCAGTTCAGAAGAGTACTACTGTATGTTGAGCAATTTCATGAGCTTGCTGGACTATATATATTGCTGCAACTCCTTGCAGGCCACTAAAGAATGGGGATTTTCTTGCATCACTCTGGTGAGAAAAGAAACCCAAAATCTGTGTAGGAGAAGTTGAAATTCCCCCCAGCAAAAGAACTATCTCTTCCAAGAGATGGGATAATAATGATGCCAGATATAGGCTGGATGGTGAGACCTCCCATATGACCTCAGGGTTCTTATTACCAGAGGAGAATCATAAGAAAGAACACGCTAATGATTCCCAAGCTGCTGAAGTGATAAGAGAACAATGACATGTCTGGAATCAAGCCTACATGTCATCCTAGATACTAAAGGTCAATTTGACAATTACTGCCTGCCTGATGTGCAATTTCTTTTCATGCATACGGACACGCTGGTAGACTATGCACAACAGAGTGTTCTGAGCCTCTTCTGAATGAGCCTCACATTATTTTTAATCCAGGTCAGCCTTTTGCATGTCACACTAGTGGTTTGGTATTGGTCTTGCCAGCCATGCAGAAGTGTAAATTTGGACTAAGGGGGAGTGCCAGCAGTGAGCATGAAATCCAGTATTGTCCTTGGCCACATGGGTCAGAGTGAACTGTAGCCACTGAGATTCCTTTTTTTGAAAAAATGTTCTTTGCATGCACGTTTTGGGTTTTTTTTTAGAAATATTTATATTTTTTACATTTTTATGTGTTCAAATGTATATATCTTGTCAAATCATTCATTTGTTATGCTCTTGTTTGTATTTTAAACACTCTATAAGTTTTGCCTTGTTTGTGCATGTCCATCTGCATTATCTGTGCTTGATACAGTCTAATTCCATACATGTCTTTGTTGTGTGACTTCATAGAATCATAAAACAGAATCATAGAGCTGGAAAAGACCACAAGGGCCACTGAGTCCAACCCCCTGCCATGTAGAAATACACCATTAAAGCATTTCTGACAGATGGCCATCTAGCCTCTGTTTAAAAGCCTCCAGAGAAGGAGATTCCACCACTCTCTGAGGCATCACGTTCCACCGTTAAACTGCTTTAAACTAAACTCCTAATGTTTAGAGGGAATCTCTTTTCTTGAAGTTTGAACCATTGCTCCATGTCCTAGACTCTGGAGCAGTAGAAAACAGGCTTGCTCCATCCTTCATATGACATCCCTTCAAATATTTAAACATGGATATCATGTCACCTCTTAACTTTCTCATCTCCAGGCTAGACATACCCAGCTCCCTAAGCCTCTCCTCACAGGGCATGGCTCAAGTTGTTTCTAACTTATGGTGACCCTAAGGCCAACCTATCATGTGGTTTTCTGGGGCTGAGTGTGTGTGACTTTCCCAAGGTCATCCAGAGAGTTTCCATGGCTAAGTGGGGAATTGAACCCTGGTCTCCAGGGTCATAATCCAATGCTCAAACCACTATGTGGACGTAAATCCCATTGACTTCAGTGAAACTGACTCCCAGGTAAAGGCTCTGTCTCCTGCCCTCCATTCACTTTGGGGGGGTGTCCAGATTTTCTTCCAGTGATTGAATGATTAGAGGAAGCCCACTGAGTTTCCCTGTCTCTTGTGCCCCCTTCAAACATTGGATATGGGATGTGGCTGTGGTGAAGACCTCTTGATACCTGCAAAATATTGTTGAAAGCAGCAACAACAGCAAGGGATTTTCCTCAAGCCACTCACCCCCTCATCCTTGTGGATTGCTCCTAAGCAGAAGCATCTTTGTACCTACCTACATTTCTCCCTGCTGGGGAACATGCATGCACTCATCTTCAAATACTCCAGTCTGAGGCAAATACTGTGCAGTGGTGCATATGTGTACATGGTGTGAAACTAGAAAAAATGAAAAAAAATCTGTGGTTCCTACACACATACACACACACACACACACACCCCAAAACATGAGCACACATCTCTGCCTGCCTCCTGGTGCAGGCTCAAAATTGACATTAAACTGGGATGCAGATAACATCCAAAAAAGACAAAAAATAGGTTAAAAGGGAAAGAATCTGATTGAAATGGAATTCTTTTAATCCCAAATTTAATTTGTGAGAGCAAAAAGAAATGAAAGCTAGATTATCAATGAACATTGTGTCTCAACAGAACACTAGAAATGAGGTATATTAATCTACTGTCATGGACCTGCTTCATGATAGAGATGGGTTCTGTAGCAGCACATCATAGCAGTGATTTTGGTCTTGTTATGGATCCCTGTTGCCTTCCAGATTCATAACTACAACAGTGAGAACAAAGTGCTGTCTTTATAATTTTCTCCTGACAACAAATGAAAATGAAAAGGCAAGATAAAGAAGCAAGCATACTTGATATCTGTTACTGGACTCAATAGGAATGTCATATTTTAAAGTAGATAGGTAACCCTGAGACTAAGCAAGGCATGGTTTCAGATTCTAGCAAGAGTCAACTGGGACCAAAGAGCTAATCCGGGATGTGAACAAAGTTACCTAGTCAGTACATTGCCAGTGGTTATGTTCTTCCTTTCTACCTCTTAGGAATTCAAACTCCTCAAAACAGCTCAAATGTTTGAAAGAACTTTGAAAGCATAAATAAACCCCTTTGGCATACATACCTGGTAGACAGACCCATGTAATTTAATATTACACTAATCAGAGAGCAGGTAAGTAACATATGTGTACTTGAGGAATAATGAAATGTTGCATGAAAGGAGAATGGCACCTGTAAAGTTGTTTTCACATTTCCAGCACTTTTGAAAACCTGCCAATTGCTCAGTCTTAGCAATTCATTCTGCTTTTCTTTCAAAACTGTCTCCATAATATTGGAAAACCCCACCCCAACAACAGTGCAACTGAAGAACAGCACTGATGAAGAGTTGGGACACCAGGCAAGCAGGAACTATCATTTGGCAGAGGCAGGCAGAAAGGCATGCTGATGGGCAAAGCATCAATTTTCAGGTACTTTCAATTTCTTGAGTCAGCACGACAAGAATCAGATAGCTAATGATCCCACATAGCAGTAACAATATAATGGTAATAAAATGACAGTTTGTTTGAACAGAGGCTACTTGTGTTTAATTCTAAGCAGTCTAATAGCAATAGGAATAGCAGTTATTTCTATACCGCCTATCAACTAGTGTTATCTAAGCGGTTTACAATGTATTTTTAGCTAATTGCCCCCAACAAGCTGGGTACTCATTTTACCGACCTGCGAAAGGATGGAAGGCTGAGTCAACCTTGGAGCCTGGCAGGATTGAACTCACAACCTTGTGGTTGCAGTACTGGCATTTAACCACTGCGCCACCAGGGCTGAGTAAGATTCCGGTGAACATACAACAAAAGGAAATATGCAGGAGACGAAAGTACTTAGTTATCAGTCCAAGTGGTGAGACCGCTCTGTCAAATCCTTCTTTCCTCCCATAAGGCTTTTGGTGAATGAGTTGACTTTTGCAGGCTGCTGACAATGTAATGTTCCAACAATTTACACTCCTCATTTGCTATGTGTGATGTAGGCACGTAGCAACCTGGGATCCACTTCCACTTCACAGTAGTCCCATTCTCTGATGACTCCTACTACTTGCATTTTATCTTGAGGTTGCCTCTGTCATGCTGCTGTTTCTATTGCTGCCTTCTACCTGCACTTGATCTTCAGGGTGAAATATATCCATCCTGACAGTGGAAGCACATTTTCTCTCACTACAACCAAAAGTACTGCCCCTTACAAGTCTTAAGAGAGGTGGCAGCAAACAAGTGTGCCTCCCACTTTTCCTAGGCGCAAGATGTGGATTTTTATTACTCTTGCAAAGATGTTTTATGATTAAGATACACAAATGATCAAATGTAATCGGCTATCTCTCTGGGATATGACCTGGGGACACTGTTCTGTAATGGTTCCAATCCTCTTGGAGGGATGAACTCAGAAGGTAGTGCTGGGGCAGTCTGCCCTGGCTATTGGGCTGTGGAGTTTCCCAAGGTTCTGTTTTGTCCCCCATGCTAGTCAACATCTACATGAAATCTCTGGGAAAGTTCATCTAGAGTGTTGGAGTCTGATGTCATCAATAAAACAATAACTCTATCTCTCCTTTCCATCTGATTCCACAGAAGCTTAGTATTGAGCCAATGTCTGAGGTCAGTAATGCACCGGATGAAGGCAAACAAAACTTAATCCAGGCAGTTGAAAGGTATATGGGACCCATGATGACTTACAGTATAATTTAAAAACAAAATACAAATTTAGAAAATACAAAATGCAAATACTAAACAAGTGTATATCATCATCATCATCGTCATCATCATCATCATCATCATCATCATCACCATCATCATCATCATCATCATCAGTGCTTTGTGAATTAAATAAATGTGCTTACTGGTCAAATAAAAATGGACAAACATGGAGAAGTATTCATGAATCAAGCAATGGAGTAGTTCAACAAGACAAATGATTGGGAAATTAAAAGAGAAAAACTAATGGCGACCAAACTTATATGGCAATGAGCAGCCACCAATACCCTCACCAGAGCTCTTTCACCTATCTGCTACTAACAGCTAAATCTGCCCAATGAACAAAGAGATAAAAGAGCTGTTAGTCAATTCAGTGACAACTACCCCACAATCCCTCTCCATGATCACTTTGATTGATGAATGCTAGAACTTTTTTTTTTGTCTTAGATTGCATGATAGATGTTCAAAGCCCAGATTTCCCTCCTTCCCTACTATATTACATCAGTTTGGTGTTTCCCTCATATGTTCATATTGGAGACACACTAGAACTTTGTTCTAAAAATTGTCTGAAGCTCTGGATTTGTCTGAGGCACTTTGAACTCTGTCTTTCCACCTGGGAATCAAATTGAACTTGAAGATGGTGCAAACTGCCTCATTTTACTACAGAATTTAGGATTCTGCAGAATTGCTTGCTTAGCTCTCACTAGTATGAAAGGTTGCAAACTGCAATTTTTTAAAAAAAAATGTTTAGATCAGATCTACAGCAGTTAGATGCTGTTCATACCCTTGGATGAAACAATTATTTATATTACGCTTGTCCCTGTGCCAATTACATATGAAAAATTTATGAAACACAGAAATCAAGCTAGCAGTCCCCCCACTGTCCATGAACATAACCCACATCAGAAGATTGGACTCATGCGTCACCCAAAAAGTTTTCCATCAGTAAAAAAAGGAAAAAAGTGGACGGTAATTTCCACAGAATATATACACATCCATATTCTGTGGAAATAGGTGAAGAACTAATATAAAATAGAAATCTAATATAACTCACCATGGTGGTGAAGGCTGTGTGTCTGTTTAGTGTGTTAGAATTTAAATGTTAGAAGTATTAGAAGAATTTAAATAGAAATATAATATAGCTCACCATGGTGGTGAAGGCTGTGTGTCCGTTTAGTGTGTGTGAAACAGTATCTTTTGCTTGCTCCCCCGCCCCCCGCTCCAATCTCTTTCTTTCTCTCAGGCACACAAACACAGAGATGAAAGACGTGAGAGTCTTAGTGCCACTAAATATTTGGCAAGGAGGAAGGCAAGGAAACGATCCTCTGTCAGTCCGTGGGGAAAGCGAACACTGTGGCTGCCCTCTGAGCCCTTCCGAAAGAGAAATAAAAAAAGGGCAGGCAGCCAAGATGCTCAGTGTGTAATCTAATCAAATAGTTATTAGGCTTCCTGACCTCACAGTCCCTTGCAAGCCCCCCAAGGGTGAATAATTAGAACACACCACTTTTTGACCAACTACACCTGCCTTATCGTCAGTGGCTGGCTGTCGGTTTTGTCTTGTTGTTTTGGTAAAGGCAACAAACAAGGGGAATGGCAGCTTCTGGGCATGCCCAAGAGAAAGTGGTTTGTTAAAGCATCAACAGCAACAGCTCACCGTGACATCCATGTGGTGAATCCAAGCCTTCAGCTCCTTTTCCTGTTTGTCATTCTACATGGGCAGACAATGGTACCTCTCATTTGCTCACTCAGTCTTGCCATGCCTCCCCCTTTTTTTTATTTCTCTTCTTCCTTCCTGATGGAAGCAAAGCAAACACAAAGTCTTTTGATCAATATTGCAACTGTCCAATGCTGCCCCTCCCATACCAGATGAATATGGCACCCATTACTTTTTGCACACACATTTAAAAAGAGGGCAGTTCCATGTACATCAGGTCATTCCATGCATCTGATTAGTCTAGATAAATGAATGAATTGCTCTGTTTGTATTGGAGAAAATCTGGTTTTATTAGAGTGTATGAGATTATCTGGAGCACCTTGTATACCAGCCATTGGCTTTTGGCCCATGCAATAACAGTGCTATCACAATGCTCTTTTGCAAGCCTTCCAGCATTTTCTATACAGGAAACAACTTTGTGTGTGTGTGTGCGCGTGCGCAGAAAACAGCTGTTTCCCAAAAAGAAAATGCAATTTTCTGTGCAAATCAGCCATGTGTAAATCTTGAGCAATAAACTATGAAGATCCTTATTAATCCAAGATTCTTCTCAGCAGGTGCTCTCTGCTTTAGAAATCTGTGTTTTTAAAACTATTTTTGAATATTTTTGCAGGAGACTGTGCCTTGAAAACCAGCTCGGTATCCCCTTTCTTTCATTGGAGTTTGTGTACCATAACTTCTCTATGGAATATAAACAATTGATGTTTGGGGCTTTTATCTTTTTTTTCCTGAAGTCACATACAATAATAGAAACTCAAATACCAGAACAGAAGATGTATTAGGTATTTCGTGTGTACTTGGCTTCTTTGCTTTTCTGGCAGAATGTGCTCTACCTTTAAAATTTATGTAAATCCTGTTAACTGCCAAATATGACCTCAGTACAAATTTGCTTCATAGATTACTTTGATAAAACACATGTGAAGCTACCTCAGATGTAAGAAACTAGTGTCTCCCAAGCTATATCGTGTGGGAGAACCAGGATGTCCCTCCACCACACAATATGCCTGAGATGGGCACCATATTTGTGCCCATTGGCTACAACTGTTTCTTTCTTTTCTGGAAACTCACCAGGGACTTGGATGACTTGTTGATTGGCACAAACCCATGGACCACCATTTTGAGCAGCGTAAGTAATTGAAAGAGGACACAGATGTTAAGTCAAAATATTTAATTTGTTATGTACCAAAGTCAGAAAATAAATGACTAGCAGCAATTGTTATGGCTGTTGAAATCTAATACGGAGCCAAATCCCTCCTACCATCTCTTTTCTGTTTATTTGTATCTTTAAGGATACAAATAAATGCTAGCAAATGATAGCTTTATCTCTAGGGAGTTAAAAAACTATTTCCTAACACCAAGATTCCCCTTGGACCACTTTGGAGAGGAAGACATAGTAGTTCAACTGTGGACTGCAGACCTTCCATAATAAAGTTTTTTTGTTGTTGTTGTTTTCTTATAAGAAAGTTGCTGGTACCTCCTGTCAACTTCTGTGATATGGATAAGATCCTTGCCCCTGAAAATAAGTACACGTGACCCCCTCTCAGAAGATATGATAAAAAATACCACCCACCTTTGTAGAACCCTCAGTTGCTATCCATAAAGTGAGGATGGTGATTTGAGCTACTACTAAGTTATATATTATAGTTCCCTATTTTCTCTAATATTTATTCTAAATTAAAGTTGCAGACTGGACCTTTGTGTTTTGCTGGTGATATATGGGGGATGAATTTCCTTCCAAGAATTCTCTTGGCTTGTTTGTTATAAGAGTGTGTCCAAAGATGCAGGACACCAGCAGCAATGTTCCAGTAATCTCCTGTGCATTGTTCTTCTTGCTTTTGTTTGAAATTTTGGCCACATGGCATGAACAAGTGAGACTGTACTAATACGGAAGCCTTACTTTTTAAAAGTCTATCAGTAGGTTGTATCAAGATTTGGATCTTGCTTTCTAGGCTTCTGTGGCAGTATAGAATTCAGAGGTCAGTGTATGCTTCAGCAGTCCTGAATTGCTGAAGCTATCTTGTGTTATATTCTATTACCTACTTGATGGGAGCACACCAGAACTAAATGAAACCACAAAAGGGGAACAAGAGCCTATTTACGGCCATAGTACTTCAAGTAGTTAAGGGGAATCAGAGGATGCTGACAAACCTCCTGTGACTTCTACCTAGGGATGATGATCTACTTGTGTGACTTAACAGATAAGTCCCACCCTTCAGAGTCAAAAGGCTCAGTCTCATGAAACTGACTATGGCTGCTGCATGTCTGGACAGAGACACAGGCCATTTCTGCACTAAACTATTATAGTGCTATTATTCCACTTTCAACATCCTATGGAATCGGGGGTTTACAGTTTAGGAGGAGCATTCTGAATTCTCTGCCAGAGAGCTCTTGCCCTCAGTAAACTACAAACCCCAGAATTCCACAGGATGTTGAAAGTGTAATAATAGCACTATCACGGTCTAATGAGGAAATGGCCACAGAATCAGAGTCATGAGCCTTATGAAAAAGGAGGAAACATGATTCAGATCAGAGTCCTAGTAACTATCCAGGAAGGTGTGGGACATTCATAACTAATATACAAAAGTCTACGTTTGTGTGTTTGTCTGCGTCAGGCAAACTGGGGTTTGCAGTTTAGGGAGGGGCCTTTAGAATTCTCAGCCAGAAAGCTCTTGGGCCTGGCCAGTTGATATGGAGATGAGGCCTAGCAGCAAGAAGGAGGAGGGCAGTGTATTCTCTCAGAAACACAACATCTCTATGTTAATAACTCTGAATATAGATTGGACTGGGGAATATGGGAGAAAGTTGCAAGTACTGGACAAGACAGTTTGGGGAATTAGACACAGGATCTCGAATGTTTCTAGCAAGTATTTCCTATGAGAAAATAAAATCCCAGGCAATGCCTGGTATATACGCTAGTTACCTATAAAGCAGCTCAGTAGGACTCTAGTGATTACTGAAATAATCTTTCTTCCTATGTTCCATGCTGGGCAACTCCTTTGCCAACCTGAACAGCCTTCTTCTTGACCAATAAGACTGCACTGATTATTAATGCAGGGTTTGGTCCACATGGGAGGGCTAGCAGGAATAAGACATCCCAATGGACAGCAGTTCCAACCACCCCCACCCCACTTCCACTTTGGTACTTTTCTGTTACAAAGTGAACAGAAAGAATGAGTAAGAAAGAGATGCTCCCTTGCTTCTTTTTGAAACATGCAAAGCAACTCTGAGATGTTATCTGTCTACAGCTCATATTCATTAATGAAATGTCAATTACTCTTCAGTGATCATGTTTTACATTTCAGCTATGGATGGCTCATAGCAATACTAGTCAAAAGGCTTTGTGTGCTTATTCTGTATTTCCTCTCTTAACATTTTTTTCCTGTAAAGCAAAAGAAAGAAGCAGGAGTAAGAAAGCAAGAAAAGGAAGACACCATCACCTAGAGCCCGTCCCTCTAATGTTCTGAGAATACTGGAGGGTATCAGGCAGCACTCTGACTTTGAACAGATGTGACATCTTCATTCATATGGGGCAAGTGATACTCTCAGCAGATAGATACATCCTTTCTGTGCTGATACAGGATTTCATCAATCTAATCCTAGCAGGCAGCAACATGCTCTAAATTGATCCTTGGAAAATACAAGAGGGAAAGTTCCTGAATGTCCTAAATGTACTAGATCCCATCTAATCTTGGAAGCTAGGCAGGATCAGGCCTGGTTAGTATTTGGATGGGAGATCATCAATGAATTCCAGGTTCTGTGGGCTATATTTCAGAGAAAGGAACTGGCATGGCCACCTGTGGGTACTCCTGGCTTAAGACAACCCTCTGAAATTCATGGAGTAAATTGACAGTCAACTACACACACATATAGATTGTGTGCATGTCTGTTGCAATTTCCATGGTCTATCTCCTGTGGCATTAGGCATTAGTGGCATGACCACTCACACCTCCCAGCAAAAAGAGCTTTTTTCAGCTTATTGGGGGGGGGGGGGATAAACATTTTTAATTATTATTTTTATTAAAAAATAAAAAATAAAAAATAAAAAGATTTACAGGCTTGTTTACATAATTTGGAATTTTCATACATACATATATACCTCTTTGATTTATTTTTAAGTTAAGAAGCTATACAGTTACATTTTTGACCTCCCTTGCCAAATACCTGGTCTAATATCTTCCTGCTAATGTTCAACAAATGAAATTCCCTTATATTTCAACCTTTTCTCTGTTAAGTACACCTTTTCTTGCACTTTCTTTGCTTCCAAAAGAAGCATATTTAAACATCAAGTCCTTTTAAAATAAAGAAAAGCAATATCTTAATTTAACCATGTATTTTTTCTCGATTTTCCATAATTTCTTAATTTATTGTATTCGTTTCTTATAAAAAATTGAGATAATTCTAAATCTCATTGTTTCTTTAAACTTAATTTTTATTTTTAACATTATTGATTATTTATTTGTCATATCCTTTCAAATAGTCAATAACTGGTAGCCATATTTGTTCCGTCTTCTCAATTCGCTTCCCTTTCAAGTTGTTTGAAAATTCATCATATTGTTTCATTTTTATCACTTTTAGCAACCATTGTTCTACATTTGGTACATGAGGAAGTTTCCAGGATCCTGCGAATAACATTATTGCTGCTGTTATCAGATATAATATTACACATTTATATTGAAGTAAAAAATTTTTGTCGAACATGTGTGTCATGTTCAATAAATAAAGTTCAGGGTGCATTGGAAATGTTATATTTTAATATTTCTGTTACGGCTTTATGTATCCGTGTCCAATAATGTTTTGTGATAGGACAGGTCCACCATAGATGATAAAAGGTACCCGCTGTCTCCTTACATTTCCAGCACCTGTCATTTCCTGTTTGGTATATTTTGTCTATCTTAACTGGTGTAAGATAATACCTATACATAATTTTGATGAAATTTTCTTTTAAGTCCTGGGCTCAAAAAAAATAAACATTTATTAAGAAGATGGAAGAGGAACAAGTTTACACACACGAAAACATATGTGTCTCTTTGAAAAGAGATGAGGAAAATTATACAGCAATGTTTCACCATTTCAAGATCATGTTGTTATTTCTTAAAAATAAGTTTTCCTCAGAACAGTGATAGAATATTCCCCTTGTCTAGCAGAAAAAAATATATATATATAAAATAGCAGGCTTTAATGTCTCTTTTACCTGAGCTACAGGTGTTTCCTTCACAAAAAGGCTATTCCCTTCTCTTCATTACAGCTGTGTGGTTAACAAGCAACTAAAGGAAACTACAACTATAACAGTGCTGAGGAAGAAATCATCCTTTCATTTGTTTTTGAACACAGTCTGAATGGATACATGGATGTTGACAAGTGTTTAGGGTTAAAGCTACGTTTGAAACACAACTTAATATCTCAAAAGCTCATCTCTCCCTGCTTTCGATGGACATTTCATTGAGAAAATGTTCATAACCCACTATTACTAATAGGCATTATACTGCAGCGTACTAATCTTTAGTTTTTGAAACTTGGTTAAAACAAGGAGAGAGTGGAGAGAGAAAAAAAGAACTTCTGCAACTTACCCGAGAACAATTTATTTCCAAAGTGATTCTTCCTTGCAATTTTCTTCATTTGTTCCAAGCTTCCAATTAGCATTGACATCGGAAGAACCTCTACTGTCCCCCTGACATCTGGAAAATGGATGTCCCCCTGGCACTGGCTCAAATTACGCATGCAGATTGACTGCAGACTATGCACTATGGCAAACCTAAAGTGTAGGGATGGGACACATGCTGCATCACAGATGAGTCTATTGTGATGATTGTAAAAAAACCCAGTTTTCGACAGAGGTGTTTCAGTAACATCCCACTGGCTGTCAAATCCAAATCCAGCTATAGGCTATCTATGTAATACTAGAAATAACATAGATTATTGTGCTCAGCATCATCACAACAGAATGAAAACTCACATAAAAAATGACATTCAGCAATATCTGAAGGAAAACAGATCTTAACATAGAGATTCCAGTGGGAAACACTCTGTAATCTGTTTCTTCATGTCAACCACATTTAACAAAAACCAGTTAAATTAATAGAGCTACAGAACACCTGATAGATAATAGGATGGCATGGACTATACCATTCATTCATTAATTTCATTGCATTGCATCTGTATCATGCCTTTTTTCCAGTGTGGTCAAGATGATATATATGGCTCCTTGTGTCTCCCCCCCCCCCACATTTTATCCTTACAACAAACTTGTGAAAGAGGTCAAGTTGCAAGATGTGACTACCTTAATACTGCCTATGAACTTCATGGCTCAGAGGTAATCATAGCCTGTCTCTTCCAAATCCACCCAACTAACCCACCATCATAGATTGTATGTAGAGGGAGTCCTTGAGAAAAATGATGTGAAGAAGTTATGCTCATACTGAGAAACAACAAGACATTCTTTTGTCTTCCTGCCTATATAATGAGCATTAGCAACTGAGGCCTACATCCAATCCTGAAATTTTCTTTTCTGCTCCTCAGCCTCCAGTGCTCTATATCTTTATAAAAATTAATGGCAGGATAGTCCATTGTTTTAAGTTATTATTGCTATGCTGCAATCTGATGCTTGCTTATCTGATAATGTCACACTGAAATCAATGAGATATACATTGGATGGATTGTTAGTAGCTCTAAAGCTATGAGTTTTTTTATAAAGGTTTTATAAAACTCTATGTGTTTAAAAACTACTGAGAAAGAAGATAAGTTGTTAAATTGACAACTATAGAATCAAGCCATATCTCAGTTAACAAAGCTTCAGAGACAGAAGCCCCCTTTTATGAAATCTTTTTATGCCACAATGGCTTCTTGTCCCCTATCTCTGGTAGCATCCCCTATGTTTGGTAGCATTAAACTGAGGGGAATGTCAAAAAAGGGCCGGAGAAGCACAAGCTTTCATGTTCAGATTGCAGCTACGTGTCTGCAGTAAACAATGCAATAAAAGCTTATGCTGGGAAAGACTGAAATTTAACTATAGCCAACCCTACCATAACTGTAAGTGCCTGCCTACAACAAAGAAAGTAAACAGCAGCTGCCTGCGGAATCCCTTACTGAACATGCATGAGTAGTAAGACAGAGAGAAAATTGGGAAGCAGATAGGCTTGCCTTACCAACTCCCCCATCTTGTTGAAGCAGCATAGGTCTGTAAGTTCAGACACCAAAGGGAAAATCATAGGAAAGATAGAGACTGATAAAGGAAAATATCACACTGGATGCCTTTTGGAAGAAGTTTTGAATAAGCTGTTTGTTGAACAGCAATTCATTTTTGTGGTATGAGGACTGAGTCCTATTTTTTCCATGCTATTTCTGTCTCTGGTACCAAATTCTCTGTTAAAGTAGTCTTGTCTAGGACCACACCATCTTTGTTATCTGAGGTATATTGGTGAGCAATTCCTCAGCATAGTCACTTACAATTTCAAGCACTTATACCTTGTTTTGCAGTCAGAAGGCTTCCAGAGTAGCTTATCCAAGACTATTTATTATCCAAGATTTATTATTAATATTAAATGATGACAGTCCCTGCCCAAAGGCTTAGCACCCAGCCTTAATGGCCAAGATGGCCAAGGGCCAGCTGACCCAACAATAGACCAAGTGAAACTGCACTGAATTTAATCACCTCCTAGCCATGGGATGCTGGAATTACCTAGAACTACTTTCTGACCTTTGTGTTGTAGCAGTGTTCCTAGGCCAGAGGAGGACTGAAGGTTTGAATTTGGCATAACAAGGTTTTTCCCTTTCCCTGTGCCTTTTTAAAAACTTCTACTGCCAGCAGATTGCTTTGCTTTGTTGACAGCCCTCTGATCAGCTGGCCAAAAAGGATTCGAGAGGCAGCAGGGCATTTCTGCTGACATAACAGTTCTTATGCCTAATCCTAACATCCAGTAGCCAGCCAAGAGTTAGGATTGCATTGCCCAAATTTAAATGACACTGCCTAAAAGAAACTTGAGAAAGATGATGGAGAGCCAAGAGAAAAATAGAGAAACTTAGGTAATAATTCTTAAAATTAGTTAAGAGAGTCAGCTCAATGAAAACATCCTTAGGCATAATTCTGCTTACACTTACAGTCTCTGATTGCACAGACTTCTTCTCTTTCTTTCATACAAATGCAAGATGGAGCTCGGAGCTGAAATGGGATAGGGCATTCCATATATAAAAACCCCCTTTTCTTCCATGAGGAGTGTCTCTGCCTCCCAAGTTCAAACACGTATATGTGCCAGTGTCTCTCTGTATAAAACATTTTGCTTCCATTGCTGGTTTAACAAAAGGAATTCAGATTGGAGCCACAATCTTTTTCCTCCCTTGGAAAGCGTTTTGCCAAAGAAAGGTTACACACTCCCTACTGTTCATCTCCTCTTTTCAAGAGGCTGCTTAAAGGAGACAACCCACAGTATGACACAACCCCCAACACATAATTTATTTCACTAAGATCTTCTTAAAGAGAAAATAATGATCTCATCTCTCATAACTTTGTTCTTTCCAGAAAAAAAAAATCTCCTTGTTTCTCCAGTACATTTTACTTGTTTTATAAAAATGTTCTCCCTTTTGGGAAATAAATATTTTAACACTCC
Source organism: Iguana delicatissima (assembly GCA_948472985.1). Lineage (NCBI taxonomy): Eukaryota > Metazoa > Chordata > Lepidosauria > Squamata > Iguanidae > Iguana > Iguana delicatissima. Next base: position 462,460 of record CAOKZL010000623.1, read on the forward strand.
TTTTAACTGAATCACAACAGGAGTCAATAAAATATATATCTGTCATTTGGACGCATATGCAGTAAACTCTGTATGGGTTCCACAAAATACTAACAACTTTTATTATGCCAATTTCTTCTTTTAGTTTTCACTTGTTTCTGTGATGAATTATCAAGGATAATTAAGCCAAGTACCTTGAATTTCCCCCTTTTCCTTGCCAGATTAATTATGGCTGCCGTCAGTAAAATATCAAACATTACATGACACAGATTGATCAGGGTCTTGTAAGGCTCCATTGTTAACCAAAGTCTAAGAAGAATAGTATCTGTTACTTAGACCAGTAGAATGTTACTGTCTGTGGTAGAAGAAAATATGAATAAAATGTACACCTTCATTATAATGTTTCTAACATAAGAATGGGAAAAATGCCATTGGATTTGAGCATGTCAACAAATAGCAAATGAACACTTCTTGATGATGGTTGAACAAGTATACACACCTTTCTTCAAATACATGCACACACAAACACATACATATATACAGACACATAGATTTGTGACATTTGCTTTCTGAAAAAAATAAAGGGCATCTAACAATGATTAAATTTAAAAATACAAAAAAATAAAATAAAATATGCATACAGGGAAAAAATATAATCCATAGAGAAATGTATAAATCGGGTAAAATGCAGGAAATGTATGAAAACAAGGAAACATATTAAAATTTGGACACATGTCAGTGTGGAAAGAAAACACAAAAGTCTCATAATCTAATATCAAATAAAGGTGGGGGAGAAACGCAGTGGAATTTGGAGAAACTCGATGAAATTGAGACTGAGAGATTTCAACCTACCTGCTTTATTTGAACTAGTTATACATTTTAGCTTAAGTTCTAATTGCTTGCAGGTGTATGTGTGCATATATCTACATATTTATAATGAATGTGTGTGTGTGTATCAATCTTCCTCTGACTTAGAGCCTTTCCACACTACACTGTTATAGTGCTATTGTTCCACTTTCAACCATCTATGGAATCCTGGGGCTTGCAGTTGAGGAAAGGGCTTGTAGAATTCTTAGCCAGGGAGCAGTTTAGTCTAAGTAAACTGCAAATTCCAGAATTCCACAAGATGTTGAAAGTGGAATAATAGCACTATAACAGTATAGTGCGGAAAGGCCCATAGATCCTAGACAACTGAAACCTGGTGTGCAGACTTGCCCACCATCTCATAAGGATTGCACCTCACAGTTATTTCCTTTTTTTATTGGATTGATTTTAATTAAAATCTGTATCTTTCTTACAGTATCACACTGACTTACTGGTTGACATTAAGCCACTAGGCCTCTAACTGGAAGAACCTAGACTTCTCCTGACTACCAGCCCTGAGGTTTGAGTCACATGCTTGCAGCTGGTTTAAGGTGAAACATCAGAGAATCAAATTAAGCTAATTACTGGTGTAACATAGGTACTTCTGTGCAACCTAGCTGTCCCCATTCGTGAATCCAATGAGCTATCCAGTGAACTGTCCCCATTCTTGAATCCAAGTGTGGACAGGAAAGAAAAGTACACACATATACAGGAAATAAAAAGTGAGACAGAAAGAGAGAGGGAGAAGGTAAATTCTTCTTGCCTGATATGTAGGGAAAGGAAAGTAGAGGGAGCAAATGCCTGAGTGACCAATGAGAATGGAGGGAGATAAAAGGCAGTGAGTTAGAAGGCATAGAAAGTGCAACTGCTATTAGCCCAGTTATCTGGATTTTACAGTTTTACAGTTGCCATGTTGCCCAGCAAGAAGGGATCAGTTTATCTTCTACCCTGTCTCTGTTTGAGAGATACATAGTCTCTTACTGAAGGCAACTATATGACAGGCGATCAAAAGATGACACTAAAAGAATATAGGATGTCCTATTCAATCATAGCTTCTTACTTTCACACATAATTTTGCATGTGCAAAAGGGGGCATGTGTAAATTATTCCAATGGTTTACAGAACTCTGAAGGAACAGAGTCAACTTGCATCACCCAGAACAGATTTGAGATACTTAGAATATATGTGGTTATCCATCTAAAAACCAACATCTTGGAAAGTTGTTAGAGTTCCCATTATGCCTGTGCAGATCTTCCAAAACATCACTACTAATTACATATAGAAAACTGAGTTGACAGGTGATCTCTCCTTCCCTCCCTTTTCCTCTCTTTTTGCAAATCAGCTAATGGGTACTTTTCTTCCCATGGGACAGACAGATGAGAAAGAATTCACATTCTTTGGTACAATACTAGGTTGCTAATGTATATGTGATGTATTTTTTTAAAGTGCTTGTTAAGTCTTAGTAGTATTAGAGACTTAATTCATTCCCCATTATCCCTGTAATTTTGAACTTTTATCTCTCTTCTTTGATTACTGTCTTCTGTTCCACCCACCTCTCAATTTCATCCATGTCATTAAAACAACTCTCATCATTTCATCTCCCACAATGCTTTTCTCATTTCTCAAAATTTGTCCTTTCCTCCCTTCATGCACTATCATATCTTGAGATGATCTCTATTACCTTTAATTAGCATGTCCTGATATTTCTCATGCTTCTTCTTCCTCCCAGCTAACTAAAAACTGAACCCTAACGGCATCTTTGTCCTTTCGGAATTTCCATCTAATCCACCACTGAAGAATGCCAGTAATTATTCTATAGGCATCTTAGTACAACTGCAGTACATTTGACCATGGAATACAACTATATTAAAAATTATAAGATACTGCTGTGGAGGGAAAAATGGCTCTGGGGAGTGTATAAATGAAAATTGTTAGTGCTCGAGGACACTTAAATGGAATAGCAAACATATAATTTTTAGCGTACTTTTAAATTCCAATGCATATTGAAAATTATAGTTAATAGTAGGAAGCTAGTTTACAGCTGATGGGCACAGTTACAAAAAGTCTCAGCTCCTGCTGTTTCAAGTGCTGCATAATTATATTCAGGGCATAGGCAGCCAAATCGTAGCATTGTTGTCCTTAGGAACTCAGAGAAGAACTTCAGTAAAATGTTTTACGAAGTGTGTAAAATGGAATAATCTCTTATGGCACCCAGACATCATGGACCATCCTTAAATTGTAACCCAGAAAAACTGGATATCCAGGTAGTGTTATGATGAAAAGAATTAGTGAGGTCAATCTACTGACCTTGTAAATGAAGGTATGAGAACCATGAAATGCAGAAGTCAGAGATGAAATGAAATGGAATATGGCATTAGTTCTAAACCTTCAGGGAAAATAACAGTTCTATAAATGAAGATAAGATGGTGACAGCCTTTTCCAGATTAGGGACACAATGGTGAGAGCTGACCAAGGGGAAATCCAAACTGGGACACAAGAAGTCTAGAGAAAACCTGTAAAGAAATTCTGTGTAATTGGATACAGAAAGATTAGTGTAAATTCAACACTTTCTGAAAGAGTTATTTAATGCTTTGACAATTTTGACAATGCTTTGACAATTTTTTTTGGCAGCATAGTAATGTAATCCCTTCCCCTAGTATTGGTGCTCTTCTAGTGCCAAGTCAAAACATGGCTTACCATTTTGCTTTCTGCTTTCTGGGTCTGATTTTATCCAATTTGTACAAGTGTTATGGACAACATTATATTAAGTTGTTTAAACTGGTTTTAAACTGTCTGGTTTTAAGTGACATATGGTTTAATATATGTTTAGTTTTCCAAAATTATTGTTATGTATTGTCCTAAATTGACCTGATTATATGTTGTTCTGAGATCCATGGATGCAGGGCAGGAAAAACTTACGGTAGGTCCTCCTTACCTGCAACTTCCACAGGGACGATTTCCACTTCAAGGGAAGCATCAAATCTCTATACTTAAAATGGCAGCAATGTGTGCACAGACACACTGAAACATCTGCACACATGTTGCCACCGCTGAATATAATGGGACATGAACATTCATGAATTCTGCTATTCACAGGGATTCTTGGAATGGAACCCCCACATATATGGAGGCTCCACTATGTTTTGATTAATAGATAAAATAATAACATTGGGAATTTTTTTCATAATTTCTCTTCCTCTCTAGACTTACTTTAAGACTTATTGTACTATACAGCAAGAACAAGTAACCAGATTCTATTCTCCAGTTTCTTTATTCATTCACCTCATTACCATCTTCAGTCTCCTCAGCTCCAAAATAAATGACAGAAAATGGGCAGGAAATACAGGAACATAAACTGGAAGTAGACTCCCAGGCTTTTCTGGATTGCATTTTTGGCCAAAAATTTGATAGTAACCAACTAATACTGTGCATGTGTGTGTTGAGGGTGGGCACTCATGTCTTTAGGTTTTCAAATAGCAATAAGGGACAGTCAAACTTCATGATACACAGGGTTGGCAATCAGGAAGCAGATACTAAAAAGCTTATGTTCTGTCTAAAAATCAAATGAAGGTACTGATTCTGCTTAGCCTAGCCATGTGTCTCAATCCAAAATAAACATTTTCTCCATATTCATAAATTACATGAGGAACACATTTCTGTCTTTATGAAGGGCTCACACCTAAAAATATAGGATTTGCTTGGTACCTCCTTCAGTCTATATAAAAGGAAAAGCTTTTGAACCCTCAAATAGAGGACATCTGTTTTAACAAGCAACACCTGCCAGCCATATAAGTTTCCTACCTTCAAATAAGGGACATCCCTTATAATAAGGGGTACCTGGCAACCCTGATGTGGGATGAGGTGAAAGTTGGCCCTTGTTGAAGTTGCTCACCTCTAGCCTATGGAATTATGATGAATGCAAAGCAATTGAAAGCTGGGGGCTGTTTCTTCCTTAATTGAAGCAGAAAATCTGATAGGGACTGGTTACATGATGAATTTGGCTCACACACAGATGTAGTAGGTGCAGAACAATGCATGAACATCCAGCATTCTCCAAGCAAGTGTTCAATGCTATATCATTGCAGGTTTCACAGACTCTACTAGAACGGTTTTGACATTCCTGCTACTGAGAGAGAGACCCAGAAAAGAATACTGGGTCAGTATGATAATATATTTCTTCAACTAAAAAATAGAGAGGTTGGGCTGAATGTTATTGATTTTTTGGAAACAAAAATTGGATCCCTTCAAATCCCTAGAAAATCTTCAGAACTGTGACAGATTCAAACTGAATCTATTTAGAAGAGTCCCAATGAAGATTTCAGTCTTTTCAAATTGCATTGTTGGACTAAGACTCCAGGACACCATGGTTCAGTTGTCCACTTAACCATGGAAGCCTACTGGGTAACCCTAGGAAAGTTCTGTTCTCTTAGCCTTAGAGAAAAACCATGGCAAATCTTTGACAAACCTTGCCAAGAAAACCCTGTCATAGGATCACTATAAATCAGAGGCCATTTCCGCACGGACATATTGCCCACGCTAGAGCGACCTCTCCTGGAGATCTTCTTCACCGGGGTCTGCGCTAGAGCAGTTAAAAAAAGTGAGGTTCTAGACCTCAAACTGCTCTAGCGCAGCCCCGGGGGTGGCGCTGTGAGTTTTATAAAAACCACCTTCAAAAGTGGTTTTTATAAAACTTACCCGCGCTGTCCCGTAGCAGCCCCTGGTCAAGAACTGCAGAGACGCGGTAGCGCGTCCCTGCAGATCTGCCCGGGGGCGGGCTTCCAGCCGGCGTGCTGTCCTAATTGGCGGAGCGCCGCCGGAAGCCACCGGCCGCCATTTTGGGTGCCGCCGAGCGCCACCGAGCACCGCCGAAATTCGGCGGTGTTTGGAACGGCGGATCCGCGCTCTCGCGGGTAAGCTCCGCCCCTGTGTGCGTGGCCCCGTTTCGGCCCCCCCATGAGGAAAGGGCCAGAGTTGACTTGAAGACATAACAGCAACTAATTATATACTGAGTTCCATATTGTTGCTTAGGCATTTCACTGTTGAATCCAAACTTTCTTAGGAAACTAAACTTTGGTTGTATTAAAAAAACAGTATTTGTATTGAAAAGGTGATTGGATGGTAAAGAACAACTAAATAATACTTCTGTATTGTTCAGTCAATGGGTTGCAATGAGAGTTTTTTTGGATGGAAGGAAATTACTATCTAGAAATTTCAATAATACCACTAGCACAACAAGATCTGGAAACATGAACAAAAACATGTTGTCCTGGAAGACAGTGTGGCAGTTTGGCAGGTTTTCTCACATCAGCACAAATATTTGAAGCTGAAAATGCTTAGAATGGTTGAGTAGATTTAAATGATACAATGTTCTGTATTATTAATACAAGAAAATTCTCTGCTGAAATAATTGTCTGTATGAAGCAGACCAAAACAGGGAAGTATTATTTTGTCTGTAATTGTAGGACTCAGTAGGGTGAGCTTAAGAAAGAAAAGTAATCTGAACAGCTTTATTTCTGAGTAGCCACATTCCTACTTCCTAGTGGAATAGAATTCAGGTGTTCATTTTTGAAGCTTTTACTGATCTCCTGGGAATAAAGAAAACATTTTCAAAAGGCACAGCATGAGACATTTCTGTAATCTACAAATCATGGACATAATGTAGTCTCTTGTCAAGTATAGCCTGAAGTTGGAAGAGGAAAAGGAGGAGAGATGTGACAAGTCTTTTCTTCATAATTTTCTGTTCCCATACATAGCATTAATGTTTAAAGGAAGGTCTATGTCCACTTGGCAGTGCTAACAATACCTGAGGGATACCACTCAAGTAGAGTTCTCACAGCCGAAGACCAGTTTGAACAATAAAATCCTGCCTTGATAACAGTGCCTTTGCTTGCCGGCAGAAAGACAACAGAGAGGGAGCAAACCCAGACTCCTTTGCCAGGATGTTACAGCACCCAAAAGTTGTCACAAGGAAGGTTTTCCATCATATTTCCTCCAGACATATGTTTGGTGATAATCAGGACAAGAAGAACAGCCCACCCCACCCCCAAAATACCCTGTATAATTTAGTCATGCTCATATGGGAAAATACAGTCTTTCAAACAGCCACTTCCCACCAGGCTATTTGTGCAATATTTAGGCTGCACAATTTTTTTTTTTATCATTTAGCAGAGGTAAAGTATGTGTGCACTTGAATATCCCTCTTGTATATCCTTGGGGACAAAGTCAAGTGGGTCATGTGAACGGTACATAGTTTAAAAGGCTCGAAAACATTGTTTCTGAGTTCCAACCAGTTCTTTGGAAGATCTTTTGTAGAGAGCTCTCCATTCAGGAAAACACAAGACCACTATTCTGTCCAACTCTTTTAGCAGGGAGATATGTGAAAATCTAACATGCCGGCATTAGGGTCGGTAGCTCCGTCAGAGTCTCTGTTGCAGTTTGTTTGTTTTTCTTTGGTTTAATAGCTTTATTGTTTTATTGCTTTGCTGTTCTCATGTTGTCTTCTCCTCAATTTCCACTTTTTATATTTACTTTCTGTTATAATTTTTACCATTTGCCTCATACTCTGACTATCTGCTTTGCTATCTAATGCTTATCTACAAATGCTAAGTTTCTTCAAGTTGTTGTGTCTTCGGTGAATTTCGGTCAGCTGTCGGCCACAGTTGTTGTCTTTGGCCGAGGAACTAACTTTGAAGGATATTTTTTTGTTTGTTTGTTTGCTGTTTCACTGTTTTGCTGGAACTGATTCTGGTGAAAGGAGGCTGTTGTTGACTGAAAGAGTCTGCAAAACTTAATGATCTTAAAGCTGTCGGGCGAATTTTGGAGACTTCAAGAGCACGTGAGAGAATAAGCCACACTTACTAGAAGGCCTACAAAACTTTAGGCATTTTGCCAGCTTTTGAGAGTATCCCTTTGAGTCCTAGAAAAGACCAGATGAAAATCACACGGTTTTTTGCTCTGAAGGAAGCTGATAAAGTGGTGGAAGCTGAAGTGGTACTTCTTGCAAATTCAGCATTGGACTGGACTCTGGATCTTAAAGGACTATCACAAGCGCCACAGAGCCCTACTGCAGAGTTAGCTCTTTCCAACCTTGCATCTGAGTTGTGCTTTGTGGAGCAAAGTCGCATCTTTGTGGAGAAAGCACAATCACCTGACTCCTGTTAATCATCAGAAAAAGCACACTGGCCATTTAAGAGGACATCAAACCTTCTGCACAATTCTGCCTCTCACCTGTCCCATATAGAGACAATTATGGACTGCCCTTTAAATCAAAGTAAAATACATAAAAGGGTCCTACTGAAGCCTTGTCCTCTTCCAATATTAAAACTGTTCAGGATGCTGCCTGGATAGAAGAGTTCACTCAAACAGCTTATTGATCTTGCATGCTACAATGTGCCTAACGGTCCAAATGCTAAGTTGCAATCTACATGTGTTCAAACAGAGGATTTGGACTTTAACTCTATTCTTTTACAAGGGGTGCTTCTCATGATGTATGAGGAACTGGTACTTGTTAAAAATTTCCTCTCAGAAAGCAATAAATTGCTGACAGCTTTAGCCAAAAATTATCCAATGTTTCAGAGAAGTCTAACGCCAAATCGCCTTAGAGGAGGAGTCATGTCTGCGACAGGGTCAAGAAAACAATCCCCAAGGACCCATTCTATAAAAAACAGTAAGGCTGAGGTAAAAGGAGTTTGTAAAGAACAGAAGAAAAGCAAAAATATCAAAAATTTAAGTAAGAAGGCTAATCAATCATGATGCTACAGGAAAAGAGATTGGGTATGTTTGTTTAAATTATTGGACAACATGTGCTCTCTTAAAAAATCAGATCACAAAAGTTGTTTGGAAAATCAGAAAAAAAGATAAAAAGAAGGCAAAGGAGAGCGTGCATAACAAACAATATTGTTAATTCGTTGCAGTCAGTTGAAGCAGGCAGCCATTCAGGGACTTCTATGGATCTCCTAGCAGATAAGGTCTCCATGGCAGGAGAGTTGTTGGACCCATTGGAAGAAGTCCTTTGCTCTAACTGGAGGTCTAATACAGAAAATTCTCAATTTCCGTTGGTGAAATCGGATTCATATAAAAAAGTTCCCCAGAAGGATGCAGCGACAAGACATAAAATCATGGACTCTGGCTGGAATTTGGTCTTGATTCCTCAAAAGCTGTTTTTTTTTTAAAATTATCCTAAGCCATTTGGTTTTCTTACACTACAGAATCGCATTTTTCATTTTTTAGATGTTAATAATGAAGTTTTACCAGGTGTTTTGAAATTTAAGGATGTAGTTTTAGTGGAATATTTTTACTATGATGGTTTTAAAGCTCATGCTGCAATTACATTTAGAAATAGTGCTATTGCCAATGCAATATAGAAGGCTAAGGATGCTTTTCTAAATTTAAAACCAAGCCCCCCATCACCCCTAATCTACTGTTCTTATAATATGAGGTTGGGTACGGCTACTATATCTGCTCATAATACTGTTAATTTGATTGATTTGAATGAGCCTCAGGTGGATCTTCATAATGACAGCCACTTAGTTTCTAGGGGTTTGGACTCCCTTGCTAATGCATTTTGCCAAGCTAACCCGGTTACTTGTCAGACTCTTAATGAAAGGATAGAGCCATTTACCCTAGAGGAGAAAGCTCTCATAAATTCATTTTGGTCTTGGTCATCTCCTGTTCAAAAAGAGATTTTGGACAGACTAGATCTGTTGAGAAATTGTTTAAAGCATAAACCATCTTTCTCTTCAAAGATGTCAGTTGTCCCTAAAGACAGCCAAGTTACTTGTTTGCAACAGATAGATGCCAATATAGAAAGTGATGTCCAGGAGATTTGTCAGATAGTAGTCGAGTCGGTGGGTGTAGCAAGTATGGATACAGGAAAAAATGGGAGAACTCAGGTTGTCTCAGTAGAGATAAATCACAGGGCACCTTTTCAGCCCATGAACTAAGTAGAAGGAGAAGTTTCTGTTTTACCTAAACGTATCGCCAACGGTCAACAGAACAATAATAATTGGGTTAAAATGAGGTACCTGGATGATGACGAGTGGGGAAGAGTACGAGGTTCATGTGGGGCAAAACCCTCTGACTCAGTTGTTACTCGTCCAATAAGGTCCAATGTCAGCAAACTGAGTCCTTTGAAAGATGAGCTTATTCACCTTGATTGCGAAGAGTTACAGCCCCTTATTCAGTCTGCCAGGTCAATTAAAACTGACTGACCAAATGTGGAATATCAGGTTCAGTCTTGGGCCCCTTTGTTAGTCTATCCGGTCCCTTGTTACTCAGTGCATAGTGAGACTTTAGGCTTAATCTTGAATAATGTGTGTCATTGTTCCATCGCCCCAGTTAATATGGTCTCCTGGAATATAGCAGGCTGGAAGGCTCCCCTTTTTGGGAAGGATTTTTTTGGATTTTTATCCAATTTTGATTTAATTGCTCTCCAGGAGATCTGGTTCCAAGCTGGGGACAGGAATGTACTGTCGGGGTACAAAACCTGGTATGAACCTGCACAGAAAATTAAAAATAATGGTAGAGCCTCTGGAGGACTATTAATTGCAGTCAAAGAAGACTTAGGCTGGAAGGGAGAGTTGGTTTCTTTCTCTATTTTACCGCAAAACTGCTTAATAGTCAAGTTGAGTTCTCTTAGTATCATCATCATCCTGGTCAACATCTATATCCCTCCAGTAAATTCCCCTTATTATTCTAAGGAATAGAATTGGGATCTCCTGGGGAAACTGCTGGATGAGTTAAGTACGGGATTCCCAACTGCTTTAATAATTTTGATGGGAGACTTTAATGCCCGAATAGGTGCATCACCTTGAAAATTTGCAGATTGGAGGCCTCTAGGAGGGATTGCAAGATGTGTTTGCTGGTTTTCTAGTGATAAAAAATCAAATCAAGCTGGGCAAAAATTTCTAGGGCTTTTGCTTTCACTTGATCTTCAGATCCTTGGCCCTAGTGGTTACAGAGCACCTTATCCATTTACTTATTTTACCCACAAGGCTGGTAGCTTTATTGATTATATATGTGTCTCAAAACATAAGAGACATCTTTTCTCAGGTATTTCTGCAAATATCCAAGAGAATAGCGATCACCAACCGATATCCACTTGGATAATGCTCGAATCTGATTTAAGAAAATCAACACAGGTAGACAGGCAGGTGACTAGGGCCTTGACATTGTGCAAGAGAAACAACTAAGATGGCAGCAAGTGGATGTGAAGAAACTTAGCTCTTTTTATAAGTCGGTAGTGGGTGGTGTCCTTGGTAGTATGATTTGCTGTCCAGAGGCAAATATTACTCATGTCTTGGCTGCATATCATGCCATTTGCACTCAGATCAAACCTCTATTATTATCCCAATTAACAGTAAAAGGCTGCAGGAATAAAAAGCATCCTTGGTTAGATGCTGAATGTCATAGACTGAGGACATGCTTGAGGAAACAAATAAGAAAGGTTCAAAACTCCCTAACAGCAGTGCATATTTTTCTATGCTTATTAAGAGGAGAAAATATAACAAACTAGTTACAGTTAAAAAAACCAACTATGTTGCCAGATGTTGGGCAGATTTGGAAGCAGCGGCTATTAATAAAAATTTAGCCCAGTTCTGGCAGTTAGTAACCAGAAAATTGGGTGACTATCATTATGATCTTGGGACCCCCATTTCTGCTTCAACCTGGGAAGCCTTTTACTCTGACCTATATAAAGAACCCTAAACAACAAATAGCTCCTTGATGGATGAAGAGACTGTTGGGAACATAAATGACTTCCCAAAATGGCCTGTAGTTACCAGGCAGGAAGCCAAAGCCCTCATTCAGTCTTTGAAGAACAGTAAAGCCCCAGAAGAGGATTTCATGCCACCTGAATTGTTTAAGAGCAATACAGATTGGTGGGCTGCCCCTTTGGCTGGCTTATTCACTCATATAAATGACATCAGATGTATGCCCAATGAATGGAAGCTTGGCATAGTAATTCCGCTTTATAAAAAAGGGGATCGAACGGAACCTAAAAATTATAGGCCGATCAGTTTAATAGATATTGCAGCCAAAATCTATGCTAAGTCCATTTTGCAGAAACTAGAGGACTGGGCTGAACAAAATTCCATCCTAGTGGAAGAACAGGCAGGTTTTAGACAGGGAAGGAGCACCATTGATAATTGCTTCACTCTCCTGCATCTGATTTCAAAATACACAGTTAGGGGTGGACAACGTTATACTGCATTTATGGATCTAAGTGCAGCTTTTTACTCAATTAACAGGATCCTCCTTTGGAAAAAATTCATGAAGACAAACATCGATAGGAGACTTCTTCATCTAATAATAGCTGTCCACAGGGATACAAGTTTACAGATTAGATCAGGTGTAAACCAAGCCTTAACAAACAAAATTTCCACATTCAAAGGAGTATGTCAAGGCTGCATCTTGGCCCCATTCTTTTTTAATTTTTATATCAATGATGCAGTTTCTGCTATGTACAACTCTGATTTCCATATGCCCAAGGTTCTGGACAGACCAGTCAATCTGCTCCTGTACACAGATGACATTATTCTACTTTCTACAACTCCGGTAGGCCTGCTCAGACAGTTGAGAAAATTTAGTGTTTACTGTCAGCAAAATGATTTGGTAATTAATAACAGTAAATCTAAAACTGCAATTTTTGGCAAAAAGAGGACCTGCCAAAATTGGTTTATCAATTCTAAAGAAATAGAACAGGTAAGAGCCTATAATTACTTAGGTATTGTCTTCTCAGCCTCAGGTTCCTGGTCTCCCCAGATAAAGAGGAATGCATTAAAAGCCTCAGCCAGTGTCCATACATTGAATAAATTATTTAATTATAAATACCCTGGCTCACTTCTCCCAACTGTAAAAGTGTACAAGTCTATGGTGTTGCCAGTGTTAATCTCTGAAGCAGAAATTTGGGGATTTGCTTCAGTCAAGAATATTGAGAGAATCCAGAATAAATTTTTAAGACTGATACTGGGAGTGCTAAGAACTTCTCCAACCCGGGCAGTCAGAGCTGAATTGGGTATGGCAACCATTTCAGATCTATGTCTCCTTAGGTTATTTAATTTCTGGATTAAACTATCCCAAATGAATGATGACAGATTGCCCAAGATCTGTTTAAACAAACAAGCACTTAAGCCTATAGGTAACTCCTGGCTTTCCAATTTTTCAAAAATGCTTTCAAAGCAGGGTTTGAGCATTGAGGCTGTTAGTTTGTGCAAGTCCAATACCAGAAACATGTTTAAACAAAGAGCGATGGACATTAGAACGCAATTAGATCTAGCTGCTCTGTCTTCTGTAAGATCCCTGAAATGGTTAGCAAAGGCCAAATCCTTTTTTCAGGAAGAAAAATATTTGTCCTTTGCAATGAAAAGGGACTTGCGTACAGCCTTTATACAGCTCCGATTTGAGCAAATGGGAACTAGGATGTTGCAAGGTCATTATCAGAGTATTCCTGTTCAAGATAGAATCTGCATATGTGGGGCATCTGCCATTGAAGATCTATTTATTGCACTGTCAGCTATATGTTAACATTAGAGTCCACTACTTTAACCCATTTTTAGTTAGTTGGAGGGAGTGGGATGACGAGTCCAAGCTGACTTTCCTTTTGGAAGGGGTTAATCCTTTGGTGACTCAAAGAGTGGCCCTCTTTGCATATTGTGCAGCTAAATTGAGGAAGCAAGTAGTAGATAAAGGGTCCACCTTGCCAGCTCATGGGTAATCTCTTTTTTTAATTACTCGAGGGGAGTTCTAATGATTCAGGGAGGTTGGTCTTTTTAATCTGAAAATTGTTATTTTATCTGCATGTATTGCTCTGTATTTTATATTTTATATTTTTATTACTTGTCGATGTGTTTTCATGCTGATGATGCTGTTTTTGTTCTCTTTTCCATGCTTCGGGTTTTGTTCCCTCTTTTTAATTGTTTGATATAGTCTGTAGACTGATTCAATAAAGAAAAAAATTGATAGGTAAGGGTGCTGGGACATGCAGTCCAAAACCATCTGAACATTCCCATATCTGGAATAGTCTAAGGTGAACATTTTAAGCTCACCAGAGACTTTGTGATTTTCTGATTTGTGATTTTGCTGATTTTCCTTTTGTCCTTGTGTGCAAGGAGGGACCCAGCATGGCATAGTGGTTTGAATGAGGCACTATGACTCTGGGAGACCAGAGTTCAAATCCCCACTCATCCAAGGAAAGCCAGTGCGTGACCTAAGGCAAGTCATACTCTCTCAGCCTCCAGAAGGAGACAAAGGCAAAAATCCCTCTGAACAAATCCTGCCAAGGAAACTTCTTATGGTTGCTATATGTTGGAAATGACTTGAAGACATGCAACAATAACAACAACAGCAACAACAACAACAACTCAAGGATTTAGATGACATTTTTCTCCCAACATCCTAAAGCATTGCAGAGGAATTATTCTGCAGGAAAAAAACCATGGAGTTATTGCACACACACAAAAATGTTTTCTCTATAGAATACAGTATTTTACGTACAGGAAACCTATTTTCTGTTCAGAATGTTTTTGAGTGTGTGTGTGTGTGTGTGTGTGTGCGTGCATGCAAAACCTCCCATCTTTTTCTCTGTAGAACAATTTCTCTGCAACATTTTTCTACATCAAATACTAGAAGAAAATTGTGCAGAATTCTCACAGGTCTGTTCTATGATTCTACTTAATGGGCTTTTCCAACTGCTAGGACACCTGATTTTGACCTGGAAACAAATAGTTAAACAAATAAATAATTATGCGTATTTTTCCATGCCTACTAGAGAGATAATATTTTCATATTCTCAGTTTATAAACTGACCAAAAAAAAAAAAAAAAAAAATGCTGAGAACAACACTAGATACAAGTTTGGTGATTTGTGTGAAATAGTTACAAGGTGTTCCTAGATTTTTTTTGTGGGGGGGACACAATAAGAAAGTGATCAAATTTAAGTAAACTGTTCAGAAAATTAAGTATGACACTCCAGGAACAGGTGCTTGAAATTTTTCCCTGTGGTTGCCAGGTGATCTCATACTGGTTCTGACTATGCAGTCGGAACATAGTTGAGTTGTGCTTTCACATGACATTGTCGTGGTCCTGTTGCCAACACATCCCCACCTGTTGTGATGTGGGACATTCCATTAATGGAAAAAAATCTATTATCTCACCAAAAAATCCCCTTGAGGCTCCCATCCCTACTGGCCATGTGGAATGGGTAGAAGTGCAATCTAGGTGCTTCCTTCCGCAGTGCAGCATGGTAAAGAGGCTGGCTGCAGTGTGGAAGGAAGATGGTTGTAACTTGCACTCCCATCCACTGGCAGCTGGCTAAGCACACAGGAAAGCACTGGGGACACACTTCTATCCTGGCAAGGGTGCTGCTGGGATGACACTGGCACCATGATGGAAAACCGTAAGATGCAGAAATGGCCTTGATGTCTCGTTGAGCTATTTTTTACAGTCACACATGATTCTTGGAAGGTAAAAGTCAGGGCCCTACTCACCCTCATAACTGACAAGAAAGGACACCCTTGTCTACAATGTGAAGGATATGCTTCAGTGGTCGTCTCCAAGTTATACATTCTCCCGTTTTTCCCCTGCCACACAAGGGTAGAGTATATGAGGTATTGGCAAGGGAAGATACTATCCACTTTTGGTATGTGTTCCACAGCTCCTTGAATAAGCTTTGGAAACCCCCCTCCCATCATCTTTAACAAATGCAGGATGAAGACTAGAACGTGGGGATCTAGGGAGACTATCTGCCTCCCCTCAGGAAGTGCTTGTTAGTCCTGTACTTGATTGAAGCAATCAGTAAGCTTGTTTCATAATTCTGCTCAGGTACACAATTACATTTTCCTGAACTGTTGTAGCAACAAGCTAGAATAAGCTGTGGTACATTCACAGCAATTCTTCACTTCCAAGAATTTCTAGATGGGAAATTTAAGAAGCAGTATTCTGAGTGACCTTCTGTGCTTCTAGCTTTATCTGGGCCACTGTGTGTACAAAAGCTAAAACAAAGTTCTACCTCAATACATTTTTTCCTATAGTGCTTATCTATTGGGGCTATGTGTTTGGCAAGATGGGGGGAAAAGCCGTGAGGTTTACCAGAAGTGACAGCTTCCTCCAAGAACAATACTGGAGATGCAAAGTAGGGTCATCTAGTTTTAAAACTACACACTATTATAGACAAATTAAGAGTTTGTCACTCCTAGCTGGGAGCAAGTTAAATTGGTCCTTCTCCTATCCTATGGGGAAGACTTATTTGTTTGAACCTAATGTTAAAGCAGGGTGTATATACACCATAGTCCTATGGTTTATGACTCACAATAAAACACTGTTACTCTTTTTGTTTGAGATAAGGAACTGCTGAACAATATTAATGGGGAGTGCATTTGAGCATGTCCTGTGTTTCAAATTGTTTAGATATTGGCATTAGAAGAAACCTGAAATCAGAAAGGACTACTTTCAGTAAATTTCACATGCATAAAAACTATTAAAGACTTCTAACTAAAACCTGGATTTCTGAGAAAGGGTGGGATTATCTTTTAATTTAATGGTTCTCAAACTTGGCTCCGCCCAAAATTGTTGGACCTCGGTTGCCAGTCAGCATAACTTATTGTCAGGTATCCTGGGAGTCAAATGTAAGTTCAAGCGTGGGAATTGTTATTTTAGCAGGTACTGATAGCAGCATTTTAAAATCATAAGTATTGCCTGGTTGACACTGAATTTAAGGAGGCAGTGGGAATATACATATTGGTCAACTAAATGCTTACAAGTTTATTTGAATGTATGGGTGAAATAGCACCAAAAATACAGCCCACCACCAAAAGCCAATTGACAATCCCTGTTACAATATAATCATTGAACTAATGTGATTTATCTTAAATGTTGACTTCTTTAATTTCTAAGAATTCAATGAATCTACTCTAGTTGAGGCTGCAACAGCCAGCATGGATACGGAAGCTGATTGTTTCCTTCCCCAGAACTGGTCTACGTTCTCCCAACTAGTAGCCTAACTATTATTCTGCATTTTGACTCAAGTATCAGAACAATGAGCCAGATCTTTTTCATTGTTTCACCACAGTCGCATCCCAGAATAGAACACGAACAGATTCTGGATCGCCACCTTTCCGCCCTACACAGTGCTATTATTCCACTTTCAACATCCTGTGGAATTCTGGGCTTTGTAGTTTACTGAGGCCAAAGAGCTCGCTGGCTGAGAATTCTAAAGGGCCCTCCCTAAACTGCAAACCCCAGGATTCCATAGGATGTTGAAAGTGGAATAATAGCACTATAACAGTGTAATGTGGAAAGGCCCTACGTCTGGAACATTAAGCAGTGGGGGAGGGGGAGCAGTGATTAGGAAGCCCACAGAAAGCTGCTTCAGTCCAGTCTAATACTCTGCAGGTTATTATTGTGTTATATCCATAATGATGATTTCACTTAGCCTAAAGTGGATTGTGCTTATTTTCAAGCTGCAAGGAGCCTCCAAATGAAGCTTTTATGGTGCCATCATGCAATAATCTTGACAGAAAGTGGGGACAGGGAGGCCAGGGCTCATGTGGCATCATCATTCATCTGCCACCCCTTCTGTCTTCCCTTCCTTATTCCTTTTTTTCCCCTTCCTTTTTTGTTTAAATACCACAACAAATCCGTTAAGGAAGAAAAGAAAGAATTTCACAATGCCTTTTGACTGGTAGTTTTAGGAGCCATCCTTCTCAAAGCATTCAGGTCTAACTGTTTGGTTTGATCATACCATGGCTTCTCAGAATAATATATAACATTGAAAAACCTCAACGCACTCATGAATTCCTAAATTGCTGAGATGGATCTCTGTGCAAATGTTGTAATAAACGCAAGATGTTGCATTACCCCTTTCTTCAGCCTTGCCCACAATTTGATGTCATTTTCTTTTGAAACTGCCCTCTTATAGAATCAAAGTTTTGCAAGAAACCATCTAGCACAAACCACTACCTGAAAACCTTAGCATTCCAAATAAGGAGATATTTGTGCCAGATGAAATAGTCTTTACAAAATTATTTTCTAGACAACTATCAGCAGTCTAGATATTCACTGTAAAATCTCCAGTCCTAAAATTACCAATCTGTGTAATACACCCCTGCACCAGTTTTTATACTCATCCTTATGGGCCCAGAGAGATAAAGAAGTTTATTAGCGTCACTTTCTCTTGCATCCATTTTTTTTAATAAGCTGAAATCCTTTCCATCCCAAATATGAAGACATTTTTAATTTTTAATAAATTATTTAAAAATGGACTAGGAAGGGGTAGATATCCCACTTCTGCACCAACCACAACCAATGGGCACAGTAATTCCCAGTTTAGAGGGGCTCATGTGATATACTGTGTAAGTGTACATGTTAAAGAAGAGGAGATCCTAAGAGCGAGAGTGTGAGCAAGAGAGATGGAAACCCTCCTTTAGTACTAACATGGTTGAATAATAAGTAACCAAATTTGGAATGTTAGCATTTAAGGCAGGAGTGAGTTAGGAGCAGCTCTATGACTGCATCCCCTCTATCAAGATTTCATGGCCCTCAGGACCTCCAGGATCCACAGACCATCCTCCTTCTGGACAAAAAAAAGGCTTAACTTTTGTTTCCAGAAGACCTGAGGTGCAACAGTTTACTCTTTAGTAGGCTGCAAGCGCTCTTGTAATGTTAAACATTAAAAATAAACATTTTTGAGAATCAGGGATAGACTCCCAACCATGAGTCTTTGGTTCTATTTTTCATTTGTCCATGTGGTGCCCAGAGAATCCCAGGGCATATGAAGCCTGACCTTTCTGTTTCATTCAAGTGTTATCAAAGTAGATAACACAACCAGCCTGAGATTCCATCCTACAAAAACTTCATAGCAATGAGGAGCCCAGAAGATGATGTAATATGCAGGTAGTGATCCTGGGGAATTTTTAGAAGGTAAGCCACTTACAACAGAGAGAACATGATGTAGGCCATTTCCACACTAGACTTTTATAGCACTATTATTCCATTTTCATTCCCCCAGCTGGCCCCTCCCGAAACTGCAAACCCCAGGATTCCATAGGATGTTGAAAGTGGAATAATAGTGCTATAACAGTCTAGTGCGGAAATGGCTGCAATGGTTTGAGTGCTGAACTACAACTCTGGAGACCAGGATTCAAATTCCTGCTTGGCCATAGAAACCCACAGAGAAACCTCAGGGCAAGTCATATTCTCTCAGCATCAGAGGACGGCAAAGGCCAACTCCCTCTGAACAAATCTTGCCAAGAAAACGCTGTGATAGGTTCACCTTAGAGCCGCCATAAGTCAGAAATGACTTGAAGGCACACAACAACAACAACAACAAGCCACTTACAAGATGCCCCCCTCCCAAACAGGATTATTTAGTTCTAGAAGATCAGGAGGAGAATCTCCACCCGGGGTCACGAGTTGTGGATGACAAAAAGTGCATCAGTCACAATATTTGAATGTTCTGAAACCTTCCCATGACATAGTTGATACTGAATTGATTCAATTCAGTCTACTTTCATTTCATTTACCATCAGATTTCTTCCTGAATTCATTGGTAAATGATTATTATAACAAACAAATCCGGAGACATAAATTTAGCAGTTTAAACAAATGTTTATAAAATCTGTTAATACATAATGCTCCAAATTTAAACTCAGAACATCTCTTCACAAATGAATTATAAACCCTGCAAGATGCTCTCTTTTATTATGGAAATGCTAGAAGTCTGTTGAATACTGTAGTGGTAATGGGCACCAAGTACTGAAAATGACTTTAATGGTAAATAAATATGTCACAAAATACCATGATAGACTGTATTATTTTGTTCACTCTTCAGCCTTCTGCAGTGTATGAAGCAGTTTTATTGATTAACATGGAACCTAGCTTTTGACTATTTCTCAGAAAATCATTTTTTTCTTAACTGCATACTTACTTGCTAGAAATGCCTAAGAATATACTAAAGATGTACTGAAATTCAGGATAAAATTAAGCCACCACAAAAAGGAAAATATAGGTTATGGGGAGTTAGCAATGAACTAAAGAGACCATTTATTTAGAGGACATATAATGTGAAACATCATCGTTGTTAGTGCCTTCAAATCATTTCAGACCTATGGTGACCCTAAAACTAACCTATCACAAGGTTGTCTGGGTCTGAAAGTGTGTGATGTGCCCAAGATCACCACCCAGTTTCCATGGGCAAGTGGGGAATCAAATTCTGTTCTCTGGATTCATAGCCCAATGCTCAAACCACTATACCATGCTGGCTCTCAGTTTGAAACATGGTCAGGTGTAAACTTAGCCAGTGCAGAACAGAAATGGAAAACACATCAACACTGCTGAGTTTTAAGGAGCAGTATTTGGTAAAGTGGGAAGAAAAAAGGTCAAACTTTTATGTTATTTTGAAAGAACCCTGAGCTGGATTCTGTACCTGAATCTTCCTTGGATTAGCCTATTTTGGAAGCATTTGTGATTATTTTAAAGTATTTGTGATTAACAATGATTCCAGTTCTGATGCATTCAAAGAAATTTTTCATTGTAGTACAGGCATCTGTCTCACTGCAAAGTGGGATTTTTTAAGATTGATTTTGAGAATCAATGAATTATTTGGGAGAGTTTATTTTGCCTCTTCTTTTTTAAAAAAAGTTCTTGTGTGTGTGTGTCTCTGTGTGTGCACACTGCTAATCCCTTCTGAGGAGTCAAAAGTGTATCACTGTCACCATTTTCTGGTGTATGTGGGGGTGGATTAGATGGACCTGGCCAAGAGATGGCAGACAGAGGCCATTTCCACATGAGGGAATTAAAACGGCCCAGTGCGTCCTCTCACAGAGGTCGTTTGCGCCTTGGAGTGGACTAGGTCCAGACTACTTACCTGAGATCTGCACCTCAGTCTGCTCCGAAACTCCCCCAACTGGTCCTCCAGAGCGCTTTTTAAAGAACAGTAGAAAATTGTTCTTGAATTTTTCGGAGCACGCCATTGTGTTCCTACTCACTTGTGCAGATTCGCAGGCTCACACCAATGTGAGCCTGAGATCTGTGGAAGGCAGGCTTTAGGCGCAGCGAGCTTCAGCGGTTGGTCGGGACCCATGAACAACCAGAAGCTGCCATTTTGGAAGCCGGAGCAGTGCGGATCTAAGACCTCGCACTGCTCCGATTCACCCTGGATGAGACAGAGGAGCCCTGTGGAAGGGCTTAAGAGACAGTCCGCGTTGGTCCGTGCCCAGAAGATCTGGTAAGTAATGGCACGGAGCGATTCCCTCGCCTCATGCAGAAATGGCCAGAGATAGAGTAGGAGAGCCCTTAGGTATTTCAAAAGGCAAGATAAGCAGTGCTGTCCTCCCCCAAACAGTTCATCATTTCCCAGCTGACACCTGCTGAAATGCCCTTTACCACAGGATTATAAAACAGAGAGATTCATGGCTCAGGACCAAAATGAGGCAGGTTAAATTAACAGAGACACAAAACATAATAACAGAGTCCATTCACAAGTGTGAGCTCATCAAGGAGAGTCCATGCACAAGTTGCAGTCAAACAAAGTGAAAGGCATTTTCAATCTTTCAGGAAATGTACCAACCATGGCTGGAATCTTTTCGGTGCAGTATATTAGTAGTTGCATCTTTTCCAGGTCACACCATGGTGGAGAGGGAAGGCAGAAGCAACCTGCCATCCCCAACAAGAATATTTTTCCCCCCATTGCCTGACTTCCTTTCTATGGCTGTTTTCCCTCCTACTCTCTCTATACTCTGGAGTAGCTGCACTAGCATAGGCTACTAACGGGATTCTAGCCCACATCTATAGTTGCATAGAAAATGTACAAATTGATATTGGGAATAGCAGCTATTTGGATGGAAACAGTATTCTGGTATCCAGAAAAAGCAATCAACATTGAAAGCTTGAAACAAGTAAACAATTAGGCAATGAGGACAGCTGCAAGGATGGCAAAACTGACATTCCCAGTCTTTCCTGGACACAGCAGAAAGGGCAGAACCAACCCAGGAAGGAGGAAGTCCGTTGGACGTGGCTGATACAACACACTATAGACCCAGCCAAAGTAGCAGCTGCAGATCTGCATGGGTTAACAACTCTGGTTAGAACATTTCAACTGATTTTCCAAGGCAGTAACACAATTTACTCCAGCATGATTCTTACATACGACAAGACAATTAAGTCAGGACTGAAAAGAAGGAGAAAGAAATTGGGATTTCTGATTTAGAAATGATACACACACACACACATGCAATTTTATGTTGCTGTTGTTTTTTAACCAAACCTAAGATTTTTGCCATCTAAAAGTGTTTTGTATTCTAAACATTTTTATTCACATGTTTAAATATCATGAGGTGGTTTCTGGGTTTGGTTAAACAAGAAAAATTTATCTTTAAAATTTCCTGACTTGTTTTTCCTTGTCCAAAGAGTTATGGTGACATTTCTAAATGCTTCACAAAACACCAGAGGTCAAATTGGAACGCAACTGCCGCAGCAACTTTGGCTTGAGAAGATAGATATTCTACTCCCCAGATCCTTGTTAGAGTTTGTATTGGGCATGATGCTTTGTTGGTGTAAATCCATTTACTTTGGTAAAGTTAGGCCATTGGGAAATTGAGCCCACTTTTAGCATTTACGTATGTGTCTAAAGCCAGAATATATCTGATAGCTGAAGGCCATTTCCATAATGAAAAAAACAAAACAAAACTTAGATTATAATTACTTTGCAGATTCTCCTTAGTTGCTGGTATAAATGCTACCACTCCAATTGGGTTACATATGACTTTCAGTAAGTATTGTGAATCACTGGTCTTATATTCTTGTTTTTTTTTTAAAGGCCCTTTCATTTTTTAAACTCTAGCCCAAATATGGTGATCCATATATTAGCCTAATTATTGATTTTTTAGGAACCTGCTCTTAACATTGCTAAGATCTAACTAAGATATATATCACATGGAATCATTGGGGAAAAATTAGGATTAAGCAATGGCCATTGTGCCAATCTATTAATACTAATCTATTACAGTTCATCTGTAGCGTCAGTCTATGTATTTCTGAAGCAAGCACACGTACACCACTTTAGTAACTGTCTTATCTTTGATTAAGAATTTTTAAGGAGCAAATAAACAAGTTGAAGGTACTTTCATAAAATGATGGCCATCTCTGACTAATTCTGAAATCACTTTTGAAATCATGTTAGCAATCATTGTTGCATTGAAGGCTCAGTAACATGCATACGAACTGTTCCTCAAAAGGGGAGAGTGGATCTTCAGGGAGCCAAGACAGAGCTTGTTCTGAGCAATCATTCCTTGACTGATCTGTGCACGGTGCAGTGTGCCAACTATCAAAGCAAGACTAGGATCAAAAGCAAGATACGAGATGTATCACCATTAAATGCCTTCCTTTACTAAGCCCACCGTCTTTCCAAAAAACACCATACAGCTGACATCCTTTTTGAAGTTAGGAAACACACGTTCCTTGACTGGATCAGCAAACAAAGCTATTTATAATAGTATGTTAATTCAAGTTGTTAACATCACTTTTCATAGTGTTAGTGTTGTAGATGTGTTGTTTCCTCACTTTTTTTTTCTTTTAAAGGCAAGATCTGTCTTTCTTGATTTTCTATCTCCACTGCAAAGGCTTGCAGATGACACATCACAGAGAACTTAAGACTGGCCAGACTTTTCACTTAGTGTTCTGTCCGAGACAAATTGGGAAAATGGAGGATAATGAAAGTGTTTTACTGCCTGACCTCTATTGCTTGGGCTAGGTTATTGGATCACAGAGTTAATGAATAGAATTCCAAAAGTTTCAGAGGTCTTGTTCTGAAATGTTTCCTCAGTGGAATGTTTCTATCCAAACACACGGGACATGAGGGACCTAGATGAAAGTATTTATCAGACAGTGTGGTGTTTATTGAATGGAAAGGACATAGGGTGTAGATCCTTTCTCTCCAGCACACATTTAAAGCACAGATAAGCCGGAATTGGTTTAAAAGCCTAAAGGGGCATAGCTTAATAGCTAGAGTGGCCTGTGACACTGGATCTTTGCAAAGTTCAATATGCCTTGTCCTGATCCACTCTTCCCAGACATGTGTACTGGTTTTCACAATGCATTGAATGTTCATATTTATTCATGCATTCATTCATTCATTTGTATGCTGCATTTCTCCTGGAGTGGGACTTAAGGTGGTGCCAAAAAAAAAAAAAGTCTGCTAAAAAGACCCTGACAGAAACATTCAAAACATAATTTAAAAATCATCACATTAAAACCATAGCTCTAAGCAGTATAAAATCTTTCAGAAGCATACAAAAGTTAAAAATGAATAAAACACTCCCACTTGCCATGTAAGAAAAAATTACCCACTAAAATTACTGGCTTGAACAAAAAAGTCTCTGCTTATCAGTGAAGAGAGCTTGGAGAGAACCAGCTAAGCCTCTGTGGAAGAGAATTCCATAGGGCAGGAGTGGCCACTGAGAAGGCTCTCTCCCATGTTCTCAAGCCTGTGATGGTGGCAGGACCATGAGACAGCCTCCTGTGTGGATCGTAAGGCTCTGGCGGGGTCATATTGGGACATATGGCATTTCAGACTGTTTAATCCTAAACTGTGGAGGGATTTGTAAGTCATGACCAGCATCCTGAATTGTGCCCAGAAACAAACCAGTAGCCACTGAAGCTGTTTTAAGAAGGGAGTTACATGCTCTCCGCGACTGGCTGCTGTCAGCATTCTGGTGTGTGTTCAGATGAGCTTCTTTGCTCAAAGATATATAGTATCAAAATGCATTTTAAATGAGTATTTTGAAAGAGCTGATGTTTATAAATGAGTAAGGCCATTTCTGCACTGGAGGCCATTAGCGTGTTATACTGTTATAATGATGCCATTGTCATACATGTGATGCCATCAGATTCACACCCTTCCCCCTTAAGCGGATAAGTAGCAGTATTGCCATTGATGTTCCTTTCACATTACAGCATCCTTGGCCACTCCCATGCCCTGTCTTCACCCTGTCCCACCATCCCTGATTGGTAGCTTATTTTTTTTGGAAGTTGTAATGATGTAGCAAGCCAGTACACTATTGCACTTTTGCCCTCTATTGTTTAAAAATGTATTTAAAAAAAGAAAAAAAGTTTTGACTCAAAGGAGACATTTAAAATAAACAGGGAGAAATGATAGGAAGTTACCATGCCATGGGAGTTGCTAAGGGAGGGTCGAGCTGGGCACACCCACAGCCCACCCACTGGTGGATCCACCATAACAGGAAGCACTATCACAGACTATAACAGTACTGCACTATGATGGATGAAGTGCTACAAGAGGCTCTAAATGGATTTTTTTCTGGAAATGAAAAAGTGCGCTTCAGCAACACTTGGGAATATGATAGCAACTGGATAGCGATGACATCATGTGGAAGCACAGCTCCTGGACTGTTAACAACCTGCTGCTATAGCATTATACAGACGCCATGCAGAAATGGCCTAATTGTGAACTATTTTTATATAGTTAAATACAATTTTGGTGTCGATTTTTTTTAAAAAATCAAATTCATGCAGAAACATAGCAACATAAGGGCTGTTGATGACAAGGCAGTCTTGGAAGTCTCTCATGCATAGCATTGCCATACGTCAACAACAATTAGCAACATGGTGGGGGGAAACAGTTTAGAAATACACTGATTTGCCATCTCTGGTCAGTGGAGGCTTATTGTGGCAGAGCTATATTGTGAGATAAAATCTGTCCTGCATTTCTCTCTGTCCTTTCTCTGCTATACTCTTACATGCTCTACATAATCTGGAAACCAACCATGCATGAGGATGCTTAGGTATTACAGCACATCGCTATTCATAGTGATGGTCTGTGGACTGGAGTCATTCCATGAAATGTCAGCTGCCAGTCTGTAGCAAGTTACCAGGAAAGACAGAAACAATTACAGCCAATGGAAATAAATATGTTACTGATCCTTGGCACACTGGTGGGGAGGTGAAAGTGTATCTCTCTCATCAGAGAGCCTGAGAAGCATTTCTATAGCAGATAAGGTGTCATACTTCAAAAGGATGATCACCATTATTGTTGTTGTTGTTTTTACATCTATGTCTGTTTTATCTTCATCTCATAATGGGGAGTCAAAGTGGTTTGAAATTTTTAAAAGAACAATACCACTGAAACATACAAAAAGTAAATGTTAAAATTAACAATTCACAGTATTGAAACAATTCAAACAAATACTTTAAAAACATAGCTAAAATGATTAAAAGCCATTCAAAAAGTTGAGGTCAAAACAATACAACACCGCTTAGCCCACTTTTAAAAAAATGTTTTAAGAGCCTGTTGGAATAGAAAGGGTATTACCTGCCAGCAGAAGGACAACAAAGAGGGGGGCATTCTGCCTCCCTCAGAACAGAGTTATAGAGTCTAGGGGCAGTCACCAAGAAGACCCTCTTTGGTGTCCCTACTAAATATGCTTATGATGGTGGTGAGACTGAGAGAAGGGCCTCTCCAGATGTTCTCAGAGCCTAGACAGGCTCATATCATCTGCCAGATAGTCTAGATCTGAGCCTTATAGATCATAACCAGCTAAGTGAATTATGCTCAGAAACAAAATGGCAGACAGTAGAGCTGATGTAACAGTGGATAGTATGGTCCTAGTGGTTAACACTATCCTAAAGTAGCATGTCCTGTAGGCTGTTGGTGTGGAGACCTTTAATTATTGTGGCTTGTTTATAATTGCCTCATACATTTCTAAAAGGCACGAGGATGTTAGCTGCTTCCATGTCTGAGGGTGAGGGAACACACATACATGCTTCCCTCCTTCCACTTGCCCTCTCACACATGCAAATGAGTGCATGAGGGATGCAGAGGCAGCAGCAAATAATCCATGAATAATCAAATTTTGAAAGTCAAACTTGTAAAGGTGGAGTGATGACTGTAAAAGCAGCAGCAGCAGCAGTAGTAGTAGGAATGATAGGCATCTACTGGAAAATCTTTAAGTTCCAATTTGTTTCTGGAGATGACTGTCACATACTAGATAACCCATAAGCCACAAACCTCATACTGAGGTAGACAGTAGTTTTTATTTATAGGAAATGCAGAAAACACAGCATACTTCTTCTGCAGTTGCTGGGACTAAAACAGACATGGAGTTCACACCTTTTATAGATACAACTCCAAAATTTAGCCATGCAAAGCTTTGATTGGAGAGGATCATAAATCTAGCACCACACTCCTTCTTCAGATGGTTCCTCGATCTGCATTTGGTTCCCACTTCTCATTCTTGAAACAGGCACATATTTCCTGTCTGTTATTTTTGACAAACTAGGTTCTCAAAACACTAACTTTTATACTTTTGTTTTCAGTCACTCTGATCTTCCCTCCTCACCAGATAAATTGTAGCAAGAGGCAATAAAGCAATTAGCTAATTGATATTTTGTAATAATACAGGCAAGCTCCAAAGATACATTGTTGTAATCATCAATTTGCACTGTATAACTTTGTAGCATTAGAATTCCACAGCCATACTTCTACACTGACTACAATACACTATTTCAATACACATCCAGCTGACCGCCATATGGCAGGGGCTATATATCTTGGCAATGACAGAAGCAAACTTCCATCCAGTATGGAAGATGCATTAGATTAGGAATGGATCTAATAGGAATCTTATTGGAATACATGATATTATACTTGAGATAAAGTACATATAGTTGGCCCTTCAGATGATGTAGTACTGCAGTCACCATCACTCCTCATCATTATCTATACTCTTGAGGGCTGATGGAAGTTGTGTGTTCAGTGGAGGTTACTTTCTAGTCAGTGTTTTTAAGATTACAACCTAAGTCATTAGCACATGTGGGAGACAAATGCAACAGCAGAGTGGAGAAAATGTAAAATAATTTCTTATTTTTTTTGTCTTCAAGATTTTTCCATACTAATCATTTTTATCACAATAGGCAAAGTTGATTTTGTGAATTTCACAAAGAAATCCAGTCCTTTAGAATCTTAAAGCTGAAGAAACTAAGCCTGAAAATGCCTGGATGTTTAATTCAGGAAAGCACAGCAACGTTTACATTTCTGAAGGCGCAATAAAGATGCAAAACAAGTAGTATTATGGAAATGAATAAAACTTCCAGGAGGGTCATTGCCAAGTACTCTTAGCTCAGTGATTGCTATTCCACATGGCAAGGCACAAATGAGGTAGCACAAATATTTAGTTTGGAGTTACACAGAATAAAATGCACAGGCTACCTATTACAGTTAAGCTCCAGTTGGCACAAGGTGCATAACATAATATGAGAATTCAATCTTTCTTTGGATGCAGAAATGGCTGTGAATGTGGGTGGAAAGGTAGAGAGACAGACATCAAGGAGGATTAGAATGCATCTGCATTAAACATTTCTAGCTGGCTGATGCCACTTTAATTGTTATGTCTGGATCTGACAGAATCCTGAGATCTGTAGTTTGATGAAGCAATTGGAATTCTCTTCTAGAAAAGAGGTTCTAAAACTCTGGTGTTCCAAGTGTTTTTGACCCTTTTGATCCAGGTTAGAGCACTGGAGCTTTCTAGCAGTAGATCTTAAATAATTCACCAAATTACTTAGCATAAGATTTAATAGGATGGAGCCATGAAGTTAAAGTGGTCCCAAGCAACCAAAACTGGTGTGGATATGTTACAAAAGTAGGCTACTGAGGCAATCTTTGTTCCAGTACAGTGATAAAGGTGCTATTTCCTTAGTTAAAATAAAGGAACAAAGGAACTGTGGCTGGGAAACTGTCTCCTCCTTAAAGGCGTTTAAAAGAAAGAAGGAAAGGGAAAGGGAAAGGGAAAGGGAAAGGAAAGGAAAGGAAAGGAAAGGAAAGGAAAGGAAAGGAAAGGAAAGGATATTTAATTGGATGTGCCACAGCCAGCAATCCAGCTACTGCAAAGTCTGGTTAGCTGGTTATTGGAGACTGCCTTAGGCCAGGTCGCTATTGCTCCCCTCCATTTCCCACCAAGAAATGGGTTGCAGTAGTCAGTGAGACATACTGCCTTAGCATGCTTGCAGAAGGTATAGAAAGCTGAGCTGGGTGTCTTCTCATTTTTAAGAGCTGCAGTTAGTTTGGCAGTATGGTGCAGTGCGGAGATCAAGAGCTCACTGTCTGCATTAAAGAGTGTTGGAGAACTCTAAGAGTCCTGCCAAGGAATGGAAAGTGGGAGAGGTTCCCCCCATGGCTCCATTCAGTTTATGATTCATTCTCTTTCCAACACTTGTTGCTCTGTGTTTTTGAGTCATTTCTGTTTTATGGCAATCCTAGGAAAACCTTATCATAGAGTTTTCTTGGCAAGAATTGTTTAGAGGGGGTTTGCCATTGCCTTCTTTGGAGGGTGTTAGAATTTGACTTGCTGAAGCTTACCCAGTGGGTTTCCATGGCTGAGTGGGGAAATGAACCCTGGTATCCTGGACACATAGTCCAACACTCTCCAAGTTGCTTAATGTTGCCCTGGGCTTCCTTTGAGCTTTCCAGGGGCCACAGGTGAAATATGCTATTTTGATTGCAGTGGGAAGGAGAGTTAAAGAACTCTGCAGGCTACATCCTCTGTATCTTCACTTTCAAATAGTTTACCAGAAGGAAGGCTCTATTATTGTCTTCATTTGACCTAGTAATTTAGCTGGTGATCAAACTTTCTACAAACTATTGAACTGGACCTATTGCTGAATATCAGCTAGCATAATAATCATGTAGTATTGCAAAACAGATTCAGATCTCACGGTATTGCTATGGTGCATGCTTATATAAATGGATGGGGTTAGTGGGAATCTCATACCATTTTCAGTTCTTTTTAGTTTCTCCTCTTCCTTCTCCCTTTCCACTAAGAGTAAGAACTGGAGGAAGCTCTTTTTCTGAAAAATGAACATTTTTTGGCTTTTGAGAGCAAAGTGAGCAGCAGAAATAGGGAAAAGTCTAGCCTGGAAAGTTCTTAAACACTCTTACATTATTAAAACTTTAAGAAAGATTTGTTTGCTTTGGCTACAGTGTTTGCAGCTGGGAGATTGTTCACAAAGGGTGTGGAAAGAGGAGAGTAATTTCAAAATGAACTCCTAGCAAAGGTTTATCTCTCTCTCTTTCTCCTCTCTCTCTCTCTTTCACACACACACACACTATGTGTAAAGTGACTCAAGAAATCCTGATACATGTTGCTGTGTCTTTCATTTTATTCATTTTAGACAGATCCTCCTCCTTCTCCCTCTCTCCCTAGCTCCCCATCATGCAATTTATGAATAAAATCAAGGCTGTATCATCCATTCCTTGCTCTGCTTGCTTATCTTGCTTTTGGGGGAGGGGGTATGTGAGAGATGTTTCCCCTTTCCACAATCTTCAAGTTTCTTTTGCAAATGAACTGAACTCATGCAAGTTTCACATCAAAGTAGAGTAGAAAAGTTTTTAAAGCCTTTAGAATATGGCATTGATACTTGGAAAAATCTGGATTCAAGTTCTCACTGAGCTGTAAAACTCCCTGGTAACCTTTAAGCCAATTACAGTCTTGCAATCTTCTGGACCTCATAGGGTGGTTCAGCAGATAAAATAGAGAAGAGGGCTGTGTAGACCACCTTGAAGTCATTGGAGGGCAGACATGATATAAGTGTGTGTGTAATTAGCTATAATTTCTATAATTGGACGATGGTCCTAGTAATTCAGTCTTGATCATTTTGAACTTACCAGCATATTTGCACCAAAGCCAATTTCTATGCTTTACATCCTATGTGACAATATACATGTGTTTCTCAGACAGATATATAAATTTTCAAAGAGTCTCAAACTAAAACACAGAGGAAAAAAGATGGATCAGACAACTGAACCTATAGATTTGACAGTGGTTCGTGCCCGGAGGAGGGCTGGACTCATTCCATGGAGGGCTGTTTTCTTTGTAGAAGTTGAGTTGTTTCAAATGTACAGGATAATAATGTCAATGTAAAAAAAAAAATTAAAAAAATATTTGTAAGTGTTAAAACCATCCTATGTCACTGGGACTCTTTACTCTTAACAAATGTTTAAAATACTTACATGGCTGATTATGAGGAGATCACTGGTTCTGTCATAAATCCTGTATCACACCATTGTTACCATGATAGAGTCCCATAAATTAATGCAGCTTTCATAAGGATATTCCATATATTCCATACATCTCATGTATTTTTGCTAATCAGACATTAGCAGTGAAACAACCTATCTAGGTGTGGAGGCACTGCAGCTACACCACATCTTTACACTGTACAAACCTTGAAAAAATTGCCTTTCTTACATTACAAATCCCATCCCATTTGCTACCTAATCCTAGGTAAACTTTGAATGTGTGAAATGGGGGTTGGAATGGTATCATTATTGAATTGTATCACTATGTGTAACAAACATGCGAGTGTGTGAGAAAGGCACCCACGCCTCGCACTCAAGGCCTGCCCAGCCTACACCTCTTTGTGTTCAGGTCTGAACAGCCAAGGAGATCTCTGGCTCAAGCCAGGGTTAGGACAAACAGATCTGCTTCAGTTTTCCGTTCATGAGAACTCAGCACCCTCTTCACTCTTGTCCCTCCCCTTGGCTTCCTTCTTCCAGGGTTATCTCCCTTTAGCGCTTTCCTTAAATCTGCCTCTCTCCAGATATAAGGACCAGCAGTAATTTCTCTTTTCAAAGACCGTGGTACTATTGGTCGTGTATATACTCCAGGATGCAGAGGAAGACTCTGTGAGACTTTTATAAGGAAAACGTAAAGTCAAATTTTTATTGTAACACTGTTACTTAAATTTGTTTTGTATCTATGGTTATGGTTATGAAACAGCACACCCTTCTTCTCTCATCAGGTTCGTCACACTATGGTTCATGCACCTCCTCCCCAAATCTCAGGGCCTAGAATTCTCCTGACTTGGAACCCTAATAAGAATGTACCAGGATTCCTGCTTAACTCAGAAGATGCAAACAATTAAAAGAAATAGTTTTTCAGCTTGGGTTGTGTAGGTACCTTGGAAGCTTGATCAGGGACCAGGAAGAAGTCACAGCTGTGACAGGATGAGGCAATCATTAATTTGGAAAACCTTCTTGTTTTCCTAAGCCAGAACTGTCAAAACAAACAAGGCTCCTTGTGTTTTTGGAGTTTGCAACAAATAAAAGACTCATCAAGCTTCCCACGGAAGAGCTGATGGCTATTACATCTTTCCTGTTCACACCTTTTGCTTTATTACTCTGGCTGCCCATATATGAACTTTCTCTCATCTACATCCTAAGAGTATTTGTTAGAAACTGCATTGTTTATTTCACCAGAGAGACATTTGTATCCAAGCTCTCACATTAAAGGGGGAGACACAAGATATTTACAACCAGGGACCATCAACCCCTAGATTCCCATGAAAATGCAGTTTCAATGCCAAAAGTCCTCATTTCTGTCAAAACAATCTTCTTTCAGTTAGTTCCATTGGACTGTGTTTGAGTGGAACTAGAAACATCCATTTCAAAGCACAGAAAGAGGATAAAAACCCTGATGTTTTGCAGCTTTGTGCCAGCATCTCCACTTGCTGGAAAACACTGTGTTGCTCTGCTGTCCTAGCTGCAAGCCTAAACTTACTTCTTGTTTCTTCACTTCTCTCTGGATGGTAACTATAATCCACTTCCTTCCAGTCCTCTATCCAATTTTCCTCTCTTTCTTTTCAGTTAGCCTGGTGTGGTTGCTTATTTGTATGTGACCATTTTGTGTGTGTGCATGTATGTTTTCCCCCAATAAAATTCATTTAAATTGTACCATAAGTTTTCTGGCTGATCTCTTTTTAGCAATTTCCCCTATAACAAAGTTGCTACATCTTGCTAAGTTACCCCCCCCCCCTTTAAGGCCTCTTATTTTTTAGCTAATTATTCCCCATTATTGAACAGAGATACTAACATCACTGGTGGGCCCTCGTGGTACCCACATTTTGAGGTAACAGAAGCTTTACAGTAATTTCAGTGTCTACATAATGTCCAACCATGATTATGACCAGGAGGAGGAAACATGCTTTAGTAAGGAGGACATGGAGCAAACACATATTCCCTAGTTCTTCTTCTACATATTGAAAAACACTCTCCTCCATTAATTTGTTCTGTGAAGAACAGTATAGTATGAAGAACTACATGAGGACCACATAAAATAAGATCACAGTAACAAGGAAGATACAGGGAAAGAAAAGAGTTTGTTTAAAATTATTTCATGTTTTTCTTTATTTTGTATGTGTGAGGCTGATGTAGCATTACTATGCCAAGTACAAGCACATTACATTTCCTTGTGGGTTATTTGATTTTGAAGAAGCTTTCCTACATACAGAGAAAAAGAATCTGCTAAGACTGGAAATGAATAGAAATAATGCAAGAAAAACACTGTGATGCTCTATTTTTAATTAAAACTATGAAGTCCAATGCAATATATTTTGACCATGGTTTTTTCTTTTATTTAAAAGATTAGCCAGAAAAGGTGAATGATGCATGCATGGGAATATTCTTTTTTTTTTTTAATTTCATCTTATTTAAAGCAGAATCCCCAGCATATCTATTCACATAGTGGCTCACCATAACAGATTGTGTAATTACAATATCTCAAGCAATCATAATTACCTTCACAGCCATCCTTCAAGGTAGGTTAAGCTGAAAGCAAATTGCTAGGCCAATGAGAAAATTGTGTGTTCAATGACTGGAGGAATTAATTTGGGTCTCTCCCTTTCCACATTGAAGTTCTGTCCATTATCCAGTGATGGTTCCTAGACATTTTTGAAAAAAAGAAAACTGTATAGATTTACAATTTTTAAAAAAAATGAAACTAAAAATGGGCACGTGTGTGTGTATAGGTAGGTAGATTGATTCTTTCTGTCTGCTTTTGTGTGGTGGCGCAGTGGTGGAGCTTGGAGTGTGTGGAGGGGGGCAGGGCTATGGCATGAGGGGCTTGGCCACGGTGTGTGGAGGTGTGGCCATGGTGTGTGGGGGCATGGCCAGGGAATGCGGTGGCATGGCTATGGACAAGGACATCCCAAAAACTTTGCTGCCCAGGGCGAATTACTCCCTCCGCTCCAAATCTCTATGCCACTGTCATGAGGGGTGAGGTTGCCAGTAAAAAACTAAAATTAATTTACTAGATTTTTTTTTTTAAAAAAAAAAAGCTTAAAAAACCCTGAATGTGAAAGAATCCAGCACCAGTAGTAGTTGAGAAGGGGGACAACTGACAAATTTACAAATACAAATTCATATTATCTTTGGTACCATTTCACCCCTTTTATCCAAGATGCCCCTGTAATGAATGCTTAAACAAATGATATCTAATTTCTTTTAGCTTTCTAACAATGATTTAGATGCATAGAGACTGACATAAACGTATGAATTCCACAGAAATATAGTCCTGAACTGTGAGAAAATGCCATTTGAACAGTGGGAAATCTGCTAGTGTTTTCCAATCTGATTACTTTTAAGTTTATACCCTTCAGTATTTACTGACTGACAACTGTTATACAGTATGTATAACACTTAAATATTGTGATACAGCACAATACTCCATGAGCATAGTAATGGTGCTTCCATTTTCCTCCACCCTGCCACAGAACAGTTTTTCAGTGTCTGGTCAGACCAATATGACAAGTACACTGGAGATCTGTGAGTCATCAACATAACATGCTTTGGAAGGCATGGAATGGCACACTGGATATTGCATTAACCAGGGTTAATCAGGGTTGGTTAATGTATGTGAATTTGTTTTGCAGCTATCATAATGCATCATTTGGAATCAGAGAAACCTGACACAGAGGAGCTGAATTCCAAGGAATTTCTGGCTCCTGTTGATGGTTCTCTCCTGAATCTGAGTGGCTGGTGGCTGAAGCAACTGGGGTGAGGGTGGGGTTCTCTGCTGAACAGGATGTGATAGACCCTGAGGAGATGCTCCCATCCTTTGGAGTGTAGTAACGAGACAAAGAGAAGTTTTGATGTATCACCAAGCACCTGAGGTCCAGAGAAAGCTGCCTATAAATCTCCCAACAGTTGCTTTATATCCTCATGGCTTACAGCTTTCCATTCTCTGGCAGTGGTCTTGGTGTTCTTGTGTTTCCTGGAATTCCTTACCTCTAATCTGACTACTTTTAATGACTCTTTGTCTCACTCCTTTTTTTGGCTTTTGTTATTGTGGCTACTGGCTTTGAGTAACAATTTCTGGAACA
Source organism: Iguana delicatissima (assembly GCA_948472985.1). NCBI lineage: Eukaryota > Metazoa > Chordata > Lepidosauria > Squamata > Iguanidae > Iguana > Iguana delicatissima. The sequence goes on from CAOKZL010000623.1 coordinate 497,460, forward strand.
GCTGAGATCTTGCTCCTGTGCCTCCCTTCATCTTCTTGTATTACCTCTGCATGCCCTGGACTGGGATATCTGTGTAGCTTGTTCTCTGTCTTATTGGCCACTTGCTACCTACAGGCATAGGGCAGGATGTACACAAAACAGGAGCGTCTACCAGAGATATATTTTGTTAATGCATTTGTTAAAAGAACTTTTATTTCTCCCTTTTAAATTGCAAGTTGGAATCATCCAAAATTAATTTAAAAACACAATGACAGAAAACAGCTAAGACCTCAGCAGACAGATCTAGTAAAAATAACAGGAATCAGCAAAATTACACTCCAGGGAAGGGGGGGGTATTTACTGTATTTGTAGGCTGTCTTTCTCCCAGAATTGGGACCCAATGCAGAATCTTGGGTCTTCTGAGAACAGGAATATTTTCAAGAGACTGTGGACTGATAATAACAGACGGGTTAATATGAACTTCACATTGCCTCTGTGTTGTGTACCTGGTTGATGTGCATAAGTAGTTCTCCTTGCAAATGAATGTATGCTTAGATATCTCCTACAACTGAGCAAACACTCTGTCACTCCTCTAGTGCTGGGAGTTTTCCATGCCTACACCTATATGAATAGTAGGGTTTTTGTTTCAAACCCACAGGATGTTTATCATGAAATGAGGGGGTACCTCCTTCTGTGTAAGTTTTCCTCCTAAAGGAGGGGTCAAATGGATTTCTGGAGATAAGGAATTTCTAATGCTAGGTGGGACAATTTAAGAACAGTTTCTTCTGTGTTCGCTGATCAAATGTCCATTGGCCCCGCTCACAGCTGGAGCCTCTCAAGCCTTCAGGGCCGGTTCATCAGGCGCTTCTCTCACAGCCACTGAGCCTTTCGGACCGCCCCCTTCTCCAGTCGCCTCTGGAGAAACATGGGGGAGGGTCTGCTGCAAACTCTGGACTGGAGTCGGAAACACTAGCCTCTGCCTCTGGAGCACAAACATCTGCCGCAGGTACTGGCTCGGGGTCCATGCCAGGGACAGCTGTGGGGTCACTGGCAGAGTCTTCCCTAGACTCTGAAGGAGCCCCCTCTCCCCAGCTGGGAGTCCCCGGCTGGAAGTCCAAGTCGGAATTGGAGTCCAAGTCTGCCTCAGTAGCAAGATCAGCCTGGCTCATGACAATTCAGTCCAATAAACCAGAAACAGATATTGCATTAAGAGGGTCTTTCAAGAAGAGTTCACTGAACAGGCAGGATGGTATGAGAACAGATGGCCCTTTAGGTATCCTGATCCCTGGATCTTTAGTGCTTGAAAGGTGATAAGAAGCACTTTGAACTCCATGTGGAAACAGATGGTCAGCAATTGCAATTAGAGTAAAAGTGGAATTGCATGCTTCAAAAAAACTAGAGTTAACCACTTGAGACTCTGGGGAGGGAGATGAACCATGAAGGAAGAGAATTTCAGCCATTCTCACTAGCAGTACTTTAACAAGGTATCCCCTAAATGCAAAGAAGAACACAACAGGAACAGCAATTTATCATCAGGAAGTGAAAAATCATGACTGTTCTGCTATAGGGGGAAGCTGGAGTGTATAATGAACTGCTGGAAACTAGTATCCTCAGCTCTTTGGATTATAGTGTAAGTTGTATTGAGAAAAAAGGGACTAAATGCCGCATACATACTCCCACTGTTTATGATCTGCATGTTCAGGAGCTTTAATCCATTTCCACCCTACACTGTTATAGTGCTATTATTCCACTTTCAACATCCTGTGGAATTCTGGGGTTTGCAGTTTTCCAAGGCCGAAGAGCTCTCTGGCTGAGAATTCTAAACGCCCTTCTCTAAACTGCAAACTCCAGGATTCCATAGGATGCTGGAAGTGGAATAATAGCACCACAACAGTGTAGTATGTATTATTGATTACTTCAGAGCCTGGACCTTGTTCATATGGTCTGTCAGATAGCCTGGAACTGAGTCTAGTTGCAAGAATGTAATTGAAATAACTAACTTACAGCTCGGGAGATGAAACTGAAAGTGCACCTTGCTTCAGAAATTCATACATGTGTGAGGCCTCCTGACTATGTCACGCCTGTGAAATCATGTTTACATTTTTTAAATGTAAAATAATTTAACATGTGAATAATTTAAAAATATATGCCAGATTTATTTAGTGTGGAAAATGTGTGCATTGTAGTGCACACATTAGGAAAAGTGCATAATTTGTAAATAATGGGAAATGCCTATAGGGAATGTACATTTAAAAAAAATATTAAAATTTCCATGGGGAAACATCCCCAAGATTTTATATAAAGAAAGAATGGGACAAGAATGCAGATGAGATTTGGAGAAATGCAACAAAACTGAGATTCATTTTTGTCTCATCCTAAGTCTGAGAAGTACTGACATCTGGGTTACTTGGAATTTTTTTAACCTATTCAGAATTAATATTTTCTTGACAGATATTTCTGAGCGCTTTTCTTTTAAACATTTGACACTGACCTGAGAAGATGAAAGAGAATTATATTTTTTAAAAAATGGTAGTTAGGATAAGGATTTTACAAATGTGTTGGGGGAGTAATCAGAAAGGCAGCTTTTCTTCGGTAGAAGAAAGACTGATCTCTGAATATTCAAGCAATGTTCTCCAATCCAAAATGTATAGGAATCTGGGGAAATGAGGTCCATAAATTCAGTCAGCCTCCAGGTTTCTTCATCTTGCACAAGCAGTTTTTATGCAGCAAATATCCATTGATCTTTCTAACCTTGGCAGCTTTACAGAACTCATATTTTTATATGGAACCAACTGTTCTTGAACAATTCTTCCAGCATATTTTTACTTTTCTTACAATGCAAGTAATATGGACAACTCAAAGAAGATAATTCTAGAGGTCAACAACTATGCCTTTCACCAGGGCTATAACGCAGTTCAATTTGCAGTCTCCTAATCCCACTTCTTTCACAATAGCTTCTTTAAAAATAATTCACACAATGGGGGGAAAAAAATCACCACTTTTCTAAGTGTGGATTAGGAATGGGAAATTTTGTCAGATTTTTCTTTCTTCCACACTTGAGCCATGAACTCCACATGCTTTTCATTTCAAATTATTTGCTAATTTTTTCAAACAAACAGACTCTAACATACAAAATTATCTTCCACTTTCTCTGACCAAAATCACTATGTGCAGCCATTTCCAAAGTGGAGAGGATAATGTTGTACCTTCCCACCAAATAGGTGTTAAAGATGTGGATCCTATAAGAAAGTAGAAGTGGCATCAGTGGCATTCAGCATCAGATACAGAAAATTTTAAAGTGAGACTTTTAAGCACTTAAAGCCCATAAATCTGTCATATTTCAATTCCTGTCAAATATGAATTTTCTTAACTTTATGTTCTTTCCCTCTAAGATATGAAAGAATTTATAAGTTTTAGTAAATTATTATCAGAAGACTAGTCATTAAGTTTAACTTCCAGTATCAGTTTGGACATTGGTTTGGGTGCTTAAAACCAGTTTTGTTTTGTTTTTCTAGTATGTCATCACGACTTTTCAAACTGACAATGAGTGTTCTAGTAACTAGTAGGGCTCTCTCATTCTCTTATAATAGGGCTCTTTTAGATTGGTCAGAGTTCCCATATATCACTTGGGTTTCACCAGTTTTGCTGACTGTTTTCCATTCATCCATTCTTTGTGTGGAGTGTCTGTAGCAATTTTTAGGGCTTGAAAAAGGTCTTTTTTTCCCAAAGTGGAGTGTAGTTTCCTGAGGTTATTTTATGGTTTGGCAGGAAGATTTTCTCCTTTGAATTTGGTTAAAACAATGTTCCTGCAGTGCTATAGTACAAAAATGCCATTTCACTGATGCACTATAACCAAACACTATAAAGAAGAGAAGAGATGGAAACTTATTTGTTCCAATATTTCTCAGAATTAAAAGGAACCCACTTGAGGATGGGAATATTGCAGTTGCTGTCCAGAATTTCTTGAAAATTATTGAGGACAATAGAAACATATGTTTGGAGATATAGAACTCCAGCCAAAAATACTGAAACCTTCTGACAGTTTTGCCCCATCAGACAGAGCCCATAATCAACAAAATGTTGAATGTACTGCAACATATTCTCAGCCCGAAGCAGAACTGATTCTCTTCAAGGTTCCAATGAACCATCTAGGTATGGTCTGCTCCAGCCTGTAAAGTATTCATGCAGGAAGGATTTTTTTTTTAAGGGAAGGGTATTTATTTATTGGTTTAGTTTAGTCTATTTAAGCTTAGCTTCATCATTTCAACACTGCCAAGTTAAAACATCCTCATGAGAATTAACAATAAAAGCTATTCTTTTAAAAGGCAGTCCTAATAAGAGGAATGAAACCTGTTGCTGTAGAAACTGAATGAACAAACCTGGCAGCTTAAAAACATTGAAAGAGCAGGGTTCAAATGTTGCAGATCCTCAAATGTTCTTCAATCAAAAACAGGAACGTGGTCCCCTGACACTGAAAATAACATAACATAAACTCCAGGTGAGTATCTGAGGGGTATGTTCCATAACTGTGGTGTCCTTTTTCAAGTTGTGAGACTTGCTGTATCACTCTCTTTTTTTTATTGGCACCCTGATTAGATCCTACAAAATTAAAACAACTAAATACAATCCTTAAAGTAACATGGTCTTTAATTGTTCATCTTCTAATGATTCAAGCCAACATACTGAATCAGGCCCAGAAATGGATTAGCAGCCAGTGAAGAAAAGTACTGATGCAATTTGATTCTAAAGACTAGTCCTCATCAGTAATTCTTCTGCTCTGTTTTGACTATGCTTAGATTTAAAGCCATTTTCAATGGTTTAGTATTACAGTAATCTAAACAGGAAACCTCCAGAGTATGAACAGTTGGAACAAATCTATCTCTGTCCATGTGGGGGTCACCTTAGCTGATAAAAAGGTACTTCATGCTACCTGCACCTTCAGTGTGAAAGATACATCGAGGAGGACCCTCTAGATCTTTGGAGGCATTACCCTGTTTACTGGGGTCCTGGGAGGGACACCTAAATGTGCTCAACTATAGGTGGGGAAAATTAGCTCTGAGCACTGCTTTAGTGTTATGGGAGGCAGGGTAACTTAGCAGGATCTTATAACCCAGTGTTTATAGGGTCAGGCCAAGTCAAGAAGCAGACCGGTTTGAAAGCAATAAATGATCTTTATTAAATACAGGCACACAATGTAAGCAACACACACACAGAGATAACTAAGGAAAATAAAGGTGTGAGTAAGATAGCGGGATTTTCAGAGGGATAGTTGATTTGGGTGATATGAAATCTATTCCTGAAGCCCAGAAGAAGGTAGAGAGCGATGCTGGGGTTCGGTGTGGCTCAGCACGTGGAGCTGAGGGGAAGCTCTCCAAATAAAGTGGCAGCAAGGCGGTCTGGAACTCAGGAGCGATCTGAGGAAGGTCTCGGAATCAGGGGTTTTTATAAGGAGGAGTGTGGCTACAGGCTATGCCTTACTTGGGGACAACAATGAGTTTTAGGTGCGAGACAATGTCTCTGAAAGGTCACAATTTAGCACATTGGAATCAGAGCCGAATTAACAATGGTATAGCCAGTATGTAAATGCACAACGCTTGACAGTGGATGGTTCAACCTTTGTCAAGTTGCCTGCTCGGGGCACGGAACCTTTTGTAGGTAGCGCACATACATAATGTGGTGTTTGCCGAGGAGGTCCCTGAAGCTGCAATCTGGCTATTTCTGGCTTGCCTGTATTGTTTGAGAATATTTCAGCAGTTGAAAACTGAGCCTAGTTTCGTGCTTGTCCGGGGGCCTCACAAACACGTTGAGAGGGGTGGTATGGTAAGGCCGAATTATGATATCAAAGTGATATCGGGTGCTATCGCCAAATAGACCTAAACTGCAGTAACGGAAGAACACAACCGCTTTTAGAACAAGCTAGAAGACATTCAACCTATGTTGTCAGATCTCAGGGCCTAGCCCTGAGTCTTCACTTCTCATGGGCCATCTTCAAGCACAACATTAGAGTATACATTCTCCAGTTTTGGTGAACTTACCTCCAGGCAAGAGTAAAGTGCCTGTGTCAAATCTCCAGCTCATCCAGTAGAGCAATTTGCAGTGCTTAATTGATGCAACTTGACAAGAGTCTCCAGGGGTTAGCTTCCTCCTGTCCTACCAGCCAGGGCTTACTCTCTGCTCTACATCTACCCTCTTGCCAGGAGCAAGTATTCTAGAATATTTAAATGTCCCTTATGTTGTTTTTCTAAGTAAGTGAGAAGGATTGATCCCCTCATTTCACATTAATCTTGCGGAAAAAAACTTATTACCTAGATTTCAGTCTTTATTTCCAAACAGGAAAAATATGTTCACTGAGTATACACATGTGTGTGTGAAAGCAAAACTGTGAGTAACTGGTTGGTACCTAATGAGTAATGCTTAATGACATCTTGAGGTTTTAAGTCTCACATTTTGGCCCAAAACTTCAAGGCGAGGGACAATCCTGAAATAATTTATCCAGATATTTTATCTACATTGAGCCTCACTTCACTGGTTCTCATCTAATCTAGTCCAAGGGAATGATTTCTTGAAATTATACACATGCAAAATTGCTGATTAAGAACTCTTGACACACTCAATATCATCAAATTCCAGTTCAGTAGTAGATTGCCTAACCTTGCTTGCGCTTACAGAGCTTTCCAAATATTACTTTATCCCTGAGGAGACTGGTTCTGTCTGACTGCTCCAACCACTGTTATTAGCTGGACAGGTGCAGAGTAAGAGATGCTAAGACTACTATTGGATGCCCCATCTCTTTTCCTAGCAACTGGAAAAGAGAGTAAGTAACTCTCAACTGATGTCAAAGCCTTCCCATTGCATCAGGCTTGAGCTTATGTGCTACAACTGCAGTTTATATAGTCAATAAATGAGTCAACTGTGTGTTTCTCCAAATTCATATTTTAGCTGGATTTTTTAATTGCAGTATCATTACTGGCAAGAGGAGGAAGAAGAGGGGAGGAGCAGCAACAATATTTGGATGTGACTTTCATTTAGCCATTGGGTGCTATTTTTTTTTTCACCAATCATTTGCTTCTGCTATACTTTTAAGATCGATCAGTGATGTTCTGGATATTGTCCACCATTATCAAACAAGAAGAGCAAGGTCATGAAGAAAAGTCCAGTTATAGCTTGTTTTTCATATTGAAGAGTTCTCTCTTTAAGTGGGTGGAGAGGTTTGCAATCCAACCCCTTAAAATGGTACACAATATTCTTTAGTGATCCAAGAAATCTGAGGCCTCAAAAGTGGCCCAGACCTTAGAAGAAATTATACTACAACTCCCACACACCCAGGACAACATGGACAGTGTTTTCCAAGCTCTATATTAGCCAGAGAAGAGAAGGCAAAAGTTATATTAAGATAGCTTTTAAATTATCTGCAGATGATTTGCAGTTGTTCAACAAGGATTTTAGTTTTCTGAATAGTTTAAAACCGAGCCCCTTTTATTGTTAGAAAAGCAAGGTATTACTCTTGGTATGTACAGAGGAAACACCAACTAGACATACAGAGGCAGTGGCTATGAGATATGGAGCAATATATTGGATCATTATCCTATTTTGTCCTGAAGATACCCCTACAATTTAAGCTGAATATTATGGTTCAGGTTCAGAATTCCTCACACTCTGCATAGATAAGTAATTGAAATAATGACTTCTGTAAGTCTCATTGATTTCAATGAGCTTATGCTAGATATGACTCTGTTTGGATCCAAGTGTATTGGAGGCAGGGCAAATATTTTAATAAGGGGTTCCTATCAAAGTTTTTACATTAAACTTAGCTATCGATGTATGCACTAATTAAGTTTCTAATAACTATTACTAGAAAAAAAGTGGCAGCCTCCTTTGTCAAGCAAATTTCTTCTCCTCCGGTGCTTCATGCTGAGAGGATTTGATTGGTTTTATTTAGAGTTGTATATTAAATAGATGGATATTATAGTTCCTGTAGATTATGGATATCATGCTGCCTTCAATCCCCAGTTCAGAGGCAGACATCTTGAACCAACTCTTGGTGAATGATCTGTTCTACATCAAAATCAAAATATGGCCCATGGTTGTGAGTTAACCTTTCACTGGGCTGAATGGGCATTTCTAGAGATAGAAAAGACCCACGATTTACAGAAGCATTTTGCTACTTCTCTCTATCCCTTGTGACAGAATCTTAGCAAATGCTTCAGTTTGTCACTGCAGTGGTGCATTATGTTGTCTTACATAGTGGTGCATCTCTGAAACTGCTTTTTGAATTCAGTTTAATTTCTGCTGATGGACTATAGTGAGGTTGGAAGTGAAATTCTGACCCCAGTGAACGGCATGGAAATGTGCCATGGCAAAGCTTTCTCATCTGTTACCTATACAGAGCATCAAGATGGGAAGAAGAAAACAGATGAGCTAGGTTTAATATGATCATAAAGCAGGCACATGCATGTCATAAAACTTTTCCTTTATTTGGGTGATGGTGCTGCTGTGAATCTCACTGGTTACACCAGGAGTACCTTTGCCTCCTGTCACAAAAGCCTGTATTTTAAATTTGCTTTTATTCTTCAATGTCATCAAAAGACATAGGATTCAGCAGAAATCCAGCCCAAACTCTGAAGTTGATCTATGTTCCAATCCCTAACTAAACTTTACTGCAATGAATGGGCAGCTCACTGATAGAAAAACTTGGTCTTCCAGGATTGGACCTTTTCTTTCTTTCTAGTGTGGCTGGGAGTTATGCATACAATACATGGCAGCAATGGCTTCATCATGATGATTACTCTGATAATATTAATCTACTAACAAATGGCATCACCAATAAACTAACGGGAAGAATAATTTCACATTTACATTAATTACCAAGGAAAATGTAAAAATTGTCACAGCAATACTTAATTCCATTTTAATTAGCCCTGAGCAATTAAAAAAAAAAGATCTTCAAGAAAGCAAAAATATTGCTAACTCCATTTTAGATTCCTTATCTGGTGCTCAGCTATTTCATTTAATTAGTCTTTTGCCCAGTATTTGATTAAAAACCTCAATTGATCTTTGGAGTTCTTCAAACTAATTTTGTTTTTATTTTTCCTTTGTAACAAATCTCGAACTTTGGGGCACAGGATTATGAGGCAGCATTACAAACAAAGGGTGAATCCCTTTATATTGAAAAATCTGCAGAGAACCTGGTAGAAATAAAGTTCCAATCCACAATATTGATGCTATTGATCAAGCTGCATGTTACTTTCAATTTACAGAAAGGATAAGATAGTTGAAGCTAAAGGCAGGCCATCTTGCATGTGCAAGAGTAGTCTTAGTATGAAGTCCTGAGGGAAGCAGATCAGATGGTCCAGGACAGTTTTACATCTCTTCATTTGTAAGTCTGTCTTGACCCACTCCTGTGTTAATATAGACTTTTTTTAAAAAAATTACAAAATGAGCACAAATATTCAAATTTAAACACATATCCAAACATTTATATTTGAATTTATGTTGTCACAAGACACATGTCTAACTATACATATTTCTGAACATGTAGGATATCAGAAAATTCTCATTACAATTTCAGTGGCATATACAGTTGAAATTATAATGATAATTTTCAGACACTCTGTATTTTATCTCAAATAGACATTTCTAGTGCACACTGTTATACTTTGTGAAGTGCAACCTGTGGAAAAAATGTTCTATCTGAAAGGTAAACAGATTTCATTCTCTCATTTGTGTAGCAGATGCCACCTGGGTAAATTCACACTAGAATTGACCGAGATCTCATTTATAGAACCATAGAATCACAGAGTTGGAAGAGACCACAGAGGGCATCCAGTCCAACCCCCTGCTATTCAGGAACACACATCAAAGCACTCCTAACAGATGGCCATCCAGCCTCTGTTTAAAAACCTCCAAAGAAACTCTGAGACAGCATATTCCACTGCCAAACAGCTGTGACTGTCAAGAAGTTCTTCCTGAAGTTCAAGTGGAATCTCTTTTCCCTCACCTTGAATCCATTGCTCCTTGTCCTAGTCTCTGGAGCAGCAGAAAACAAGCCTGCTCCCTCCTCGACATGACATCGCTTCAACTATTTAAACATGGCCATCATGTCCCCTCTTAACCTTCTCTTCTGTATACTAAACATCCCAGCTTCCTAAGCCACTCCTCATAGGGCATGGCTTCCAGACTTTTCACCATTTTGGTCACCCTCCTCTAGACACACTCTAGCTCGTCGATATCCTTTTTGAATTGAGATGCCCAGAACTGGACACAGTATTCCAGATGAGGTCTAATGAAAGCAGAATAGAGTGGTACCATTACCTCCCTCGATCTAGACACCACACTTCTATTGATGCAACCAAGAATCATATTGGCTTTCTTGGCTGCCACATCACACTGCTGACTCATATTCAACTTGTGGTCTACCAAGACTCCTAGATACCTTTCACATGTACTGTTATCCAGCCACGTGTCCCTCACCCTATATTTGTGGATTCCATTCTTTCTACCTAAGTGTAGAACCTTTCTCTCTGTTCAAAGTCATTTTGTTAGCTTTGGCCCAGCTCTCCAATCTGTTAAAGTCATTTTGAATTTTGTTCCTGTCCTCTGGCATATTAGCAACCCCTCCTAATTTGGTGTTCATAAATACACATTCAATAACTGACACCATCTCCACACCACTCTGAACTCCAGAAGGCTGTCTTACATGTTGATATGTAAGATTCCTGCTATGGAAGATTGGCCTCTTAATGTTACAGTAAAGGGATCACTGAGACTTTACAATGCATGTATTGCTGTTTCCTGTCTACTGACTGTAGACAGTTTCCTGTTTACTGACTGACTGAGCCCCGGTGGCGCAGTGGTTAAATGCCAGTACTGCAACCACAAGGTTGTGAGTTCGATCCTGCCAGGCTCCAAGGTTGACTCAGCCTTCCATCCTTTCGCAGGTCGGTAAAATGAGTACCCAGCTTGTTGGGGGCAATTAGCTAAAATACATTGTAAACCGCTTAGATAACGCTAGTTGATAGGCGGTATAAAAATAACTGCTATTGCTATATTGCTATTTAGAATTAATAATGCATTTTGTTGTTAATTTATATATATATATATATATATAACTTATACATATTTAAGGAAGAAAGAAAAAGAAATCACAAAGCTCAAGATCTTCAAGTATTCATATCCACATCTATTTTCTTGTAACTTCAACTCTTGTTTACTTTGACCCTTTGACCCTTCAGCCAAAATTATTGGAAGAGAGTTTTACAGCTTTTGCAGGATGTAATGTGCGGACTTTAAACAGAATGACAATATACATGGTTTCAGAGGGCATTCTATGGTACATTTCTGTCCTGTTTGGTTGTGATTTTTGTTCAGTTTTATACTTAGATCACTCCATAAAATTACAGAAGTATTCATAATCAGTTTTTATGACCCCTAGGTACTTCCAAATATTAATACTGTATATTTTGTTCTGTTTTGTTTTCCTGCCAACTATTGCATTCAATGAGGCTTTGAAAAGGTAACTTTCCAGGTTTGGTTACTTCCACAGAGCAAACCTGTAGTGTCTTTACGTAAGATACAAAGGACAAACACATCACAATAAGTGTAGTCCTTCTTGCTAATTTTAAAGCAAATAACCATTGTATGCCTATATTTATTATACTTATTATTATATCTATTATTTATTATTATTATAATTTTGCTAATTTTAAAGCAAATAACCATTGTATGCCTATATTTATTATACTTATTATTATATCTATTATTTATTATATTATTATATCTATTATATCTATTATTAATTTCTATTTTGCCCATTTTCAGACTTTTTTTACTTTTGCTTTTGCACACCCACTCTTTTCCTGTGTCATTCTAAACTGTAGCCATTTTTTCCCTCTTCTTTATCTCTCTCTCTCCCTCCCCCCACCCTTATTCATTAGTTCAGTTGTTTTATTACAAACAAGTTAGCAAAGTTAGTTTATAAGGTTTTACACAGAAGGCTATGCATATTTCTATATCCTGTGCTAGACTCAGTGTAGGTGGACAGGTGTTGGACTGGTTATTTTTCAGCTTCTGCCTTAAGAGGTCCATTACAATCCTTCATGTTTCCCAGTAGTTAAATGGGACACTATTTTAATCTGTAGAAAGAAAACATAGAATCATAGAATCATAGAATCATAGAAATGTAGAGTTGGAAGAGACCACAAGGGCCATCCAGTCCAACCCCCTACCATGCAGGAAAACCCTCAAAGCACTCCCGACAAGTGGCCATCCAGCCTCTGCTTAAAAACCTCCAACAAAGGAGACTCCACCACACTCTGTGGCAGCACATTCCACTGCCGGACAGCCCTGACCATCAGGAAATTCTTCCTGAGGTTAAGGTGGAATCTCCCCTCCTGCAGCTTGTATCCATTGCTCCTTGTCCTGGTCTCAAGAGCAGGAGAAAACAAGCCTGCACCCTCCTCGACATGACATCCCTTCAAATATTTAAACATGGCTATCATGTCCCCTCTCAACCTTCTCTTCTGCAGCATGAATATTGCTGAAGTGTGTGTTTCTGTGACATCTATTAACCATAGGATACAAAGTGTGTGACTAAGGAAAAAAAAAAGGAGATGAGAGTTGTATTCTGCCTATATCAGCAGTAATTTCCACTAGCAACCCTGCCATGGCCCTTACTCCCTTGAATATCAAAGGGAACATTCTCATCATTGGTGGCTCATTGCTAAAGAAGGAGGTCTAAAAATAAAGACAGTCTCTCAGTCTCAAAACATTAAAAATGTGTTTTGGTTGTGTATGCCAAAAAGAGTCTGACTGATGCTTTACAGTAAAGGGTGCTCCCCCGATACAAAATAAATACACACACCAACACAGAGAGAGGAGAGAGAGACAGAGAGAGAGACTTCAATTTAATTTTTTACATAGCACAAAGTTACCAACATTACTTCTCTGATAATTTGTCTCTTTCTTCTCCTCTTGTGATAAATGGCAGGAATATATTTTTTTTAAAAAAAATAATCATGTTTACATGCTTTGATTAAGCAAATGCTGAATAGGCACCAAAGAATGTTTTAGCAGAATATTACTTTGATATATTTGCCAGCTGGTGGTTGTGCTCAGCAATTTTCTAATTTTTATTCGTTCTTTGCTTTCAATTAGAAACAAATAAACTCAAGTTTATACAGAAAGGTTTATATTTACATTTGCCCTGGACTTTTAACTATTAAATTTAATTCTCTACAAGAAAAATAAAAAAGAGTCCCCAGATAGGTGAGTGATTCATTTCCTGTGAGATCTTTTGAGAGAAACAACTGGATGGCTGTTGCCTGATATTATCTGTTTAACCTGTTGGTTAAATCTATGACAGTCAAGGCTGCCATTTTCATAGCAGCATCCCAAAAGGTCTGCTGCAAATTTCCAACATTAGCCTGGAGTAATGTATTATTGTATCAACTTCTGCTTTTGCCTTTTGTTTCCTGTCTTTTCGGATGATTCCTCTGTTACACAACAGTATAGTCCTCCCTTCACATTTGTGGGTTTGATCTTCGCAAATTTGATTACTTGTGAGCACATGTCCCTTCCCGCCCATCCTCTTCCTCCCTGCATTTTGCCATGGCACAGAGAGCTCACGCTGAGGTGAAATGGAAAGGAACAGCAGTAAAGGAAGGCTTGTGTGAGTTCTCAGTGCCAGGGCAAAATGAACTGTAATGGCAGGGGGAGCTCCAGAAGGAGAAAAAGGCTTGTGCAAGCCTTCATCCACTCCTCATTCCCTTCTGCTTTGCATGGGAATGGGAAGGGCGGAGCCTTGGAAGTCAATGGGAGGAGAAGCAGGTGGACTTATTCATGATCTTTCCACTTTTGCAAATGTTCTGTGCCCTGAACCATCAAAAAAGTAGAGGGGCTACTGTAAGTGTCAGGAACTGAATCCACACACACAAATAGTACGCTATTTATTTGGACTGAGGAACATTGTACAAGACTTTAGTGAGGAGACTGCAGTTCAAAAGCAAATACCAGAGCTTTAGAATCCCCGCGTTCCCTCCTCATTTGCCAAGAGACCTTGAAGACCTTGAAGCCGTGAGAGCCAAGCAGTGCTTATCAGTAGATTCCTAGCAAGGGTTTGTCTAACGGTCTCTGGTACCTAGGCTTTTCTGGTTGCAAACAGGTTGCTACTTATGCTGGACTGTATATCCCATTACCTTAATATGGAGGGCGTCCCGACAGTAAGTGTTTTGGTTGTTTTAAAGTTGTCCTAGCACGTATATTGCATTAGCAGAGTGTTTTTCAATGGAAACTATGCCACAGATAACTAATCTGCAGATATATCTTAACCAGTCAGTACACTAGACAGATGACTCTTCATGGCCCATGGTAACAATAATCGACCAGCATGCAAGGGAATGTTCACTCATATGGAAGACAGCATCCATTTTCTCTGCTTCTATATGAGTTTGCTTAGATATTTGGGTTACTTGAGAGGTCCTGTACCAGTTCCCACAACCATCAACAGCGGAACAAGTGGTAAGTAGAGACAGGGCCTTCCTGGACATCATTCTCCACAGAGACTTACCTATTGCCAGTCACAGGTAACAACCACAAATCAGCATGAAGATTTTGGCAGATTTGGGCTTACCTCTTTTCAGTGGGTTTTAATATGCCTATTTTGGGACAGATTATGGCTGTTCAAAATCTTGTGAATATATTTTTGGTCTCATCAGTTCTGATGAATTGAAGAAGAAGCAGGGATTTCATTGTGAAGTTTTCTACTATTCTTGAAACTTTGTTTTACTTTTCTCACCAGTCTCCAGATGCTGAGTCTGATATACTTTTTGTACGTGGTAAAACACATTTTTATTTCCCAGGCATTTTATATGTTCTTGTTTTATTTCTGTCCTATGCTGGTTTTGTATGCTTATACTTAACTGAGCTGGGGTGTGGATTGTATGCACTGTACAGTTTTATTTATTATATTTCTATATTGCCAGAGATCTCTGAGCAGTTCACAAGTAGAAAACCATAAATACGGGAACAACATAACCAAAAGCATAACATAATTTGGGCTGGCAGATGTGGACTTCTTTCTTTTTCGTTTTTTATCATTTGTTACTGACTGCTACTGTTTTTTGTCACTTGTGGTGGACTAGATTTGCTTCTTCTTCTTCTTGTCTGAACTTCTTTTATTTTGGTTGTTCTGTTGGCAGTTCGAATGAGTGCACTTTGTATTCTCTCTCTCTCTCTTCTTCCCCAAGATAAGGTGGGATATCATTTTAATCAATCTTTCAGCCACTTCAGGGGAAAGCAATGCCTCAGAATGCTAATGGCCTGTGATGTCTCCTAGTCAATCTGTCATTGTGGTCCTTGTGGCATGAAATTCCATGCAGAAAAAACCATCACAATGGAAGGGTTCTCTGGGCAAAGTAACACATCCCATTTCTGTTCTTCCTTATGAGAAACTAGGAAAGTTTTATTGGCTGGATCTCGAGTTTGCTCTACTAATGGCAGTGCACAGTTTCATTTCAGAGTTTCTCCCACCAGCAAAAGGGTGGATGCAACTTTGACTAATGCCTCCCCTTCCTTCTGCAGCCCTTTACGCCTCCTGAAAATTAGTAGTGAGATGGAGCATCTGGAACTACATGGAAGATCCCTGGGGGAATCCCTCACTAGATTTCACTCCCATCTTTGAGAAAGCCTAATAAAGTACTATGATAACACCACTGAATTAAAGAGTGGATTCTGATAAACTACATGTATTAAATAAAAATGCATTACATTTAATCAGTTCTATTCCAAACTATAAATTTGGTTAGATCATGCAATCCCGGATGGAATTGTTCCCCCCCCCCCCGCATGTTGCTAGGATATCAGATTCAATTTCTGTATGTCATTTTATGGTAATTGTGCCTGGAGTTATCACCCTCGCCTCATGATGTTCCCCAATTAGTGGCTAGTAGAAGGTGATGGCATTTAGACAGCATCTGGCTATGTTTTTGCAACCAGATGCTCAAAGTAAGGATGCATCCTCCTGGTTTTTCTAGGAGTTCTCTGGAGATCCAAGAGGATGATATCAGCTTTATGTAACTGATTACAAAAACACATTCAGACACTGCCTGGTCAGTAGCTGCCCTCTTCTAGCCACTAAATCACCACTGGAAGTGCCCAGACAACAAGGAGGGAAATGGCATGACCAGGGAGGTGGGGGTGGAACAGAAGTATGCCTGTGCTTGTTTGCTGAGAAGGACGCTGTCATTTCCAACAAATTTTGCTGTTTAGCAAGTGTCTCTATGACTGCAGCATAGCTAGTTGCCCTTGGGTCTCCGCTGAAATTAATGCAACTTTTAAATTAAGTCATTATGATGAATTCTGTGAAAAGTTTGCACATGCTCATTTTGTGCAGAAGAAAAAAGCACACAGAAATACATTTTCTGCAAAGAAAATGGTAGTGAGAATTTATTGTGTGCAAAATTTGCAAATGGCTGATTTGCATAGAAAACACTTTAATTACAGGCAGCACCATTTTCTTCACAGAAAAGAATATTTCTGCATATAGGTTTTATTTTCTGTGCAAAAAATGCATTTTCCTGTGGAAAACAACCACGTGCGGATTTTGTGCAGAGTAAGTCCTGAATTGTGAATAGTCTTTAAAAACGGTGTTTTCCTCCTGGCAGAAGGAAGAAAATTGCTAAAATTACTCATTGCAACCTTTGAGAAGAAACATAATGAGAACCTCATTCCTAGATCACAATAATTACATGATTAAGACTCTAATGGTTAAAATCTTGGCATCCCACTGAAGAACTTGTCTATAATTATTCTATAAGGGTCTAAACCCAAAATATCCAAAGAAGCAGTTCTTTGTAATTTATGGAGTTTGCTTGTTCATTTTTATAGGTAGTAGCTCTTCATGCCTGCCAGCAAATCACTTCTGAGACGGGGTGGGATGGGGAGGACTTCCAGGGATTAGTGTGATAATGCAGAAGATTTCCTACCAGAAAAGGAAAAAAAAGTAACTTCATACCATTTGATACATTCCTATTTCCCTTATTTTTCTTTGTGGCACTGACTGTGCAATGCACAGTCCCTCTGGTAAATCACACATGGAATAATGGCATTGTTTTTAATTTTGATTCCTACCTCAGAAATAATGATGTGACTGATTTTATTTTCATTAAACAGTTCCATGAATTTCAACTAGTTAAGGTTGAGACAGAAAGTCGTGGAGAATTGCCAAATTTCTCAGTACTTAAGGAAGTATTAGAAAATGTTACATATTAAATCCCATCATCATCGTCTTCTCATTTTCTTGTTTCAATTTGCTACAATGACATTTTAATGCATTTGTTTCTATTAAAAGTGTTATTGAGTAAAGCACAGCTCTTTTCCTAAAATGTCAGTAAATAAATGAAATTGGCTGTCAAGAGTTAATGCCTTCTCACTTCATATCCTTGTGTTATTAATTATATGAGATAAAGAATAAATTAGACCCTATGTTGTTTATGCATATAAGAAAAGGGAAAGATTGACTATAGCAGACAGATAAAACTATTTGTCAGAGCACTGAGCCTTGTGCGAAACTGAAATAAGGAAAAAATAAATAAAATAAAAAAAAATAGAATAAGATAGTTTTTCATCCAAGACAGCTATGAACTCCTGTGAGATAAGATTATAGTTTAAATCTCTACCTGGAAACCAATATTAATTTTTGGGGGAGGGGAGGGGGGTTAAAACACCAAAGGTAAAAGGACATATTTTCAATGTGCAGCTGCTTTGATACATTACATTTTCTCTCAATAATATATGAAAAAAAATACTTTTTATTAAGTGCAAATTATTATTAATATTACTACTATTGATTTATATCCTGCCTTTATCTCAAGAATGAGACTCAAGGCAGCTAACAACGTATTTGAAAACAATACAGATTAAAAGTATACAAAAGCCTAGATATAATTTTTTTAAAAAAAAACCCAAATAACTTATAAAGTTAAAAACAGCAAATATTAAATTGCTATGAATAACTCCTCATTCCCTCCTCTCACCCAAATAAGATATTTCATATGCCTACTAGAGTAAAGCTGCCTCTGCTACCTTTTCCATTATCTCATTGTAGATAGTGGTGTGTGTGTGTGTGTGTGTGTGTGTGTGTGTGTGTTGTTTCAGCTTTTGGGGTGGCAAAAAGAAGAGACAGGAGGCTTGAGAAGGGAACTTGGAACATTTTTATAAAAAAGAAAAAAAAACCCACTTGCAATCATTCAATCACATTTATAAACTGAAATATTTCCATCCCATTCCAAACATCTCAGGATGGGATATAGTCAATAAAAAATGGTATCAAAACAATTTAGACCAGCATATCATAGAGTATGTGATATGGGGAGCAGTATTTCTTTTTCCTATTGTACCAGGGACCAGCACTAAGCACATGCCCTTTGGCTAGAATTATTTCTTTCTTTCCCAGAAGCTTGTTAGAGACCAGCAGCTAACAGCTCAGAGGCTGGCAAGGATCAAAGGACCACCACTTTCAGCAGCAGTGGTTTAGATAGCTTCAAACACTTAAGCATCATTGAAGAACAGGGCTAACAATCAAGATAGAAGACAACACCCCAAGGCAATAAACTAAAACCAAGCCAGGATCTCAGTTAATATACCTTCCAACTGTATCCAATTCTAGATATGACAATTCAAGAAGGAAATTGACAAGCTGGAATGTGTCCAGAGAAGGGCAAACAAAATAGTAAAAAGCAGCTATGAGAAGCAGCTTAGGGAGCTGGGTATATTTAGCCTGGAGAACAGAGGGCTAAGAGGTGATATGATAGCCCCATTTGATTATCTGAAGAGATGTCGCATGAAAGAGGGGGCAAGCTTCTTTTCTGCTGCTCTTGAGACTAAGGACCTTTTCGCACAGAATTTCTGAAACGAAAGGGCCCCTTGAGCGTCGCATAAATGTGAGGAGCAGTCCATATGACGCACTCACATTTGTGCGATGCTCAAGGGCCTGATGTGGACCGCACACAGATTTTTTCATTTTCAACTCAAAGCTGAAAATACTGTGCGGTTGCGCATCACTTCAGGGCCCCGCGTGCACTTACCTGGCGCGCAGAGCCTCTGGAGCTGGGCTGGTCACATGTCCTCTCCTCAGTGCAGCCTGCGAGGTCCCAGGCTGCACTGCGAATGGAAGAGGCAGGGCGTTCCATTCACGCGACGAGGAAGGAGCTGTGGACGTGAAGCAGGAGGGACGCAACAGTGTTCCTCTCAAGCCTTCGTGAGCGAGCTGAGCAGCCCAGCACCAGGAAAAGGTAAGGTGCGAAAAGGGCCTAAGACATGAAGTAATGGCTTCAAACTACAGGAAAGAGATTCCACCTAAATGTTAGGAAGAGCTTCCTGATGCGAAGAGCCGTTTGATGGTGGAATATGGGGCCTCAAATGAAGTTTTCTTATTTGAAGGTTTTTAAACAGGCTGGATGGCCATCTGTGAGGAGCGCTTTGATTGTGTATTCCTTCATGTCAGGGGATTGGACTAGATGGCCCTTGTCTTCCATCTCTGTGATTCTCTGATCCTGTGATTTGGTACTTCAGACATGAAACATATGTGGCTGAGCGTTGTCAAAGTATGGCCAAAAAGGTGTGACCAGCAACAAGAGTGAAAAGTTATTAATGAAGAAAAATACACAAAGCTACTATTTTGAGCAGATAAACCTTAGAATCTATGCACTGTTAGGCAAGCCTGTTTTTTAAAAGCAAAGTGAAATCAATAAATGTAATACTCTATATGTGAGTGTGTGCATGTGCATGCAACCTAATAAATTACCCACACAAACATACACATTATAATACATTATAGACAAAAGACAAAAAAGTTTTCATCAAATCCTGCGCAGAGTTACAGCTTTCTGTCCAATCCATGGTCACTGCACGAGCCCTCTGTTCACACACACTCTCTCTGCCCAATACATACTGGGTTGCAGGCCAAATCTCAGCATCTTCATAACATTTACATGGTTACTTTTAGCCCAGCACAGGTTTTCAGCCTAACTTATTTCATAGGGCAGTCATTATGATAAAGGTAGGCAGAGAAGGTAAGCAGAGAAGAATAGCCTACAGTACTTTTCAGCTGCAAATATTAAGAGGAATGAAATGAGTTAAGAAAGAGATGGAAAAACTCATGTGTCATAAATAAATGTGTGTGTTCCCATGATCTTTTAGATTGTCTCTCTTAGGTTATAGTTGTGTGCACATTTACCCAGCAGTAAGTGTCATTAAACTCATTGGGGCTTACTTCTGAGTAGATATGCGTATAACTGCATGTTGATGTAAATGGATCATTGCTCTGCAGAATCATTGTTGTTGTAGTCGTCATCATCTTTCAAAGTAAGCAGACAGTGAAATCTCTCCCAATGCTGGACTACAAGTTACACTTTCTTTCTTATGATACTGTGCAGCCCTGGCACATAGGGAGGGAGTTGCACATGCAGGGAATTAGTAAATCAAAAGTAAGGGGCATGAAGACAACTTTAAATAAGCCTTAAAGTACAAAGATTATGCAAATTTCAAAAATAAACAAATCTATAGACAAAATTGTAAGGGAGAGAAAAAAAAAACTTTCCAGATACTTCACTGTAATACTTATCTTATTTGGGGGAGATTGGAGACAGAGGGGCAAAGTAAAAAATCATTGTAGAGAGAATGTGTATGTTCCTGCGTGAGAACAACTGAAAGAGATATCATTCTGGTGCTATTGTAATTCAAAAGGGATCCCTTCAATAAAAGCCATTCTTACTGGTTTCTGTGTTTAATTTTTTGCTTATCAAAAGCAGCAGCTACGTTCCAAAGGCTGCAAGACCTATTCTTTAGGTCTTCCAGTGGCCCTACGTGGAGTGGCAAGACCTGACCCTTCCTCTCCTTTCCTCTGTAGGAAATGGGAGGCAATGGAATGCAAAGTCTTTCATTGTGGACTTGCTTTTAAATCTATTGCATAGCTCTTTCCTCGCTGCTACTTGGAGTAGCGTGGGGAAGAGGTGGAATTCTTTAAGAGAATCTGAAAAAACAAACAAACCTGTAAATGCAGATGACTAGTCTTCTGGCTGATCTATGACTATGAATTAAAAACAAAAAGCCCATGACAGTTTCAATTTCATTCAAGTACTTTGGACAGAACTTGAAAAATGTGAGGAAATTTTTTTCTGTACCTTGGACGAGGGTGTTGGTGGTGTTGGTAGCGAAGTACAAAAATGCTTTGCTTTGTATGTAATATTACAGAACTTTCATATATTCTGAAAATGGGAAAACTGATCAGAAGGTAAGTCCCTCTGTTCTTAGTGGGAGCAGACATTTGCGTAAACATGCTTTGGCTCTGACTGCTTATCATATTCCTATTGTACAAGATAGACAGGGAATGAATGGCAACAACATAAATCCCCCAGCCCTGCTGTGCAGCGTTCTTCAGCCAGGAGGAGACCAAGTGAATTTTGATAAGATAAAGTAAAAACTGAGAGCAAGCCCTGATTATTGATGGCAGGGAAAACCTAATTGTTTCTAATGAGACCAACACAAGGCAGAGTATGCTTTCTAATTAAGGACAAACATTTCTTGATCAAAAGATTCGTAGCTTACACTTTTCTTTGTAGTTTACAGAGCCATCTTTTGACACCCTTTTAGACCTCTCATTACAGCAATACTGAAGCAGATGGAGTTCATCTGGGTAACCCTGCCCCCATGCGTGGTACTGAAATACCCCTAAGCTATCCATATGCTCTCAAAAACTAGTCAGTGTTCTCTTGTGTGAGCTCAGCTGTTGGAGCTGCCACAGGTTTTTGTGGTCTTCCTGCAAAGTTTTTCTTCTTAATATTATTTGTGCTAGTCTCTTGGGCATTTTTCCATTTTCCTAGAAGGCATTTTAGAACATAAGACACACCTTGCCATCTCCAAGTAAAAGGCAAGATCATGCTAGTATTTCAAATTATTATCTTTCAAAATGTCCATAACTCTGTGAAGTTGTACATTTCATTGAAGCAGTGTTGTGGCACTGAAACTACCCACAATAGCCAATATGTGTTCTTGCTTCCTGTGATAGCTAATATGTGCTAGTACATTTATTCATTTTTGAGCTGGGATTAAAAATGAAATTTTCAGGAAACATTTCACATCTTACAACTTTGCTTATTTAACAGGGTTGTGGAAAGTGGAAAATAATGTTGTTTGGAGCTCTAGTTAAACTCGTTAAAAATAAAAGTAAAAAAGTAAAATAAAACCCCATTTTAAAAGGGTTAACCACAGTAAAAACTTTATATTATAGATGATATGATTAGGGGCACATCATATAACTCAGAGGTACTCTTAATTTCACTTAAGACGGACAATCTCTCTACCAGTGTCAGAGTTTGGGAAAGTTTTTGATTTTTTCTTTTTTTTCCTTTCTTTTTTCCCACAATCCCCCCAGCCAATATGGTCACTTGTCATCCTGGCTGGGAGACCAGGATTTTTGGGGTGTTTTTTTTTTCTTTTTTAAAAAATGATTGATTAGTTGATTGATTGAGCCAGCCAACCAGCCGTGAATACAAACTGAAATTCTCAAGGAAGTTTACAACGTATTTTAAGTACACCCTGGTTGTTCAGTGGTGAGGGCCTGTGAATGTTGTAGTCTAAAACATCTAGCGGACCAAAAGTTCTCCACCCTTGCACTAACAATTTCACTTTCTGGAGGCCATAAGAATGGGAAGCAAACAAAGTTTATAAGTCGCCCTCCCACAGTCCTTAGTTATTTCAGCTGCTCCCTGCCTCTGAATCTATGGACTATAGAAATTATCAGAAGAATGAAGCCACACTATCACTGGCTACCTGATTAGTTAGATGTTTATCTCTTGCAGAATGTGTCATCTTGACGAGGCTTTCTGCTGGTGATTCTCAGAGCTTCTCATATAATGTATATTAAGTTGGCCCTTCAGATACTGCTGGAGCGTAAAGCCCATCTACCTTATCCAGAATTGTGAAGAATCTTGAGAAATGGTGAGGTCTCCAGTGTAATAAGTTCTTTAGGGTCTCAACTTCATCTTCGCTGCCATATACTGTGGTGGGTGCAGATTTGCATATAATTTTGTTCTCAAGGAAAACATAAAGTAACATGAAAAAAATTGCCCCCTGAGAAAATGTTCGTAAATGATCAAGTTTGCAGACTATTTGTAGTTTAGGACTTAGTCCGTGCAAAATTTACACATGGTATTTTTGTGCAGGAAACCACATTTTCTCCACAGCGACAAACATGTTTTTGTGCAGAAAATCCAGTTTCATTTGTACAATATGCTATTGTTGGATATTGACCGTTCAGGACTTGGTCTGTGCACAAGCAACATGTGATACTTTAGCACAGGAAACAGCATTTTCTGTACAAAAGATGCATGAGTGTTGTGCAGAATACATGATAAACTGTGAAGAGTCTAATCAGTCCAGGATTCTTCTTGGTGGCATTTCCCAGCACTAGAGATAAACATTTTTAACCATTTTTTGGAATATTTTTAAATATTCTTTCCATTTCTAGCATCTGAGAAAGAAAACGGGGATGGACAAGGAAGGAATGGAGAGTGAAATCACTACAGTTACAAAGACGTATGTATTCCATGTGCAAATGAAATTGCCACAGGATGACAGTATGAATATGGACTATCTTCTTCATTCTCCTGATCTGGAGTCTGAATCTAGTCTATTATACTGAATAAGGTGAAATGAAATTAAATTGATTTCCTTCATAATGTGAGGTGCCAGGCATTGTAGTCCAGAAAGGCAAATAATAAAAGAGCACACGAAAGAAGCCAAGAGCCCAGTCTTCTGTGAAACTCAGTGGCATAATACCATGATCACCACTGGAAAAGATGTCATAAGTATGGTAGCTAACATCTGACAGAATGAAGAAGCCTCAGAAATCTATGACTCTATAATGATATTAAAAGTAATTTTGAATCAATGCAGTCATCATGAATAAAGTTATTTCCTGTGTGAAAGGATGACTGACGTTTATGCCTTGCAATCTCATTGAATTGGTGGGGGAGAGCTTATTATCCACTAAGGGGCTACAGGATTAAAGCTTTATGGAGCAGCAGTGGGACAGGCGAGTGAATCTATTCAATTGCATTTATATATGAACCTGTGCTACCTAGAACATGCATGTGTGTGATTGCCAAAATGAATTTATTCTCTGTCCAAAGAAGTATCAACTGTTCATGTCACTTTTTCCAAGTTTGTTGGAAAAAGCATATCCTACACCCCTACCTGAATTCAGTTTTCATCATTAAGAACTATATGTTTCTTAGTTCATTGGCTAAGCCATGTAAAATGCCTTGAGCTGTGTAGAAGAAAGACAAGATATACATGTAACTAAGAAGAAGAAGAAGAAGAAGAAGAAGAAGAAGAAATAATTTTGTGGTGAGCTATGAAAATTCTGGCTATGAACACTTACCTGTGAGTAAACCCAACTGAAGATAGTGGGACTGGGTGAATGTATATGCATACAGTAGGACTGAAGATTTTCTGCTTGGCTGTTTAATTCCACACCCTACTGCAATATGGATCATATTAGGCATAGTTATTGAACACATCTTAAGTATAATTATTGAACATACTGTGGGAAATGGCTTGAAAAAGAAGCTTAAAATATGAAAGAAAAGCACTTAGTTTATCGAACGCTATGCACTATCACAAGAAGCAATTGTTTCAAGGATGTATGATGCTTGCTAATGACTGCTAACAGTGACAATCCCTTCTCTAGGACAGAATTTTGCTGAATTTATAAAAATATGGATTTCAGAACCAAATTATATTCAGAAGTGTTAGAACCACAAAATACAGTCCAAATTCCATAAGATGGAATAATGTTTTGAAATAAAGCTTAAAATCTGGCCAAGAACATGAACCAAAATAATCTCTTGAATGTATGAATTTTAGAAGCCAGCACATTTACTCAAAATCTTTGAATAAACTGAGGTCCTTTCTGAACCCTACCTGCTTGCAGTGGTGTCTGGTGGGGATCTCAGCATTGGTACTGCCGGCAGAGAAGAATGATGGAAGCACTCCTCTTCATACCAGTTGGCTCTGCAATGAAGGGAGTGCAACGGCCCCACCTCTTCCTTCCATAGCACAGTCTGGTGCCTTTCCAGACTGCACTGGGACAGGAAGCTCAGCCATTGTGTTTCCAGGGCTTCTGCACGACAGTCCACAATGATGGGGAAAACCCGTCAATGATTTACTCCATGATTGTGTTGCCTGTGGATGGGAGAAGGATGGGACCACGATGACATAATGCAGAACCATAGCCTATCCTTTTCCCATCCCTAT
Source organism: Iguana delicatissima (assembly GCA_948472985.1). NCBI lineage: Eukaryota > Metazoa > Chordata > Lepidosauria > Squamata > Iguanidae > Iguana > Iguana delicatissima. The sequence goes on from CAOKZL010000623.1 coordinate 522,750, forward strand.
AGTGGGTTCGGAGTGTGGTGCAGAAAGGGCCTGAGACTGAACCCAAAAGTCATATTCCTCCTGAAGAACCTAATGTTTCCTTACATTTCTTTTAAAAATTAGATATTTTTAAAAGGAAAAAAAATACATGAATAAGTGGAACAAAAGAATGGATCATATAGGACGCAAAGTGCATTTATATTGTAGGTCTTGAAAGAAAAAAGAAATATCTGTCAAAACTGTATACTAGTGAGATTTGCGTGAACATACACATCTTCCTTTGTATTAATGCATCAGATGTATAGTAGCAAGTTCCATTTATGGAACTGTCTCCTATTTGTGTACAAAACATCATTCCATAAAACAACATGAGTTATTGGCTGAAAAGAGGTACCCAAAGAATTACTGATATAATTAATAAATAGAAGATACACTGTAATGAAATGATCAACTGCTTATCTCATTTCTGTATTCCTAACCTTGTCAGTTAGTTTACCCATCAGAGCTAAATCTCAGACTCTTTTCAACCATCAGTGATAGGTAAAGCAATTGTGTTTTTCCAATGCTGTGCCAATTGTAACCTGGCTGCCAAGCAAAGTAATGCAATTAAGTTGTTGTGATTTAATTCTCTACTTGCCTTTAACAACAGGGGATGTAAACAAATTTCTGGGGATACTGTAACTGCTTGGTTTGTGATTTCACTACTTGAAGTAAAAATTGTCCAATCATACAATGTAAATTTAGGGCATTCCCACCAAGGATTTAAGTACTTCTTGTTAATTGCTATCTAGTCAACTTCTGATGACCATGTGAATGAGAGACTTTAAAGTCAGCCTATCATCAACAGCTCTAATTAGGCCTTGCAGACTCAGGGCCTTAGCTTCCTTCACTGAGTCTATACATCTGTAATGCAGCCTTCCTCCTTTGCTACTGCCTTCTATCTTACCAAGAATTATTGTCTTTTTTATTGAGTCCTGTCTTCTCATTATATGATCAAAGTACAACTGTCTCATTTTAATCATCTTGGCTTCTAGGGAGAATTCAGGTTTGATTTGTTCTAGAATCCATTTATTTGTCTTTTTAACAGTTTACAGTATCCATAGAATTCTTCTCCAGCATCAAATTTCATATGAGATTATTTTCAGCCTATCAGCTTTCTTCACTGTCCAGCTTTTACAACCATATCATCCTGGGCTTGGCAGCCTACAAAGGTTCCTCAGCTGCCTAATTAACTAGATAACACAGCTCTGTAAAACACCCTTGGGGATGAAGTAAACTTTCAGTAAAATACAACAGTGCAGAAAGGGAATAGTCCAACAGCCAAATCAATAATCCAAGCAAAGTGTCAAGCCCCAAGGGTAGAGAAAGCAAGAAGCTATCCCCACCAATAATACCACTAGCTTCCAGCCACCTTCCGTTGTTGAGTCTCTGATTATATAGCCTCACCATCCTGGCCAGCTGTGTCCTAATTAACAAGCCCTTCCCATATAAGCACTGCCCGTGGCCTGGGCTTTTCCTTTACCTCCTACACTGGTTGCCATAGGTACTGCCTTTTCATGTTTCTAGGGTGTGTCTGCTGGGGAGGGGCTGTCTGGGTCCTGGGCGTCTGGTTCCTGGGCCCCGGGCCAAGGGTATGACACATACATAGAAACTAGTAATATGATGATATGGACAATTCTTAGTATTCAATAATATATCTTTATACTTTATGATCTTGTCTAGTTCCTTCATAGTTGCCTTTCCAAGTCCTATTCATAGCCTGATTTCTTGACTGAAGTCTCCATTCTGATTAGTGATTGATCCAAGTTCTGTAAAATCTTGAACCATTACAATGTTTCCATCGTCTACAATAAAGTTATAGAAATCATCCATGGTCTTTTTTTTTTGTTTGCTTTAATTTTCAGCTGTAAATCTGCAATTACATTTTCTTCCTTGACTTTCTTTTGTAATCATCAAGTTTTTGTTATTTTCTGCCAGTAGTATGATAAGATCTGCATATCTTAAATTGATATTTCTTCCTCCAATTTTCATGCCTTCTTCCTCTGTGTCTAATGCTGCTTTACATATAGTGTGATAATGCATGACACACACATTTCTTTAAGAGTGATCCAAAGTTTTTCATAAACTACATAATCAGAGGCTTTCATATAATTTATAATGCATGGACTGATTCTCTTTGGGAATTCTTTAGTGTGGTCCATTATCCAACAAATGTTTGCAGTATGATCCTTAGTGCCTTTTTCTTTTCATAACCCAGCTGTACTATGAAACCCAGTTTTATGGTAAATTATATTCAATAGGAGGTTTATCATGCCTTCTTAGTGTAGTACTAACAAGTGCCACTGCTGTTGTCTGTGAGAGATTCTTTATCGGTTTCTCTCTCTCTTTCTCTCTCTCTGTCTCTGACACACACACTGACACACCACAAAACCACCACCACCATGGGAAACTCTACTAGCAGCACTTCTGCAATGAGCATAGCCTCTTACCTCAGAGAAGCACTCAATCCTACCACTACAGAAAGGAAGTGTCATTGGTCGGATTTAAGTACTTACCTCCCCACATTTCCCTCCAATGTTTACCACTGAGTTCTTTGTTTATGTAACTCAATTTTAAATCAGCTAAGTAGGGTAACTGTCTCCCTATGGACTTCCACTCCTTTTCTAAGGCCATTTCCACACTTCACTCTTATAGTGCTATTATTCCACGTTCAGTGTCCTGTGGAATCCTGGAGTTTGCAGTTTAGGGAGGGGTGTTTAGAATTCTCAGCCAGAGAGCTCTTTGGCCTCAGTAAATTACAAACCGCAGAATTCCCACAGGATGTTGAAAATGGAATAATAGTACAATAATAGTGCAGTGCTGAAATGGCCCAATATATCTATACTTATTGTAATTGAAACTATATAGTTGACCATAGGCTGATTCTATCACTACGATGTATAGATTACAGATATGGCCCATAATATTATTTTCTGAGTTTTCCCACAGTATCTCAAATTTACTTTAAGGTCTTATTATTTAATTATTAATGTCATTCAAAGAGATTAGCTGTAGAACCTTATGTATCTGAGACCAGCTGCACCCAACTTCTGCTTAATCCGAGTTCAAGATTTATTCTATATAGACCTGTTACCTTCCATTTCTTAAGTGTAGAAAATTGGCTTTATAATAATAAAAAGATTGGCACAGCAGGGACATAAACGAAAATGGAAGTATCACTCCTCCCCCTACCCTCCCTTTTTCCTTTGCCTGATCTGGGTTTTCATGGGGGGATTTTTAAGCATTTTGATATACTTAAGCTGATAGTTCCAAAAAGGAAGACTTTGAACCCAAACTATATTTAAATTATTACATTCAACTGGTAGCCAAGAACCCACCTTATTATTCTATGTCAACTGGCACCTTTGGATGGCTCCAAAGTACACTAATAAATTTGGGACACCTACATTTCTGTTTTTACTCAATGCATAAGCTGACTGTATGAGGTACTCTCAATCTTTTCTTTCAGTTTATAAAAGTAACAAAGAATCATAGGAGTGGGAATTTGAGTTGGCAGGACCTGGAATAAATAACTGAAATCTGGGCAGTAATGACGTTTTAGAGAGACCAATCTTACCAAAACAAGAAAGTCTCATGTTAGATCAGAACATAATTTTGTCTTTTATTTCTTTAATAAGAGGATCAAAGTTAAGTTGAACATTTTTCTATCATCATCATCATCACCATCATCATCGTCATGGCCTTTGCACCCCCAAGTATTTAATTGATCATTCAGATATGCCTATTTTGTGAACACTGCAAGTCTTTTCTCAATTGACAACATACTCAAACAGGTTATGGAAGGATGGGGAGATTCTGAGGGTCCTAATTAATGTCTACAAAACCTCCTTTTTGATGATTTAGTGATCACTACTGTTGAGACATTGAAGAGGAGTCTGACAGCGGTGCATCTGCTTTAGGACATTGGAAGGGTTTCAAAAATGGAGCTAAATAAAACTAAATCAAAATGTCTTTGTTTCAGTGTGTTTCCATTTTTTAAAAAAAGATCAGGCCAATTTTTAATTTGACTAGGCAGCTTAGAGTCTGGCATCCACATTATAAGAACACAGGCCTTTTATGACTATAAATAAGAAGGATTTGGACTTTTTGTCTTCATTTCATTAGCAGCCCACCTTTTTAAGCAGCCTACTGGAGTTGTGACTTTTGAAAAGTTTCTCTAGCTTAGTTATCAAGTCTAGAAATTCTGTGGGAGGTCTGGATGGTTCTTTTGAAATGAACACTTCAGAGGAGCTCATGTCATTGGGGAAAGGAATTTCATATTATACCTGCTTTTGGCTCCTAGAAAACATAATAGGATCTCAAGAAGTAGAATAACAAGGCCCATGCTCAATTTTCTTGTCTCTCTGATGGAATCAGTCCTTCATTACAGTACTCTTGCACAAAATAGAATAGATTTGGGAATGGAGGTAAGACAAAAAATTTAATTGGATGAGTAAAGAAATCTGAATGCGAATGTCTTTAAAAAGATACTGTGGGCTGCACCTAGTGTCCAAGGAACAGGGTTTCCATTCATGGTGGGATAACTGAGCCCACAGAAAGAGCATATTTGCTTATGGAGGAACTTTCTGTGAGTGACACTCATGTTCCGTGAATGGAATTGGTTTACACTCCAGGTGCAGAAAAGTCAAATAGTGACTCTGTGGGTGCCGTGCAGCTGGGTTTAAGCTCACAACAGGCATTGCTGTGCTACTCAGTGGTGTAAACAGGGTGCCTCAGCCTACATCAGGCACCAGATTTGGAGGGTGCAATTAATTTAGAACCATTTATTAATAATTTAGTTTATATTTTTTTTCCTTTTTTTAAAAAAAAGCACTTGTTAGTTTTCAGAATAGTGGCTGAATAAAACAGAGTGAATTTGAGTTATCAACCAAAATTTGTTAGCAGCTTGAGTACTGTAAATAAGTGTTTACAGACACAGTATGCTATCTAAACAGCATAGTAGATCAGTGGGAGTTTTCAGCCCAGATGCCAGTGGAGTGATAAATCCACTCTGAATTTCAGAATTAATCCACTAGCCAATGCTACTAAATTTGTGGAAGTTTCTAGCTCTCTTATGCACTTGAAACTCAGGCTTAAAGGACACTTTCTTGGTCCCATGTGGCTGTAATATAACACTCTCCTCCACTTTTGTGAGCTCTGTTTTTAATCTTAAAGTCTTTTCATCTTATTCATGAAGAGTTTGCTGTACCTTTTGCTGCATGTAGATTTTAAACAAAGAGCCTAGTCCAGCAGACCATAATTCAGGACTACAAACATTTAAGACCTAAATACTCAGAGTCCACTGCTTGGATGGACAAGTGTGGAACTTCTTAAATCAAGTTCATTTTGTCAAATTTATGAGTAAAGATGTGAATTTAGGAACCTTCTATTCTTTTTTTTTAGATAAGCATTATTTATTTATTTAGATTATTATTATTATTTTTACTGCCAGATACCTCCTTGTTCTTTGCACTGTCTTAGATAACAGTCCTGGTGATATTCAACAAACAAATAGTGATGTGGTGACTTCTGTTCACATGGATGTTTCCTGCAGTTGACAGAAAAAAATGTGAAGTTTTAAAACCATTCTTTATCTTTGCTTGGGGAGATTACCATATTAAAAGGAAATGACAGAAGTGACCTAATGGAAAGAATATTGGCACCCAATCTAATAAGGTTATTTAATGAAGCATGGACAAATACATGCAGATGACAAAGGACAGTATTAGGGCAGAAAGCCTATAACACATAAAATGATTCTCTACATTTCCTACAATTTGTCCTGGTTTTTTTTTTTTTTTAAAAAGGAAGGACAAACAATTTTGCATCACTTTGAGTATCTAAACAGTCTTAACTGAATTTTAGGCAGGCGTGTGAGGCATCCAGCAAGACACTATGAAGTTGAAATGCCTTGCAATTTGTGCAAATTTTTTTAAAAAAAAAAACAAAATAAAATTTCCATGACTTGAAATTACTTTGATTTATGTAAAATCCTATGTTTCACTCATATCATATTTACACATCAAATTGTACTCAGTGCTTGTCATCACTAAAATAAATCCTCTCCGCCCCCTTTTTTTGAGATTCTATTGTCTTCCTCCCCCTCCCTCCCCCCACTTGTACATGCACATTTTTGCATTTTAGGAGTTCAGGGTTGCAGATAAAAGGAGGCAGACAAATTTTAGGCAACCTATAGCATCTTCTATTGGTCAGGGATGAAGGGATCAATAGGAACTATGGCTTTACTTGTTTGCCAGTGAGCCAATATATTTAAACTTACGAGGATGATTCCAGACAAGATACTACAGGAAACTTTTAGAGTGACACAGTATAAAGAATGCAGTTAACAAAAACAACAACAAAAAGGCCTTTATAAAATAAGTCTAATTGGAATGACAGTGGTTATGGAAGCAAAGGAAAATACGAAGATGCTTTCAAGAATACCATTCATAAAATCATATAAAAGCAAATTTAGGGTAGACTACTAATCCCACAATGAAAACGAGTATTATGAGTAAGTAAAATTCTCATTATGATCATTACAAATATTAATGATTAATTGTTAATTTTGGACAGAACTTGCTAGAAAAATACAATAATGCTTCATAAAGTAGAAGGCAGTAGAAAATGAGGAAGACACTATTCCAGGAGGATAGACTTAATCAAAGAATCCATGGCTTTGAGTTTGCAAGACCAGAGCAGGGCTGTTGATAACAGTATGTTTTAGAGATCTCTTATTCATAGAGCTGTCATAACTAAAAGCCAATTTTGAATCTGTTAGCAACATCAATTTTGATCTCATTGTGACCAGAAGCTAGTGGTACTGTCCATTTTGGTCATTAGCTTAATGTCCATAGGCATGAACTATCCCCAGTCAATTTTTTGGGGGGGGAGTTCCAACAATTTTTATTTGGAATCTATGGGAATGAATAGTAATAATGTAAATTGCACTCTAAAGAAACGTAACAATATGCTAAAGAGCAGAAGTAGACATAAACAATTGCTTCATAGATGAGGACTATTCCCTCCAGCTTAGCCCTCTACAGATTGTAGTTTCAGTCCTGCTGCGATTGGTAATAAGGTAAAGTCACTTTCAGTTACAGTATTCAGCCAAAAAGGATCATTTCCTTTATTTTGAGGGGCAAAATGACTAGAGATGGAAGAAAATTATTCTCTGTTAATTTCACAACTGAAAAATTGGTTTAACGTTCAACACTTAGGAAAGTCAGTCAGAAGAATAACAGAGAGACATGCATTCTGCAGTTTTCTCAAAACCCACAATTTTTGCACACCCACCCATTGTTTCTAGAAACATACATGGACGGGATTGTGTGTGTATATGTGCAAAACTAATATTTGCTGTATAAACATTCCTCCCCATGTGTTTGCAGAACTATGTTTTTTCTCTGCGTTAATAATGCACAAAACCCCTACCGTTTTCATGCTGATAAAACCTTTGTATTTATGCACAGAATAACTCCTGAATTACTTTGCAAAAATTGCACAGAAACATTATTTTTCTCCTACAACAGGGGGGAAAAAAAGGAAAAAGCCACCCCCCTTCCACTAGCAGAAGTACCTTTTGCCAGCAATAGTGTACTCCTGTATACTGTACTTTGAGTTCATCCAGAGTTCCATACAGGGGGCCCACCATGTTCATGAGGAATCGGTCCCAATGTAAGGTGCTTCTAAGTAGGTACATATTTGTGGAGAAGCCCAAGTGAGGGAACCCAGGTCTAAGGGCTTTGCCATGAGACTTGTGGTCTGGCTCATCCCTCCAAGGTCTCAGGGGAGGAATCTCAGTTTTGAAAAGAAACTATTTTTACTGTGTATCGCATGCCCGTGCTGTTGTAAGTCCTCCCACGGTTTTGCTTGCCTGATCACTTCCTCCTTTCCCTCTCAAAATTCTCAAACCACACCTGGCACAAAGTCTCAGTGACAAGGAGCCGTCAGTGTGAGGATTTATTTATCTGTTTCAGTATTTGCTGCCCCAAGAGTCACACCATGTGGGATTGCTGCTTTGTCACTTTTCCTATCTTGCTACTGTTATGCTTCTGTCTGTACCTTCCTTATTCTAGCCTAAATCTTTCAAACCGCAATGTGGTTTCCCTTCTTGGTGTGAAGTGTTTGTAGGTTGTACCATGGTGACCTGCTTCCACCCTAAATGAATAAATGAATAAATAAATAAAGGAAAAGAAAAGAAAAAAAGCATTGTATAAATATCTTTTTACTTCAGCTCCTCTTAGGCATTTGATTCTTTTTTCTTTGTTCTTGGTTTCACTGATCTTTCATTCTCCATCCCTGCAACTCCTGGCTAAAAATCTCCTTCCCTCTTTTAATCTTTCATCGTCTTTATCCTACTCCTTCCAGAATTCCTGCCTACACATATTTTCTGCCTCACTCCCAGTCCCTCCCTCCCTCCCTCCCTCCCTCCCTCCCTTCCTTCCTTCCTTCCTTCCTTCCTTCCTTCCTTCCTTCCTTTCTTTCTTTCTTTCTTTCTTTCTTTCTTTCTTTCTTTCTTTTTGTCTTTTCTTCTCTCCCTGCCACAACTCTTGGCTTTCAGTTTCTTCCCCACCTTTTTCTTTCATGCTTTAGGTTAAAGTCTCTCTATCTTCCTCCTTCCCTTCCCTTCCCTTCCTCTCCCTACCTCTCCTATTTGCAATTCTCTTCTCTTCCATTCCCAGTCCATTTTTTCCTCTCTTGTCATCTTTCTCCTTTTTCTTCCTCTCCATTTCTGACTATATTTGTCTCCTCCCCTCTTCCCCATTCCTTTGTTTTTTATTCCTCAACCTTGCCTTTTTTCATCTTTCCACCTCCCTCTCCCATTCATCTAGTTATTTCTTTTTCTTGTTTCTTCCTCCTTAAAGCAGTTCTCAGATAGTGACACTGCTGGTGATGGTGAAACTCCATGACAAAGAAAGCACTATTTCCTAAGCCATGCCACCAGTCCAAGATTGTCCATCTCCAGAATGTTCCATTTTAATTTGACAAAACACTGAAGAAGCTATAGAGACAACACTGGAGCTTTCGACTGTGACATCAAGGAAGCCTCCAATGCTTGGCCTTGTACTCTACCCGAAAAAAGAGAGGTCTACAGCAATCAACGACATATTGGATGGATTTCCTGGAAGTTGAGAAAAAGGAAGTAGTGATAGTAATAGTAATAATAATAATGTCTTACATTGGGGAGGGGGGCATTCAATGAAGTGTTTACATAGCGGTGAATCTTTCACGATTCAAACTTGTTAACCAATTCTTTTAAGGGGGTATATCAGAAGACACAAGAGGAATGCCTAAGCACTTTGATCATAAATTCTGTATATCTGTTTCAGATTTGAAATAAACACCTTAAGGAGTATCACAAATATATGTCAAAATGAAAGATTTCCAGCTGGGAACTGTATATATTTATCTATGCACACATATATTATGTATGTGTTTTTTCGCTGTTTGTTTTTATTATATTCTGGTCAAGTTCACATTATTGGAATCACTAAAACTGCCAGTTCTAAAAGCAAAATAAGATGCATAACCATGTGAATGATTTTTCTTCAAGATTTTGCAGTGAAGGTTTGTTGATGATCCCCAAGCACCTAGCTCTGTGTCTTTTTCTCAGTGGATTTTTTTTTACTCCGTTTCTAAGTTTTATTATTTAATATAGCTGAAGATAGTATATTAATTTACCCTATACACAAAAGAGCCTGCACACGCATTAAAATCAATGTAATCTCAGCAGAACCCTATAAATGTTTACTCAGAAGCCAATCCTATTGAGTCCAATGGGACTTACTCCCCCTAGGAAGGTAGATGTAGGATTGCTGCCTTAGATAAAATACTTAATACTGAGCTACCTGGCCATCTGGAATAAAAGTAAATTATTTCCCATTAAGAGCAACACATTGGGAATAAAAACATGATGAGATTTAGTAGTCTAGTAGGTAGTGTAAAAGGATATGTGTGCATGTTGTATCAAACATTTCAAGCAACACAATTTAAGGAATGCATTAAGTCCAAAAAATGTGTGTGTGGGAGATGAACCACAGACAAACTCTATTTGAAGCATATAACATCTCAAAATGGATGCTAAATCTTGGTTTTCTGAACGACTAAGAATGAAAGCAAGTCATTACAATTAGACTCACTATATCATAGTGAAAGCAAGAATAATGTACTGCCTTTTATTCATCATAAATTCACTTCTACACTGCTATCTAAGACATGATGAAGCTGATTAAATTGTCAGCACTAGATTGCAAGTTCGTTGGCCACTGGTTAATTTTATCTATAAGTTTTGTTTATTGTTGTGCGCCTTCAAGTCATTTCCAATTTATGGCCACTTTCAGGCAAATCTATGACAGGATTTTCTTAGCAACATTTGTTCAGAGAGAATTTGTCTTTGCCTTCCTCTGAGGCTGAGAGAGTATGACCTGTCCAGGTCACCCAGTGGGTTTCTATGGCTGATCGGGGATTTGACCCCTGTTGTCCAGAGCTGTAGTCTAACACTCAGACCACTATACCACGTTGACCCTCATCTATCACTTACCATGTTATCTATTTATTACCTTTCTGTTCTTTACTTGTAATGCAAGATGGCACCCATAGCATTCTCAGGTGTTCTCTCATCCACACACTGATCAGATCCAGTCCACTTAGCAGCTTCAGTAAGGTTGCTCTTTCATGAACCTTTAGATCAGACCTTCGAAAAGTTACCTTTTGGACTGTATCTCTTAGGTCTCCCCAGCAGAATGGTTTTGGTCATCCTCGGTGAAACATTCTGGGAACTGTAGTATAAAAGAAACTTTTTCGAGTTTTGCTTCAGACAATGACCTGGGGCCAGCTTTCTATTAGAAAGTATTCCTAATGGTAATTTACAATTGAGCTGTCCAGTCCATTTGATTCCAAGCCCACTAATAGATGCTACATGATGTCACCTGTGCTTCTTGATAAGTGGGGAGTATTTCAGCTTTCCTCCCTTTCTAAGAAAATGTTTTTGCTTCCTCGTTTTGACATAGCCTTCTAGACACTTATTTGAGTTTGAGTAAACATGTGAAGGCTAATATGAATACCAAAAGCTCCTGAGGAATAATTGTGCAGCAGGAAGTTACTTCTAACATCAGGGTGAAGTCATTATCACGATTTCAAATTCCCAGTATTTATCAAATTTTCAATTATGTATGAAATTCCAACCTAATTTTTGCACCATTTGCATAACTCACTGAAGTTTTCCCTATCCATCTGTGAGGTTTTGATCAAATACACAGTATCAATTCACCCAGTTCTTAATGTATGTAACAAGGTTTTGCATCTGTTAGTTTAAAAAAAAATCCCCAAGTCATTTAATCAGTGTCAATGTAGTCAATATACCAAGCAGAGGTTTCCTCCCAGCTGTGAAGACAGCTGAAAATTTACCCAATTGAAAGACTAATCAACCTTTACAAATGCAGAGATGCACATTCCTTCATCTTCTACATGCTGACAGTAAAATCATTAATAACTTAAGTATTTCTATGTACTAAAAGAAAAATACTACTGTGGCAAAATTGTCAGATGCACATAAATACTGGACTGCAAAGAACAGCCTAACTACATCCCAAGATAATGTATTATTTGATGTCATCTAATTTCAAAAAACTAAATAGGATCTGATTAGAATTTGAAGTAAGGACCACCATGGGTCTTCAAGCAGAATTAGGAAAGAATTTTGCTAAAATCATGAATAGCTGCTGCCAGAGAGAACTGACAATACTTGGCTGGACTGAAAATGATCTCGAGGAGCTAATAGGTTTCATCAGACATCTATCAGTGTGATCCACTAGGCATCAATAAAATCATCTTTCATAAACACAGAAGAACTCACTGTTCTATTCGATTGTTTCTGTTGCATAAGCTTGCAAATTTAATATAAGCCACATTTCTGTGGGGAGGTGTAAGTCAAAACAAGATATGATTCCAGATAATTATTGTTTAGGATACCTTGTTACTTGCCTCCTTCCAAATGAACCTATCTGACCTTTCAGATTTCCTCATAGGTTCTCTCCTGTATAGTGTTGGTCCAAAACATTTGTTTCTGGCTGAAGTGAAGGATAAGATGCCCTCCCATAACATGTAGAAGGGCCAAATAGACTAACAATTGAACCTTACTTCAGTAATGGAGATGGGACAATATCATATATCACAAGTCATAGGACTGGGCAAGTAAGGAGCATATGATAATCAGTATGGCATAAAATGGCTAAAGGGGGAATTTCCTACCCAAATTGTCCTCAACATCTACTGATAGAGGTAGTTACCTTATTTTACTAAATAGTTCAGATGGCACTGGCATATGTTTTCTACATCTCAGCAATGACCAACTTGGGCAAGAGTGTGTTGAATTTGTGACTTGTATTTTACTTATGAGATGGGAAACATCCAATTCATGGCACAAAAATGGACCTCCGGGTCTCTCAATCCATATCTTCAGCATTCCTGGTTCTCTTTCTCTCTCTGTTTCCCTCTTTATTGCTAAATATTGAACAAAGATAAGAGTCACATTTGCAACTAAGATAGTTTTAGCTGTAGCCCAATGTGCTTTTTTGTTCTGGATCAGCCCATCACTCAGGAATAATGTAGATCCACAGGTAGAACTTCACAGGTTTTGAAAGAGGCATTCTAAACCTCAATGGTGGTGGTGGGGAGGTTCCTCAACAAGGGGAGAAATCACCACCTCTTATTTATGACTTTGTTGCCATGAATTGTGGCATGTGGCTTCTAGGTCAGTGAGGCTGGGTTATAGTCCATACTACAAAAGAGTAATCTAAGTTGCTGAAACCTATCCTCCAAACAAATTCAGTTCTTGTGTAGCTCATTTAAAGCTTGGACTGAAATCTGGAATAGATTAATTGCTCCACTGATATAAAGACCACTGGTTTGATTGACTCTAATAATCCATAGCACTCCAAGACTGGTGGGTCAAGAGAAGCGGCATATCAGGTGAGGAAGAGAAATCCTCCTTTAGGCCTCTCAACACCTTACCACAGCATGTGCTCTAAAAGGCTATGTAAGGGAGCAAGGACTGGAAGGGCACTGGAAACTGATGAGGTGGCTTAGTGGTAGGAGGAACAGAATTTTTTTCTTCAATAAAATATTTTTTGTTTTTAATGTTTGAGATCTTATCATTTTACAGGGAAGATAGCGGACTTTGTTACTGTTTCGGCTAAGGTTCTCCCATCTCCTTGTGCTTGAATCCAAATTTGAATGAGATGAACTCTCACTTTACTCTAGATGTATTCTCTCACCTATTCTGTATCAGTTATGCCTGCTTTGAATCTGCTTTCCTTTATTATTCTGAATATATTTTCCTACAAAAATAACGATGCTTTCTGCAGAACTTCAGGAATTTGCATGAAGCAATGTAATGTTAAGCTTTTGAACTAAATCATTACAAACCTTCTTTATGCCACCATTTTATAAAACATGCTAGTAGTTCTAAACACAAAGATGTCAAATAACACAAGGCAGAACCATGACTTTGATTTAAATTCATCTTACTTCAGAGGTGAAAGGAGCAATTTATTAAGCTCAAACTACAAAGCTGTTAGGGATTTGAGATAGAAAGTGACACATCTTGAAAATGAGTTGATTATGCTGGACACCTTAGATGATGAATAAATTGAAGCTTGGAATTATCAATTTGTTCTGACATTGCTCCTAAAAGCTCTAGAATATACATTCATAGCTTTTGATCTTGCTAGGGGGTAAATAACTTCTGGAACAATTGTCCAGACATAATGGTTTTAAAGTTTTAAAAGCAACAGAAAGTATTTTTTTTTTCCTTGGTGTACCAAATAATGCAAACAGGACATGCAGTCTGTTTCAAAAGTGAATGATATATACATTTTATAGCTATGGGGGGGGGGGAGATGTAGGCATTGCCCTCCCCAAAATAGGAGTCCTAACCCCTCAACTGAACATTTCCTTCAGTCCCCAAATTTCTAGCATCATAATAACTTAAAACTTCTGTTGATCATTTAGAAATACAGTTCTGGCATCTCAAGAAACGGAGCAGGCAACGATACCAAGAAAATGGGGACACAGAAAATATAAGAATTCTAGGGGTGGACAATTTTCAGTGTCCCATACTGTACAAAACTAGAAACTTGGGGACTGCAGGGAAATTGCATTTGAGGAAGGCAGACTTATTTGGTGGTGAATGCCTTCATTTTGCCCTTATCATGAGCTACTACTAAAGGACAGTCAAATGGTACAGATAGTTTAACTGGCTGATTTTATGCCACTTTCAAGGAGTAGGGAAGGGATAATAATCCCTAGAGGTCAGTTTAGATGTAGACAATGCTCATCCAGCTGGGTTCACAATAGACTGGGTATTCCCTAAAAGTTTGCAAACATTATCAACAAATGCATACACTGGTAAGAGAGCCAGCGTGGTATAGTGACTTGAGCATTGAACTATGACCCTGGAGATCAGAGTTTTATTCCTCAGCCAACCATGGAAATCCACAGAGTGACCTTGGTTGCCTCACATTCTCTCAGCCCCAGAAAACCCCACGATAGCTTTGCTTTAGGGTCACCATATGCCAGAAGTGATTTGAAGGCACACAACAATACAACATGCGCTGATAAGTGTAACATCAAAGACAAAGACCTGTCAGTCACTTCTTCAGCCTGCATTCTCCATCTTGGGACTGAGTTTGGCCATACTCATCATGGTTACAATATTTAGTCAAATGCCAGGGTTTCCCAGCATCTTTTCCCACCTCTTAATTTTTAGCAGCCTACGCTTAGTTCTGGAGAAAAGGGAAAAGATATTACAGTAGAGTCCCAGTTATATGACATGCGGTTATCCGACCTTCCAGATTAACCGATGTCGCGGCTGCCTGGGGGCGTGGCTGTAGGCATTTCCGCGCCCTCAGACATGCCCAGACACACCCCCAGACATGCCCAGACATGCCCCCAAAATGGCGGCTGCCACAGGCCTCCGGCTAATCCAACATTTTGGTTATCCAATCCTCCACCCTCCCGTTTAGGTCAGATAACTGAGACTGTACTGTATTGCCCAGCTGGAGTGCTTTTTTCCTTCTCATTTTTGGAATGGCATTTTCCCCTCAAAGAAAAAAAAAGTTAAGATTGAAGAACACATGCAAACTAATTAAATAGATATACAAAACAAACACAGAACCAACAAGATTAAAATGCAATGAGAAGCCAACATGATTCAAATACAGTGTAATCAATGAGATAAAAAAATAAAAGGAAATTTTAAAAAATTGCATTTCCCATAGACATCAAAACAGTCAGATAGTATGGTCAGGAGGCTTCATTGCTGAGTGAAAAAGAGAACAGCATTCAAATCAGGTTAGGAAACTATTCCCCACCCCCACCATGTTCCTGATAAATGAGTCAACATTAAATGAAACAAACAAGAACATGCTACACTTTCCAAGGTTCATGACAGCACTGCTTTTAGAGTTCATGGCTTTAGTCCAATCTGCTGTCTCCCACCTCCTCCTAACTTTGTAATTTGGAGAATGGGTGGGAAGGAAGTGGCAGGAGGACTGGCAGATGAGGGGTCTGGTGCCAAGCCACATAAGCCAAGGTGACATTTGTGGGCAAGGCAGTTGGTTTGGCTTATAATAACCCAGTTTAACTTCAGCTTCCAAAATTCTTCTCTTTCTCCTGCTCTGGACATGATAGAAGTTTTTCTTCCAACACATCTGAAGGCAACAATATTGGGGAAAGCTGTTTTAGCATTCAAGGAGTATATGCAGTATATTGAGAGAGATATTGTTATATGCCAGAGGTAGACACTGAGAGGAAATAAATGTCAAATATTAGCTGGATATGCAAAAATTTGGAAAATATTTTATATTTGACATCCAAAGATTCTGCAGAAGCCATCAACATTTGGCAGTAGCTGACAGCTGGCATGCAAGTGAAGTGAATATTTGACAATATCTGACACAAGCCATCATTACTTAGCAATGTATCACAGCTGACATGCAGTTAGAGATGGAAAAGAAATTTGTTGAGTTCGCATTTCTCCAGAGAAATGTCTATTTCACACAGTAAAGTCTGGCAATGGAATACAGCCCCATCTTGACTCAAAAATTCCCTCTTTTCTAAGGAAGGGGAAATGCACACCAAATTCAGTGTACATTTGAAAAATGAAAATGACTAAGAACTTGAACTTGAAAAGCATGCTTTAGGCATTGAAAAAAAAAGCGAGCACAAAAATTTGAACATGAGAAAAGATCTATACTAAAAACATTCATTTTGGAAAAAAAAGTGCATGCAAAAATATTCATGAATTTCTGTGCAGGAATAGGAGCAATTATTACAGTCTGATACAGAATTTCTGTGGAACAAGAATGCTAGTGGGCTTTTGAGACATTCAAAAACATGGCTTACAAATTTTTCCCTGTTTCTACATTTAGTAGCAGCAAGTTACTCCACAGTAGTATCTCAAAGATTATATTCAAATACATTCCAATAATTGATGGGCCAGGGATGATTCTTTCTTGCTCCAAATGGGGAGGGAGAAACCATGTGGGATCTGGGAGTCTCTGCTGTCATGAAAGCTTTTGTCCCTAGGTCTGTATAAGGAAAGAGACCATTTTACAACACCTCTCTGCTTCAGTGTGACAAAGTCAATACATCTACATCTACTTACACAGCAATATGACCTGAAGAGAAGCTACTTTTTATGGGACTGAGTAGGAATTTAGAGGGTTATTCCTGATTGTCGTTTGGAATAGACTTCTTTTGCCTGCACTACATTACTGCCTGCTTGATTTGGATTCATTGGCTTTTATGTCACATTTGGTGTGAAGTGTGGGTCTGAGGGGAGGATTTTGGGTTACGGAACACATGCAAGTAATCTGTGGCATCAATTTGGTGAAGGTTTGTTGCCATAGTCCACCAATAATTTAAGGCCCATCAAAAGGAAATTGTAGTGGACCTGGAGGGATCTGGCAGGTTTTTCTTTTCTGCAATACTGACCAGCAGAGAGTTGGTTAGGGCCCAAAACTCCTTGCATTTGCCACTAGTCTGAGATAAATTCACCTGAGAGATAATTCTGGACTAGGCAATGGTGATGTCATCTTTTGAGATACCATGTCTACATTTATATCAGATCCAAAGTTAATTTGGCTCCTTCAAGATTGGTTTCAATAAAAAGGGAGTTTGACCATTCAATATGGAGAACACATTTCTACATCAAAATATGATACATAAAATTGAAAAATTGTCAACTTTGCTAGACATTATTTCAGCTATACTTGCTCATTATAACCAGAATCCAACTATTATCACCAACTAAACTCACTGAATCAGTGGAACTTACATGAGTATGGAGTAAACAAATTCCCATTAATTCACTAGGTCTATTCTAGCTGGAATTAACCTTTAGATTTAGAATAATAATTCCCCTACTGCATTAGCAGCAGTATGACACATCAAGATATGGTTATAACCTGTCCTTTCTACGGAGAAGGCGCTGGATTTTTGTCCCTCTATGGTTTCTTAGACATCTCTGCCTGAAATGAATGTAAGGAGAATTCTCTTTGATTCATACAATATGCAGGTGGAAGTCAGTAATCACCTGTCTCTGAAATTTTCAGTGTCGTTTCACCTCAATACTTTTATAAAAACCTGTCGATATTTGAAGAAGTGGTGTACAACAGTATGGAGATTAGGAAAAGTACATACAAAATGAGCAAATTAAAAGAGAAGGTATATGAAAATCAATGCAAATGTTTGTTTAATTATTTATTTAGACAGTCAGACTGAAATGGAAATTGTGTGGAACTGAGTTATTAAATGCATGCAAAACTGGCATGAAGTGAAAACAGAGCAATTTGTTCATTCCTCATTTGAACTAATAGATTTATATAGATATTTATACTTCTATGGTGGCTTTGGACAGTGGTACTAGGCTACATTTTCAATTAATTGTGTTAAGGCAATATAATTGCATTAAAGATAAAACCATTAGTTTGAAATGAGATGTGAGGTTTATAATAGAAGTTTTTGTAATATGTTATTTCTGTCCTCTGCATCTTTGTTGACTGATAATCTGTTTGTTTTTTTGAATGTCTTTTGATGAATCATTATTAGATTGACTGGCCTTTAATTACAAGTGTCCTATTTGTCTTCACTGAGTATGAAGTGAATAATTGTACTTGCACATAGTTAAAATTTATTTGGTTATATTATTAAACTATTTATTTTTAATCATCTCTGAAGGCAATGATAAACCTCTTGAGTATTCTTTGCCTATGAGAACCCTATGAAATTTATGGCATCAATATAAATAGATAGGGAATTTGAAAGCATGTACTTCATTTCCTTTTAAAAAGTTGAACATTAAGAATGCACATTCATTTAATGGAAACAAAAGTGCCAGTTGATGTTTAAGTCATATGTAATCACTATGATATTTAAGTCATATGAATGAACTAAGTACAAAATTAAGATTAATTTATCTTTCAGATTTATTTTTATCTGGTTTCATTCTACTTGAAAATGATTTGTATTTTTCTGGATGTTACATTGTTTGCTCCTTGGCAACTGGAAAATTTTACACAATGTCTTCAAATTAAAATGGAAGGAGGAAGGCATAGGCCCTTTCTGCACGAGGCAAGTGAATCGCTCCGTGCCGTTACCTACTGCTTCTTCTGGGGTCTGAAGCAACGTGGACTGTCCCTGAAGCCCTTCCGCAGGGCTCCTCCTTGGTCTAGGGCGAATTGGAGCAGTGCGAGGTCTGTAGATTCGCATTGCTCCGGCTTCCAAAATGGCAGCTTCCGGTTGGTCGTGGGTCCTGACCGACCGCTGAAGCTCGCCACGCCTAAAGCCCACCCTCCACAGATTGCAGGTTCGCATTGGTGCGAGCCTACAAATCTGCACAAGGGAGCAGGAACACAATGGTGCCTTCCAGGAAAATAAAGACCTGGAGGACCTCTTCGGGTCATCTTGGAGCAGACTGAGGACCTCTTCAGGTCATCTTGGAGCAGAGGACCTCTTCGGGTCATCTTGGAGCAGACTGAGGTGCGGATCTCTGGTAAGTAGTCCACTCCTAATCTGCTCCAAGGTGCAGACAACCTCCCTGCGAGGACGCACTGCCCTGTTCTAATTGCGTGGTGCAGAAAGGGCCATAGCCTTAGGAATAGTGGCTCATTTGTTTCAAGAAGTCTCTTATCATCTGATTATTCTTTCATATCATCTCATTATAACATTTCTAGAACTCTTCCAATCACCATGGTTGAGAAGTAGGTCAAGCACATCAGATGTCCCACTATCTCTGTGTTATGCTTTGTACTTCTTGAGATTCTCTACCATTTGCAGAGTGATTATTATTCCCAAGGAGAGGGGTTGGAACAGGCCGTAGTAAGGAAAGAAAGACTTGCTACATTTCTACTGTATGGTAAGTGTTAGGGAGCAGCTACCCAAGGTCATATCAGCTGTTTCTAAAACTTAATGTGCTTTTTAGAGGTATATTGAGTTTATTCATTTACACATGCCCACACACACACACCGAAGAGCACACATATATTTAAAAATATATCTTACCCTTCAGGTGCATATGTACCTCTTAGGATAGCTAAGAGCAATTAAAACCAATCATAAAATGCATTCAGATTCTGAAACAACAACAATGCAATAAAAGCACAGGTGCAGCAAATAAAACAAAGACATTACAGAAAACATACCCATCTCATAAAACAAATATGTGCTTACACCAGAAGGTCTTTTCCCCCATGTGATGAAACAGTGAGTACCAACCTAGCTTGCATAGAGAATTCCACAGTGTCAGTATGTCTGCTGAGGAGGCCCTTTCACTTGATGCTACCAATAATGTCAGTGTGATGAGTAGAGGGAAGGGAGAGGAGGAGGAGAAGAAGGAGGAGGAAGGGAAAGTTTATCAAAGGGAAGACTGAATGAACACTGGGAATGACTGGGAAAAAGATCTACTCTGCACTACATCTGAGAAAGCCAGCATGGTGTCATCATTTGAGCATAGGGCTATGATTTTGGAGATCCAGGTTTCAATTCCCTGCTCAGACATGGAAACCCGCCGGGTGACTTTGTGCAGATCACACTCTCAGACCCAGAAAACCCCATAATATGTTTGCCTTAGAATCACCATAACTCAGAAATGACTTGAAGGCACACAACAACCACTTCATCTGAAGAAATGGTTTTATATTCATGAAAGGCCATGAGAAAATAAAAACCAGTTAGTCTTAAAGGTGCTGCTACATTCTTTTTCCCCTCTGCATTGCCTCCCTTTTTATAAAACTTCCTTTTTAAGAGACTAATATTATTACTTCTTTGAAAACTACATCTGGTAGAGAAACTGTGGGACAGAGAAGACAGAGAGAAGCGAGAAGAGAAAAGGCAGTATCAGATCAAGTGCTGGGGTAGAGAAATAGTACTGACACATCAGTGGTCAAATAGATTTGAACCTAATTGAAACTGTGTATATGTTAAAGTTGGATATGATGGAACACTTCAAATTAGATATCAAAGAAATGTCATGTACTGGATAACCCACATTCCACAAAATTCACTCTGAGATAGACAGTAGTTTATTTTGGTGAAATAAAATGAGCAACACAGCACACCTTCACAGAAGTTGCTGAGACTAAAGTATCCATGCAGGTTACAGCTTTTATAAGGTGATATTACAAATTAAGGCACACTAACTTCCTGACGGTCACAGCTATCCTGCAGTGGAATATGCTGCCTTGGAGTGTGGTGATGTCTCCTTCTTTTAAACAGGGTGGATGGCCATCTTTTGGGAGTGCTTTGATATGTGTTCCTGCATAACAGGCGGCAGGACTGGATGGCCCCATGATCTTTTCCAACTCTATGATTCTATAAACTAGTGATTGGTGAGAACCATAAAGCCATACATTCCACTACCTCCCCAACAGTTCCCAGTTGCCTGCCACATACTCCCCTCCATCCTTGACTGGATGACCTGATTGCATATTTCCTGCTCTTATCTCACAGGTACTGGGTTCTCAAAACAATGTGCCTCCAGTCAACACTTTCATTTTCACCCTTACCTGTTCTTCCCCCTCACTGAATAAATCCCTCTCCTGTATTTGAAGGTATTCTAGAGGGTGCATTCTTATATAGGACAATCAGGGAAGGGTAGAAAGAAAACTCAAATTATATTTTTTGCAATTAATTTCTTTGAGAATTTACTATTTCTTAAATAGCATTGCATTAATGTGTTCATATTAAATTACATTAATTTGGATTTCATTCTTTTATTTTTCAGATTTCAACCTGTGTTTCAGAAAGCATTGCTTCAAGAGGAGACCAACCCTGCATTGTACCATCTATAATGCTGCTTTTATTTTAAACATGAATGGAATGATATATTTTTTTTTTTATCACTCTCTCCTAAAATCACATCTGCCAAAATGTGAGGAAGAATGGACAAACGACCCTTAAGGGAGAGATAAGTAAGTGTGGATAATTTCTTGTCAAGTTGGAGACTCCCTGACATGTAAAATGACATCCAAATCAAATATTTAATATAAAATCCAAATTTAATATAAACACATTAATGCAATGCTATAAGAATGCACCCTCTAGAATACTTTCAAATACAGGAGAGACATTTATCACTGTGGAGTGTTGTTTAGGTTTCCTAGGTACAAACTAAGTATTCTTCTAAGCTGGAGATTGAGAGATTGTGATCTATAAGCCAAATTAGATTGCCAGTCTCTCCAATTTAACATACAAGTGTGGACATACCTCACTCTACTCACAGTCTCATTATATCTTCCCAAAGGAAGAGGTAATCTACATCTCTTGAGAGACTTGAAGGAGAAGCTTCTAAATGAACCTGGTCCACTGGAGCACCACCATTTCTAGCTGCTGAAAAATCTCTTGGTTGAAGTGTTTCATTCAGTGAGCTGAGCAGTCCAGAAGGGAGACAACAGTCATTTCCCCAGCCCATGCAATCTAGTATGTGTATACCCAATTTATGTGTTGTATACGAATAGGTATATAGATGTGTGTGTCCTAACAGGCATGTAAGAGGGCCTCAAAGCTGGCACATGGGATTTCCACTTCCACTCTCCTGTTGTGTTTGCCTAGAACTAATGTCACCTGTGGTTCACTAGTACTGTGCTAAACACTTGGCTGTCACTGAAAGTAGTTGCTATGTATTTACTTCTCCTGTTTCCTTACATGAGCTATATAGGCATTTACTGACATTGCTATATATTATTCTCTGCCTCTACTTCATGTTATTGGGTACCACTGGTAGGACTTGCCATAGTGTACCTAAGTTATATTAAATTATCCTCTCCCAACTTAGTGTTTTGGACTACTTTTCCCTTCAGTCGCTGCCAGCAATGTGAAAAGGTCAGGTTATGATTTGTGTAACATTTAGTTTGGTCTGTATTCTTTTGCACATTTGGCTTATGGCTTCCGTTTATTTCTTCCATTTTTTTCCCTGTAGTACTTTTTGTACAAGCTGACCTAAGTATCCTAAATCCCGTCTGTTCTTGGAAGCTAAACAGCTTTGGTTAGTACTTGGATGGGAGACTACCAAGCTGGTGAAGGCTATATTTCACTGGAAGGAACTGACAAAACCACCTCTGAATACTGCCTAAGAAAACCCTGTGAAATTCATGGGGTTGCCATAAATCAGTGGGTGGCTTAAAGATAGGCAGGCACACACACAGGCACAGACATGCGTGCATGCACGCATGCGCGCGTGCACACACACACACACACACACACACACACACACACACACAGTCTTTGTGGCTTCTTTTATGTCTGCCAGTAAAGATTCCTTAATTTCTAATTAATTTTTAATTCATTTGCTTCTAATTACACTGATTTTTTTTATCTCTTTTACTTTCTGCGTTCTTTCGTAAGTAGCTGCTATTTTTCACTACCAGCCAAGATTGATCATTGCCCAAGTCAATCATATTTGATGTGCAATTTAGGTCCTTGGGATCACCTAAAAATCAACTAAATAATTTCTCTTTTGTTACTGTGTACTTGTCTGAGCTGGAAAACAACCTCCAATTATTTTTTCTGATGATTACTTATGTAGACATGAGATTTGGAAACACTTTTCTTTGTTTTGTTTTCTTTCCTTTCCCAGTGCCTCTTAGAAAAATAAGGTCTTTCTGTTACAAAGCATAACTGGTAAAACTTCAGTTAATTTTAACTGGTTCAGTAATTTTAGCCATATCACAAAATGTCAGATGACCCAATGAGCCAGAGCATACTTTTAACACAGGGCTTTTTTGCACTTTGCAGGAAAAACGGGGTGTTCTGATACTTACCAGGCTGGTGCGCTCCCCCCACTGATCCAGGCTGATCCAGAGCAGTCCGTGCCCGTGCTACACACTTCTCTGGAGACGAAAATAGTGCTTTCTGGTTGGTGGAGGCTCTCCACCAACAGGAGAAGCTCGCCAGCCTAAAGCCCGCCCCTGGAAGATTTGCAACCCCATGCTGGCGTGAGCCTGCAAATCTACACTTTAGCGCAGCGATGGACTGGGGTGCGCTGTGCTATTGAAAGACTTCTTTTAAGCAGTCTTTCAATAGCACAGTGAACCACCAGTTCTGGGTGTTCTGGAGCGGGCTGAAGTCCAGACATACATAAAGTAGTCCAGACCCAGTTCGCCCCCAAGTGCAAATCTCCTCGCCGGAGGGCACTTGCCCCGTCGCTAAATCAAAGTGTAGAAAAGGTGACAGAGTAAGCTTTTATGTGATATACAGGACAACAGCTTAGGGGTTTTCACTGGCTGAATGAACTCTACCAGTTAACTCAAATACTGACCAAAAGAAGAAATGATAATTCTTAGGAAAATAGTAATTTAAAGGGTGAGAAAATACCCTTTGCCTGCAGTGGATGAGAACTGGTGCTGAAAAAACAAAGGAAAAGGTGAATGATGAAGACTTTGTGGTCACAAAGTACTATATGTACTCTGCAGGCTGTAATGGATTCTATTATTAACATATTAGTCTTCAGATTCCACATTTTAATGGCCACACTGTTACCTCACTGCTACACCCTATCCCGGGGACTACAATTTTTAATATCAAATGTAATCCACCATGCCAGAGAGGTTGCCTGGGTGAGCACATAGGCAAAAATGGTTGAATGTCCTGAGAACTAGGTCAGGCCAGTAAAATCCCCAGTCATGTAGCCCAAGGGGACCTCAAGCTGTGCAAGCCTATGATGAACAAAGGGTCCTCAGCCACAGAGGAGCCAACTTGACGGGATTAGTGTGTTTTCTTCAAGTTGAGCACTTGTGGTTCCAGGAAAATCATACAAGGCGAGGACCATCTACATAAATTTACACTACAACCCATTGCAAATGAAGATCCTGAAACACTGGCAACACATCATAAAACCATCATGAAAAACAAGTTGCCATTGTTGAGCATCCTTTCCTTTGTGGTGCCTGTTATTTTCCCCGGGAAAGGATTTGCCCTCGAGGTACGTTCTGCCCTACAAGTAGTCCTAGTTTTTGAGAATTTCTTTGGAGAACTCCCTGCCACACTAGCAGACCGTCACTCTGTTAGTTGAGTAAACCCGATTGTTTTCACCATGAACTTCGGAAGATATTAGATATCATTTGATATCATAATTCGGTCTCATTTTGCCATCCTTGGCCAAGTGTTTGTGAGGCCCCCGAACAAGCACAGAGCTAGGCATGGCCATAAATTGCTGAACATTCCTTTCTCACCAAGGCAAGCCAGACTCAGCCAGATCTTGCTTTAGGGGACCTCCCTAGACAAACACCTCATTACAGATACACGCTACTACACGCCCCGAGCAGGTAACTTGTCGAGCTAAATGCGTAACCGCCCAAGCGAGCTGCATCTGCATACTGGCCATTCCATTGTCGATTCAAACATAATCCCATCATGCTAAATTCTGACCTTTCGGAAACATTGTCTCATGCCCAAACCTCATTGTTCTCTCCCAAGTACAGACTAGCCTACGGTCATACTTTCCCTATAAAAAACCCCAGTTCCGAGAGCTTCCTTGGATCACTCCGAACTTCCATCAAGCCTTGCTGCTGCTTTATCCGGTGAGCTCCCTTCCGCGAACCACGCTGAGCTTCTTCTCTCCATCTGCAACTTCTTCAGGACTACAAGTAAGGTGTCGTATCACCCATTTCCCCCGAAAACTCTTAGTTTTCTTAGTTAGCTGTGTGATTGTGTTATCTTAAGTGTTTGTCTGTTCTTAATAAAACATCATTTTTGCTAGTTTAAAACTGTCTGACTGCTGGACTGACCTGACCCCGTAGACAATGGGTAAAAGATTCCTCTGCATTGCTCTGCCTCTCGTTTTGCCAGCTTGTGCTCTGAGCTGATTTTCCCACTTCTATTTGAGCACATTTGGAGTCCCTCATGGGACCCCCAGTAAACAGGGTAACACCTCAGCTGCTTCTTCATTTTTTTGTTTTTTTTTTGTTTTTGCTTTTTGCTGCTTCCCAGACCATGGACTTCAGGATAGGTACAATATCACCCCATCTACAATCCCTTGCTATATCCTCTATCCATTTTTCACCTCTTTCCCTTCGCAATAGTTGTTGTGTGAGTGAGTGCATTGGTGTTTGAGAACCTTTCCATTCAATAAAATCATTTATTTGACACATTTATCTGGTTTTTGGTTTGGCCTGACCCTGTAAAAACTGGGTAAAAAGACCCCGCTAGGTTACCTTGTCTCTCGTATCGCTACTGCTTGTGCTCCTTTAAGTTCCCCACCCTTCCTGACATGGAGCACATTGAGGTGTCCCCCAAGGGACCCCAGCAAGCAGGGTAACAACACTATGTGTACTACTAAACATATTTACATGGTGAGAAGTTTAGGTAGTAGGTTTCATGTACAGCACCCATGTTTTACATAATATGAATGAATGTTTAAGTGCCAACTCATCTTGTAAACCAGAAGGTTTTTTCCCCGAAATATATATATATATATATATATGGAGAAATTAAAGAATAGCAAGAATATCTTTGCACTGGAATGTCAAAGGCCGAGAAGGGCAATGCAAACAAAAAACAAAACAAAAACAAAACTCATCAGTTGGTATCCTTATGCAAACTTCAGAAAGCAGAATTTTGGAGAGGGGGAGAGGGAAGATGGTAAGAGAGAAAGATTTGGTTTTTCTCCCCCTTTAGTCCCCTTTGGTCAGTCTAAGGGATTGGAAAATTTACCACAGTGTATCTCTGTCAGTCATGAGAGCCACCATAGTGTAGTGGTTTGAGCACTGGAATACAACTTTGGAGACAAGAGTTTGAATCAACGTTCACCTATGGAAACCCACTGGGCAAGTCAAACTTGAAGGAGGGGGTTGCAAAGGAAACCACCCTGAACAAAATTAGCCATTTTGTTCATTTTAGGATCTCCATAAGTCAGAAATGATTTGAAAGTGATAGAGAAAGTGTGTCTTCAATGGAGCATTAATACTGATTAAGGAGCAAAGGCACCAATGGCTTAGAGAAACAAAGGGCATTTCTGCACATTACCTGCTCCTGTCATCCTCCTGTTGCAATCCTGGCAGTGTCTTTGCCACAAAAGGAGTATGATAGGAATACTTCCCTCCACACCCAGCCAGTTCCCTGTGGAAGGGAGCACAAGCAACATGCTCCTGCATTTTGCATTGCAGCCAGGCTCTTTCCCATGCTGCACTGGGGAAGGAAGCACCTCCATTGCACCTTTTGCCCTTCTGCGTAAGAGGTAAGGATAGGAGTGCCATGCGACGCTTAACAGATTTAATCTGTTAAGCAAATACACAGATTGTGATGTGTGGAGATGGACTGGCAGTGGGACCACAACAATGTCGTGCAGAAGCACAGACCACAGACACTGTCACCCCATCCCCATAGCAGGACTGCAATGCCATGGAGAAATTGCCAAAATAAAAAGGTATTATTATAGGAACTTCATTTTAAGGTAGGAAAGTTATTCAGGGTGCTATCCTAATCTAGCTCCATTCTTGGGAAGAACTGGGAAGAAAGAGGTGAATGATGAGAAGAGACAGAGAAGCATCCCTAAGAATATCAGTCTTACATCACAGATGGGTCTGGATAGATAGATCCAAGAAGAGAGGACACATCAGGTCACTGAAATAACTAGCTCTCTTACTACTATCCACTGTGAGGCATTCTGGATTCTTCAGCACTAAGTGTTGGCACATTGTGCCCTCCCATCTTTTTTTCTCTCTTAATCTGAAGCTTCTGCCTTGGTAAATGCTATTCTTTCTCCCTCTACCGCTATCAATCTATGTTTGCTTTTTGTTGTACTGGTGAAAGACATGCCACCTGGAAGACTCATGGATTCTTCCTCTCAGATTCTTCCTCTTTTCAGACCACTACAAAACCTTCTGGCTTTCTTTAACTTTTGAAATCAGTTATTTGTTTTGTGATTTTATGTTGATTTTGTCCAGCTAATTTTAAGTGAAGGTGTGTGCCATTTTCTTCTTTTCACATTTATTGTACCTTGTACCTTGTACCTGTCTACCTGCAAATAAGTCCTGTTGAGTTTAGTGGAGCATCCTCCTCAGTTTGTTTTGACAAGAACATTGAAGACTTTGAAAATAGCTTTATAAGAGTAAAGGAAAGAATTTGAAAGCTGTGAGGGAAATGCGTATGTGTTAATAAGTCCCAAAACCAATAGATTCACTATCTTAGTAGAGGCCTTAGTTCCTAAAACACTGGCTTTGAAGCTTTGTATTTGACTATGTTTGTGGTGTTCAGTTAGGGTTTCCACCTCTTTTCTTATATAAACAAATTATTTTTAAAACTCCATGTCAATCATCCACAGGTCTTCTTCATGCTAAGGACAACTGTACCTACTGAGTTTAGCAATCTCATATGGTTACATATTTCATTTCTTAGCTAAGAACCAAGCTTTTTGGATAAGAAGTTACCAAAATCTATATATTTATTCATGAACAAATTGTAAAGAACATGGGATTAAAAGGCTGAAATTTAGAAGGAAGTGACATAAGCAGATCTGAATATGCCTAATGACTATCCTTACATTATGATGCTTAAATACAACAATCTGTAAAAATAAAAATGTGCTATAGTTTAAATTCTTTCAGACATATCCCCATTTGTTGTATACTTTCAGACATGGCCCTAGTTATTTTATGTTTTGTGTAAATAAACATATTGAATTTATAATTTACAACTTCACTAAAACATTTCATTTTAAACATGTATATCTGCCTTCTCAATCTCTCATCACTTCACCACAAAAAAATCTCCTGTCTATACTCATATTTTCACTCATTCCAAACTTCTCATTTCCTAGTTTCTTTCCCCACAAACCTCTAGCTAAATTGTTCTTTCTTCCCTATACTTTCTTTCTCAGTTACCACAACCATATCTGCTTGCTAAATATCTTATCCTTCCCCTCACTTTCTCTCTCCCCATATTCCTACTTCTGTTCATCATCTTCTCACCTTTCTAGTCCTTCTGCCTCTCTATCGGTCTCTTTTTCCTTCTCTCTCTTCACCAATTCTGGCTCCAATTTTCTTCCCACTTTCTTCCCATCTTATTCTTTCTCACTCTCATCCATTTTCTCCTTTTAAACCCACTTCCCCTAGCTACACTCCTTGTCTTCCTTCTCCTTCACTTTCTTTCTGTCTTTATGGCCATTTCTGCACAGGGTAATAAAAATGGTGCAGTGCGTCCTCCACGGAGGACGTCTGCATCTTGGAGCGGACTGGGTCCGGACTACTTACTGTAGATCCGCACCTCAGTCCGCTCTGGAATGACCCCAAGTGGTCCTCCAGTGTGCTTTTGAAAGACCTGATTTTTCAGGTCTTTCAAAAGCCCGGAGAGTGCCACTGTGTGCCTGCTCTCTGGTGCAGATTCGCAGGCTCGCACCAATGCAAGCCTGCGATCTGCGGAGGGCGGGCTTTAGGCTGGCGAGCTTCAGTGGTTGGTTGGGACCCCCGACCAACCGGAAGCTGCCCTTTGGACACCGGAGCAGTGCGGATCTACGACCACGCACTGCTCCGGAGCAGCCTGGACCGGACCGGGGAGCCAGAAGATCCGGTAAGTAGCAGCACAGGGCGATTCCCTCGCCCTATGTGGAAATGTCCAGTGTCTCTTTCACCTTTGCACCCTCTCCACCTCCAAAAAAAAAAAAAAAAAAAAATCCTTAAAACATGACTGGAATATATTAGGTTCTCTGCATATTAACAATTGAAGGTGGTTTGCTTTTGATTTAACATGCATAGATAGGATTGCTGTGTTGGATCATCATGATCTCCTACTCCAAAATATGAGATGATGATGATGATGATGATGATGATGATGATGATGATGATGATTTGTGGGTTTTCATCAGGGAACCCTCTCCTGGGGATGTTTCCACTGCAATTGACTCCCAGTATGAAACACTCCAACTCCCATAAGGTTGCCAATTCTTTATTAAGCTTTATAGAGACATCTGGTTTTGTTTCCTTGGATTTTTCTTCACTTCACTCCTATAGGCAGAACTACATCATTCCAGCTGAAGTCCCATATCCTTGCCAGTACTGCCAATTGGAAAGCTGGCAGAGCTGAAGATTATTGGATTGGGCACCAAAGTCTATTCAGGATCTGGCCCCTAGACATAGGGAAGTGACTCTAAAGTCATCTGTTATTGCATGTACACAATCCCCAGGTCCAGCTCTCAAATGGGACAAGTAGCTGCAGGATCACAGTCCCGCTGGTGGTAAAGGTCCCCTGGGTTCAGCCTCCAATATCAGCAAGCTGTTCCTGGATCAAACCCTCAGATTGGTCAGTGACTACAGGATCTGAGGCCCAGTTTCAGTGAAGTGTGGCAACACTGGCCCCTTCTTGGTTACAGAAAGTGTGCCTGGTGGGCCCCTCCTAACTTTACTCTGATTGCTGACTTTCCAGTTTTGTCAGTCCCCTCCTCAGAGGTACTTTCCTGCCTAGTATTGGAGCCACAGTGGAAGAAACTTCTTGGCCTCGTGCAGACATTCCTAAATTCCCTTTCTGCTTCCCCTCCTGCTGCTGTTCCTAGGGGTTTATCTTTCCTTGGCCTCTTTCTTGGAGCAGCAGATCCTGAATCCCTGTGGTGTTGCCAGGCAGCCAGCTCCCTGGTAGCCCTCCTGTAGATGTCTCTGCAGCTGAAGTGCTGGAGCATCTGTGGGACTCTGTGAATGCCTTCCTATGAAGGTTGAGGGAATATTCTGACTGTTTAAAAAGAAATGTGGCCAATGAGGGATGCTGGTTGATTGAAAGAGCATGTTCAAAAAAGAGTTTGGGTGTGGGGGGACTTTTTCTTTGGAAAAGTTGCTTTGGTTACATTGGTACAATCCGCACTTGTTAAAATTAGTGGTTGCAAAAGTGTTAAGAAGAGAATTAGGGGAGAAAGTTTGGAATAGTCTCTTCAAGATTTCTTTGCTAGGAATGCTGCTCCCATATGTTGTTAAATACAATATTTAAAAAGATGGTGGAAAGAGAACTCAAAAGAGGTTGGTTGTTTTTCTATTCAATGCAGTGTGTGGAGTATTTTCAATAAGATAGTTTCTATGTGATTTTTAAAAGCAGTGCTTGCAAAGGTGTTAAAAATCAAGATGCAAAAAACTTTTTCTTGTATTCTATGTAGAGCTTCAAAACATTAAACATCCAGAAAGTGAAGTATTTTCTCATTTGTTAAATATTGAATATGATACTCTTAGCATTTTGTGGGTGCCTCCAGTGGTCTCAGCTTTTCACCTGCTTATTCCCCGAGGAGCTGTAGGTGACTCACAACTAATAAATATTTTGGAATTTAAAAGCCTCCTCCACAACATGAAATGAAACAACACAGATCTAACTCCCATGACCATTTCTACTGTTACCAGTATTGTTACTATTGAAAACTAACTTAGGATTTCAGAATGTTCTCTGTGTTCATTCTATTTTAATTCAGTTTCCCAGATCTTGTCGCGTCCTGGGCAGACCCAGCAATTAATCAGCAAGAGCAGAGCTTACTCACAAGGCAACAGTGGGGGTTGTCCAAAACAAAGTGCAGGTTCCAAAGTAAACAAATCCAAAGGGCAAATCCAAGTTGTGGTCAAACAGGCAGAGGTCCAAGGTAGTCTGGATGTGAGAGACCACAGCAGAGGGCTTCAATGACCTGTTACCCTGATTTCTGGGGTGCCGGGAGGGACACCTCAATATGCCCACAGTGGGGAATGGAAATTAGCAGAGCACAAGCTAAGCAATACAAGAGGCAGGGCAACCTAGGGAGATCTTGAACCCAATGTCTACGGGATCAGGCTGAGTCAATGAGCAAACAGAAGTAAATTAAATTGTTTTTCTTTATTTTTGATAAACACAGTTAAAACGTATGTATGCAACACACTCACACAGACCTATTGAAAGGGAAGGTAGGAGTTGGATAGAGGGTTTTAAGAGGAGGTTTTGCATGGGAAATAATACACCTATCCTGAAGCCTGGAAAATCTGAAGAAAAGTCTGTAGAAGTGGAGATTCTCAGCATGTGGAGCTGAGGGGAAGGCTCATTGAACAGAGTGACAGCAAGGCAGGATGGAAGTCAGAGCGATCCAAAGAAGCGCTCAAAATCAGGGGTCTTATAGGAGAAAATGTGCCTGTAGGCTAGTCCGTTCCCGGGGAAAACAATAGGTTTTGGGCTGGACACAAAGCCTCGTAAAGGTCAGTACTTTGCATGATTGAATTATGACAGCGTTGTCAATAGAGTGACCGGTATGCAAATGCAGAGTGCTTGACAGTTGAGTATTCGGCTCATCAAGCTGCCTGCTCGGGGCAGGGAGTCTTTTGTAAACTGTGTGCATACATAATGTGATCTTAAGAAGGTACTTGTGTGTGTTATTATTATTATTACTGAAGCTGCATTCCGGCAAATACTGGCCTGCCTGGATTTGTTTTGAATTGTTCAGCTATTTTCGGCCATGCCCACATGAGTGCTTGTCTGGGGGCCTCGCAAGCACATGGAGAGGAATGGGTAGTGAAGGCCAAATTATTGATGTCAAATGATATCTAATATACAACAGGCCTGGGCTAGAAACTACAGTAACAGACCATAAAGATCAGTTGCTGACCCTGGAAGGAAAGGGCCAGCTGACAGCTAATTTTATCTTACTTGTGCTCTTGCCACAGGTATTCCTTCATTAGAGCTCATTTGTCACTTAAATGCACTGAGTGAGGTGGCCCCTCTTTCTGGCATTGTGTCTCTTGCACAGTAAGAGTCTGTGTTGTCTCATCCTCTGATATTTGTTCCCCTTGCTCAGGCCCCTGCTGTTGTTTGTTATCTTCTCCTGAGCAAGCTTCTGGGGAAATGTCTCCCTCTGGGGAAACTTCTGCCTCAGACTCAGAATCCTCCTCCTCTTCTCTATCAGGGTCTCCAAGGCAGAAAATGACAGATCTTGCCAAAGACTATCCTAAGTGAAAAATTGCTTGGAATCCTATTGATGACACAGACATGTGACAGACATGTGACAACTCCTCTTATGTCTGCATAGGTCCTTTTTCTGTTATTGCAGAAGATAATGTCCTTTTCAAGTCATTGAAAAGTCATTGAAGAACACTGGAGTACCTCCTCCGTACAACAATCTTTGCATGAGTACATCCTATCTATTGGTTGTCACAGTGATCCCTCAGAGTCATGCAGTATCTCAGGGATGTGGGAGGGTGCCCAGCTACATCTCTGCAGATGAATGCACAAATAAAATCCTCCTGGAGCTTCCAGAGGTCCAAGATGACGTTACCTACTTTGTGCGTCATGAATGCAGCTGGACATTGTCTTGTGCCTGCTATCTTCCTTTGGCCACTAAATGTCTAGGGGGATAGTGGAGAACCAACCTGATATAGGGTTTCACCCAATAACTGATTAAAAGATAAATCATAATTTGAGACTCAACTGACATAGGACTGTTGACCATGGTAAATTTAAATACCTTTAACAAAGGTAATTTTAAATAGAGACTAGGGCCCTTTTTGCACCTTACCTTTTAACGCTGCTGGGTTGGGGTCCTTGTGCAAGAAGCCTGGGCAGGAAGGCTCTTGCAAGCCTCCTGCTTCAGCTCCGCAGCTCCTTCCTGTTCGCATGAGAGCCCCGCCCACGCCCTGCCCCTTCCTTCCGCCTGGGAGTTGGAGGCTGCACTGAGGAGAGGATGCTCCTGAGGCTCTGCATAGCAGATGAGTGTGGCCCAGGCCCGTGAGCAAGCGTGGGTTATTTTCGGCTAAAAACCGTAAATAAAAAAATGCATGTTTGTTGCGTGTGAAGGCCTTGAGCGTTGCGTAAATGGGAGTGCGTCATGCAGACCGCTCCTTACATTTACGCAACGCTAAGGGGCCCTTTCGCTTGCAAACTGCCATGCAAAAAGGGCCAATTAGATCTAGGAATTCAAGTCATTAATGAGTGGAATTTCCATGAGTTAAGTGGACAATTCAATATACAGGGGAAAATATCCTGTCTATTTTTACAGAGAAAATTGGACAAGCAAAATGTCCATGCACTAGAATTGCCTGACATGAAGCTGTTAAGCACCTCTATAAAAGTTGTCTGCCACATAAATCTCATGAGGCATTGTCACAAGGAGAACAAGCATCAGTTGGAAATCAGTGTGTGTATGTGAAAGCGGCCATATACAGTCAGCCCTCCACATTTGTGGGTTGAGCAATCACAAATTGGATTATCTGAGAATTTACTGGCGGGAAGGTGGTGAGACAGCAGGGGGGCAGGTGTATACATTCACTCACTCGTTCATGAATACAGGTGGGAAGGAGGACAGGAATGGAATAGGAAGAGGGAGGGAGGGTGTACACGTTCAATCACTTGCCCACTTATGTGGGTGAGAGCTTAGAAGGGAATGGGACCAGATGAGGGAGGGTGTGTTTGTTGACTCACTCACTTATGCTTGTGGGAGGGAAGAAGAAGGGATGTGAGCCGGGTGCACATGTGCATTTGCATTGGGGGGAGGGCATGAAACGAGAGAGGAGGACAGTGTATTTGGTCATTCATGGAGGCAGGAAGAGGAATGGACAAGTTTCCCCTTTCTCCCTCCTTCCACTCCCCCATTGTATCCCCTTTCCCCCTACACATGCAGGTGAATTAGCAAGCATGGGGATGCATGCATGGCCCAGGCACCCCACCAGTACAGGTGCTTTGTGTATGCATGTGATAATTTTTTTGGGGGGAGGTGGGGCTGCACCCCAACCCCTAAAAAGCAAACGGTTGACTGTATACACATTTTGATGCTTTAAAAATCATAGATCAACAAAAAAATCCATAAGACACCACCAAGCTAAATGTCAAAGTTGGTGAAATACTGAGCACTAAGAAGGCATTAGTATGGTGTGCCTGTGTGACAGTGCAGGAGACAACTCCAAAGCTGCCAGCCCAGATGACTGAACATTCTGCCAAGCAGCCAGAAACATTTGCTGAAGAAAAATGTCTTCACAGTTTGACATCGGTGACTGCTGCACAAAGATAAGGAAGATAAGCACTATAATGAGCTGGAATATAGGTAGTGGCAATCCAGTAAATGATAGAAGCCCTTCCTTGTCTCATTTCAGTTAATTGAGTCAGAGTTGGGCAAATAAAACATGGAGCAAGATGAGAAATGCACTATTTGCGGAACTGACAATTTCCTAATATTTTTTTTCCTCCTACCAGTCTGAATAGTGGTGAACATATTCACATGGTGGAATCACATATTGGAACATTTGTTTTACAGATGATACAGACACTTCCAGAGAGATTTTGAACTAACCAACCTTAATCGAAGTTATTGAAATATTTGTACTTTTGGACTGCAAAATGATGCATATGAGTACATATATGTATTTCACAGTTTTCCTCTTCTTAGTATCTTGGAGGACTCCTTTCTCATCTTCCTACTGTAAACCAGTTATATAACTTTTTATATGTCCCCCTTTCCAACACATGTCTTTCCCAATTGCTTATAAGAAATCCTATCCTTCAATCACACAGGTCACCTACTTATAGAAAGCAGTTTAACAAAATAGCAAAGACTGAGCAACACAACTCAAAGCTGCCAGCCTGAGAAAGAGAGAAACAGACCAAATTTTTATTTTACTTTCACTGAATTTGCATCTCTTGACCCTTTAAATGAAATAAAACATATTTTCACGCTGAATTTGCCTTTTCATGGAAGTGTACATTAGAGAACATCGTCACAAAATACTTGCAGTATTGGGAAATGTGCACAAATACACTGTATGTGGCATTGTGAGTGCTACAAAATGCACTGTATAAGGGGAATTGATTGCAAAAAAATTGTCCACATTAGAACATGCATTTAAATGCATACACAAAATCTATCTATCTATCTATCTATCTATCTATCTATCTATCTATCTATCTATCTATCTATTTACCTATCTACCTATCCATCTATCTCAGAGCTTTCCGAATGGTGTGCCGCGACACATTAGTGTGTTACCTGAAGTGTGTAAGCGTGTCACCTACAATCTTAGAAATATATGTTATTATTTATAAATCATACATTTTTAAAAGTATATGAAATATTTACATGAGATATACTGTTAAATTGTTATCGCCATTTATGTATGTGTCTGTATCTCTTATAAGGGGTTAGTTTAACCTTTGGTGTGCTAGTAAAACTGAATTACTATGTTGCAAAATGATGGTGTCTAAAAAAGTGTGTCACCAACGTGAAAAGTCTGGAAAACTCTGATCTGTCTGTCTGTCTGTCTGTCTGTCTGTCTGTCTGTCTGTCTATCTATCTATCTATCTATCTATCTATCTATCTATCTATCCATCCATCCATCCATCCATCCATCCATCCATCCATCCATCCATCCATCCATCCATCTATTTTACAAAACAATTGTACAGTCTGTCACTAAATTAACTACAAAAAATTGAAAATGAGTAGAGTAGAAATTTAGAAATTCACCAATCCCTAGATTTGTCCCACCTCCAGCACAATTTGATTGTAGCCACCTTTTAAAAACTCATATTTAATTGACAGAGTTGACACTTGTACCTCACCTTTCATGTAAGCACAAATCCAAAGGCAATCCATAATCCATAATGTCAAAAGCCAGATGAACCAACACTGGGTCAACTGCACTATGTGAAGATGTGCTAAATTTAAATTACACCTATCCTAGTGATTCTGAAAATTTACTTAGGGCTACTTTTACCCTGCTTCACTTTGTTCCCCATTGCCATTGTGTTCTTCACTTGGTGGGGGCTTGCAGCTCGAGTACCTTGTTTTGTAATAATCTAACCATTTCCCTTTGCTTTCTCACTTTTTTTTTCTTGGGGTACAATCTACCAGTAGATTGCTCTGTCCTAGATTGCTGAACTGAACTGGCAGAAACCAAGGGATTTCTTCTGGTGGAAGTGGCTTGTGTCTAATTCTATCTTCCACATAAGAGCATCTGAGAGTCAGAACTGCACTATTAGTTCTCATGTATAGAGATATATGTGTGGCAGGCCTGCTATATACCAAGTCACACTCTTCCATGTAGCTCCCTGTTACTGTAGTTTCTAGTCTGGATCTGTGGTATATTACATATCACTTGATATCAAGAATTTGGCCATCACTACCCATTCCTCTCCATGTGCTTGCAAGGCCCCTGGACAAGCACGCACATGGGCACAGCTGAAAATAGCTGAACAATAGGGAGGCCAGCAATTGTTGGAACGCAGCTTCAGGAGACCTCCAGGCAAGTACACATTAAGATCACATTATGTGTGCACGCATTGTACAAAAGATCCCCTGCCCTGAGCAGGCAGCTTGACGGGATTAACGCTTCCGAATAGCCAACTGTCAAGCACTCCCCATTTGCATACTGTCTGTGGTATTGACAGTGCCATCATAATTCAATCATCTAAAGTACTGACCTTTCA
Source organism: Iguana delicatissima (assembly GCA_948472985.1). Classification (NCBI taxonomy): domain Eukaryota; kingdom Metazoa; phylum Chordata; class Lepidosauria; order Squamata; family Iguanidae; genus Iguana; species Iguana delicatissima. Next base: position 559,662 of record CAOKZL010000623.1, read on the forward strand.
AAGGCTTTGTCTCCAGCCTGAAACCCATTGTTTTCCCTGAGAACAGACTAGCCTATAGGCACATTTTCCCCTATAAGACCCCTGATTTTGAGCGCTTCTTCGGATCGCTTCTGTCTTCCATCCCGCCTTGCTGCCCCTCCGTTTGCCGAGTCTTCCCCTCAGCTTCCACGTGCTGAGAAATCTCCACTTCAACTGACTTTTCCTCTGACTACCCGGGCTTCAAGATGTAGTATTTCCCCTGAAAAATCCCCCTTAAAATCCTCTATCAAACTCCTACCTTTCTTTCATTAGGTCTGTGTGAGTGTTCGCATACATATGTATTGACTGTGTTTTAAAATAAAGAAAAACAACTTTAATTTACTTCTGTTTGATTATTGACTCAGCCTGACCCCATAAACATTGGGTCCAAGATCTCGCTAGGTTGCCCTGCCTCTTGTATTGCTTAGCTTGTGCTCTTGCTAATTCCCACTCCCCAATAATTGGAGCACATTGAGGTGTCTCTCACAGGACCCCAGAAATCAGGGTAACATCCCCACTAGCTTCTCTTCAATAGTAAAAAATCAGGACCAGCTTCCCTTAATTGAAAGATTTATGACCCTCTTTCAGCTAGAGTAATAAATTCTATCTAGCTAAGAATAAATCACACTGGCTAACCACCAGAAATAGCAAGAAAAGGAAAAGAGAGATAAGTCCACAGAGTCGTTAAAGAACATGGCAACTCCTGCTTCTCATTCTCTACGCATATCTGCCAAAGACAGTAGCAGAGAAAAACTGAAAGTACAGTCCAATATTTTCTAGTCAGAACTAAGTACTACTTAGTTCACAAGCTGCAATCATGCACACACTTGTTTGGGAGTAAGTGTTCTCAGCTTAGTACAATTGTTTCTTGAGTAGACATGTTTTATGGGGAGATTTGCTTCCTGAGTAGATGTGCATGGGATTGCACTGTAAACCACAATTTAAGGGGAAATAAATCCCACTAAACACAGAAGGACTTACTTCTAAAGATGAACATGCTACATGAACCTCAAAAAATCCAATAGTAATCCCTGTTGAAAAGGGGACCATGCTAACTCTGACACTCTTCCTCCAGTTGCTTCATTCTTCTCAAATGGAGAATGATGAATTTGAATAGGACAGTTTCCATGATGTGTGGAAGCACTGCATTTAATCTAGTATCCTGACATTTTTATGTCAAGTGGTTCATGGGAAAATACTTGAGAGCCAGCATGGCATAGTGGTTTGAGCTTTAGACTATGACTCTGAAGACCAGGGATCAAATTCCCACTCAGTGATGGAACCCCCCTCCAGTGAATTTGGACAAATCACACTCTCTCAGCCACAGAGGAAGGCAAAGGCAAACTCCCTCTGAACAAATTCTGCTAAGAAAACCTCATGATAGGTTCATCTTAGGGTAGCCATAAAGTGGAAATGACTTGAAAGCACACAACGGCAATAATTTTGCTGGGGGGGGGGATTGGGAAGGGTTTTGGAAGGTGGATTCTTCACTGGCTTGGATTTTGATCCCAGCTGGAGATGAATTAAAGTGTGGAAAATTACTTTTAAGATAAATGAATAGATCAACATGTTGAAGCCACCCACAACTGAACACTGATAAGATGATGCTCTGTGTAACTTTCCAAGCTCTGATTTGGGAGCTTTAATAGCTTACCTTTCATTTGAACTGGGGTTGCTTCAAGTGCTTATCTGTATCTCTCTCAAGAGAATATTTGTGGCATTGCTAGTAAATAGGTAAAGCAGGATCACTAAACCTGAATAAAAAGGGATAAGCAACTGAATTACTCATAAGCATCAGCAGTAGGTAAATTCCTCTGAGAGGTGTTCCAGAATCAGAGTAGCACAGGAGATAATTCTTCATTATTTACCTATCTTGGAACAAGGAATTAATCAGAGAAGGACCTCTTTATGTGATGTTAAGAAGCAGTCAGTCGTTAAAATACACAGGTATTAAGGGGGAGGAAAGAGCTTTGTAAAGTAACACCAGCATTTCAAAGTGGGTATGGAACAACCTTTAACAGCCGGAAATTAGGCATAATGGGACAAATCTATCCTTTCCTTGAGGTTTCTGTGTGAGGTAACTGGGTCAAGGGTGGGTTTCATATGTTCATGTTCAAGACTACCACCAGTTTATAGATATCTGACCTTGAACTGATTGGCAGAAAAGCAGGAGATAAATATGTACACATACACACACATACACCTTCAGTGGTTCAGTCTTGAATAATTTTGACATGTAATCTACTGTTTATGAAGATCTCTAGATTATGTGATGGCTACCACTCAAGAAGGTGGGTCTGTCAATATCAAAGAACCAAGTGAAATGTAAATAAATGGAGAGGTGTCTCTAAAATGTGTACGACACATTCCTGTTAGGACTCAAAGAGACCTTTATTTTAAATTAATAGTATATTAAATCATGCGCAGTTGACTAATGACTTGGGCCATTTCCTCACTATACTGTTATAGTGCTATTATTCCACTTTCAACATCTTGTGGAATTCTGGGGTTTGTAGTTTACTGAGGTCAAAGAATTCTCTGGCTGAGAATCCTAAAGTCCCCTCCCTAAACTCCAAACCCCAGGATTCCACAGGATGTTGAAAGTGGAATAATAGCACTATAACAGTATAATGGTGAAACGGCCAAAATGTGGTCTCAGTAACCCATCCCATCAAGAAGAAATTTAACTCCTTTCTGCAGGATCTGCAACTGTTTCCCACTCAAAGTACTGAAATAATAGTAATGAAATTGTGACCTACGAATCCATTATATAGATTTTTGAAGCATGGATAGAATTTTTGTTCCACAGATTTAAAGGGCAGTGTTTTTTTTTTCAGATATTTTTATTAGTTGTACATATATTTCCAGTTTTCTATAAGAATTTATATACACATATATTTTAAAATGAAAAATATGCAATATACAATGTGGTATTCAGTGTCCTGGGTATCTAATTTGTACATTTTCTTTCTAATCTTATTCCTATTAAACTTACATATTAATGAACATCCTAAGTTTTGTTATTTATTATAAGAAATTAATTATTTAATAGATAAGTAAATAAATAGAATCTTCCTTTCTAGAATAAAGGGCAATGTTTTAATATCCTTGCATTAAAAGAACAAATCACAATTATGATTGTTTAGTAACCACATGATCTGGTTCAGATCTTTCTTCAACACTTCGGAAAATGGCTGACTTAAACTTGGACTGATCCAAAACCAGTCTATTTTGACTTTCATCTTGAATCCAAGATTGGAAATCCAAAGGTTTGTGCCATTTATCAACTGGGGTGTGTGTGTGTGTCTGTGTTTGTGCCAACAAGTCACCTGTGGGTAATCCAGTACTGAATATAACTCTTCCCTTTCTGGGTCTTTGTCAATTTGTGTGTGTGTATGTGTGTGTGTGTGAATTCCATAGCAAATTTAGAAGAAATTTGTATAGCTATGCTTCGGGAGAATAGATATAGGAAATTTTGTGCAAGAGCAGAGTCCCTTTTGCAGAGTATACAAAAAAGGCACACTTTTCACTTGTGACACATTTTGTTTTTTTGAAAATGGCAGACTGTATTCCAGCTTTATTCATGGCTTCATGATTGAATCATATTCACCCAGTCATGCACCAGCTTCAGTGATTGTCAGGTCAGGTGCAAAATGTTAGTCTTTAGATCCTTTCTGTTTCTGTTTTTTGTTTTGTTTTTTAAAAAAGAGTAAGAGCTATCTGGCTCCATGTTTGTGCCATATGGCAATGTGGATGAGGGCACAACTTTGCTGACCTCAAAGAGAAAGAGGCCAGCATTAATGCATCATGGTGATTTGCACAACAGGGTGTGTATAGAATTGGAATGGAGTGGCTATAAGCTCTCAGCACCCCTTTCTCTCCCTCTTTGCTACATTTTGTCAGGGAGAGGTGATCTAGTGCCTAGGAGGAGCAGCAGCAAGTGGCAATCTGGCAGCTAGTGGGGGCAGCACTGAGTGGCTATCCAGTGGCTGGCAGGGCAGTGGTGAGTGACAATCCAGCATATTAGTATTAATATGTTATGCTGTTGCTTTTGTTGTTTCTTTCAGATTCTCAATTATGACTAATGAAGCACTGAGCCCTGATATGTGGCCTTAGCATGGTTTATTGGCTGGTGCACTAGGCTCAAAATTGCCATATTGGATTGCACTGTTGTGTCCCAGGCTAAGCAGGTAATACATTACAAGCAGCTGCTCAGTTCCTACTCACGCAGCCCAAGCCGAAGAATGCCCAAACAGAATGTACTTCCAGAAGAAACAATCCAAGGGGTGAATCCAAAATGTAGGCCAAACAAGCAGAGTTCCAAGGTAAAAACCAGATCTGAGAGCACAGTGCAGGGTTTCAGGACTGAAGAGACCAGTTGCTGACCCTGAGACGAAAGGTCAGCTGGAGTCCTTCTATCTATGGATGCTGTCGCCACAGGTGCTCCCTCATCAGGGCTCGCCTGCTACGTAAACGCACTGAGTGGCACAGGCCTCCCTCTCATGGCCTCTCTTTTGCAAGGTAGGTGTTTCTGATATGTCTTCCTCTATTTGTTCACCTGGCTCAGGCCCCTGTTGTTGTTGTCTATTATCTCCCTCTGGGCCAGCTTCTGGGGAAACTCCTGCTTCTGGGGAAGCTTCTGCGTTGGAGTCAGAATCCTTCTCCTCCTCCTCTTCCCTGCCAGGGTCTCTAAGGCAGAGCATGACACTCACTTGGCATTCAATGACTTGGCCATGGCTATAGAAGAGGGGCCTTTGATGACATGGTCTGCTGCAACTGTTGTCTGAGGTACTTCTGCCAAGGGCAAGGCCCTGATTATCTCAGCTATTCATGTCAATGCGGGCGGAGTGTCATCCATTCTATACCTTATAGTCTGCTATTCTACCCCAGCAAGTATGGGGGGAGGGGAGGAGGAGACTCTCAATGTATTGATAAAGCTTGGAGAAATGTGAATAGGGAAATCTGGGATCCTTTGTTGAAAGGTTGGGCCATTTTCTTCCACATCCTCATATAGTTGTTTTTTAAAAAATATTATGATTAATCTACACTGCTGATGGAATTCATTTATCAGAGACAAGTAATCTGTTATTCCTTGAGAGAACTGCAATAGAGAGTGAGGCCCCTTGGGCAAATCTAGTGGCAAGTAAGGGGAGAAGAAAAGCAGGATTTGGTGTATACCTCTGGAACCTATTTGGAAAATGGGAGAGCTCTGCATCTGCTTCTTTAGGTCATAGGAGGTGGGTAGGGAACAGGGCAAAGGAGAATTCCCTTGGAGTTATTCCAGGGGATGAGCTTTCACTTTAAATCCTGCAAGTTGGGGGCTGGATTCCTGGGATTGGCCTTCCAGTAGTAGACTGGTCAGGGTGCAACCCAGATTTTGGGTTTCTTCTTGATGCTCAAGTGTATCATTGAGGAGAAGCTGGGGAGGAGGTCTGGGGAGACTTCTTGGGTCAGCTGCTCCCACATGAGGTTCTCCTCCCTCTTGTACATCTTGGGGCTATAGATCAAATAGGTTAACAGTTTAATAAAGTTTAACAATCTCATACTTTGTGTCTGCTCCTTAACAATCTCATACTTTGTGTCTGGTGTCTGGTTTCTACAGTTGGTCAACAATGTGTAGCTGCTGAGGTTTTAAGGTAGTCTCCAGAGATTCTGTTTGTTGGCCCATAGTCATGATTAATAAGGTTGATGAGTACTTAACCCAGGGCCTTCTTACTGGTAGCTCTAACCCTGTGAAATTTCCTCCTTAGACTTATGAGTCTTTTTGGATCCATCTGCAGGCACTTCTATAATGCGTTTTTGAAAAAAAAAACTCATTTGTTTTCCTCGGCTTTTAATTAAAAACATTTTTGCTATCTGTGGCTGATAAGCACTAGGAAATGATGTTATATTGAAACTGGTTTTATTTACTGTTGTTTTTATTTGACATGATTTTATCAATATGTCTGTATTCTGTAAATGTTGTAAATCAGCTTGGACAGCCTTGAAGATGAGCTAAGAGGGAGCATGAATTAGAACAGGTTGCACGCAGATAGATCAGCTTCTGTTCAAACATTTACTTAAATGCATGGAGGACAGAAGGTGTGACCCATCAAGAAGATCAGATTCCTTCTCTATGCATCCATTGAATATAAGATTATCATCTGAATAGGGCCAATTTAACTCCTATTATGATTTGCACAGATTGCTAAATGATGAAAATCCAAGAAGCTCAAAAGATTTTATCTCTCTTTTTATAATATTTTTTTTCTGTATATTATGGCTTTCTATGTACCTCTTTCATATAGTTTCTTTTTATGAATTTACATAGAGTTTCTTTTCTCTTTAAATTCTTTATAATATTCCATCTTGCAGTTTCTGAAAATTTCCATGATTTTTGTAGTAATGATCTTTCTATAAACATGTGAAACCAACAATGACCATTAGTATGTTGTATTAAGGAATCACTCTGAAACTGTGTTATTTGGTGATGGGGGGAATGATGAATTAATAACAAGTCTTCTCTTGAAGATCTGCAAGAACATGTGATATTCTTTTCATACAACTTCTAAAACATCAAGCTGGGCAAATTATTGAGTCCCAGAGCTATACTGCTTTGCACAATTTTCTATATGGAAAAACTCTTATTTTTATCTTTTGCTCCACTGCATTACCTTCAAGACACAACCTTCTAATGCACTTCAGCATTTATCCACAAATCTAGATGGGCTGTTCAAGAAATGCAGTGAATATTTTTGTGTTCTGTGTGGTATAATGGTCACATCTGCAGGGATAGGTGGTTTTATCATTTTAATCCATACATAAGAGTGTTAAGAACAGAAAGTCTGCCTCTTTAAGTTTGCAATCCAGTGCATACGTACCCAGGAATTTATTCAACTGACTTCAGTGATATTTAGTTCTAAGTAAACATACACAGTGTTACACTGAATAGTACTTTTTTTCTTTCTCATCCTGTGTTCTTAGAGTAATGCTAATTAGTGTTGTAAAAGGAAAACATCATTTGATCATTTTCACCTTGAAGGATGACCTTCCCACCAAAGTTTATAGCCCTAGCCAGAGTTTTACATTGCCACTTAGTTGCAGATGCATAACTAGGTAACATTTTCTGGCTCAACCCTCTGCAACTTAATTTACCAGACATCAGCTGAACCCAGAGAAGGAGATCTGTTCTGTTGGTTATTGGGGTGGGGGGAGATAACATTTCCACCCCCTACTACCAGCCAGCAAGGCTGTAGACAGGAAAAGGTATTATGCTTCTAATTTCCACAGCCTCACTTGCTGTGGGAAGGGGACTGGAAATGATGACTAGAGGAATGGACCTCTTTCTCTCCATGTAGCTCATGCCTGTTAAAGTAGGTTTGGGAGGACAGTTACAATAGTGGCAATAGTCATGATGGAGCAATTGCGGATGTATAACTCTTGGCTATGGATAAGCAACAGTAATTCTGATTGCCAGCCCTTATTCTTAAATTAAAGTCAGCCCTCCATATCTGCAGATTCTGTATCCATGGATTCAACCAACCACAGCCTGGAAATTATTTTTTTAAAAAAAACCTTTGAATTTGCCAATTTGTAAAAGGGACACCATTTTAATACACTATTGAAAATAACAAGACTTGAGCGACCATGAATTTTGGTATCCACCGGTGGTCATGGAATCAGCACCCTATCAGATACTGATGTATATATCAGATACTGTCACCCTTTCACCTCAAAATAGCTGAAAACATATTAATGTGACCTTCACATTGTCAGGATGAATTTAGATGAAGTCTGGGCTGAATTCTGCCACTTTATTCCATTTCTGGGACTTCATGAAGTGACACAATCTTCCTTCCCAAGCTGACAAAACATAAGCTAGACACTAGATGATGCTTCTCATGACCATTTGGAGAAAACAGACCAACCCCCTGCCCCAGCATATTTAGGTATCATTTCTGCAAAAATAACTACGATAAGGGAGATAGATGGAGGAACAGAGTATGACTGAGTGAGAGATAAAACTGCCTACTATTCCCACACTAACATTTTCTTTGGAGCTCCTAATCATGGTGTACTGGGGAGGGATTGTAAGACACTATGTTCCATTTTTTTTTTCAAAATGTATCTAGTTTCCTCTTGGTTAAAAATACTTAGATTGGTTTCAAGCACTATAACTTCTTAACCTTTTTAAACATTCCTCTGAAAAACTTTGAAACTTTCCTGGTTCAGGATACCTCCATGGCATATACAATTTCAAAACAATTTCTCTCTTTCGTTCTCCCAGCCCCACAAAAAAAATAAAAATAAAAATCCACAGGGGTATGGGAAATTGAAAAATTCTCCTGACTCCCCCCCGCAACACACACACTCTCAAGTCTGAGGATACCCATTTCTTGTGAACTATTGAATGGATTCTATAGATATTTTTCAGATTCATTATTTATATTCACCTCTGTGAGGTACAGAATACAGGGAAACTGAAGAGATAAGTATGTCCTTTCATTTTGCTTTGTATTTGTTTTGTTGTTTTTTACTATATTAGAAAGAAAGATCTTGCAGAAACCTCTATGTACCATTTCTTTTTTATTTTATTTTTATTAAAATCCGTCAGTATTTACAAGTATCTTAACAACTGTCCTATTTGTTTTTTCCCATAAAAAATTGTATATCTAGAGAAACAAGTTATAAATTATAAACAATTCTTCTATAATTTGCTTTGTATCGGTCTTTTTACAGTAAGGTTTATTTTACAATCAGAATTCAGACTATACAAAGATTCTATTTTCTTTAACTTACCCTTATCTGCATTCTAAATATACAAATGGAGGCTTGGCAGGCTTGATAGGCTTAGAAGGGACAACTGTCCTTGAAAAGCTCATGCAATTTCCCCAACAATTTTTTTAAAAAAGTGGTTTGTTAAAAGAATCAAAAGTTAAAGGTTTGTAGTACAGAAAACACCCCAGATTCCTTGTGCAAAATACAGCAGGCATAATTCCATCATAAGGGATTATGCCTACAAATATCATCTAATTGTGACATAAAGAATAGAAGTTATAGCCATTAGTGGATCTTTCATTCTACTTAATTGGTGTCATAAACCTTTAGACTTCCATATCTGAACTCATGTTTGGGACACAAAATGAGGCAAACTGTTTATGAATTGTAGGTCAATTTATGAACCAGATATTGGGATTGGAACACAACCCTACCATTCATATGTCAAGAAAATAGAAAGAAGTCTTGACCTTTCTTACACAGATTTCTCTGAATATGTGAAATACACTTGTGATTCAGCTCTTTCTTCTAGATAGCTGTTTTAAAAATTGATATAATGCAATTTTCAAAATACGTTTTAACCAATGACTGAACTATTGTTGCTAATTCTAGATGCAAATGATTTCATTGAATGTCCCCTCCCCATATACACACAAACAATCTGATTTTCAGAGTCCAAGTGATTCAGGTAAATTATACATTTAGTATTTCAGAATTTATCCAACTTTGGTTGGGCATATATATTTGTGAGAACAGATCTTAAATTGTAGTTCCTTCTTATGGTGTGGCTATTCCTTGTTTCATTGAGGAGTCTTGAGTGCAAGCTAGGTTTGTGGCATTATGTTAAATATGACAGTTCCTTACTCTGTTTACAAGGTATGGTGAATAAATGCCTTCTTCCTGAGATGTATGAGCATTCTCCTCTTGCCCGGAAAGGGGTTGAGAACTTGTGCTTTTGCAAACATTCCAAACGATAGCTTGCAATAGCTTGAAGGCTTTACAAGCATTTGATTCAAAAGCTGACCAATACTTGAAGGAGCTACCTAAGTGCCTGCATCCATCACCTCTCTTTCTTTCAACCCATGGGGCAAAAACAGCCTATTGTGGTAGTGACAGAGATGTGAAAACATATGCTCTCAAGAATTTGATGGACCTTGACTTCTAGAGTCTATACCAGAAAACTGGTAATAATAAGCACCTTTTCCTGAAGGGAAATAATTTATTTATTATTACCTGCTGTCAAGATTCAGCCTTCAAGTCCCAGTGTGACTTATAAAAGGGCCTAGACACATACAGGCTTACTCACTGTATGTTCTAATTTTCTATAACTGTTCCAGTGCAGCAGTTAGTTTACCTGTGTGATTGAGGGCTTATATACATGGATGTGCTACTCCCTACATGCACTGGGCACTTCTACTAGTGGATGAAAAAGAGAAGATGCCAAGACTCATGGGATAGGTGAGATATCATACAGTTCCAGAGACATTCACAGATTGGTACATACATAGAAAAGAGCACAATGCAGATGGGAACATTTATTTTATTATGTTATCTAGGGATTACTGAACACTTCCCCGTACAAAAATTGCAAGCAACTCTTTAACTCTTTACACATTTTCATATGGAGAGTAAACTTCAAGAGAAGTGGAAGTAGCATGGTTCTGCTAGATCCATTCTGACACTGCACAGATCTGTGAACCTGACACATTCATTGTGAAGCCTTCAAAGGTACACTTAACTTTGTTCAGCTGGGTGTGTATAGCACACAGCATGATTGTGTGCCACATCACCATCTTGCACAACTGAGAGTCCCAATTGTGTGGTATGTCTATACATATTCAGTTGACTGAAAATAGGTGCCTCTTTGCAGACATTACACTGAAGCTGGGTATTCATAGACTAGATTCAGTGACATGTCTGTAGTTTTCTGTTTTTCTGCATTTCTCCTGTGCATGAAGAATGAGTGGATAGGGCTATTGTTGCATGTGATTAACTCTAGAATGGATATAAATCTTTACTTCTTTCATTTTCACACACAAGACCAAACATGGCAAAGATTTTCTCCAAAATATTTTATGCTTTGCACAGAATGCAATGTTTTCTATGGGGAAAAATGTAAAGACATCTCAGTCTGAACAAGGAAAAAGACTACATAAAAACTCTATGGATATGTTGAGATGTGTCAACACACCCTTTCTCATCAAGGATGAAAATTTGAAAATATTTTCTAAATCTCTAATGCTAAACATCAGCCGGAATCTACTAGGTAGTCATGTATGCGTAACTAAGGCCCTTTCCACATGGGGGGAAAAGCACGGGGTAACACTGGGTAGGACGACCTCACCTGGAGGTCATCTACACTGTGGAGTGTGCTAGGGCGGTTAGAAATGTGGAGTTTCCCCACCTCAAACCGCCCTCGCACGGCAGTGGGGGTGGCGCCACGTGTTTTATAAAGACCATATTTCATGTGGTCTTTATGAAACACGCATGCACTATCCTGTCGCAGCGCCCCATGGGGAATTGCAGGGGCATGCAAGAGCATCCCTGCAGAGCTGCCCGGGGGTGGGCTTCCAGCTGGCGCACTTCTCCGATTGGCGGAAAGCCGCCGGAAGCCGCCAGCCACCATTTTGGGTGCTGCTGGGTGCTGCCGGACGCCGCTGCCGTGTAGAGCGGCGAATGCACACTGCTCCCCGCGGCGACACAGCTACCCGGATTACTGCCCCATTTCCCCACTTTTCATGCCCCCCCATGTGGAAAGGGGCTAAGAGTATATCTTTGTGACTGCTTTGTATTTATGATCCCTACACATCCCTTTGTTTGGAGGTTAGATAAAGATCATAAAAGTCCTCCAATGCTCACTTACCAGTCAGCAGCCACTGCAACTGATAGGGGTCAGTTCTACTATCAAATGAGAAAGAAATGGCTGAGGGCTCCATCCCAGCTCATGCAAGTGATTTCTGATGTTGTGGGGAAATTGTAACAGAGACCCTGGTTCTGTATGTTGCAATGCAAATCACTTATTCAAGTGAGTGGGAACATTAGCCAGCTACTTCCCAGGTAAGAAGGAAACAGACTTCAATTACTCAAAGCAGCTGCGTACTGGTAAGTGGGGAGGGATTGGGCCAGGATTCACTACTTAGCTGTGCAAGTGTGCAAGTGCTGTTCTTGCATCATAACATAGTGCACAGAGAACATTCTAGCTATGATGTTTACTGATCTGTGTTAAAATGTACAGGGCAGGATAGTGATGTGATATGGAACACAGTAGTCTCCAAGACTTTAGATTAGAAAAGACAATAGTTTGCAATAGAACTTGAAAGCGATCTTCTTTACTGACCAAACATGGAATAATTAGACCAGACACAGAAGACTGGGTTGAAAAAGGGCCACATTAACCTGAAATCCATTTGAACCTCAAAAGGAGCAAGCAGGGGAGCAACCTAATGCAGGATCAGCTGAGGCACATGTCAATCCTTGACTTCCTTCCTAACCTTCCACTGAGTGAACCACCTGAGTCCTGAGGACAGCCCAGCAACTGGGTTGCTCCTTGTCTAGCAATCCGCTGGAAGGCAGACCTGAGGAATTCCACCCTCAAGTTGCAAGTGAGGGCAAAGTCCCCAGGTTTCCTTCCCTACCCCCTAAGTCACTGCACTTAAGAGGCAGTCCCGGAGACCTTTCATTCACCAAAAGGGTACCAAGGTGTTCATCGTAACTTTTATTTTTTTCTGTCTCTATTACCTGATACAAACAAAGGACAAATATCTTCTCACCAGGCTGGCCAAAAAGGACTATTGTTCCCTAATGCAAATGCCTCAGAAACAACATATTGCCTCCTCTGATAAATGCGCATTGTCAGCTCTGTAGAGCTCAAGCCACTGAAATACTGTATTTGGATATTAGAGAAAGTGGCTCAGTTCTCGTTCAAAGCATTTCCAATGTCCCTATTTACCCTTCTAGGGGATGCATTGGAGCAATGAGTGTGACCCTCGTCACACCAAACTTGGAAAAATGGCTGACCTCATCAAGATTAATCCTGGCCTAGCCTGAATTACCTGAAGGTCATACAGCACTTGTGAGCCAGAGTGGTGTAGTGGTTTTAATGTTAGACTACAACCCTGAAGACCAATCCCAGCTGAATCCCAAAATGGCAGTTCTGGGCCAGGTACACTTCCTAATTGACCATACTCTAGCCACATAGCAGGGCACATCACCCCTCTGGACATAACCCAGAATCTGGAAAAGATAACAACATTAGTACACAGAACAATATAACCCAAGACTTGATTGGTCAAACATACCTCTTATATGCAAGGATTCTTCAATGTCCAATACACTGGAGTGATCCTGCAACCATACTCATGACAAAAGCCATGGAAGGATCCCTAATCCAAAAAGAATTGGTCCTAAATTTAATACCTTGAAGATTCAACCACTGTAAGGCCTTTGAAGTAACAGTCCATAACTACTATTTGGTGAGGAGCAAAAAATCCATATGACAATATAAAGATCCCCTGACCTGTACATAATTCTGTAAAGCATATACAGGACACAAGGCCAGATTTTGACAAACTCACCATTACCTTCACCTCTACCCCCTCTGACCAGTCTCACTTACCCCCCTCTGACCATTTTGACCAAATGCATGACTCATGGGGAGTTGGAAGAGGTAGAATGAATAACCTATAATGTGACCATGTTATTGCACCAGAAATGGATAGAGGAGATAGCTAACTCCTCAGCTTCAACTCCTTCCTGCTCCCTCAGAAACACTCTCAGCTGAACATCTCTCCTGCCAACACCATGTAGCAATGAGTCCAAACATGGCCTACAATTGCCCACTTCCAACAGAGCCAAATTGCACAGTGGCGATGGTTAACTTGCTCACGTGCCACCTAATCCAGCTCTCCCCAATATCAAACCAAAGGTGGCAATAACTAACTGCCATCTGCTCTCCAATGTCATGTTCTCATTGCTGAAAAATATTATTTGAAATGGGTGTGGAAGAGACAGATGGAGTTTTGAAACCCTGTGGCTCCACATCCCCATGCATGGCATCATGTGATCACTTCTGGCCTCTCCACCATTGGAGGCCAGCAAAGGTGGGTCCTCCTCCATAGAACTTTCACATCTGGAACAGCATTCCCTTGGCAGCACCTTGATGACACTTCGGAAACACTTGGCTCAATTCCTAATTTAGTCAGTTAAAAACACATTATAGTCATCTATGAATTATTGGTATTGCACTTTATAGACAAATTTCAAAAACTGCAGCATTTCTAAAGTATGTGATATACTCTAATGTCTTTTAAATATAAATGGTTAGTTGAACTCTCCCACTCACTTATTAGCCAGTAAACATATGACTCATCCCAAATGCTACAGAATCCCAAATGCTACAACATTCTTTACATAGATTACATAGATTACACTTGGAGCATTTGGTTTCTTTTTTCAAAAAATGTAAATGACTGTAGAGACAAGTATATGTTACGTGTTTGGAATGTGGCATTCATTGACTCTACATTTAAATGTAAAAGTTACCCTCCCCCTTTTGAAGGGAGCAACATAATGTCTATTCTACCAGTTGAATTGTTTGTCAGTCTGTTGTCCTATACAAATCCACATGCTTGTACATAGAGTCACCAGACTTGATGTATTATCTGCTAAGACCAAAATGAAGACTGCAAGTTTGGACTAGATCTATCAAAGTCTACTTTGATAGTACCTTTGATACTACTTTGATACTACTTTGAAACAACCTTTGATCTTTGATCTCCTTTGATAGTATCTTTGATATTGCCTGAACCAATGTATTGGATATTTGTAATTTTCTTGTTCTCTTGCTAGAATGTACATTTATGAAACAATGTTGACCAAGCTTGATAAGTAGATGTACATTGACATCTCAAATGTTTTTCTGCAAATTTGGGATTGATCAGCACTTAAAAGAAAAAAAGAAAAATGCTGATATTTATTAATTTTACATGGTGCTTGGCATGACAAAGTTTATGAGCCACAGATGCTATCTGTCAAATTTCATTTTGTCCAAATCTTAAGCAAATTAATGAACATCTGTCTGGGCTATATGAGATAAATTTCCTAGTAGTTAAAGACGGAGCATTCCATTTTGTGATCAAAAGGTAATCCACAAGACTATAACTTTGCAAATTGTAAGTGGCTCACTAAGATGACCACACACAAAATGACTTCATGTAAATCCCCTTCCTCCATGTGTACAGTGGTACGTGTATGAATTGTGATGATCCGCACAAAGTTAGCTACCTTTGTACTCTTTATTCTCTTTTATTTTCAAGCTAATTTCAAATGGTATCAATTAGAGAGCCCTATTTTTCAAAGAAGTGTTAGATATTTAGTAGAACCTAAAGCCATAGACAGAAAACAAAATGGTATCTATCCAATTGACCAAACACACATTTTTATGTTGGTTTGGAAGAGGTATAAGATGCCTATTGTTAACATTCAATGATGTTATAGTAGTTTCCATAGAAATGTTAGTGATTATCAGTGTCTCAGCACGAATTTGCTTTCCCAGGGCTACTGTTACTGAGCTATGATTAATGAATTAATGCCAAATTTTCATCTTAGTTTTATCATTCACAAAGACATGAGAAAGAAGTCATAGTATATCTTAAGAGCCTGTGATAAGAATCTTTGCAATTTGTTTTGCAATACAGCAGAATTTGCAGGTTGAAAAGCAACTGATAATTGTGAACGGTTGAAAGATAACAAATGGTTATAAGACTTTAAATAGCCTTCTTCTCTAAGATCATTTGACTAGATAAGGAATTAAATTGGCCTTTGGTAATTCTGATCAGCTGGTATCACTGACCTTTTCAACATATGTTGTTTGGAAGGAGGGGAAGGAGGACTCGGAATGTTTAAGAACTGGCATATTATGACATTTAATATTGAACAGCATGTAGTATAAAAGTTTGATTCTAATGGAATATTGTCTAAGGAAGTAAGTATTGGAAAACTTTACGATGAATAATTTCTACAGTTTTATCCCCCCTCCCCATACAGAAAATAAGTATTTCTGCATACTTCTCACTCCCATGTTTGGGCACCTCAAATTTTTTCAGGAAATTATTCTATGCATAAATCTGTGTGTTTTAATGTGAGAATTGTGGAATTTTCCACAGAATCATGATTGTTTCCATACAGCCATGCATGCTTTTTTGCAAGATAACTGTTTCCTGGTGTGGGGAAAGCAATCTTACACAAATACAAACTTACAAAAAAAAAAAAAAAAAAGACACAAAAAATCGCCACATATTTTTTTCCACATCAAAATTGTTGTTATTGTTATTGTTGCAGAAAACAGCAATATTACATAAGGCTGGCTATAATTTTTTGTGCTAGCTTGCAGAATTTTGCACAGAAAATAGCAATCTTGCACAAAAATTCCATGGCTATGGCATGTTTATGGTTTTTTTGTTTTGCACAAATACAATGTGCACACACACAAACAAACAAAAAATGACCAATTTATACGGCTATATATTACCATGCATTGCTAGGAATCTTGGGAGAAAATATCAGCATTCATAAACAACAACAGAAACTACTTCAATGTATGTTATTGGGAAAGAGGTTAGTCTATGCAAAATATTGTAAGAAAATGGAGATCCCACCGGTGGCTGAATGATTTCATAGATTGACAGCAAAAGTGGAAATGGACAAACTTGCAACAAGATTAAAGGGTCATACTTAAGAAGACTTTTTTTTTTAATGGGAATTTTTAATTGACTGCTTAAGAGAAAATGAGGGTGAATTGATGATTTTAGGATTATGAATTTGCATGTTGTTTTTTTATGTTTAATACTTATTTTTAGTGTTATCATGAGAAAGAAATTATGAAAATAATAGATGATTTTAAGTTGTTGCTACTCTAATATTCATTTATACCATAAGTAAAGTTTAAAGAAAGTATGTTAAAATCTATCACTAATTTATAGAATTAATTATCCTGAAATACTATGATTTTATTTGTAATGTTATATATATGTAAGTTGGAACTTAGCAATTAGAATTGTTCATCATTAGAATAATAGAATTATACTAATAATGATTTCTTTTCAGGTGCTTGGTAAAAGGTAAAATATATTGAGCAACAAAGTTAAAATAGAGTTCAAGTAATGATTTTATGTTAAGTACAGTTCTTTAGTTGGAGCTGTTTGCAACAAGGATGGGAACCAATATTTTAAAAGTTCTTGTTTTTCTCTGGTTAGCTTATTTTAGTTAAATTTTGAATGATAGTTTTATTATAGAGGAGTTAGTGGTATTGTTTTATGTATTGCATTGTGTTTTTAACTTGATGTATGGTTTTGTACGATATTTTGTGTGTGTATTTTATGCTTTTATGTTTATGTATTATTATTGTTATTATTACTCTACTAACAACAACAACAACAATAATATATTTTAAAAATTGCCATGTTGAGAACCCACATTTATTTCTATGCAGAATAATTCCCTCAATACCAAATCAGGATGTTTGAATTGTGGGCAAAAACAAGCAAAATTTTCACCACTATGTATGGAAATCCATTTTTTTAAAGCCATGAATTAAATAGCAGTAAATATTTTTCCATACCTGATATTGTTGCTTGTTGTCTGGTAAACATGTTCAGCTAACATTTTCTGGGATGAGTTCAAATGTGTGTGACTGTCAATGCTCTCCTCATGAAATACAAAAGTCCCATGCATTTAGATGATAAGGGCCTAGAAACAGGGCAAACATACTTACAGAGTGCCTTTGTCTTTAGTCCCATTAAAAGTGAGAGTAATGATTCCAGCTCACACATGGAATTGAGTTTGTGGAGCTGTGGCCTCATGATATCATTACAATCAGTGTAGCTCCTGATTAGCTGAAATCATGTTCTAAAGAATAAAAACTAAGAAGGAAAAAAAGCAGCATTGGCATGGGGACAAGCACAGAAAGGTACATTGAGGTTTACGAGAGTTAATTAGTTCCTTCAGTTTATGCTATTTTGGTTTGTTTGCTAGAGTATATTCAGGGCAGCTCTAGGTAAAACTTGAAATTGATAATCCTAGATATTGAGATAATCTGCTTTAGAAAAAAAAATACTGCTTCCTAGTCCAATATATATATATTACACCATATAGAGTCATGCTCTTAAAAGAAGATAACAAAATGATGCCTTTCTTTTTAAAACAGAATACCCTGTTTTGGTCTTACCTAAAGCAGAAAGTTCCCCTTCCCCCAGTGGTGAATCATTTAGATACTATATATTTAATTTGCTTAATAGATGACCTTGTATCTGAGATACAAGAGAGGACCTTCCTGAAGACCGGACATGCGGAGGAGCTGCCTGATGAGGAAATCAGTTCCGTGAGCCAGGAAAGTGATGCTTGGAGGAATGTCACACGGAGAAGTAGAAGGGCCAGGAAGGAAACAGAGACTCTCAAACTACAGAATCGCTTCAACATTCTTGGTGCTGTGAATGATGAGGAACACCAGAAGGAGGGAACACAACATCAGCAAGAAGGAATCCGACTTCGGCAACTGGAACTTGAACACCAACAGGACAGCATCCAACATCGGGAAGACCAGCACTCCCGGCCTCAACACAATGCCCAGGCAATCCTGGAAGAATCTGCTTGTCGAAGAACCCCGGACAGGCCTCAGAGGAGGCGAGTTCTGGTGGTTGGGGACTCCTTGCTCAGAGGAACCAAACCGGCAGTTTGCAAACTGGACAAGCTCAATCGAGAGGTCTGCTGTCTTCCTGGGGCCAGGAGAAACCACGTAACAGAGAGGCTAGCCAGGCTGGTCAAGCCCACTGACCGTAAGCCCCTCGTTTTGGTTCACGTTGGAACCAATGACACGGTGAAGCGCAGCTTCACCACATCACAAAGGACTACGAGCTTATGGGGAGAAAGCTTAAGGACCTTGGTGCGCAGGTGGTCATTTCATCAATCCTCCCTGTTCAAGGATATGGTGCACGAAGGGAAAGGACAATAGTAGAGGTCAACAGCTGGCTCCACACATTTTGCCACCACCAACAGTTCGGTTTTTTGGATCATGGCTTGAAATTCCAGGAACATGGGCTTCTGGCAAGGGATGGGCTGCACCTCACGAAACTTGGCAGGAATGTTTTTGCAAACAGTCTCACAAGGAGGATTAGGAGGGCTTTAAACTAAGTACAACTGGGGAGGGAGACAAGATTATTCAGGACAAGGACTCGGCAAGTGCAGGGGAAAAAGGCCCAAATGATATTGGCCAAATAGGAATAGCATCCAATCGTGGGAGGGGTGGGAACAATGCTATGGGACTTGCAGGAAGGGCACGGGGACTTAAGTGTCTCTACACTAATGCACGGAGTATGGGAAACAAACAAGATGAATTTGAACTCCTAGTACAACAAAATAAATATGATTTGATAGGCATCACTGAGACCTGGTGGGATGAGTCTCACGATTGGAATGTAGGAATAGAGGGGTATAGCCTTTTTTGTAGAAATAGACCAAATAAGAAAGGAGGAGGAGTAGCCTTATATGTCAAGGATGTTTTCACCTGTGAAGAGATCCACGACTGGAACACCGGAAGCCAGGTCGAGAGCATCTGGGTAAGAATTAAGGGAGCGAGAAACAATAGGGATATTATAGCGGGGGTTTACTACAGACCTCCAAGCCAGACTGAGGACCTCGATGGCGCTTTCATAGACCAAATGACTACACATTCAAAAAGGAGAGATACAGTAATAATGGGAGATTTCAACTACCCAGATATATGTTGGCAGTCAAACTCTGCAAAGGCGGCAAGGTCCAGCAAGTTTCTTGCTTGTCTTGCAGACAATTTCATGGTCCAGAAGGTGGAAGAGGCGACAAGGGGATCAAATATTCTGGATCTGATCCTGACCAACAGGGAAGACCTTGTTAATGACGTAGAACTGGTTGGATCTTTAGGAGAAGTGACCATGCCCTATTAGAATTTGGCATTCAGTGGGGAAGAGAAGGCAAGTGTAGCCAGGCATTCGTCTTTGATTTTAAAAAAGCAGACTTCTGTAAACTGAAGGAGCTGCTGGCTGAAATCCCGTGGTCAAGAATAGTCAATGAGAAAGGAGTTCAGGATGCATGGGAGTTCTTTAAAAGGGAGGTACTGAAGGCACAGGCTAAAACTGTGCCATTAAGGAGGAAAAATGGAAGGCATCTGAAGAAACCAGAATGGTTGACTAAAGAACTCTCAGCTGAGCTAAGTGTTAAGAGAAACATGTACAGGAAATGGAAGAAGGGGGAAACCACTAAAGAAGAATTTAAGCAAGTAGCCAGGAGATGTAGGGAGAAGGTCAGAAAGGCTAAAGCACAGAACGAACTTAGGCTGGCCAGAGACATTAAAAACAATAAAAAGGGCTTTTTTAAATACGTCCGCAGCAAAAGGAAAAAGAAGGAGACAATAGGGTCACTGCGCAGGGAAGATGGTGAATTAATAACAGGAGGAAGAAAAAGGCAAAACTCCTCAACACCTTCTTCGCCTCAGTTTTTTCCCAAAAGGATAAAAACACTCAACCTGGCGGTTGGGGAGCAGGTGAGGAAGTGGGGGAAATGCAGCACAGAATAGATAGAGAGGTAGTACAGAAATACCTGGACACACTGGGTGAATTCAAGTCTCCAGGGCCAGATGAATTGCATCCTAGGATTTTAAAAGAACTAGCAGAGGTCATTGTGGAACCTCTTGCTATAATCTTAGAAAACTCTTGGCAGACCGGAGAAGTTCCGGCAGACTGGAGGAGGGCAAATGTTGTCCTCATCTTCAAGAAGGGAAAAAAGAGGACCCAAATAATTATCGCCCAGTCAGCCTGACATCAGTACCTGGAAAGATCCTGGAGCGGATCATCAAACAGTCAGTTTCTAATCACTTAGAAAACAATGCCGTAATTACGAAAAGTCAACATGGATTTCTCAAAAATAGGTCATGCCAGACTAATCTTATCTCTTTTTATGATAGAGTTACTTGCTTGATAGATGAAGGGAATGCTGTGGACATAGTATATCTTGATTTCAGTAAGGCCTTTGACAAAGTTCCCCATGACATTCTTGCAAAGAAGCTAGTAAGATGTGGACTGGACAGGGCTACTGTCAGGTGGATTTGTAACTGGTTGACTGACCGTACCCAAAGGGTGGTCACCAATGGCAGATTCTCATCCTGGAGAGAAGGGACTAGCGGGGTGCCACAGGGATCTGGGCCCAGTGCTGTTCAATATCTTCATTAATGACTTGGATGAAGGAATAGAGGGCACGCTGATCAAATTTGCAGATGACACCAAATTGGGAGGGGTTGCTAATACACCTGATGACAGGATCAAAATTCAAAAGGACCTGGACAGATTGGAGAGCTGGGCCAAGGCTAACAAAATGAATTTCAACAGAGAGAAATGTAAGGTCCTACACTTAGGCAGAAAAAATGGTATGCAGAAATATAGGATGGGGGACACGTGGCTGGCTAACAGTACGTGTGAAAGGGATCTAGGAGTCTTCATAGACCACAAGCTGAACATGAGTCAGCAGTGTGATGCGGCAGCCAAGAAGGCCAACGCAATTCTTGGTTGCATCAATAGGAGTATGGTGTCTAGATCGAGGGAGGTATTGGTACCACTTTATTCTGCTTTGGTTAGACCTCATCTTGAATATTGTGTCCAGTTCTGGGCACCCCAATTCAAGAAGGATATGGATAAGCTGGAGCAGGTCCAGAGGAGGGCAACCAAAATGGTGAGGGGCCTGGAAGCCATGGCCTATGAAGACAGATTTAGAGAGCTGGGTATGTTTAGTCTGCAGAAGAGAAGGTTGAGAGGGGACATGATAGCCATGTTTAAATATTTGAAGGGATGTCATGTCGAGGAGGGAGTGGGCTTGTTTTCTCCTGCTCTTGAGACCAGGACAAGGAGCAATGGATGCAAGCTGCAGGAGGGGAGATTCCGCCTGAACCTCAGGAGGAATTTCCTGACAGTCAGGGCTGTCCGACAGTGGAATGTGCTGCCACAGAGTGTGGTGGAGTCTCCTTCTTTGGAGGTTTTTAAGCAGAGGCTGGATGGCCACTTGTCGGGAGTGCTTTGAGGGTTTTCCTGCATGGCAGGGGGTTGGACTGGATGGTCCTTGTGGTCTCTTCCAACTCTACATTTCTATGATTCTATGATTCTATAAGGCTGTAAAAGGAAAAAGGATACTGCAAAATCAATGAATGTGGAAACTGATGTGGTACAGCCAACACGCTGTTGGGATTTAATTGTAGCTATGTGGGATTACTTTCAGGTATATATTGTTTGCTACAGATTGATCAGTAATCACCCAGGTGTTTGCATAGGAAAAAAAAAATAAGGATAGTAAACATCACAGTTTGAGATTAATTCACAAATTTACTCCTCAAGGTATTAACTTTTTCTTAGCAATTCCCCATAATTCACTAAGTCTTCCCAATTAATGCTGAAGTTTTTAAACAAGTGATTTGGTGAATTAGATCATTCTTTGGAATTTCTTAGGGTGTGTGCCGCTTCTTGTGGCACATTTGGGAAAATAGGAAGTTCTGTTTCCTCGAAAGAAAAAAAAAGCTAGAATTGGTGAAAATGCTTTACATGGCTTTGTAGTTAGGCTCACTAATCTCTGTGATTTCTTTAGGAAGACAATGGCAAGTGATGGTGAGAGAAAGAACTCTTTGGACCCTCGGTCAGAAAGAAGATCTAGGTTTGGGAAAGGAGGAAAAAAGTGAGTCTTTGAATGGAATGAGGCTGGGCTGTAATTTGATAACTTAGTAGAAAGCCAAGGCCTTTATATATCCATGACCCTTTAAGGTCAGAAAAGTAGGTATCTCTCCTCCCTCCAGAGGACAGTAAGGAAGGAAAGTGTTTGGAGTGTTTATATTGATCATCTTTTGGACTGCTTTCTATGGGGTGTAGCTGTGGGTGCAAAATGAGGAGGTGTTCCTCCAAATGAGAATCCTGCCTACCTCAGTGAAATTTTCCTTTAATCTGCAAGTTTCTAACACTGCAGAGAGTGAGACATTAAAAACTTTAAACACTAAGAACTCTTATGTTTGCTGTATTGGTAACTTTGTCTGCCCTTTTTCTTTGATGCCTAAACTCTGTTTCTAAATGTTCAACTGAAGTTTTAAATTGCTGCAATGCTAGAAATTTGTGGAGTGAAAGAAAATTTCATTTGGAGGCAGACTGCTTATTTAGAGGGGCAGTGCCCTCATTTCCCACACACACCCATGGTGACACTCCATGCCATAACATATAATCATGTATAATATTATTTGGAATAAGCTGCAATAAACTGGCTCACAGAGTGCTATGTATATTTGATTAGTGAAACGAAAAGCTTTCCTTGCCCCCTCATCTTATCTTTCTTCCTTCCTCTCTTTATTTTTTTTTCTTTCTCTACCTTTCCTATTGTCCTTTTCACCCTCCTCTTTTTTCCTTGAAGCCAAGGAACGGTTGAGAGAACTGGCCTAAACTGTGAAGACAATCATAAAATAAAAGATTGTTTGTCTGATAATCTGGTTTCTAATATCTTGCCCTTTTGAGTTTGTAGAATCCTAGAGTACCATTGCTTAGTGTTATTCTAAGTTCTCCATTGCATATTGTGAAACTTGGATCTTTCATTGTCTTGCTGTGAAAAGAAGAGAATTTGCTCTGGTGGAAAGTGTGATAGTTTCTGCCTATTTTCTTTCCCCTCTGCTAGCTTGTGTACTTATTTGATAACTACTCCCATTGGTCTGGAACAAACATCTTTGGCTGTAGAGAAAGATGATCTCTCCCTTCCACCTAGCAGAAGCACTTAGGACCCACATCAATGAACAGAATCTAGAAGAAACCAAACAATTTAATTTAATTTCTTAAGCTTTGCATCATCTATTGATGGGAACAGTGTTTATAATCATTGTTCTTGTTGTTGTTATTGTGCGTCTCTAAGTTGTTTCTGACTTATGGCAACCCTAAAGTGAGTCTATACTGCTTATTTATGATCAGACAACAGTAAAAAGAAAAAGAAAAAATCAAATTCCTAAGCTGCAACATTTTACACAGCCAAATGTCTGTTTTTTAAAAAATCTTCTCTTGCCATCATGAAGTCCTGATTACGAAAAAATACAGTAATAAAAGAAAACGATGAGGCACTTGGATTGATTGATGTTAGAACAAGTAAATTACTATACTTAGGTCACTGAGTAACCCAAAAAAAAAAAAAAAAAAATCTCTGGGAAAATTACAGTAAAAGTTAAAACCAGAAAATATTCACATCAAGTGATAAAATAATAGAATCTGGCATAATAGAAAAGCAGTATCAGGACAGTCAGTATAGCAAACTCAAAACAGTTCTTGAAATTTTATTAAACATTTAATAAATAACTAGAATCCTGGTGGTTAATCTAAACAAGAGTAGATCTATTCCATCAATTATTCAATGATGGGTCAACATGTGGGTAAAACAAATTGATTCAATGGTTCTACTCTGATTGGGACAAATTGATTGAGTAGATTGAGGTTCACATCTGTTACAACTAAAAGAGTTGTTTCACAGAAGTAAAACTATGATGTCCTTATTTCAGAGTCTTCATGTGCACACTGATGCACATATGAGATTCTTTTGCATATAAAAATAATGCTTCCAAGGTTTGTTCCATCGGCTGAGATGATAGGGAAGTCACTGTATAATTACTAATGTGAAATGTCTTATGGGTCATTGAAGGCACATGATATGACTACTAGAGAGTACAGCCACGCACCTGATCCTGTTCCTATGTCCTCTGATGTCCATATGGTTGTCTGTAGTAAAGTCAAGTCTGCTTGTTTACAGTGACAATCACATGCTATTCTTTTTGTGCTCGTGACTTGATTGCATGGAAACCTGTGTGATCACATTAGCATATTGAAGTCTAGAGGCAGACCCCAGTAGCATGACCAAATGCTGAGGAAGGGGCCAAAAGTATGACCCCATTCTCTGGTAGTCATATAATGTCCCTTCATATAAGTATCTGCGGTAATATGTCTGTCAGAATTCCAAACATGAGCAGAGTGTTACCATAGAGAGTATGAAGAAACTTTCTCCTTGTCAACACTCTTTTTTAAAGACATCATGATAAACCCTTATATTCTGATGTAACTCAGAAGTGCCACCTAGAGTGAAATGGATTTCAGACTTCAACCAGGAGGCCTAAACAAGCAGATTCCTATCTGAACAAACAACCAGCAACTAAAGTCATTTTCACAATGACTTTACAACTAGTTGGAACTAGCAAAATGTTTTGACATGTAAGTTCAGAGCTATTAAGAAATAGCAGAAATGGAGCTTATCGCTTCATTGAACTATACCTTTTTTACTTTGTTTTGTTTTGTTATTTGCCTTCAAGTTTACTTCAACTTATGACAACCCTATAAATGAGAGATCTCTCAAATCCTAGTGATCAACAGCCCAATTCTGATCTTACAAACTCAGGGCCCTGGCTATCTTAATGGAATCAATCCATCTGTAATGTGGTCTTCCTCTTTTCCTACTTCTTTCTACTTTTCCCAGTGTTATCATTTTTACAAAGAATCATGCAATCTTATCTTAATATCCAGTTTTTTCACTCACTGACTTTCACAACCATATGTAGAAACTGGAAATACTATGCTATGGATGAGCCTCTTGATCTTCTCTCCTCCTGGTGAAGAAGGCAGAAAAAAAGGGGGTGTGCTTGACTGTTTCTGATAGACTGATTGGGAGGAAAGAGGGGAGGGAGAGTGAGAGAGAAGGGCAAATGCTGACTTCCTGGATGGCCTTGTGTGTTGCTGTTCAATCCATTCCACCCTTAACCTGACAGGAAGAAGTAAGAGAAAAAATTTTCCCTCTCCCTCCAGTACCTTTCAGAGAAGTGTGCATTTACTTATTTCTCCCTTCTCTCTCAATTTGAGGACTGTCAAAAACTGTCCTTAACCATTTGAAGTGTTTCATTGGCCATTCAATGATGCTTTTCTTTCTTTTTGGCTTCACAAAGTGTCTTCTTGAAATATTTCATAGCTGCTTACTTCATGAAAGCTCGCAATTCCACAACAGAGAACAGCAGTTCCAATGTAGGAACAAAGCAGTAATCAATCATTATTAAAGACCAGGACTTCAGTGGACTCAGGTTTCCAGAACATGTAGGGTGTGCATGAAGCAGTGATCTTCGTGCCTGGTTGTGGGTTTGAAGCCATGTTTCCCTGATCTCTTTGTCTTTTTCTGTCTCTCTGTAACTCAATTAAATAACATCCACTATTTTGTCAACAAAATGTCCCCATATTAAGCAACCTGGGTTGATCGCATTTGGACAATAGCTTCAAACATTGTATGTTCAGTGGAAGGAAGCTGCTTTATGTCACAGTAGCATAGTATAGCATGCAAGAAGTCTAGAATCTATGAGCATAATTTTTTCCTTGTAAAATTGAAATTTGTCCTGTTGTTGTAAAAGGCACATTATTCATGCCTTGGGTAAGTTTTTGATTTAGTGTGAGCCAGTTAATTTTCAATCTTCACAAATCTTCTGTAATATTCTTTGTGAAATTCAGGTGTGAATATTTTCTAGCACAGGCAATTAGTACCTTGCCTGACTCCTTCTTCTCACTCCTGTCTTTCTTA
Organism: Iguana delicatissima; assembly: GCA_948472985.1. Lineage (NCBI taxonomy): Eukaryota > Metazoa > Chordata > Lepidosauria > Squamata > Iguanidae > Iguana > Iguana delicatissima. Next base: position 586,068 of record CAOKZL010000623.1, read on the forward strand.
TTAAAATGAAGGCCATGTAAATGGAGTGTTGTATTAGAATCTTAACACTAATACATCAGTAACACAGAAAAAAGAAAAGAGATGTAGAATTCAAGGAGCTGGCATCAGAACTCAGATCAGTTACTTTGGCTGAAATTCAGGTATACCCACACACATAGACATCGTTTTTCAGGTGCCGTGAGAGTTGGGATTCTCTTCCTCTCCATACACCATCCAAAGCCCTTGTCTCAACTTATTTATAATGCCCTGAGACCACTCTGTCCAACCATTCCATGCTTCATGAAAACAGGAAGATTGGAGAAATGTCTGGCAAACCCTCCACCAATAGCTAGATGCATAATGATCACAGAAGCACTGAGATTCCTAGAGGACCCCTGAAGACTTCAGTGCTGGGGTGCTTATGAGGCAGGTTAGCTAAACTTTCTCCAATCCTGCCTGTTCCCACCAAAGCATATAATGCCTGTACAAGGCAGCTTCAGGGCTTTAAAGTAAGTTGAGGGTGATGGTCAGCATTGTGTGAGGTCCAATACAAACATCTATGCTATACTGGAGAGATGTTGAATTGAGGCCTCTTTTAGTTCCAGAAGTTCTAGAATGCCTTATTTGTCATGCTGGCTGGGGCATTCAGAAAATTACAATCTAAAAAGTGACTCTGCTGAGCTCTACAGATCCTAATGATGTTGTTCAGGGGGATCTTTAAGATGAACATTTTCTAGAGCTTGTAGCTGTAGCCTAAAATAAATGTCTCTATATTCTTCCAGTTTCCAGTCTAGATGTGACTCCAGTGCCATAAATCCAAATCATAAGCCAAACAAGAGTAGATGCCATTAATGAGAATTACACAAATAGGGGGTTACCTTTCAGCAGTTAATTCAGTGGGCTTATTTTAATTGGATCTGGCCATTACATTTAGGCCACGGTCTATAATTATTTTTGCTGTGTGCCTTCAGGTTTCTTCTAACTTATGGCAACCCTAAAAGAAGTTATCATGGGGATTTCTTGGCAACATTTTTCAGAGGGGATTTCACATTGCCTTTTTCTGAGGCTGGGAGAAAGTGATTTGCTCAAGATCAGCCAGTGGTTTCCATGGCTGACCAAAGATTTGGACCCAGAGTCCTAGTCCAAGCCTCAAACTACTGCCTCACACTGGCTTTAGAGTCTTTAATATCTATAGATTATTTGAAAAATATGCTTGCCCAGCTTATCTGAATTCTGGATTTTTTCTTCTTTCGTTCTTTAATACTCTAAAAAGTTGTACCCCACACATCACCTTGGCCAGGAAGCCTTCACAGAATAACTACAAAGAAGGTGTTTGTGGAAGGAGGGATAAAAAATGAAAGGGAGAACTTTTGTTCTCCTTCACGCTATTGTTTCATCACAGTCAACACAGACTTTCTTTCAAGATCAAGTTAAGAAGTTCAGATCTTTATCAAAAGGTAACGATCCCATTAAATTACAAGACAAGTCTAAGAAGGTTACCTTTCTAATTAGGCTTCCCTGTTGTAAACAACGTGGGATTTTATCTATAAACCTATAGCAATTGTCAGAGAGTGAGGAAGTTACTTCTAAGTAAACATGTACAGTACTGGATTGTATTGTTAGACATACTGCTATCACCAGGTTTATGCTTTATCTTTGTAGAATGGTTCTTTTGTTAGATTTGAAAGACATTCATAAATTGTGGAGTCTTTGGTATTGTTATATTTCATTAATCTTGGCATCTGAGGTTATAATGAAAAACATGTATTTTCATTAAAAAAAACCCCTCTTCACTACTTTCACCTTTTAACGCTTTATCTCCAACTGTTTCTCAAATGATCACAGATTCTAACTAGAAGTTTTGCTTTTCTGTTAAAATATTGTTTCCAAACGTTAGAAATCAGTTCTTATTAAAAAAAAATCTAGGATGAAAAATGAATGTTCTTAACGTCTTTAATTTACCAATAATTTTAATAAACTATCAACACTGAAATCCTATAGCATTCTGTGATGTCACAGAAGCTCATACAATATAAATAGAACATTCTCATGAGCAAACAATTTCGAGTTTGATTGAGGATCTGCCTTCCAGTAGTTTAAGTACTCCACTCCTACAAGCTGCCCCCACCTTATTTTTAGAGATCCCTTCCTTTCTCCTTAACCACAGCACAGTCTATTCAAGCAGGCCCATTGACTTTTTGTTTGACATTTTCAGTAACCGGTAGATAATATCTTGGGGAAGAAGAGCAATGATCTCTCCTTCTTCAGCTTAGTTGCATCTACTTAAATCTGTTTTTATAGAAAAAGCAATCTAAACATTTAAATGCAGCAGTTACTAAGGGAAGGGAAACACTAAACATCTGTAATGTCATATGAGAATTATGCAGTTTATCAAGGTGTCAGGTTGTTCACATTGTAAGTATCAGGAGAACAACTGTAGGGTTTCTTTATGTCACGCTCCTGCTTGTTGAAAAGATTGAAGTATGATTTTTCTTTTTCAGCTGATCATCCTCCTAGCTTATGCATACTTGATCAAGCATTCTAGAATTCAGCTGTATAATAATGTATCAGACTGATTCACTTTCCCTCTCCCTGTCCCCTCCCACCTCACATGAACAACCAAACCTCTTTTGCACTTCACACATATAAAACTAACATGGCATCCTCCCAAGTTATGAAGGCTGTGGGGATTGCACAACATTTTCTAAATGAAGACATATTTAATTCCCATTCTGTTAGGAAGGCAAACATTATCTGAGGTTTCTGAATTCTCTGTGTGGAAAAATTGTAGAAAAACTCAAACCTTGTGAGTTTTTACCCCTGCATAAGAAAGTAAGGATCAGTACTTTCCTCCTCCTCCTCTTCTGTAGCAAAACCCACTGGATTCTCTTTAAAACTCTTACTGTATTGTGTGTAAAAATTAGGAGGGATGTTTTGGGGCAAATGCATATTTTCTACAAAACACAATGGCTGAGATCCTTCTTTGTAGTTACTTTTGCTGATTCCCCCCTTCCCGCTCTCCTACCCAAAAAACCTCTTAGATTTGGCAGTATCTCAAATGAAGAGTTTCCAAGGCACTGCAGATCAGGCAGCTGGGAAATGATGGCTGACAGGGATGAGAAGACCCAAGGAGATCTCCCCAGCTGCCTGTCTCAACATGCCTTCTGAATGGAAGAGCACTGCAGTTGTCATTTTCCAGCTTCCTGATTTCCAACATCCTGGAATCCGTTCAGTTAGGGTGCTGCCTGGCTTAAGTAGTAAGCTTTAGGGGTCACATTCAATTATTAATGACCATAAACATGAATCCAAAAAGTTATTAGACCACAAGTCTGAGTTATAATATCATAAATACTCAACGGGATACCAGCCAATGTTTTTCATACATAAAAAATTCACAGTTTTCTAAAAAAAAAAAAAGTTCAAAACCTCTTATAGTCTCACTCAGCACAGACAAAACATCTCATGTTTTGTCCTTAGGTCTGAGAATGATTTTTTTTTTTTTTAAAAAAAATATTATTTACATCACTGTTTGCCATACAGATTGTGAAAAGCAAAAATGGCCAGCTAGTTCTCATTCCATTTCTCATCTGATATAGCAAATATGTGAGAGCCAGCATGCTGTGGTGGTATGATTATTTGAGTAAAATTCTGGAGACCAGGGTTCAAATCCCCACTCAGCCATGGAAACCCACTGGGTGACATTGCACAAGCTGAATTTTCTTAGGCTTATAGGAAGGCAAAGGCAATCCCACTTTGAACAAATCTTGGCAAGAATATCCTGTGATCAGCCAATCATGCGAACAATGTTCAAAATAGTGGGGAAAAGGTTGTAAAACTTTTTTTAAAAAATGCTGAGAAATTTTGATGAGAAGAATCTGGAACCAATGAGAATCTTCACCATTTGAGACATATTCTGCACAAAATTCTCAAGTGGTTGTTTTGCACAGAAACTCATATTTTCTATGCAGGAAAATAATATTTCATTGCAGAAATATTCATTCCCATGCAAATGTTGTTTTCTATGCAAGTAAATTATGTGTGAATAATTGTGAATAAATTCTGATAGCATTCTCTGTGCAGAAAAAGTTTTACACAAAAATGAATATTTCTACACTGAAATATTATATACACACATAAAAAAATCACATGGGATTTCTTTTTTTGAAGAATATGTCCCAGATTGTGAACAGCCTTTGAAAGCTGCATAGTTTTCAAATCCTTGCTTATAGAGGGAAGAAAATTGCTGAAATTTGAAGCACAATGTAGTGGTTTGAGTTTGCTGTGCAGCCATATTTCCCCCCCCCAGATGTTTCCCATTTTTCTTCAGTCATGGGATTGTTTGTGATTATACTTTTTGCAGTTCCAACAAGTTTGCAGTACTCCAACAAGTTAAAATCAGATTTCCCGAAAGTCAGGGTCCATATTTGATTGTACTCTCCTTTGCCCTGTCCCACAATTGTGATAGCACACATTATAATTATGATTAAAAACCACAACTTATGTGATGTGCTAACATACCTTTTTTGCATTCAGCTTGGTAGGCTGCAAACTGTGCAGACCTATATTTTAGAGTGCATATGGAGCTCTCAGATGTTTTAACTATGGCAGAAACAATCTTCTGGTTTCAGTTGAATCAGATTTTCAAACCATGTTTGATCGTAATTTCCATTGGCACTTGATACTCTCCTAGTTATGACTGGTTTGCTGTTGGAAGCATCTGTTCCAGCAAATAACAACGGCATATCATCTAATGGGAGAAAATGGGTGATGATTTTATTTTTTATTGTTCTTTAAAATGTGTTTCTTGTGGATCTTCAGTCTAAATCTGGTCAGATTAAAACAATTTGCATATGGAGCACTCTACAGATGGCTCAACAGAGGTACACATGTTTGTGTATATCTGGCGAAGAGTTGCCTCGTTTGGGCTTGCTATGTGGCCAAGTTTCATATGTTGCAGGCAGAAACCAGGAATATATAAGGCATATCTACTGACAATAATGGTCATTCTTGTGAATAAGAGGCCATGTGATGGAGCCAGAATTGCCACTCTTACTTTTTGTTTTCTCATATAGAGTCACAGTTGTATTTTCTCCCATTATCAACAACTGGAAACTCTTAGGGAAAGATTATTTTGGCTGGAAGTTGATGTACACAGATGGTACCACCAGCTGTGTGCACTCTATTTCTTTTTGGTCATCTGATATATGTCTCTTTTTCATTTTATGAGTAATTATACAACGGGAGAAGCAGAAATAGGAAAAGTACTTTATCAAGTTGCAAACAATCTACTAACAAATCTTGAAGCAAGATCAGTATTGCCACTACAATCATCACTATATTCTTTAAAATTTTATTTAGGTCATGAATGAACTGCATTTTAGCACTGTTGGTGGGACAGTATCATCCACTTCACTTGAGGAAAGCAGGCTGAATAAAAGTGTGAAGCATGGATTGACTAGAATATAGAACACTATCCTCCAATGAAAGGGAACAGACAGGTCTCCACATGATCTAGATCTACCACCTGAAGTAATTGCCCCAATCTGCCTAATGGCAGGGCTGGTCCTGAGTAGGATTATTAAGAATTTGCAAAGTAGTGCCAGGATTCTACATCAATTTAGGAGGAGTGTGACACTGTGATTGCACAACTCTGTGTGCTCACCTGGGAAGGGAGGGAGGAGACAATTTATATGATGAAGAAGCTGGTGATCTTGGCTTGGAGAGGAAGAAATGAAAGTGCAGCCATTCACTTTTTCTTTCTCCTGGGAACCCAAATCAGCCACATCTTCAATGTTTGAATTACGTAACCCATCCATCTTCTTCCTATCAGTAAGCAGAAGCAACAGTGATGGCAGTAGCCCCTCTTGCTCGGCAGCTGTGAAGGGCATTTTGGATGGGTCACAAATGATTACAGAATAGTTCCATACACCCTGTGAAAAAATGCATAAACATGTATAAGCCATACTTTATACATGTATATATCATTAGCAGGATGCTTTCCCTATGTGTCTGGACCAATTAAGCCCATCAAATAGTAAAGTAGCATGTATCTGCTAGAAAAAACTCAGTCAGTTTACTACATTGGTGAAGGTGGCATAGACAGTGGCAGCAGGAGGAAAAAGGCCACAAGTACTGTGACCATGAAGGAAATACGCCATTGGAGAAGTAGGCTGCTCACAGATGGTAGATTTTCAAATCTAGATCATGCCCGACACCGGTGTGAACATGTGGGCATGGAAGAAGATGGCAAGAGATAAAAGGCCACAGATGAAATGGCTGTGAAGAAGGTGGGGATTGGAAAAGTAAGCTGCTGACAGCTGGCAGATGTTGTCTGCCTACCCTTGGAAAAAGTGTAACCACTGGTGCAGGCTACCATCAGGAAAGCGGCCTAAATAATCAGTTACTATTTTATTTGAGTGAAATCTATGCATTTTTGCAGCATTTCATTCAAAACATACATAATAGAGGTAGAGTTTTTTGAAGTAACACCTTTGGGTGGGGAGGAGGTCTTTATCATGTTATATCTTCATTAACTTTGCAGTGAGAATTTAAAGTGTGGTGTATAAAGGGGGAGAAAAGGTTGATTGAAAGCAACTGAACCATGACTCTTGAGTGGTGTATGAGAATAGTTCCATTGTCAGTCATACTGTTTCATCTGTGGAGTTCCTGAGAGGATCACCTGGTACCAACTTTGATGTCATCTCAGTGCCAGGCAAAGACATTTTTCTTTGCTTGGGAATTTCATCCTGTCCTATAAGCCACCTTGATTATGGTTTTATCTGTTCTTCTGAGTGTTATGGCCTTGTGCTGATTGCAGTTGCTTCTCTTTTATTTTCATTTCTGTCATGCGTTTTTTTTTTAAATCTATATTTTCCATTTATATTGTTTTGTTGCATGCTGTCCAGAGGATTTCTATCAATGGACAGCATGGGCATTCTCTCAATAAATCTAAGAAAGAAAGAAGAAAACTCCTCTTAGCAATTTTAGAAACGACACCAAGCTTTACAGAGAAATACTTGTGGCTAAGAATGCCTGGGGGAAAAGAAATCAGTCTGAAACTGAACAGTGGATAAAGAACTGTCTAGCTGTGAGAGAACATTGACTATACAACTGTAAGACAGCGCTTGAGCAGCCTTCTGACTTTATAGGACATACTAAAATAGAGTGTCAGACTGTTGACACACTTTGTGGAGTCCACTCTTGACATCATGCTTCACACTCTGTGCCTTCCAAGTTCTTCTCTTTCCTTCCCTGTTTTTCCTCCCCTCTTTTTTTTATATTATTATTATTACTGGACTTTCTGATGTCTCTCTTCTTTTTCTGTAACATATATCCCTATGTTGTGTGATAAGAAAGATGATAGAGGGAGGGAGAGAGGGAGGAGTGGCACTCAGATACTAAGTATTCAAAAATGTCAATAAAATTTAAGCAAAAGGCTTAATTAAAAATTAAATATTTACCTTCAGTCCTGTGGTGAGTCTGTTTTATGAATCTGTTTAATTTTCTCCTTCTTTTAATTTTAAGCGCATCACTTCTCTCTTAATGTTTCTGTTCAGGACTCAATATGTAGTATCATGGACTTCTTTTATCCTTCCTGAGCAGCAAACGAGGAGTTAATGGCAGTGGATTTAAAAATACAAACATACTAAGCTATTACCATATTTGCATGCATTCCACACCAAACAAAAAAAAAGAAAGAAAGAAAGAAAAAAAGAAAAGAAAACAAAGCAAGTGATAGTGATGTTGATTAAGAATATTGAAAGCAAGTGCACTTAGCTTTCATCCACAGATTTGGTGTCACAGAATTTCCTCCTCATATTAAAATGCAAAGCTGAAGTGAATAATTTTTCTTAAAATGGCACCAGTACTTTCTCAAACAGTTGTCTGTTGACAGTGTTTAGTACAAGTCAAGAGTTATAAGGTTTCTCTGTATTGTTTTATAAAATATTAATATAAATTTTACAATTGATAGATCCCTTGGAAACAGTACATTTTCATGGGATCTGCTTTTCTGTGAGTTTATGTGTCATGACACACTTTTAATGGGTGAAGGATGATGTCTACATGGAAAGGCAAAGCATAGGGATCAGCCTTTATTGTGAAACTGTTGTCTCCTCAATTCTCCATCCCATATGTTGCCTTCAAGTTGACCTACAGCAACCCTGTGAATTACACATAAATTTCATAGGTTTTGGTTTTGCCAATTTCTTCCTCTGAAATATAGCCTACAGCACTTGCTATTCATTGCTGGACTCCCATCCAAGTACTAACCAAAACTTCCAAGCACAGAAGAGATCAAGGGCCTTTATGGTATTTAGGCCATCTCTCCTCAATTCTAGATGGATTCCCCCCCATCTGACTTATTTTTTAATGAATCCTACCTAACTGGTCATAGGGATGGTTAAAGAATTTGGTCTTGTGGGCCTTTCCAGTGGGTGTTTACCATGAACATGTCTAGATAGATAAGTTGTTGCTGTTAAACTGACATGGCTGTTGGGTATATGACATACAGGACTGTGTATATGATTGGTCAAGGAATCTGTGCTTTGCTAATTCCCATGTGAAATTCCTGAGTGGAATGAGTATTCTTGGAACTTGTCCATCCAACAGTATTGTTCAGATCTCTGAAAGTTGTGATGTTGTACTCAGCTAGGGGGAAAAAATTAACATGTATATTTCAACACATATTTTGAAAGAAAGCAACACTTTAAATGCATATTTCAATCTATTGCACACTCAGAGATTGGAAAGTTACTTTTAAAATGTAATTAGCTACCCAGATAGTCAGGTGCTGCCATGGCTACAAAGTTTCAAAATGAACTTTTTTCCATATTTCAGAAGTAAATAACAAAGATACTTTAGCTGCTTTTTGAAAAGCTGCTGGCCTGTGGTAGAAAGCACATCCACCCCTCTCCAACTTGCTATCAGCTTAACACCCACAGTAGGTCGCAAGGCACAACACATGCCAGCATATGTGATAATCCTCTTCCATCATTTAGTAAGGCTACAGCTTCATAACTTTAACAGTAAGTAAAATGTTGCAGTGAAAGTGAAAAAGAAGTAAAGTTATCTTTTGTTAAGTTACAGATGCAAGACAATATAGTTACACCTTCATGGGAAAATGTAATTACAAGTAACTGGTTGTGTGTAACTAGTAGAAGAGAAAGAATATTAGCTGTTAATTTTCTGGCTGAAAAATGGTTTCCTGACACTTGGTAAACTCAGGCAGGAAAATCACACAGTTGTGAGAATTTGGGGGCATTTTTGCTCAGTATTGCATACCCTGAAGGGCTTTAGGGAATTGTTCTGTAAAGAAATGCAAGCAGATTTTTTTTTTTTTTTTGCATGAGAAATCTGGTGGTTTGTGCAAAAAAAAAAAAAAGGTTTTAGACAGCCATTTATATATGCATGCATGCATGCATGATGGCTCTTTTCTACACAAAACAACCCAGAAAGGGTTGCACTAAACTCCCAGAAGTTTTGTACAAAATATTGCATGTGGTTTTGCAGTGCAAGACTGTTATTTTCTGTGCAAGGTTTTCGTTGTGCAAGATTGCTTTTTTTAATTTCCATAGAAAATAGCAATCTTGCACATATGTGCACACATTCATCCACATCCACATGAATGCCTGGAAATAGTGTTTTTGTGCAAAACCCCACAATTTTCATAGAATCCCTCAACTCTCCACTTGTATTTCTGTGCAGAATGCTTTTCCAAAATACTTCAGCATGTATGAATTTGAGATGAGAACGATAAAGAAATTATTCAACATACCTATTAAGTAGGTACTTCAAAATAAATGAGAGGCAGCTTGCATCCTCTTTGTTCTCCTTCCATCTTTCTGCATCCTTAGAAAACATCAGCTAGAGAGTGGAATCCTTCTAAGCAGCAGAAACTGTTGTTGATAACATTGCAGGATAACAGAAGAAATCACCCAAAATCAGGCAGTGACATCTGACTGCATGAGGCTTCTCACTTGTCCAGGTTCCCTCTGTCTAATTTGAGGCCACTACTCCCTTCATATTTCCATTTCATGTGACACATCTCATCTTCAGAAAAGAGATGTAAGAGGCTCTGTGGGATGAATAGAACAGCAATATTGATCATGTGGCTACCATATATTTGTACAATTGTGGGATGCAATTCATATTTAGATTTGTCTTTTGAGACAAATTGGGGAGAATTAAAATTATGTGTTAAACAAAGATTAAAAAAAGCCATACGCTAGAAAAAAAAATCACTCTTCCCTAATTGTCTCTTATCACATATTTACACATCTTTATAAGTGCAGCAGAGTTGTGAGATGAATCCAATAGAAGAACAGACTGCATTATTCTGCTGTAATATCTAAAAGGTACCCCAGAGAAAGCTTGTTTTGTTTTGGTGTCTTTAACCAGAATTCAGTGTATTTTCTCTTCTGACTACATTGGAGCATTCCCAGCAATACTGATTTCATTTTATCTTCCTGAAACATCAATCTCTCAAAAGACTCATCCTCATGTTTTTAATTCTTTCCCCTTTAAAATAAAGCAAAAGAAGTATTGGAAGAAAATGGCTCTTGCCCTTTAAACATATCACCTCTAGCCCAGATCATTCTGGGTGAAGGGTTTCTCAGAAATAGTCTTTGAATTCACAGGCATGAACCAGTGTGGCATGAGGGACAAAATGTTCAAACTGTGCTGTACTGGATTTAGATGGTGGGAGCAATGGGCACTAAATGCTTGGCAGGAAGGTGTGGTGACATTCTCTGTATGAGCACTGATAATCAAAGCATTGTATGGAGTGAATGCCACTTCAGTTTTACTAGCTTTTTATGTGACGTGGCATATCAAATCTGCCAAGCCAGAGACCATCTGGAAACAGGTCAGCAGAATGGACTCTGACACTGTTTGACAGACAACAACAAAGACAAAGGACCAAAAAGGGAACAGAACTGGCCTACATACCAGGAGATTAGCTGAAACAAACACATTCTCATTTTGTGAGCTGCAATTATCTGTAACCTAATAAATGCCGTCAATAGCTGCCTTGAGGAATCTGAAATTTGTTTGAAAGTCTACTCCCCCCCCCACGTTGCTGAATTTTCTCACATGCAAAATCCATGTGCTGCTGAAGGCACAGAACTCTACCTTGAAGCTACTCTCTGTATCACTTCAATTTTATTCTTCACATCCAGCAACAAAGATGGCTATATGTTTTTAATCCTCCTTTAGTAGATAAAAGCATATACTTAAACGAGCTCTGTTAGGTATTTTTTAGAATCATCTTTGGTTCTGCCAAAGCTATTTTTGTTCACTATAAAATAAATATGTGTCCTATATGTTGTCCCATTATATACATGTCATATTTGCTGATGTTTTGACCTAAGATCATTTCAGCCCTACACTGTTATAGTGCCATTATTCCACTTTCAACATCCCGTGGAATTTTGGGGTTTGTAGTTTACTAAAGCCAAAGAACTCTGTCTAGGAATTCTAAATGCACTTCCCTAAACTGCAAACCCCAGGGATGTTGAAAGTGGAAAGCACTATAACAGTGTAGTGAGGAAATGGACTAGATAAAGATATAAACATGTATCTCATTGTTATTTTACTGGTATTGCTTAGCATAGAACACTAATAACACAGTGTTCCCAAAGGTGTGGAAAGAGAGCCAGTGTGGTGTAATGGTTTGAGCACTTGACTATGATCCTGGGGATGGGGATTCAATTCCCTACCTCACCATAGAAACCCACTGGGTGATCTTCAGCACATCACATACTCTCAGCCCTCAGAAAACTCTGTGATAGGGTTGCCTTTGGATTGCCATAGGTTGGAAACAACTTGAAGCCACACAGCGAAAATAAATAAGATGTTATTTGAAGAATAACTAATACTATCCCACTGCCATCTCCTTTTGAATGTGTGTCATGTCTTGTTTAGATTGTAAGTCTGGGGGCAGGGAAGTGTCAAATTAACAATTTGCAAGCCACTCTGACAGTCTTTATGGCTGAAATGTGGGGTATAAATTTCCTAGATAAAAAATAAATAAATAAATGAAAAAATAAATAAAAATTTAATTGCGGTGGTTGATTTGGAAAGCATGATAACAATTCAAGTAAATGAATGCTTGAATAAACAAATTAAAGAGAAATACTTTCCATATGCATCAACATCAATCTATTGACTCCAATCCATTTGGTAGTCTCAACTATAGTAGCTGAGGCCCATGCATCACTATTTACCTAAGTGTTGACTTACCATTTAACAATGTGTTCGTTTGCTTGCTTAAATATTTATATCCTACCCTGTGTCATAAGACAGTCAGGTGATTTACAATAAAATCAGTTTAGGCAATTTAAATGTTAAATAAACAATAATTATTTCAACACTCTAAAAAATAGTAATTGACTGAATGATTTAAAAAGTTGAAACAGTCTAAAACCATTCACGTATACAGATTTGGATGAAATCATTAGTTCCAAAAGATTTTAATAAAAATACAAGTTTTAACTTGGCAATAAAATGAAAGTAATATTGGTGGTGCCAACCAAGTCTCCAAGGGAAAGGCATTCTCAAATGGAGTACCATAGAGAAGAGTTCCCCTTCTAACCTCCTGATACAGGGTATTCCTCCCTTTGGTAAGAAAGACCATTGATAAAGATTTCGGTCCTCAGACAAGCATATATAGAAAGTGATGCTCCTTCAAATATTAAAGTTTCAAGATTTGTACAACCTGTTCTAGTCAATTAAGTAAAAAAGCTAGAGCTCAGAATGATCTCAGGCCTGCTAGAGAGCTTAAAAATAATTAAAAGGTGAGGAAAGGTGTGTTCATAGTATGAGGAAGAACAAAGAAATAGTGGAGCCACTACATGGAGAAGATGGTGAAATGCTAAGAGAGAACAGAGAGGACACCTTCTTTGCCTCAGTCTTTTCCCAAAAGGAATACAGTTTTGTATCTGGTACAAATAGAACAAATAATAAGAGAAATTGCAACTTTGAACAGGTAAAGGCTAGTACAGGAATACCTTGCTACTTGAAGAGAATTCAGGTCTCCTCAGATGGAGAAACTGGTTCCAGTGGTAGTAAAGGAACTGCAAATATGATCCATCAGTAATCTTTCAAGATTCCCAAAGAACAGGACTGGTGTCAGAAGACTGATGGAGGGCAAATGTTGTCCCCATCTTCAACAAAAGTAGAGAAGGGGACTGACACAATTTCCAGCTGGTTAGCTTGACATTAATGCCAGGAAATGTTGCAGAACAAATAATGAAACAGTCAGTCTATGCACACTTAGAAAGGAATGCTGTGATTATTAAAGTTGTTCTTCATTCTAAAGACAAATGACTAGTGGGGTGTTTCAGGGTTCTGTTTTGAGCTTAGTGGCACAGGCTACTAGTTCATGTGCTGGCAACCTCTTTATAAATGACTTGAAGGATGAAATGGAACATCTTTATAAATGATGTGGATCGAATAGAAGTTATGCTTATCAAATTTGCAGAAGACAACAGATTAGGATATGTAGTTAATACCTCAGAGGACAGGGTCAGAATTCAAAATGACCTTGCCAGACTGAAGATCTGGGTCAAAACCAATAAAATTAATTTTATTAGGACTAAATATAAGATATTACCTTTAAGCAGGAAAAATGAAATGCATAAACTTAGCTAGCTGACAGCTGGTTTGGTAAAAGTACATTTGGAAAGCATCTAGGGGTCTTAATAGGTGAGTTAGTAAACATAAGTCAATGATGTGATGGTGGCAGCAATAAAAGCCAACGTACTTCTAGGCTGCATCAACAGGAAAAGTGTCCAGCTCAAAGGAAATAATAGTATCACTGTATCCTACTTTTGTTTGACCTAACCTGGAATACATTGTCTGGTTCTGGGCACCACAATTCGAATCAAAAAGGATATTGACAAGCTGGAACATGTCTTTAGGAGGACAGCTAAGATGTTTAATGTTCTAGAAATCT